>CM031241.1:205915273-206637979 GCA_018340775.1 Taxus wallichiana var. yunnanensis
ACTTTATTATAGTATGATGTTAGGCGTTAGATCATGGATTATTGTTGACTTGATTCAATTATGATGCATGATGATTATTAGAGACATTTTAGATATTGATGTTCATATCTTGTTTAACATGGTAATCTTATGGATGTTGTTCGGACATGTGATATTTGGATATTGTGAGTAGACATAGAAATGGAAATTAATTGATGATGATATAGTTGTTGAGTAAAATTGCAAATGATCTTGTTGGTTGTATTGATGTTGTTGTGATCCATATATCTACATGATTTTGGAATTTTATTTATATTATTTTGGATGTTCTCATATGGCCACGAGGCCGAAGGAGGTATTTATATTTTATATGTTTAAAATATCACAACAAACATTGGGGGATTGGAGACCAACCACATCAGAATTCTAGAAGAATTCAACAATGTCACCATGGCAACTTGTATTGTTTGTGTGTGGTTGTTTTGTTAGGAGTTCCCATGGGAGGGATCAACCTTTAAATATGACCAAGGGATTTTTGTTTTTATTTATTGGACCTTTTGTTATGTTTTTTTGTGTTTATTTTGTGGTGCATTGAACCTTTCATTATTCCTTAAATGGTGTATAATATAGTGAGTAATCATGTTGTTAAGTTAATTAATTAAAATATGTCATAAGAAAGTAATTAATAGAGTTGTTGGCCTTGTTTTAAAGTGTTGTAAGAGATGTGTAAGTGATGTGTAAGTTAAATTTTTAGTGTGAAACATTCCACCTTCTTGGAAATTGAAATTGTCCTTGGAGGCTGATTTTGGAGGCTTGTGGGACAAGTTACACTTATCGCATACCTCTTAAATTTAATTACTGAACCATACCTACGGTTGGAGAGATGAATTTAGACTTTTTATAATTCTTTTTGAGAAGGAAAATTGTAGGTTTTAATTGCACTTTTCTTACATGATTTAATTTCGTTCCTTTGGGGTGTGGGTTGGATTTGAGTGTGTAAGTAAACTTTCATATTATTCATGCACCTATTTATTGTGCATTAGAGAATGAAGTTGAATTTTGGTTGGGTTGAGGATGTGTGATGTGGAGTCCTACATGGATCCAACTCATCCTCTTCTCTTCCCTCTTCTACAAAATTCAAATTCCTTGCCTTTTTGGGGTTGCTTCACTTTAGAGACTTCATTCTTGGGCCGAATTCCTTGTTGTTTGGGAGCTCTTGATTTTTGGAGAAGTTTGAAGATTGTTGCATTCTTATGCTTGGCTGATTTAGATTTCTTGCATTTTGATAAATCTTGCTATTTTGGAACTTGAAACAACTCCATCATGGAGAGGTAGGAGCTTCTCTTAAAATGCTTCTTTTTTTTATGAAATTGTTAATGTGTGAATGTTTTGGCATGTTTGTTTGTTGTTGGGTAGATGGCCTAGGAATGGTGTAGGAGAAGACTATGGGGTTTTTATTTTTGGAAGGCACAAGTGTGGTTTAGGGAGGTATAAGGGTGGAGGGAGTTGGGATTTGGGTTCCACCTTACAAAGAAATAGTTTACATTTCTTTACTCGTTATGGGGTTCCATAAGATGTTGGGAGGCATAAGGAAATGTGAGGAATAAGGGTACTTAGGGAGGCATAAGGAATGTAAGGGTTTTGATATACTATATTTTGGTGGTTTGTAATTCAGTGGTGATACCCATTTCCCCTTTTGGGAGTTATAGAAGCATCCTCCATAGTTTTTTTCTCCTTTGGCTTTGCTTGATGAAGCCTCGTAATGTTTGTCATGCTTTAATGTAGTTGTAAACTACATTTTATTTTAGACTATGTTTTTATTGTGAAAATGTTGTTGTGTGTTTGTGGAATTGTTGTTGCCATGAGTTGGATCACATCTTTTATTGCATTGTGGTTGGCGCTGGGGACTAATGAAGAAGGATGTCTTCTCACCTTCATTGGATGTCTTGGTTGGGTCGAGAGTGTTTTCTTTCCCCTACTCTTGTTGTGATCAAATTGGAAGAATGGGGAATACACATGTTGTTGTTCTAGAGCTGAGATAAAGATAGTTGAAAAGTCCCTTATTGAGATAAATTTTGTTGTAACCCTTCCCACTTGAAGTGGATGAACTTGTAAATGTTTTCAATGGAAATATGTTGTGTTGAATATAAAAGTTACAAAGTGGAATGTAAAAGAAATGAACTCTTTTTTTGTTTTAAATAATGTGAAAGAAATTTCATTTAAAGGATCAAAGAAGGATGTGGAAAATTTGTCTTTTGGAATGAATAAATTATGTATTACCTTTCTCAAATTACACTGTGGCATTGAATCTAATCTTTTAAATGTAATTGAAATATTTGATTGAAGGAAATAAATGTTTATGAAGGAAATGTAGTAATCTATTTTGTGAAGTGCATGATTTGAAAAGAATAAAAGTTACATTCTTGTATTTATCATTGGATTGAAGGAATGAAACCTTTTTGAAACTAGTATAAAATGAATTCATTCGTAAGGCAAGTAAAACAAAAACCAACGAGTTAATTTTGTTGTTTCCATTTTTGCTCCAAGTTAAACTCTGTAACTTTCACCATAAATGAACACACCAAACCTGCAATCAAGAAATAATAATAAAACATTAAAATTGAACATGCCAGGATATAAATGAGTTCAATTAGATAAAAACACTTAAAGGAAATCTTTCAAAACCTGGCAAAACCGAGTTCAAAGCTTTCATAGTCGTTTTGTTGTGAAGTTGTAAAAGTTCAAATTGGAACTAAATCAATAGATCTACCTCAAAAAATTATATGAAAATCCACATAAGAACAATTCTCCATGTCTATTTGACATGTTGAGAGAGGAAGAAGATCAAATTGAACAAATCTTATAAGTTAAAATTTACGATTCACCGATGTAAAGGCATGCGAGATCGTTTTTAAAAATTAACCACTTAAACTTTATAAAAATAAAAATTTAATGATTTCTATGTAAGGAGGACGTTGACATGATTTCTAGAAAGTCTTCGTTTTCCTAAAAATGAGCTCTCTATTAATAGTTATGGCATTCTAAATTTTTTTCTTCACTTGGCGTAAAAAAAAAAACAAATTTGGTAGAAATTTTCTAGGCGGGCCCGCTTGAGACCGAATTTTTCGTTAGAGCTTCAAAAAAATTTTGGGAAAATTTTCCAAATTTTCCCCACCACCCCACCGGCCCGTAGCTAATTAGGATCTACCACATGGTGTCGTGAGGCATCGACGGAGGAGCGGGTTCCTTTTTGCCTTTGGCATTTTTTTGGAAAATTGTCTAAAGTTTCCCCACCATCCTTTGTGACTTGCGGCCAATCAGGAGCTACCACGTGGCATCGAGAGGCATCGAGCGGAGGCGCAGGTGAATTATACCCTTTTTTCCCTTGAGGCTTTTAAATTATTTTATCCTCGCCACCCGTTTCCTCGCGTGGCTTAGGAGGCACCACGTGTCCCGTGTAGACTCACGGGAGCGCGGGTGAGCAGGTGGCATTTCACCTGCGTGGAAAATTTCTAAAATCCTCCCATGGCCCTACTGACCGACTACTCCTCTAGGAAATATTTCTCCCTACAACTCGCTAGACCCCTGGGGCAAATTTTCTCCCCTAAACCTGCGGGCCCGCTCTTGGGGAAAATTTCCACCCCAAGGCTTGCCAGCCCATAACTTGAGAAATATGAGGAGTTAGGAGAACTTATTTATATCAATGGAAAGATGAGAAAATTACCCCAAGAATCCTTAAGCTTGTTAGAGAAAGGGTATGGTGAGGAATTACCCTACGAACCTAATTGAACCTTCTAACCCTAAATTTTGGGACCTTGTGGCCTCTAATAATTGTTAATAAAAGAGAATTATATTCTAGTGGTTTAGAAGTGATCTGGAATTTGTTAGTGACAACTATTATCTTGAAAACTGGTTGTAGACTCCTTTAAACCAAAAAAAAATTATTCCATAATTTTCCTAACTAATCTAGGTTGTTTTTGGGTCTCGGGTGGGTTGTTTTAGTGGGCGTCACACTTGGTATTAGAGAAGTGGTTCAAAAGATTGGGCCATTGGGAACACTAGAAAACTCGAGACATGAACTTTAAATCTAGCACACTTTTAAATCTAGAAAACAACTTAGTTTAGAAATTGCACATTTTAGTAAACATGGAAGTTAAGTAAAATCTAAAATAAGGAACTAACTCTCGTCTTGCTCTGTGCATGATGGCACAGACAAGATGAGGAGCCTTTTCACATAGACCTAGGCATACCACCACCAAATCATGTTGTAGCAGCCATCCTACCCTAGATTTTGTTTACTCTTCAAGATGTTAATACCAATCTACATGGAGGATTAGTAGGAGGACATGTAGGCAGATATGATAGAGTCACTTCCTTTGAGGGTCATATATCACCCCGACCTAGCGAGGAGAATGGATGAGATAATTTCCATGCGAGTCACCACAAAGTGGATAGGTTGAATGAGTTTAAGACATATAGAGAGGTCTCGGAGCCCTAGGCTTAGGTATGTGTATGCAGAGAAGCTTAGGGGCCGTCGGACCACAGCTGCGAGATCACATCGGGGAGATCTGAAGCTTTGGCCATCACATTATTCAGTGACATAGGTGGATTTCGAGGCAGAGAGGCTTTGTTAATGAGCTTGAGGGGTGCTTGATCTCTTTCCTTATTCTAGCAACATGAAAGCTCGTGTTGCGATCCATCTATTAAGAGATGGAGCTGGTGTCTGGTGGCAGACAGAGGAGTAGAAGCTCCATGTTGATTGTGAGACAGTTACCTAGGAGCTCTTTGAGGAGTGTTTTAGGAGTAGATATTTTTCACGGAGGTTCATATAACAATAGATAGATGAGTTCCATGACCTCTGACAGACATCTCTTATAGTGGCTGAGTATGAGAGTAGATTTTTGGATCTACTCTAGTATGTTGATTACATGCAGGATGAGCAGGTGCGGATCCACAGGTTCATCTGGGGCCTAAATCTAGACATTGGAGGTGTAGTGTGGATCCATCATCCACATACATTAGATGAGGCCATTAAGAAGGAAAATATAGCGAGAGAGATTAGGGGAAAGACCCATCAGGCTAGAGACCAGAGTCCAGAGCCGAGCCACACGGCAGATGTAGGATAGTAGGTTGAGGGGGTCAGTACCTCTTCCTCGTGTTGGACAGGGTTCCGCATAGTCATCTTTTAGACCACAGCAGCAGCAGCAGTCTCGCCCACCTTATAGACCTCCACAAAGATTTGATGCATAGAGAGGTCGGAGTATGGGGCCTCCTCTTAGGGGTCCCATCGGGACTGAGAGTGCCGAGAGAGCTCAGCGAGTAGGAGCTCACTAGAAGAGGCCTTAATGAGATCGCATCGGGATCATTAGGATCTACACCATAAACCTCTAGGGCACCGGTCGGACCTACTACACAAGGGAGAGGATCAGGCGGTTGTTTTGGGTGTGGTGTTACTGGACATTTTATAGAGACTACCCATAAAACCCTAATAACAAGGGTAAGACACAGATCTCAAAGCCTATTGTTGGTGATATGGGGTGTAGTCATAAGATGTATGCAGTGGTTGAAAACCACTAAGTGGAGCATCAAGAGGTAATATTGGAGGTAATATTGAGACTATAGGTAATATTGGAGGTATTCCTACCTCCATTTTCTTTGATTCTGGTTCTTCTAATTCTTTTCTTGCACCATCTTTAGTAGAGTGATGCACTCTGCTAGCAATTAGGTAGGGTCATAGTTTGGATGTTGAAATGGCTTGTGGAGAAGAGATCTCTATAGACTCCTTAGTTAAGGAGTGTGTGGTGGATTTGGGACCTTTCACCACTACTTTGGATCATCGTATCCTTCATTTGGGATCTTATGAATTCATCTTGGGCATGGACTAATTATCTGCACATAGAGTCGAGTGGATTGCTACCATAAGATCATAGCTTGCATAGATGATCTAGAAGTGGAGGAAGTGATAGTGTGGGTCAAAAGACCCATTTCTATTTGCACCATCTCCACTATGCAGCTTAAGCGGTGTATGCGATGGCGGTTGTCGGATGTATGCTATTACGATCGGTGAGAGATCGGAGGATGGGTCTAGCAGACCATCGCTAGATGATCATCCCATTTTGAGAGAGTTTTAGATGTCTTTCAGGGGAGCTATTGGGGTTACCACCCCCACGTGAGATTAATATTCATATAGATATGGTTACTAAGAGTAGAACCTATCGACAAGCACCTTACTAGATGACTACCCCGGAGCTCTCACGAGCTCAAGTTGCAACTGGAGGGCCTCTTGGAGAGAGGCCTTATCCATCTAGTGTATCCCCTTAGGGTGCACGGGTCATTTTTGTTGAAAAGAAGGATGGATCCTTGTGGTTGTGTATTGATTACGCTAGCTAAATAAGGTAATGATCAAGAATCATTATCCCATTCCACGCATTGATGATTTGTTGATTAGATGAAGGGAGTCTGTAACTTTCACTAAGATAGACCTTAAGTCAGCTACCATCGGATGAGATTTGAGAGGTGGACATTCATAAGACCGCATTTCATATGAGATATGGCCACTATGACTTCATTGGTGCCTTTTGGTTTGACTCATGCCCTCACGGTGTTTATGAGTTTGATGAATGGGGTATTTAGGAATTTCTTCAATCGCCGTGCTCATCTTCCCTGATGAAATTTTTATTTACTCACGTACGCATGAGGAGCATGAGGGGCACCTCCACTAGGTTCTTCGGTGTCTTCGAGAGCGGGATCTTATAAGAACTTGGAGAAGTGTGCATTATTTCATATGGAGGTGCATTATTTATGCCATATCATTTCTAGGAAGGTATTTCCATCGATCCTTCCAAGATTAGAGCTATTATGGATTGGCCAACACCCCTTCTTGTGACTAAGGTGCGTAGCTTCATGGGCTTAGCATGTTACTATAGGAGATTTGTTCAGGACTTCTCTTAGATTACACACCCCATCACTTCCCTTCAGTGGAAAGGGAAGAAGTTTGTTTGGTCAGACAGTGTACAAGTAGGCCTTGATACACTAAAGGAATGTATCGCTAAAGCACCGATTCTTGTAGTGTTGGATCCATAGGGTGAGTTTTTCATTTGCACGGATGCTTCTTTAGTAGGACTTGGAGGTGTGTTGATGTAGGAGGGTAGAGTAGTGGCTTTTGAATCTCACAAACTCAAATATTATGAGCTTAATTATTTGACTCATGATCTTGAGCTTGTGGAATTTGTGCATGCTTTGGTTTGATGGAGGAAATTTCTACTTGTTCGAGGATTTACACTCAGGAAAGATCACTTGAGTCTTCGTCACCTCTTCATGTAGCCCAATCTCAATGCTCGTCAATGGTGTTGGATGGAGTTACCTTTTGAGTATGATATGGAGATAGAGCATGTGAAGGGGAGGGATAATGTGGTGGTATATGCTCTTAGTAGATGGAGACATGTGGCTATGGCCACCTTAGCGAGCATAGATTTACGGAGTAGGATTCTTCAGCAGCTTCCTCTTGACATCTTCTACATTGCATTTCAAGCAGAGATCGAGTCTCAGAGACCCCTCAAGCAAATTTTGATGGTTTTTCCTTAGAGGAAAATGGTCTTCTCAGAAACAGAGGCCATATTTATGTTCCCAGAGATGGAGGCTTGAGGAAGGACATTTTGACAGAGGCACATCATGCACCTTATTCAGCCCATCATGGGGTGAAGAAGATGCATGCTATTTTCATATAGTTGTATCACTAGAGAGGACTTCGTAGAGACGTGGCTCAATTTGTGTCACACTTTTTAGAGTTCCAGAAAGTGAAGGTCGAGCATCAGCATCTAGCTAGCCTTATCTTTCTTCATACTATACTAGAATTTAAGTGGGACACCATTTCCATGGACTTCATTGTTGGGCTACCGATGTCAAGATATCACCATGACGCCATCATGGTCACGGTTGATAAAGCGACAAAAGTGTCTCACTTTTCTCCAGTGAAGACCACTAATATAGCTAGTACATGGCACAGGTATATCTTGATGAGATTGTTAGGTTGCACGGGATTGCGTGGAAGATCATTAGTGACCAAAATCCTTTGTACACTTCCCATACGGACTACCACGTAGCACACCCTCGGGACGAGAATCAACTTCAGCACAACATATCACTTCGAGATAGATGGATAGGCCGAGTGGGTGAATCAAATTTTAGAGGATATGCTCGGGATGTTGTGATGGATCAACGAGTCTAGATGGGAGGAGTACCTATACTTAGTGGATTTCACCAACAATAATAGTTTCCAGAGTTCTATAGGGATGGCTCCTTTTTAGGCTTTTATGGTAGAGAGTACATGACACCTCTTAGTTGGGACAGGTTAGAGGACATGGTTTCTCTTAGACCAAATTTATTGCGGGACATGGAGCAATAGGTGGTTTTGATCAAACAGATTTTACAAGAGACACAAGATAGGTAAAAGAAGTACGTAGATTAACATAGGACCGATCATAGTTTTGATGTGGTCATGAAGGTGTTCCTTCGTGTAGAAGCCAAAAGAGCCCTATCCGTTATGGAAAAGGTTCTAAGTTAGCTCCTAGCTTCATGGGTCCTTTTGAGATCTTGGAGTGTATCGGCCCTTTCGTTTACCGTCTTACATTACCACCTAGCTTGTCTCGCATACATGATGTGTTTCATGTTTCATTTCTTAGGAGATATGGTGCGAGATCCTTCTCACATGTTAGATTGGACATCATTTTAGGTGTAGGATCAGGGGGTAGGTGATGGTGGATCCCATTCGTATCCTATATTGTAGGACCCTAGGCCTTCGGGGAAAAGAGGTTGATTAGGTCCTAGTGCGATGGGATAGATATGATGAGACTGCAACTACTTGGGAGGATGCTACATTGTTATGAGATCAATTTCCCCATTTGTTCAGTTGACTCTCATGAGGAAGTCAAGTCTAAGGGTAGGGGATATAGTGCCCACTTCCATTTGACACCTTTTGATACTAATCATGATAATATTGATTATATTAAGGACATGAATATGGACTTTATTATTTTATGATGTTAGATGTTAGATCATGGATTATTGTTGACTTGATTCGGTTATGATGCATGATGATTATTAGAGACATTTTAGATATTGATGTTGATATACTATTTAACATGGTAATACTTATGGATGTTTTTCATACATGTGATATTTGGATATTGTGAGTAGACCTAGAAATGGAAATTAATTGATGATGTTATAGTTGTTGAGTAAAATTGCAAATGATCTTGTTGGTTGCTTAGATGTTCTTGTGATCCATATATCTATATGATTTTGGAATTTTATTTATATTATTTTGGATGTTGATATGGCCACGAGGCCAAAGGAGGTATTTTATTTTTAGGTTTAAAATATCACAAAAATATCAAGGATTGGAGAGACTAACCACATTGGAATTCTAGATGAATTCAACAAGGTAACCATGACAACTTGTATTATTTGTGTGTGGTTTTTTGTTAGGAGTTCCCATGTGGGAACCACCTTTAAATGTGACCGAGGGATTTTGTGTTTTTATTTATTTGGACCTTTTCTTATGTTTTCTTGTGTTTATTTTGTGGTGATTTGACCCTTTCATTATTCGTTAAATGGTTCCAATATTGTGAGTAATCATATTCTTGAGTTAATTAATTAAAATATGTCATAAGAAAGTAATTAATAGAGTTGTTGGCCTTGATTTAAAGTGTTGTAAGAGATGTGTAAGTTAAATTTTGAGTGTGAAACACTCCACCTTCTTGGAAATTCGAAATTGTCCTTGGAGGCTAATTTTGGAGGCTTGTGGGACAAGTTAAACTTGTCCCATACCTCTTAAATTTAATTACCAACCATACCTACGGTTGGAGAGTTGAGATTAGACTTTTATAATGCTTTTTGAGAAGGTAAATTGTAGGTTTTAATTGCACTTTTCTTACATGATTTAATTTCAGTCCTTTGGGGTGTGGGTTAGATTTGAGTGTGTAAGTAAATTGTCATATTATTCACCCACTGTTTATTGTGCATTGGAGAATGAAGTTGACTTTTGGGTTAGGATTGAGGATGTGTGATGTGGCATCCTACATGGATCCACCTTATTCTCTTCTCTTCCCTCTTCTATA
Organism: Taxus wallichiana var. yunnanensis; assembly: GCA_018340775.1. NCBI lineage: Eukaryota > Viridiplantae > Streptophyta > Pinopsida > Cupressales > Taxaceae > Taxus > Taxus wallichiana. Next base: position 205,925,371 of record CM031241.1, read on the forward strand.
AAATTTGAATTTCTTTCCTTGTTTTGGGGTTGAGTCACTTTAGATACTTCATTCTTTGGTGAATTCCTTTCTGTTTTGGGAGCTCTTGTTTTTGGAGAAGTTTGAAGATTGTTGCATGTTTTTGCTTGGCTGATTTGGATTACTTGCATTGGGATAAATCTTTTGTTTTGGAACTTGGAACAACTCCATCATGGAGAGGTAGGATATTGGCTCTTGAAATGCTTTTTTTTTTATAAAAATGTTAATATGTGAATGTTTTGGCATGTTTGTGGGTTGTTGGGTAGATGGCCTAGGAATGGTGTAGGAGAAGACTATGGGGTTTATTTTGTGGGAGAAAAAAGCATGGTTTAGGGAGGTATAAGTGTCGAGGAAGTTGGGATTTGGGTTCCACGTTACAAAGAAATAGATTGCATTTCTTTACTCGTTATGTGGTTCGATAAGAGGTTGGGGAGGAATAAGGAAATGTGAGAAAGAAGTGGGTACTTGGGGAGGCATAAGGAATGTCAAGGTTTTGATATACTATATTTTGGTGGTTTGTAATTCAGGTGGTGATACCCATTTCCCCTTTTAGGAGGCATAAGAAGCATCCCCATAGTTTCTTGCTCCTTTGGCTTGCTTGATGAAGCCTCAATAATGTTTTTCATGGTTTAATGTAGTTGTAAACTACATTCTATTTTAGACTATGTTTTTATTGTGAAAATGTTGCTTGTGTGTTTGTGGAAGCTTGTTGTTGCCATGAGTTGGATCACATATTTTATTGCATTGTGGTTGGGGATCGGGCCGATGAAGAAGGATGGCTTCTCACCTTCATTGGATGTCTTGGTTGGGTGGAGTGTTTTCTTTCCCCTACTCTTTTTGATCAAATTAGAAGAATGGGAATACACATGTTGTTGTTCTAGAGTGAGATAAAGACAATGAAAAGTCCCTTGTTGAGATAAATTTTATTGTAACCCTTCCCACATGAAGTGGATGAACTTGTAAATGTTTTTCAATGGAAAGATGTTGTGTTGAATATAAAATATGCAAAGTAAAATGTAAAAGAAAGGAACTATGTTTTTGTTTCAAAGAATGTGAAAGAAATTTCATTCAGAGGATCAAAGAAGGATGTTGCAAAGTTGTCTTTAGGAATCAATAAATTATGTATTACCTTTCTCAAATTACATTGTGGCATTAAATCTGATCTTGTAAATGTAATTGAAATCTCTGATTAAAGGAAAGAAATGCATATGAAGGAAATTTAGTACTCTATTTTGTGAAGTGCATGATTTGAAAAGAATAAAAGTTACATTTTTTTATTTATCATTGGATTGAAGGAATGAAACCTTTTGTAAACTAGTATGGAATTAATTCATTCGTAAGGTAACTAAAATAAGAACCATTGAGTTAATTTTGTTGTTTCCATTTTTGCTCGAGGTTAAACTCTGTAACTTTCACCATAAATGAACAAAATGAACATGAAATAAAGAAATAATAATAAGAAATTAAAATTGAACATTCCAGGATACAAATGAGTTCAATTAGATAAAAACACTTAAATGAAATCTTTCAAAACACGGAAAAGCTCGAGTTCAAAGCTTTCACAATCATTTTCTTTGTCAAGTTGTAAAAGTTCAAATTGGAAATCAGTCAATAGATCTACCTCAAAACTTATCGAAAATCCACCTAAGAACAATTCTCCATGTTTATTTAAAATGTTGAGAGAGGAAGAAGATCAAACCGAACAAATCTTATAAGTTAAAATTTAGTAGTTTACACTATAAAGCCTTAAGATAGTTTTCATGAAATTGACCACTTAAACTTTATAAAAATCAAAATTTAATGATTCTTGTGTATATCGGACATCGAGAGTTTTCCATAAAGTCCTCGTTTTCCCAAAATTGAGGTTTCTATCAAAAGTTATGGCCTTCTGAAGTTTTTCTTCACTTGGCATCAAATATATATATTACGAAAAATTTCCTTGGCCCACGGACCTGAATTTTTCCTTAGAGATTCGGAAAATTGTTGGGAAAATTTTCCAAAATTTTCCCCATCGACCGGCCGCAGTCAATCAATAGAAGCCACGTAGCATCGCGAGGCATCGGCGGAGGAGTGGGTTCCTTTTAGCCTTGACATTTTTTGGGAAAATTGTCTAAAGTTTCCCTGCCTATGACCCACATCCAATCAGGAGATGCCACGTAGCATTGTGAGGCGTTAGTGGAGGCATGGGTGAATTGTACCCTTTCGGCCCTACGGACATTTAAACTCTTTTATCCTCGCCGCCCTATTTTCCCCACGTGTCTTAGGAGGCGCCACGTGTCCCTTGCGGACTCGCGGGAGTGCGGTTCTGCAAAGGTGGTGTTTTGCCCCACGCGGAAAATTTCTAAAAGCCTCCCGTGGCCCCAATGAACTAACTACTCCTCCAGGAAATATTTCTCCCACGACCCTACTTGCCCCTATGGAAAATTTTCTCCCTAGACCCTTTGGGCCTGCTCTTGGGGAAAATTTTCACCCTAAGGCCCGTCGGTCCATAAGTTGAGAAATATGAGGAGTTAGGAGGACTTCCTTATATTAATGTAAAGGTGAGGAAATTTCCTATACAATGAAAATGATTTAGGGAAATTTTTAATGCATTAATTTTGAGAAAAATCAAGTTGAATCTTTAAGTCTGTTAGAGAATGGGTATGGTGAGGATTTACCTTTGAACCTAATTAAATCTTCTAACCCTAAATTTTTGGGACCTTGTGACCTGTAATAATTTTTAATAAAAGAGAAGTATATTCCAGTGGTTTAGAACTGATATGAAATTTGTTAGTGACAACTATTGTCTTGAAACTTGGTTGTAGATTCCTTTAAACCAAAAAATAATTATTCCATAATTTTCTAAGTAATCCTTGGTTGTTCTTGGGTCTCAAGTGTGTTGTTTTAGCATACATCACAAGAGTTATTACTCCCTTAGTATCCTAGTGGAATCCCAAGTCTTACGAAGTTAGATCTAGAATTTTTTGGTCATCGAATGAATTTATTTTTGTAAAGATGACACGAAGGGAACAAGGGAAATAGTTGTGCTATGACTTAAACTCTTTTCAATGATCTCCTTAGTTCCTCGCAGATAAATGTGTTATCTTGGGTACTAATATCATAGCACCTTAGTAATCATGAAATTTTTTTAGCATAAATATGTACTCGACCTTAAACTCATAAATAGTTACGGTGTAGATCCTTAGGTGAAATTGTAACTAAGTCAATTCTTGGCTAATTAAGGGGTTAACTCGTGGGTAGAAAATGGTAAGTAACTCCTTGCAAATAAATTGATTTGAAATATGTTGACTTTAGAGAACCCAGGAAATCGAAAATTGCCCGTAATCCCTTGTTATGCCTTTTATGACATTAAGAATAAAATAAATTTCACATGTGGAATCATGAAATGTAGAATCATGGGATCTTACCTTGAACACAAATCACTTGTGGTTCATGTGTAGTTTATAATGCTTCCAATCATGTACTTCTTCAATATGTTAGACATTTTCTTTCATAACTCCTTATGTTAAAAAGTGACGCAAAACAAAAGAGACCTAAGAAACAATGAAAATGAAATGACAAACAAGAGTATATGTGATAATGGTTTAGGAACAAAGTTTTTAGTTGAAGTCCTTATGGTTGATTTAAGCATTGAATTTTGTTAAGAATGGTTACAATTTGTTCTTGGTGGGACTAGGCTTTTGATACAATATGGAGTCCACTAAAAATAAAATAAAATAAAATAAAATAATGTCATGTAAATGCTTAATTGAATCAAACTATAAGTGGAACTAAAACAACCATAGTACGAGAACAAATGTGTTGCTAATGGAAGGAAGTTTATAGGAAAAGGAAACTTGAACCTTCACCTCCTTTGATTCGTATTATTTATCCCTCGGAAACTTATGGTTGGTCCCCTTGCATAATGAGGGTAAAATTAAATTTCAACTAAACATATTTTGAGAAACAAACCTTTAGCATAAGAGCCGAGAACTGCAGGGAACTTTATATGCGATTTAAAATATGGAAAATAATTATTTGAGTTATGGATATTGTCATAAGTGATAAAGAGAAAAATTAAATGGTTGAACTATAAGTTGAATGTGGAATGAACTTATGAGTTTGTAGGTAAAAAAGAGGGGCGAAAATTATACTTACATAATAATGTTATAGGAAGGTTAATCATAATGAAGATGTAATCATGGTAATGATGTGATGTGGGTTGGCCAATCCTTGAGTCCCTTTTCTTGTGGTTAAGTTATTTCTAGCATTTTTTCATTGGAGAAAGTGTGAAAATGTCATGTATATGGTTTTTTCGTGTGTCTACGTGAGTCGATGACTTATGTAAGTGTCATATGCATTGTTGAGTTTCTTTACTTGGAGTCCTTGTGGCGTTGTGTAGTGAGCAATGTAAGTCAAAAAAATTATTACGGTATTTTTTTCTATGGTATTTGTATGTGTAAAATGTGGGCGTTGCATACAAGGTCTTACTGGGAAAAATGTCATGGTGAATTGGCTAACATGTTGCATCAAATAGGATCACCTACCATTTTTTCACATTGAGTACAACTGATATGTATTGGCCTGATCTACATACATTAATGCTTGGAACACCACCGGATAATCGACGAGAAGCACAAAATTGGTGAAGGAAAAATATCATTGAATATCCACATATAGTGGCACATTATATGCACTTGCGACATACACTTTTCCGAAAGGAGGTATTACAAAAAGGAATGAAAGTTAAAGATTATTGGTCTAGATATGAATGGAAGCATATAGGTTTGCTGCATGTGCATGGATTCATATGGTTAGAAAGGGTTCCGAATATGGAAACCTTGATTGGAATGATGATTTTAAACATGGAAATTCTGAAAAATACTTCCATTCTATTGTCCATGCATGGAATCCTCGGGAGGACCTACACCAACGAAACATACGGGTAATTTATCGATTCTTATCGATATATTCATTTGATGTTCTAATATGGCCATGAGGCCGAAGGAGGTATTTGTGTTTTGCAGGTTAAAATATATCACAATAAACATCTGGGGATTGGAGACCAACAATATTGGAATTCTAGATGAAATCAGCAAGGACACCATTGTATCTTGTAATTGTTTGTGTGTTTTTGTTAGTTGTTAAGGATTCCCATGGGGAATCCTTCGAATGTGACCAAGTGATTTATGTTTTCTTTTATTTGGTTCCTTTGTTTAATGTTTTCATGTGTTTATTTAGTGGTGCATTGACCCCTTTCATTATTTATTAAATGGTGTGTAAATATTGTGAGTAATCATGTTGTTAAGTAATTAAGTAAATGGGTCATGAGAATGTAATTAATAGAGTTGTTGGCTCTTGGTTTAAGTGTTGTAAGAGATGTGTAAGTTAATTTTGGAGTGTGAAACACTCCACCTTCTTTGAAATTCGAATTTGTCCTTGGAGGCTGATTTTGGAGGCTTGTGGGACAAGTTAGACTTGTCCCACACCTCTTAAATTTTTATACCAACCTTACCTATGGTTGGAGAGTTAAATTTAGACTTTCATTATGTATTTTTGTAAGTCAAGTTGTATGTTTTAATTGCACTTTCTTACATATTTTAATTTCAGTCCTTTGGGGTGTGGGATTGTTTTGGAGTGTGTAAGTAAACTGTCATATTATTCACCCACCTAATTATTATGCATTTGAGAATGAAGTTGACTTGGGCGTTGGGGTTGAGAATGTGTGATGTGGCATCCTACATGGATCCACCTCATCCTCTTCTCTTCCCTCTTCTATAAAATTTGAATTCCTTACCTTGTTTTGGGGTTTTTTTCACTTTAGCATACTTCATTTTGGGGTGAATTATTTTGTTGTTTGAGCTCTTGTTTTTGGAGAAGATTGGAGATTGTTGCATACTTGTAGATTGTTGATCTTGGATTGTGTTTTACATTGGAAATCTTTCTATTTTGGAACCTTGGAATAAAACTTCGTCATGGAGAGGTAGGATCTTGGCTCTTGAAATGATCTCTTTTCATTTTTATTTACACTTAGGAATGGCTGAATGTTTGAATGTGTTGTTTTATCATTGGCTGGTTGGGTAGACTACCTAGGGATGGTGTAGGAGGAGACTATGGGGTATTTTGTGGGAGGCATAAGTGTTTTGGGGAGGTATAAGTATGGAGGGAGTTGGGATTTAGGTTCTACCTTACAATCAAATAGCTTGCATTTCTTTCCTCATTATGGAGTGTCATAAGAGGTTAGGGAGGCATAAGGAAATGGGAGGAATAAGGGGCACTTGGGAGGCATAAGGGTATGTCAAGGTTTTGATATACTATATTTTTGGTGGTTTGTAATCAGGTGGTGATACACATTTCCCCTTTGGGAGGCATAAGTAGCATCCCCCATAGTTCTTGCTCCTTTGGCTTGCATGAGGAAGCTTGAGTGTTTTTTTTTGTCTTTTATCTGTGCTTATGAATTGCAGTTTTATTGTGGACCGTGTTTTAAATGTGAAATGTATGCATACGTGTTGTGGAACCCTATTTTTCCATGAGTTGAAACAAATTTCTTATTACATTGTGGTTGGGGCTTGGGGCCAATGAAGAAGGATGGCTTCTCCTTTTCATTGGATGTCTTTATTGGGTGGAGAGCGTTGCCTTTCCCCTACCTTTGTTGTGATCAAACTAGAAAATGGAGGATCTTCATGTTGTTGTATTGGAGCAAAGGAAAAAGACATGTTTGACAGTCCTTGATGAGATTATTTCTTATTGTAACATTTTTCCCACTTGAAGTGGATGACCTTGTATATTATTTGTGATGGAAAGATGTTTTGTATTGGCTATGAAAGCTATAATTCGAAATGTGAAAGAGATATACTCTATTTTCTGTTTTTTGAATGAATGAGAAAGAAATTGTATTATGTATATTGAAATTTAGGAATGAAAGAAGAAGTTGTAAAGGTATCTTTTTGAATCAATAAAAGATTGTATTACTTTTCTCAACTGGCATTATCAGGTATTGAAATATGATTGTTGAATGTATTTTGAAGTTTTGTTGGAAAGAGGAAAAAGTGAATACGTATGGAGAAATGTCATAATGCTCTGTTCTTTAGAAATGAATGTTTTAGAAATCAGAATTGTAATTTGGCATTTGAATACCTTGCTTGAATCAACTTAATAGGTTAGAATTGGTTTTGGAATGTTTTTTTTTAAACTTAGAAGATGATAAATGAAAATAGACCCATTCAAATCTGATCTCTGTTAGATAAATTTCAAACTCTGCAAATTAATTAGCAAATTGAACATAATGACCCTACAACAAAACATTAAAACATCTAACAGAAATAACACTTCTCCAAATTGCTACGTGGATCGCTTCATGAAGCATGTAGAGACAAAGGATCAATAATTTTGTCGATCCCTCTAAATGATGCAAAACAAAATAGATTTATTCGGATATGTCAAATGGTCTGCTATGTATCTCAGCTCATCCATTGTGCACTTTAAGAGGAACTTGAAATAGGAATCCGCCAAGGTTAGACTATATAAATGATTAGAGTTGCAATGAAATAGAAGATAATACTATGTATAATTTGGAGACTATTGAAACCATATAATGCCAACTAAGAATTAAAACTATACTTGCATAGGAGGCTATCTCGAGATATAGTTGATTGGTCTCTGATCTCATAGATGCAGATCTAAAGCAAGTACCAATGCATCGAACTCATCAACTATGATTAGGGATATAGAAGATGTATGGGCGTATATGCACTTTATGAAGTCAATGAAAGGAGTACTACTGCACGGGTCTGAATCAAAGACTGCTTCTATTTCTATCCTTGATAGTAGCTTTCACTAAGCATGCACATGAAAATCGCTTAAGCGTTTAGGCCACCTTATACTCGACTCACTCATATTTTCTCATTCACATGGCAGAATAGTAGTAGAAGTGCCCCTTTAAAAAATATTTTGCTTCAATGACAATAAAGATTACAAACACGCTCTGATACCAAATCAAGTGGTAAGAGAAGATGTAGACACAAATATAATTTCTTCTCTATTAAATTCATTTGGTAATATAGTTACATATTTATAACTTAAGTTTCTCCTATAAACAAGGAGGTAGCTCTAACTATTCATCCCATAAATTTCTCTCACAATCTATCTACGTGGGTTGTTATAACCCCATAAACAACTTCACTAATTATATAATTATCACCACAACAATAAACAAATGCATTCCTCACATTCAACTACTATGCATTTGATGCAATTGCAATTGTGACATAGATCAAAGATAGAATGAATTGTCTCCAATTCACTTTGTAATATATTTCAATTCTAACTCTCTTCTTGTATTGTTATGTAAATATGTAACATACAAACTGCTCAAGAGTGAACATCCATGAAAGATGATTAAGACCATAAAGATTTTGGCTTTTCTTGAGTATCAAATGACCTCTGATCATAAGATCCTTTACTCCAAGCGTTGCTATGATATTGTACACCAGTATACTTATTCTCGATTCCCATCAACGAATAGGAACTACATTATATACGGTATACCAATAGACTTTCACTACGCCGTGTGCTTGGTTAATATTATAGTTAATTCTTGTAGGGAGTCTTATAATCCTTGCCGCTAAGATGTAGGGTTTTCCATCCACATGGTCGTGGGCTATATGGTGATACCTATTAAGATATTAAATTTCCTTGGTAGGGAGGAAAAGCAAAGACATTGGATTAAAGTGTTTTGTTTATGATTATTGCAGATCACCACAGAATAAAAATAAGGCCTTACATAATAGAGGAAGACTTTTTAAAAACCACCTCACTCAACTTATTAAAAACAATCATTTTGACTTTTCCACTTCTGGTTCTGATAACGACTGTCACAATAAACGTTTCAGCCTTCTCTTAGGAAGGTTTCACGTTCCCATGTGCGATGATTATCATGAGCACATATTTAGACATGTTTCTTTTAGATAAGTGATTATTGGAAACCATGATTTGCAGACGAATTATCAAAAATATGGGAAACGAATCCAATGGTTTACAGGCACGTCGTTCGTTTTAATTACTCGTGTTTCGAATCATGGAATAATTCCATGTGACAAATAAGATAATAGATGCCGTCAAATCTGGCATGAAATTCGGCACGCTGAAAATCTGTCTGCCCGGGCTTTTACAAGAAATGTTTATATGACACGCAGATAGCATGTCTGAAAATTTCCTCTAAACTTATTAGAAGATCATCGAAAATGATAGAGGTTGTAACTGTAAACTTGAATAACAGGGACAAGATGCCAGTTTTAGGATTTGGTTTCCATCAGTCGGCCATTTCAAAACCTCGGTGGTTATAGCCATTCAGGGTTGTTAGTCTGTAAGCTTTTTATTTTCTAACACTTTTGGTTGCCGGTGACTTTTTCTTTTTATATAGCCATCAAACCTATTTTAGTTTACAGACACGAGGCTTTCGCAGTACATAATAATTTTATTTTTTTTTTTTTGTTCAATAGCCAGCAAAGCTATTTTAGTTTAGTGACTCGAGGCTTTCACAGTACATAAAAATTAAAATTACAAGATTTCTGAAGTACGGTGTGCTTAAATTTAGCTGGACATTTTGAATCAACATATAATGAAAAAAACAAACAGTGTTTTCTAAAGTATGTATTCTTAATTATTTTACTTTCGTAATATTTCAGTGGAGATGGGTTGAGCCCTTTCTTGTCGTTTCTTTGATAATTTTAGGTATACAGTCCATTCAGATACTTTGGTCAAATGTAAAATATTAAATTGAAGGATAATTTGTCGGTGCGCAAAATAATTGTTTATTTATCTTTAATGTTAAGAAATAAGGGATATTCATACTACAAAATTCATTTAAGACACGATTCTAGTTGCATTCGTTTTTAGTGTTGGACTTATGCACTCAACAAAAATAAATTAATATAAATAATACTTCTAATTTATAAATTAGTATTATAAAATACAAGAAGTCAAACAACCAAGAATTTTTTTGTTGGTTTTCTTTCAATAATATATTATTGAGTATTTTTAGTGCATTTGATGGAGTGATGGGAAAGAGGAATATACATTTCATATGCTAAAACATAAAACTTCCATTAGTTGGTTAACATAAAAATTGAACTCTTTAAATAAAAATTGAAATCAAATTTCGTTGCTTCAATTTCTATATTAAAAAATACATAAAAACTACTTACTCATTTGGATCTTGGTTAAGGATGGGATAACTTATTCCACAAACAAACTAACAATAAATAATAATTGAAAATAATAAAAAATTAATGTATCCAAACAAAAACAAGAATCACTCGTGTGGAGCAGATAAATAATAATGAGCTAAAATAACAAGTGGTTGTAGAGTAAGTCACAATTTAGTGGTGGATGGTTGGAATAAGGGCTATTCGTTTGTGAGAGTAGATATTCCAAATTCTAAATGTTAAAATATAAATTTACCATTATTCATCATGTTCCCATAGGTTGTTTACATCGACGTTTGTGGAATATTGTCCCTCCCAAATGGGTTTTCTCATTTACAAATTATATTATAATTTATTTACCTTCAAGAATATATATAGTTATTTTCTTTATGTATATATTTTATCTAAAGAAACTTTTAGGTTGGTTATAGAGGTTTCAAAACATGAAGCACTTATTTCATAGAAGGTTTATTGTGGGAGTCCTTTAATGAAGGCTCTAGAAAGCGAATTTTATGTCTAGCAATATTTTTGGATTAAATTTAAGCTTTGTTGTCTGAGTGCTAGTATTCTCACAATGTGATTATTGATCTCAAGAAAATATTACAGTAAGGGCATTTGATTCTCGCAAGGTCTTCTTATAATTCAAGAGTTAAATATTGTTTTCCTATTTTTGATTTAACACGGGGCATTAAGCTAAAGTATAATTGACTTTTAACATGAAATAAGAAATTCAATATTTTTTATGTACAGACAAAAAATATCTTCCATTCATGAGATTCAAGAGCTAAACATTGCCAATACTTTGTTTTGGTTTTAAAATAGGTTATTGAAACTATAATACTTGGATCATGTATATGATCCACTAGTATATAGCCATTAATAAAGGTGTCACATTTATTATATCACCAAATGATATTGTACTAGTAAACAAGGTTTTGGAGAGAAATGGAGGAATGTGTTGAACTTAGTCTCATTACAACAATTGGAGTGAGTAATGTTTTCTCTAAGAACACCTAAAGCCTAGTTCCCTTTTCAAATATTCGTCCCATTTTATAGCAAATGGCTAGCCTTATTCAACTTTATTCATCAAAAATTTTCTGTGAAAAAAAAAAGTATATATGTTATTTTCTTTTTATATTTATCCATAACAATATATAAAGAACTATTACATCATGCTTCAAGTAAATCTCTCTCTCTCTCTCTCTCTCTCTCTCTCTCTACACACACACACACACACACACACACACAATTCCTTAACAATGAAACTAGAGATTAGTGACACATGACCTTTTTAATATCTTTCATTTTCTTGATTAACTATTGTTTGTCGACTTTTTTGACCTCTCTTATTACTAGGGTTGTTTCCTTTTACCATTTGATTTTTGTTGAGTATAGTACATGACTATAAGGTCTAAACCGTCATATGCAAAGATCCCAAGCTATTAATTTTGGTCTTATCCCCATTTTCTTTGGGTATTTTCTCTCTATTGCACTTGTTTGTTACTCTTTTTTATATTGCACCTTACGTTTGGGGTTGGTTGGGTGCCATTAAATTGGATTTTCAATGTAAAGGCCCATTATATATACAAGATTACGAAAATCATTTACCATCATTATCTATATAATAACTAGAAAGAAAGGACTATATTAGCATATATCTCATCAACAAATCACAAGGGGCTAGTTACTAGTTTCAATCTTTCTATATTTGAACAAAAGTTTCAATTTATGCACATTCTAGATTGATTGTGACACTCTAGTTTCGAATCTTATAACGTGATACATGTGATTTGAATTGTTTAATTACTTCCTAAACTTGAATCCTAACTATTTAATTAAAAGAATTTTTTTAATAATTTAGGGTTGATATACTTCTACCATTGTCTTATAAATATGTAAAATACCCAACTATTCAAGGGTCGACATCCTTGAAAACCGAATACGATCATAAAGATTATTAGTATTTTTATGCCATCCAATATTTTCTATACACAAATATGTATATGCAGGTTCAGTCTAGAGTTTTAAAAGAAAGTGGTTCCCTTTGTTATTGCAGTGCCTAATGCCCTCACTTCCCTACAATAGTGTACAACATTATAATGCTCTCATACTTCTTCCAGTTTCTCAGAAATAGACATCCACTACATCATTGTGTGTTGGTTTAATTTTCATTTCAATTCTTGCATAATGCACTCTCATACTCGTCTCAACCGTGCGGATCGAATTTAAACAATATGTTTATTAATGTATTTAGTCACCTTCGTACAAAGAAAAAGCAAAGACGTTTGATTAAAGTGTTTGTTCATGATAGATACATCATGATTATTGTGGATCCCCACAAAATAATAGCAGTCTTAACATAATGGAGGACAGTTCATTGAATCCAGAAAGAAATCGTTTTTCTTGTTTTCAAACATATTTTATACCTTTTCCTAAGGTAAAAAAATGTATCACCATTGTCATATTTCCATAAATAAATTTTGTTAAACAATTGAAGGTTTCACATTGCCATGTTCCATGAACATGATCAGCACACATTATTAAAATGAAGGGCGCACATGGATATCATTATTTGCAGCTGAATTAACATATATAGGGAAAATGACTGCAATGGTTTACAGCGAGTCATTTCACATTTTAAATACATGTTTGGAATTAAAAAAGAAAAAGGAAAATGAAGGTCATAAATTTACTTCGTAAATATCAGCTTAGAATTTCAAAAATAAGTAAATTGATTCCAATGGTTTGCAGGTCGTTCACCCTTTTTATATCTCAGTAATTCCAATCAGTGGAATATGACGAAAGAGATAACGATGCCGTCAATATCCGACCCAAAAAACGGCACGGCACGCGTGAAATGAATCTGCCCAGTCTCTTACAAGAAATGTTTATCTTACACGCAGAGTGTTGGAGTAATGTATGAGAAATTTCTCTAGGAGTTCGTTTTTCATTAGAGGAACATAGAAAATGGCTGAGGTTGTCACTGTAAACTTGAGTAACGGCGCCAAGATGCCAGTAGTAGGATTTGGTTCTGCCTTTAGAGCCAAGGACTCTGCATCAGTCGAGAATTTTAAGGCCTCTGTGCTTGAAGCCATTCAGGTCTGTTAGATCTAGTGTATAATACTTTTGGAAGCCGGTGACCAATATTTGTTAGTAGCTATCAAATCTTTTTTAGATTAGAGACTTGAGGCTTTCACAGTCCATAACAGTAAAATCTTTAAAGTTATTGGAAATACTCTCTACCTGTGCTTATTTTTAGCTGCACATCTGTGATCCAGAAAGATTTAAAGATTATTTCCAAAAGCTTGTAGTATTTTGCATATTTGTGAGCCCATCTGCTGTGTTTTCTAAAGTAACTGTAGTTTTACAGTCCATTGAGCTACTTTGGTTATTTGTAACAGAGAAAATGTGATTGAAGTATAAACATTCTAATTGTTTAGACGGCTCTTGAATGAATTAGGAGTTTAGAATAACTGTTTTCTTTGATTTGGTATTAAGTGATGAAGGGTATTCATTCCATCGAATTTATTAAAGATAGGATATTAACCAAGAAATCAAGAAATGATGAATATAACAAATAGTATTATTCTAGAAGTTTTAACAACTAGAAATTTTCTATATTTTTAATTGATTTGCTGAACTCGATTACTATTAAGCACTTTATAGCCTGTTTAAATGCTAAAATATGCATTTAACGCCATTCATCGTGATTGTACAGGCTGTCTACCCGAACCCTGACGAAATAATCTCCCTCCCTAATGGGTTTGGTCATTTGTAGACCATATTATAATAATTTAATATTGAGAGTTTATTATTATTGTTTAATCATATCTTTGTTCTGTAAATACTTGTATTTTAGGTTGGTTATAGAGCATTCGATACTGCAAATGTTTATTACACAGAAGGTTTATTGGGGGAATCACTGAAGGAAGCCTTTGAAAAGGGGTTTGTATCTCGCAATGAAGTTTTTGTTACCTCCAAACTTTGGTGCGGTGACTGTTATCCCCAGGATGTGATTCCTGCTCTCAAGAAAAGCTTGCAGTAAGTTCATGTAATTACAGAGCTAAATATTGTTTTCCCTGTATTTGTTTTAAAACAGGGCACTGGACCAGAATACAGTGGATTTTAAAACAAAAATTAACATTAAAAAGTGTTGAATACCAAGATCTTTGAGGAACAGACCATATAAACTCTGACATTCATGTGATTCAAGGACTAAACATTGTTATTATTGGGTTTTGTTTCAAACCAGGGCATTGAAGCTAGAATACTTGGATCTGTATCTGATCCACTGGCCTGTAGCCGTTAAGAAAGGTGTCACGTTTACTAATCTAACACCACATGATGCAGTTGCAATGGACACCCAAGGTGTTTGGAGAGAAATGGAGGATTGTGTTCAACTTGGTCTCACTAGAGAAATCGGAGTCAGTAATTTTTCCTCTAAAAAGATTGAAGACCTTCTTACCTATTAAAAGATTCCTCCCGCCGTAAATCAGGTTTCAGCCTCATTAGCTTGGCTTCATAAAAGTTGTTCTTTGAAATCCAAGTATAATTTTTTTTTTTTCCTTTTATATTTATCCCTCTCCCTGTTTCAAGACTTCTGGGTATAAAAGTTATTGAGTTTATCTAGAGCAGGTGGAGATGCATCCTCTTTGGCAGCAGGAGAAATTGAGAGGATATTGCAACAGTGTGAATGTTCATGTGTCTGCCTGGGCGCCATTGGGAGGTCCAGGGAATTCGTGGGGAACTGGCCATACGTTGGATAATCCTCTAATTAAAGACATTGCAACCAAGCATGACAAAACTTCTGCACAGGTATTACTCTATCCTTTATTCTGTAACGCTTCCATTATCGATTCTCTGCATAGAATTAATTCGTGATGAAGTTAATTATTTAGGTGGCATTGCGTTGGGGAATAGAGAAGGGTGTAAGTGTTATCACCAGGAGTTTCAACCCAGCAAGAATATCACAAAACATTCAAATATTTGATTGGAAATTGGATGAGGAAGACCATGAGAAGATCAGTAGCATAACACAAGAACGAACAGAGATAGCGAAGAACTTGTTTGTCAATCCAATCAACGGTCCTTTTAAAACTGCGGATGAATTATGGGATGGAGAAATCTGAAACATATATTTATCGTACTCTGCAATTCATTTCCAGCTGCAGGCAGAAATGAAGAAAAGGATACCAACCACTATATTTAAATTTTTAGTTATTTGTATAAGTGCATCAGACAAGTTTGCTATTAGAAATTCATACTTATAGGGCGCAAGTTTGCATCAGACAAGTTCTCGCCAGCTACACAGCCGGTTGGAGGAGTCTCCTGCAATAGAAGTGTGCCAGTCTTAAATAAATCATATAAATCTACATAAAAGCACATTATGATGTGGAATCTGAAAACTTTTTCCAGTGTTAATTTCACAAGAAGATTAATAAACCTGTTTAAAAATTCCTCCACAAAAATTTCTTAAAACTCTTCTGGAGTGTTGAGATGAGGTCAAAGGAACGGCTGTGTTCTGCTGCCATATCTGGAAATATCGTTACATGCTTCCTATTGAATACGGAGAAGCATTTTTATTAATTATGAAATATTCAAGTTGGCTATGATAGCATGTTTTCATATAGTTTCTACAATTTATTACCCATTTCACACATAATCATTGTAAAGAAAAGTTCATTTGAAAATTACACCTCTTTCCACTTTTTAATAGAGTTTCTTTTTAAGCAAAATGATCATCTTCTTCAATACCGATATTTGAATATTTCAAATTTATCTTTCCACTTTTTAGAAAGGTTTCAATTTTTAAAAAAGTTCATCTGTTTAAATATACACATTCGAAAATTGCATTTAATTTTCCACTTGAAGGGTAGGATTTCATTTTTAGTTAGCATTATCCAATCCAACATGTATTTTAAATCCTGTTGACGTATAATTTCTGATATGTATTAATATACTTCTCTTACGAGATCCACACAAATGATATAAATTATTAACGCGGAAACATTGTCATATATGCTTATTAATGAAAGATTCTTCTATAGATTAAGAATGAACTTTTCCACTTATAATAAAATGGCGTACAAGATTCATTATGTGAAGCAAGCTTACTTCAGGTTAGGTATTTTATTTTTGTTTTAAGATGTTATTTTATCTAGGTGATCATATGAGTATGTATTTTTGGAAAGAAGGAAAAAAAAAAGATGAGACGAGCATTAAATTTTTTTTTTTTTTTTATTGAATCTGAAATAACTGCACGGGTTAGGTGCACAAATTCTTAGGCTTAGTTGCCAAGGACTAAATTTTAAATACATTCGTTTGAATTTGTTAAAAAAGTAGAATAATTTAGATTTATTACTTCTTCTTTCGTGATGTATATATGAAGTTTTTGTCACATTATATATTAGTCTTTGTAGAAATATATTGTATTCGGCTATGATATTTTAAATACATGTATTTATAAAATAATGACTACTAATAGAAATTTAAAGGACTTCTTACGTTGGGTTTTTTCTGTTTCATTGTATGCTAGATACACGCTTGGTTGAAAAGACCAAATTCGGTTGAAGTACACATTCATTGCGGAAAATGCTAAGTATGCCTTAATACAAGCATATTTGCTTTGGATTGAATATATGTGTGTCGCACACTTATGAGGTCAATGAGAAAAAATTGGTGATAGTGAATATTCACCTAAAATGAAAGATAAGTCTTTCTTAATGCAAAATGTCAAAGAACTATTGCCACACAAATGAAGGCTACGAGTTCTATTGACTTATTTATGTACAAGTGAGAAAGAAATAAGAGCTTATGAAGGATCTTCTTTGTATCATTAAAACCAGGTTCTTAAATAAAATCATACCATTGATTTTGAACTCTCAAATAAAATTATACGAAAAAATTGTTTTAAAAATATTTTCCGTAATGAAATCAAAGGGAAATCGAAGATTTTTTAATCCAAAATTGGAGTTTAATTGTTGAAAATTTATAATTTTCTATTACAAATTCGTTAAATTTTGAGTTTGAAAATTTATTCTAAAATAATGTGTTGGATATTTATCTCTATTATTTGTAATGCCGACAATTTTCCACTCTCAAAACATAATAGATCTAATAATTTAATAGTCAAATTTATGGTAATAATATATATATTTTTGTTTTAAAAGGGGTTTGGAAGGTTAAACATTCCACATTTAAGAAATTTCTTGGTTGGAGTTTATCTACACAAGCTTATGAAGGTTGGAATTAAATTAATAATTAAATATTATTTATTTCCTAAGACATATTTACGTTTTAAAGCATCTACTAAGCTCCATTAGTTTAATTTGTGATCATGCCACAGAGATTACTTTATTTTCTAACACAAGAGATTAATTATTTTCCTAGCCACTAAGTGGCCCCATTCACCCCATTATCCATGTTCCTTTTTTATTTTAAATTTCATTCCCAAAAATACTTCTCACTTAAGTGGGGTAGGGTTTAATTTGGGTCATTGGATTGAATCTATCCTAGCCCTTAGATTTGGGTTGCCCGAAATATCCTTATGGGTTTCTTTTTACTCCTATTTTCCCCAAAACAATCTCATTTGCTCATTTTGTTTTGTAGGTTTTGGAAGAGGAGAAGGAGGAGAAACCGTGAGAGCAAGAAGTGCTGACCATGGAAAAATTTCTCTTGGTTTTAGTTGTAAAGGGGTTTTCTATTGTAAAATTCTCATTGCTTAATGTAGAGATCCCAACATCGATATTTTTTGTTATTTAACGAAAATATTATTTTTGAGTTCAACAATTGAGGAAGAAACCATATTTCATTAAATCTATGAATTTGACACATTTGTGTGTATATAAAAGTCTTGAAAGGCTTAAACAATTAAATTTAGTTAATTACTAGTTTTTGGTAGTTTCCTTTTGGTGGTGTTAAGCTTAGATTTCAATTAAATGTCAATCTAGGTTTTGCATAGTCAGATTTTATTTTTTCGTCAAAATTGATGTAACCGCCGCCCCTACGTAGGACAACGATCCTGTGACTTCCACTCTACTTTGGAGGTAGTTCATTGATCGCTACTCCGAAATTGGGTGACAATTCTCAACCGCGATTCGCAAAAGGAGGTGATTCTTTTCCGAAAACAAAACCTTCGAACACATGCATTTTTCAAAAGTTTTCCTACTTAAGTTGGTGTTTAATGCAATGTTAATTTTAACTAAGGTGAATTCCATTCATCGGAGGCTAGATTGATAATATATATAGTTTCTTAACTCAATTACAAAAATATTAACTCATTCTCTATTCTTTCGTTTTGCAATCAAATGTGAAATTACATATAACATCAACTACAATTCATTCTCTTTCACATATTCAATTTTTCCAACAAAGAACTCTCAAAACATCCTTTCAATACATATTTATTTTCCAACTATATATATATATATATATATATATATATATATATATATATATATATATATATATATATATATATATATATATATTGTAACCTTGAATAACATACAAATTTAGGAGAGCTTCATTTCAAACAAAATATACAACTTGAATTTTCTCCTTTCACTACAACATTATAAATTTGAATAATGAAATTTACAAAGCTTTCTTCATTCAGTCAATCACTACAACTTGGAATAAATGAAATATTACAAAACTTTCTTTCAAGCATACAAAAGTTACAATCTTCCACTCTAAGTGGGAATAATATAATGATCAAGTTACAACATAAATATTCTTCAACAAGGTCAAAACACAAGTCTTCTTTCCAAATCATCTCCCAACTTCATAGCTTTCAAAATGCATCCATCAACTTTTCAAAACCTAGATCACAATACAAAGAATGGGGGATAGATGATGCTCTCTACCCAACCTTTAATCAATAAGAGGAGAAGCCATCCCTTATTGGCCCCATAGCCCCAACCAAAGAACAATGAGGGGTATATTGAAACTTTGTCAACCTTTATAAACACATGGATTCTATGAAAACATACAATCCACAAAACATACAAAACATTCAAATGGACATACTCAACAATATTTACAACTTTATCAAAAACACATAGGCATAACATCAAGCCAAAAGGAGAATGGAATATGGGAATCACCTCCTTTTACCTCCGAAGTGAAGTAGGAGTTTAACCCAAAAGCCTCCTTTTGCACAATACAAAACAATCAATACATGTTTATCTCTCCCCTTGTAAATATGCAAAAAAATGTCCATGTTTTTCTTTTGACTCCCCATATGTGAAACTCTTAATCACACTACATTCAAAATTCATGCCTAACATCTCTCTTCTCCCTCCCCAATGGTCCCATACTTCCATCTCCCACACCCTTCTTAAGGAAAACTACCCAACCATAAAGAAAACTACATTCATAACACTCATACAATATTCAACATGCACAATTTTTTTACATCCAAATGCATAAATAAAAGAATGACAAGTGGAGAGTCTACCTCTCCATCAAGCTTCCAAGATTCTTCACTCCAACAATATTTTCACACCTTCAAGCCTAGCATAATCCAAATTACAATCTCCAACAAGCTCCCAATTCCAAAAGTGCAAGAGAGAAAATAAAACAAGTAACCGAAAATCCTTCAAATTCAGTTAATAAATAGAAATGAGATGTGAGGATGATGAGGTGGCTCCATGAAGGATGCCTCTTCATCATTCCTCCATTCCAACACACAAATCAATCACCATATCCAAGAAAATAAATGAACATGTAATACTCATGACATACCCACATGACACTCCAACTTGCACACTATGCCTATCAAGGAAAAATTAATAGTGGTAAGTAGGAAAGTGTAATTATTTTAACTTTTTACACTCCAAAATGCATAAATAATCTTAAAATTAACTCCCATACCATATGTATGATTTTTGGATAAATTTAAGAGGCATGGGAAAAACTTTACTTGTCCCACAAGCCTAAAAAAGTATACCAAGTCAAAATCTAAATTTTGAAATAAGGAAAGAGTAAACAACAAAAAATCCAACACAAATCTAACTTACATCCACAAGATTTCAAGGACCATCTACCCTTATAATTATCCAATTATCACAGCCTTATTTTAGTTAACAAATTTCTCCAAAACATGAATTTTGATACACGAGCTTCCAAATCACTTTAGTGGCATTGGAGGTGCGACTACAAAGACGGTTAAAGAAAGAGTTACTTTAGTAATGTCTTAACGAAGTAGTGATAGAATGGTGGAAACATTGGTGTAATTTTCGAGTTGGGATGCATCTCTTCGTGACCCTATACCTACATTACCCAGTGTTTATCACATAGATAGAAGAAAAAAGGTGTATATAAGGTGGTTAATGATGAAGTAATGCATCATTAAGATGTACCAAATTACCTTCGGCCATGGATTCACCCGTAGATCCTCACGTCCATCTTCTAGTGGCATATGAATTGTTCGACCAAATTCCTAAACTGTGGCCTCACAGACTGCAATGATAGCATCTTATGTATAAAATGGGTTTGTTAAAATGGCCTTAGAAACTTTCAAGAAAATACAAAATGGTGGCATTGTGGGTGCTCATGAATAATTTGATGAAATGCTAAAAGAGAGTTGAAGCCTTGTGGAGTGCGAGTGAAACCACTTGGACTACGTCATACTCTTCAGACATTAATATTGTCATGCATGGTCTCTTGCCTTATATCTTATAATTTTAACATAATTTGGTTATCCATTTGCAATAAAGTAAAACTATGAACAATTACATGCAATACAAGTTTGGATATTATAATCGAAATCAATAAATCGGGGAAATTATACGAAATAATAATACTCTTCCTTATGATTTACCTTACTGACCTACAATTTTCTCGTCATCTATGTTGTTACAACCTTATACGTTGTTATCTAAGGTATCAAAATTAGATGCTTGTGTCCACCAGTATTGGTGAGTGTTAGATGATTCATCTATAAAATTACCATTTTTGTCTACCTTGTAAATTTATTAAAAAAACCAATATTCCAACACTCGCAAAAGACCTTAAGGACCTTGGAAAAGAGAAGTGAAGTTTCATCCTTGTTCGTTGCTTTGTGGGGAGTCAACTTAAGACTTAGATCAGCTTCGATCGACTATTGCTAATCCTTTCGCGGTACCCTATAAGCCCGGTTTTCCCATTTTTCACTTTGAGGAAGCTGTCAAAATGGAAAAGTTGGCTTTCGTTTTGACCCACCATTTGAACCCCGAGCAACGAAATCCCTATCTGCCTTTGCAAACCTCTAGTATTTTTACTAGAAAATTTCCTAAAACCTTTAGTTTGGGGAAAAATACTCTTCTTGATAGTTTAGCAAAGGAAATTTATAGGTCTCCAAAGGTCACACAGTTTGACTAGGTCAAAATGGACCAATTATGATCGGTGACTCTAGAAAACATGTCACCTTCTGAAAACCATTTGCTAGTTCTCAGTCCCATCGAATCTAGTGAATTCTCCATATATAGAGGAACTTGAAGGAATTTTCTAGTTTTACGTTCATCCATTAAACGTCATTTTGGACGTCATTTTCTCGAGCCTCCATGCTAACTTTTGATCATTTGCAACTAGGTCAATTATGACCAATAGCCTCGGAAAGGTAGCCGCCAATCGTAAATCGCTCGCCAGTTCTAAATTCTACCAGTTCTTGTGAATTCTTGTTGTATAGGAGGACATCTAGAAACTGAACTATTGTGTGTTTTCTCATCGGAAGACAATGTTCGGAAGTTGTAGGACCTTTGATCGGGTTACCTAACCATCGTGAAAACTTGTTGAAACTTGTAAATAAATGTTTGGTACTCTATCTTGCAGTTTGTTGTGTGAAATTTGACTTTTGGGAAAATAGTGTTTCTCTCTCCTTCCTTTCTCTTTCTCTCTCCTTGGTTACAAAATGAAGTGAAACGAAATGAAATGAAAAAGGTCTCTAAACCTTTTCTTTCAAATGCAAGTTATAATAATTATTATATGTAAATGGGAAACTAAAAACATTAATTATGATAGATCTAGGTGGATGTCATTCCAACGATTTATCACCAATTTCATGCTCACATGATTTTGCAGGATGCAAGTAAGATGGTGAAACAACATGCGTATGATTCATTGTATATTGCTAAAATTTGGGTTTGCTTTAAGAGAAGAATTTTTTTATGGATCGTTATGTTACATTAAAGTCATTTATTTAAATTTGTCATTATGAATGAGATGCTAGTTTTAGGAATGCCTTGGGAAATGTGCATTTAATCATAGGTACCATTTGATTTAGATTTGCATATGGAAAAATTTGGATATGTTAAATGAATTTTAATGTAATATCTTGTAGAGAATTTATAGTGTGCAATATTTGATTCATTAATTAGTGTGTTGTGTTATTTATCTTGAAAATGCTAGTAAAGAAATTTAAGCAAATTAGTCAACCCTACTACAAAATTTGTGTATAACTAACCCTTTTTGTTATTCCTTTTTCATAGAAAACTAAAACCTTAAAATGAACTTAAACATGTATGCTTGATGACACCTTCTATCTTAACTAAATAAGATCCATAATTGAGTTATTATCATAGCCTATATGTTTAGCAACATCGTCATGAAACCATCAGTTAAGAATGACTTGATCAAACATTATCTATAGTAAGTGGTCCCCTTCCAGGATTGGTTATCGTGTGTAGTAAGGAGAATGTGTTCTCTTTAGGTCCAACTTACGTGTTGGGTGACAGAGATCACCAACTACCCTTGAAAGTAACCTTTACTAGTTGGGATTATTTGATGAAGTTAATATTTAACACTTGTTGTACCATCCCTCTCATTCTATCCACATTAGTTTACAAAACACTATTGTCCTAAAATATAATTAATCCTCCTAACTAAAGTTTTTGGTACTTCACCTAAGAAATGTATTCAATAGATCATTTCTATAACTTAAGAGTCATTGTTCAAAGCAACAACTATGCAGTGTAACCTTACCATTTATGGAGTATGTAGAACCAACACTTAGTATCCTAGTGGACTACCTTTTCTTACAAAGTTATATTTAGAATTTAATTTCATCATCGAATTAATTACTTGTGGGATCGAGATGACACAATGGAGCTAGTGAAATAGTTTTTCTATTACTTAAACTCTTATTAATGATCTCTTTAGATCCTATCAGCCAAATGTACTACCTTAGATAGCGAAAGTATAGTGCCTGGTCCTTTCAAGAGGCTTTATAGAGTAAATATTTTTTTACACCCTAATCGATCTTTTATAGGGCATCGATCCTCGAGTGTAAATTGAAATTAAGTTAAACGATAGTTTATTAGGACGTTAATTTGTTGGTAGAAAATTGTAAGTAACTCTTTGTAAATGAGATTGATTTGAAAGATGTTGACTTAAGAGGAAAGTGAAAACTTGGTTCAAATTCCTTTTAAGCCATTTATGACGTTAAGAATAAAATGAATTTCTCATGCCGAATCTTGAAATACAAAAACATGGGATATCACTTTGAAAATAAATCACTTGTGATTTGTGTATGGTTCTAATGCTTCCAATCATGTAATTCTTTAAGATGTTAGATAAGTACTTTTGTAACTCTTTTGTTATAAAGTGATAGATAATGAGACCATAGTTAAATTTGATAGTAAAGAATATGATGGTAAAACAAGATTTGAAGTTAGGATTAATGTCACTTCTTGCGTCCTTATAACTCAATTCAACATTTTCTTGTGTTAAAAGAATATGAATTGCCTAGTGTGATCAAACTTTGAGAAAATAAAAAGATATATATAAATCTAAATAAAATTTATTGATGTGGAAATGTTGAATAGATTTAACAAGTTATTGTCTATATTAACTATGGTATGGAGATAAAGCTACCGTGATCGAAGAATTTTTGTGGGTAATAGGTATCCCCGAATCTAAACCCACCCTTAAATCCTAAGATTTCTTTCTTGACATCACATCAGATTCACTTGTGTGGCAAGGGTAAAATTTAAACATTGAATAAATGTTTTAGAAACATATTTCTTAAAATTAGAACGAGAGAATTAAGAACTTTGTATTGAATCTGAAATATGTCAATTAATTATGTAATTTATGGAGATTTTCATAAGAGATAAAGAACCAACTTAAATGGTCGAACTGTGAGTTGAATGTGAAATGAATTTAAGAATATGTAGGTGGAAAAAGATTAAAATTATCCTTGCATAATAATGTTCTTGGAATATTAATTGTAACTAAGATGTAATCATGGTAATGATGTGTTGTGGGTTTGCCAATCCTTGGGCCCATTTCTTATGGTTTGGTCATTGCTAGAATTCATTCATTGGGAAAAGTGTGACATCAACATATATGGTGTTGTCATGTGTCTATGTGAGTTGATGACTTATGTAAGTGTCGTATGCGTCGTTGAGTTTATTTTCTTGAATCCTTTTTGGTGTTGTGTAGTAAGAAATGTAAGTCAAACAAAAATTATTATGGTATTTTGACTATTGTATTATATGTGTAAAATGTGGGCGTTACACATGGGAAAAAATTAGCTTGTCCCACAAGCCTCCAAAAATCCTCCCAAGTCAAAATATGAATTTTGAAGTAGGGACGAGTACACAACATAAAATCCAACACAAATCTAACTTACATCTACAATATTTCAAGGAATATCTACCCTCATAATTATCCAATTGTCACATCCTTATTTTAGTTAACAAATTAAGTTGGACTACCTAATTAAGACACATTAATAATTGTTAATAAAGTGACTAAAATTCCTCAATAATTAAATATATAAAACACAAAATAAAACACACACAATATTATGAAGGGAAAACATTACACCCTTTGGCCACGCATGGGAGGTCACCCCCTGTGGGAAACCTCCTAACTAGGTATGCAATAACATAACATAAACATTAGACACAAGTTGTAAAATTTTGCCATGTTGTACAACAATCAACATTATTTTCTAGTTGGTACCATATCACCTTTCGATGTATGATATAATTTCCTGAAAACACAAAATCAATACCTCTCTAGCCTCCGAGACACATCAAAAACATCACAAAATAATAGATACATAGAAATCATAATCGTCATCCAAAATTAAGTAATTATATCATCTATCAACATATCAAATAATTCGATTCTTACATCCATGAGATTAGAATTCTACCTCTAACATCCGAGAATATAACGTGTCGTATTAAAAACCCAAATGCAAATCAACATATATTGGCGTCGACCAAAGTGTCATCTAGTGTATCATAATCAAAATGTGAATCACAACATATCAAGAGTCAAAATATCTGCATAATCTATCATAAAATGATCAACATATAATATTCAAAATGTCTAAATATCAATCAAACAATTATATCATCACGGTGAAAATAATGTCGAAGAAGAGTGGGCACTGTACATTATTTAAATTGATTTTTTATTTTCATGTGTAGGATTTTAAGATTAGTTTTTCCTATCCTGTCATTAATGTTCTTCATTTATAAAAATATTAAATGAAACCTATATTTCATAATTATTTTTGGTTTCATTTTGAAAATCCTTAATTTCATATGTCGTTGATAATATTGTATCATAATACTTGCTCATAATTGGTCAACTATTGTGTAGCTTCCAAAAGCTCATTTAGTTGTCATATTTAATTGAAGTGGCTTAGTATTTAATTTATTATCCAATGGATTAGGTTTTTTGACCTGTACATAGATATATTATATCCTAAAATTTGAAGGGATCACCCATGTGCTAAAATTGTAACTTCATTTGTTTTTGAAATGATATTATGCCATGAATGCCATGTAAATCAAAAAACGTGTCGTTTTTGTAGTGACGTTGTTTTTTTGAATTGATTGACATTTAGATAATTGAATGAGGAAACTGAAAAGATAAATGAGAAAATATTTTTTAATTGGAACACATCAGTATATAAACAAGCCATAGAAAATACTTACAATAAAGAGTGATCGGAAGAGGTGGTGGCCCTACCAACATGAAAATAAACAGACAACACTTAATAAAACACAACTAATGAACCGAGAACAAGGTAATTGACATGAAAAGTGTCATAGGATACATCTAGTACCCACCATTGTATAAATATGTAGAAACTAAAAATTATTCCGAGTACAATATGTCTCAATCCACCCTTTAAACAAGTTTTTGTTTATTTATGTCTATGCAACATTTTGAACATCATTGGTATGGAAACAACGTTAGTCTTTATTTTATCGACAATAATTTGTATCACACGTTTTTTCTCCCCCAAGTGAAAGTGTCATTGAATTTTACTCCCTATAGTTAGGGATGCCTTTAATCGTGCATGTGACATGTCTTTTTGGACAAATATTTTTGAAATTTTTATTTCCCTTCAATTGTTTTTCAGTGGAAGAATCATCCTCTGAAGAGTATCCCCATATTTTGATGTCATATCAGGATAGGGATGCCATGATTTGTATTGAGATGGAGATATTTTTTCCATTTTATATTCCCGTGAAGGTGTGAGCTAGAGTCTTGTAGCACTTTATTTGCTTCTAAATCCAACAACAAAAAGTCATTCCTTGTTACTCAAAAACTTTAGATAATTGCTTCAATTAATTTTTATATTAATATTTTTATGTATTTGGTACATGCTTCTAAAACATTGAAATAATTAAAGAAGGTTTAGTCATTGAATTTTTTTTTTTAATAGGTGATCAAATCTTGTGAAAGTGTACCTAGAATTATAATAGGAATATGAAGATTGCATGTTTCTTAATTCTCATTATTTGAACTTTTATTATGTTTAAAGGATTGTGGATGATCATTTAACTTTATGAAAAATAAAATGCACCACATAAGAACAATTAATGAAAAAACTAATTGATGACCATGTGTGAAAAAAAAAAAAAAAATGTAAAAGGGAAAGAAAGAAAATATGGGTAAGCTAATATCGCTTTTTATTTTATGTGTGGTTTCAAGGACTATGAGATGGATCAAACATTTCATGTGTATTTAATTGTCCATAATATAAATAATTTTTTTTCATGATATCTGCAATATGGTTTTATTCCCTCTATCGTATTTGAATTATGCAATCATTTGTATCGTCGTAGTTCACAAAACATTCCATAATACTATGTGTCATACATTTTACCGTACTTGATGAGCAATATCATTGAGTATTTAGGTGACGGTAATATTTTCTAAATAAAACCATTCTTGGGATTGAGATAACCCTTTATTTCCCTCATGTTTCATAACAAGAATGAGGCCTAAAAATCATGCGATATTTCTGAATCACATATTGAGGGATGTATAAAATTGGAGCTAAAAATATGAAGATCTCTTGGTTCACCCTAACGAGGAAGGATAAGAACAACCCATAGAATTATTCAATCGAGAGAATAGAGGATTATGAAGTAAGCTACTCTTTTATTGAGAAACGTGTTCTTGTTTTCATTAGGAGTTTAAATAAGTTCATATACTTGGTCTCGAATAACAAGATCCAATGTTAGTGTCTCATGCTAGTGTCAAGGACTTGAATGAGAAGAGGGTGACACTAGCATGAGAAGAGAGAAAGTCCGATCACATGTGTAATGGAATATGACATTGAAATAAAAGTAACCAAGTTGGTTCATGAAAGGGTTTGTGTGAGCAACTCACTTCTAAACCACATGATAAGTCTAAAGGAGAAGAAGAGGTTGTCCTGCTATTCTTATAGAATGATTAAGAGAAACTTGCTAAAGATGCACCCATTCCATGTTGGACTCAAGCCTTGGTGCATTATCTCAAATAGGTTTATGCCCTCTTGAATAGAAAAAGCAAAGAGGAGATGCTTTCAGACTACAAGCCATCCCATATGTGCTTATTAGTGGTGTCTTGTTCAAGAAGGACATCAATAGTTTCTATTGAGGTACGTTGAGAAATGCCAAATTGAGAGGATGTTGCATGAGTTCCATGATGGAGAAGAAGGAGGCCACTTTTCTCATCGAGTTAAATCTCTCAAAATCATGAAGCTAGTAACTATTGGCCTACGGTGTTTAAGGATTGGTACTCATGGATCAAGAAATGCAAGAAGTGTGCATTCTTGGGGAAGGAAAAGTTAACATCTCCGCCCCTTCGTCCAATCTCATTGGATCAGCCATTCATGCAATGGGGATTAGACTACATTGGAGTGATTAACCCAAATTCAATTCAATGCCACAAGTGGATACTTATAGAAATAAACTATTTCACCAAAGTGGATGAAGAAGTGGTACTTAAGGAGGCAAATGAATCCAATATCTTGGATTTATATGAAGGGTTAGTCACGAGGTTTGGTTCCACTATTACTATCATATCGCATAATGCATTGGCATTCCTTTGTGCACAAAAATTACCGAATGGGCTGTCAAGAACGATGTATATCTCAACACCTCTTAAAACTATTGTCCTCAAGGTAATGGCCAAGCATATTCCATAAACAAGAACTTGTTGAGAATCATTAGAAGGACCCTTGATGAGAATTAGAGAACTTGGCACACAAAACTCAAATCAGCTCTTTGGGCAGATAGAGTCACCCCCAAGAGGTCAACAGGTAATTCTCCCTACAAATTAGTCTATGGGAAAGAGGTAGTGTTGCCTATATCTTTAGAATTTCCCGCATTAGAGCTCATGAAGTAGTTGGAGTTGTCTGAGTTCAAACCAATGGAGGATAGGTATGCAAAGTTGTTTGAATTATAAAAAATAAAGAAACATGTAGTTCAAACAATGGAAAAGGATCAAGCCTTAATTAAGATATGGTTTGATAAGAAAGCTAAGACAAGGACCTTTAAGGAGGGGACTTAGTTCTAAAGTGGGATGTAGATCAGGAAAAACCAGGAAGGCATTCCAAGTTTGATGCCATTTGGAGTGGCCCCTACATGGTCACAAGATGTAAAAGTAACAATGCCTACGGATGGCTAAGTTGGATGGAAAAGAATTACAAATTCTAGTCAATGGGATCTACCTCAAACAGTGCTACTAAAAGAAGAATTCCTCACCCTTGTAAATATTAGCCTAGCTTTTAATTTCTTCAAGTGTGTATGCACACTATCTCCAGTATAGCATAGGTTTTATTTCCCTAAGTGCTCTGACATAGGTTTTGTTGCTCCAGTTTGTGTCATTATACGATTCGATGCACCTCCAAGTGAATTGCAAGGCCCTTCATCCTTAATCACAGGGAGACCCATAGTTTCTGTAATAATTGATAATTTTAAAAATAGAACAAATACAAAGAAACTAAAATTGGGTCTCGAGGGAGTCCATTTCAAGAATAGCGTGGAGCAAGTTGGGTCACCGAGTATAAGTAGTCATGATCGTGATTTAAGAGTTAAATACCACTATAGGTCTATCATTCATTACTCCATGCCCAATGATGATTCAAGAGCAACCGATCATTTCACCTAGCGAGGCAGTGATCCCCATGAGTCACCAAATTGTTGACAAACTAATCCCACACTTATTTTTGGGTTAACTAACACCATTTTCCCTCTTTTGTGCTTTAATCTGATTTTTATACATTCAAGAACTTAATGATTCATCAAGGAACTTTCATCGAGATAGGAAATTTATTCCCCTTTCTTAAAATATAAATAAGTCCATCTAACTCCTCATATTTCACATACATGGTAATGATGAGCACTGGGAAGACTTTTTCACAAAGGGAAAAAGCGGACCGGCGGTGGGCGCGAGAGATATTTAGTTATTTTTACACTTCTCACAAGGCACAATTGGAAAAGGTAGGCCGGTGGGCACTGGGGTGATTTATTCTGCTAAATGGGTCAATGTGGGGCCATCGAGGTAATTTTTCCCAAGTGTAAATGCAGGCCGGTGGGTCTGTGGGACATTTTGAACTTTTACACTTTTTACAAAATGGTGTAGTTT
Organism: Taxus wallichiana var. yunnanensis; assembly: GCA_018340775.1. NCBI lineage: Eukaryota > Viridiplantae > Streptophyta > Pinopsida > Cupressales > Taxaceae > Taxus > Taxus wallichiana. The sequence continues at coordinate 205,955,442 of CM031241.1, forward strand.
ACAAGTGTGGGCACGCGAGCATGTGATTTTTTTTTTTTGCAAAGTGAAAATTTGTTAAGTTGTGGAGCCGTGGGCCGAGGAAGTTATTTTTCCAAATGTAAAGTCATAGACCCACATAGGTTTCACATGACTCTTGGCGCAACTCCAAAGGTTACCCCTAAGGGACCTGGATCTACCAAACAAGCACGGGCTCGCCACATGGTCAAACTCAAAAAAGAAGGTAGAGTTGGATGTGGAAGTGTCGAGGACTGGAAAAAGGAGCCACGCGTCACCTCGGCGCAACTTCAAGGTTAAAATTTGTAGCAGATTCCCAAATGTGTGTGAGGATTCAACGTGTCCTAGGCTAATAAAAGGGACCGAGTCGGCCATTTACTCAACTAAGTCTAAGAGGGACAACGAGAATCCTCCACATGTATTACCCATGAAACTTCAAAGATCAAAATCTAGGGGCAATTTCCAAATAAGCATAAAGCCTCCATGTGTCCAGGTTCGGACATATGATCCTGCCAAACAGAAGGGGATTGGGTAGAATATAAAGGAAATAGAAAGCTCACAATGGGCACCATGTTAGCCCGACACAAATTCAAGAGTGTAAAGTATGGGGTGAAAACATTAAGATGAATGAGGTGCCACATGGATATGCACGTAAAAATTCCAAACCTGAAGTACCTTCAAGCGGCCATATCTTTCGACTAGAAATCTTTGGATCGGGCATGAGGAGAAGCTTTGAATAACTCTAGTGCATGCTTCCCATCCATCACCATTAATTTTTGACCCACCATTTTAAAGGCCATCAATTCCCCACCTTCGCCATGATGAACAATGGGCCTCCTTTCCTATCAAGGAAAAGTGACATGTGAGGGCATGGGTGTTACAAAGCGAGATTCATCATTGTGGCGGGGAATTCAATCTTCCTTCGAGGGCGGTTGGAACAGGTTTTGATTTTTCCTTCATCCTCTTTCATTCTTCCTATATATTGTGTAAGAGGGAAATTTCTAAGGGTTAAAATTATTGCTTTGTGCCCTCCCTTCTTCTCTACCCCCGCAGTGAATTCATTGAGTTTTGAACCTCCCATTAAAAATTGTAATGCAATCTTTCCCCTTGGCTAGTGTAATGGACTGTATCAAATTCTTGGAGTAATAGAATAAGTATGTTGATGATTTCAACCCTTTATTATGTTTATTTGCATCTTTCTCGATCTATCATTACAACCTAGATCATTTATGTATTAATGTTGTATTATATTTTTATGGTTTGTGTTTATTGCAAAGCAGGCATTTGAGCATTCCTTTGGTGCATCACCTATGATAGATTAGGTTTTATTTCTTGCATCTCTCTCACCTTTTCTCCTTGGAAACTTAGAGTAGGATTTAGGATTGACCCTATGTAATATGAACATGTGCACCTAAAAAAAGAGGAATAGGAGACGACCTTCATCCAAAGAGCTTCCCTGATTCACAAAGTCCCACACCTTGGGGAAAACTCCATGTTATGCAATCACACCGGATGCCCTACTCAAACCCAAGATAATTCCGAGGGTTCTATGATTTCGCACTAACACTTCCTTCTTTAACATGCAAATAGACATGAAGAGGTAGACTTGACAGATTGTAGGCGGATTTATAGGGGTTTTGATGTCTGGTAGCTGAGCTTCCAAATCTGATTTCCCACCTCCTTTTCTTCTCCTCTCTTCACTTCATCTATAAGGGTAAGAGATGGGCTCATTGTAAAGGGTTGGACATTTTGGTTTTTCTCACTCCTTCTTTTCTGGTCTACAAATGAATTCGTGGATTTTGAACCTTCTATTAATACCGTAATGTAATTTTTTTGCCTCTTAGCCATTGCAATATTCTATATCAATTTGTGAAGCAATATTACATGTCTGTGGATTATTTCAACCCTCTCTTATGTTCATTACCTTTATTGATCTTTCACTATAATATTTTTTATGTCGTGTATGGTGGTTGTGTTACATTTTAATGGTTTGTGTTTGATAGAAAATCCGGTGTTTAGCATTCCTTTGACACATCACCTCTATTATTTTAGGTTTAATTTCTTGCATCTTCTTAACCATATCTCCTTGGTAAGTTAGAATAGATTTTAGAATAGATCCTCTGCAAATTTTATGTGTGCACCTAAATAGAGGAATAGGATCTGACCTTCATCCGGAGAGATCTTTTGATTTCAAAGTCTCCAGACTTTGAGAGATGCTCCATATTATGAAATCACACTAAGAGTCTCAACCCATCAAGTTGCATACATTCAAGGGTGTTGTGATTCTGCACTAGCAGTTTTGGCACATCCGGTGGGACCAAGAGGTCTCCATTTTTATCGTAGCAAGATTGATGTGCACTTGTTGTAAGTTTTTGGCTTGTAAGAGATTTGAAATTACACATCTGGAAACTCCAAAATAGGTAGATTCCACTAGTTCAAGAAGCCTAGGCTTGGCATATTCATGAGAAGAATACAATCAAGGTCAAGAAGAAGAGAAGAGGGGCTATTTATCTATCTACATTTATCCTCGATAGATAGAGCACGGAGGGCATAAGAGCCCGAAGGTCTCAATCTCCACCAAGCAGGACATTGTCAACACCTCCACCTAGTAGAAATTTCTTTCAATCAACTAGAGTTCTTTGACCAATCAAGATGGCACAACCCAACCCCTACGTTAATTTCATTGGCAAGCAACCCACTCGCTCTCAATGCACAAAATCCATTTCAGTTGCAACATTGAAGAGCATTCCATATTTCACTAGAGAGAACCAGACTACTCCTAGTGACCACATTCAAGACATTGCAAATGTCTATGTAATTCATGAAATCATTGAAATTGACATTGTAGTCAAATTGTTAGCCTCTTCATTTAAGGGTAAATCTTTGTAATGGTTTAGGAGTCTAACAATAGGCTCTATTCATAATTGGGACCATCTTTTCAAATCTCTTCACAATCAATTTGGAGAAAAGGTGGATAACTTATCTCTATTGGAACAATTAACAACCATTAAGAGGGATCCTAATGAACAGTTGATACAGATTTCAAAGGACATGGGATAGGATTCCATTGGCCGTGAGACCCACAGATGACGATTTTTTCCTATACTTTCTTAAATATTTAAATTATGGTATTTCTATAATGATTCAATCCATGGGAGGTGTAACCTTACCTACAGCATATAACATTTCCATTACAACTGAAAATTGTTTAATTCGGGATGGTAAACTTGCACCTAGGCCACCTATGCCTCTATATCCATAATTAGGAAGTCTAAACACTAGTCAAACACCAGAGTTGAATCCCATTCCACCCCCTAGAAATCAAAGCAACAATGAGGCTTCTGTTTCTTCAAGCACTTCAAAAGAGCTACAAGAGGTTATGAAACAACTGCAGAACCTAGGAAATGAGCTAGTGACTATCAAGAGACAACAAGCTCAGAGTTCTAGGACATATCAACCTCAAACTCAATATCAAGCTAGACCCCCATACCAAAAAAATAAAACCACCAAGTCATCCCACAAATAAAAATTTGAACCAAGGAAAACCTCAAGCTTCCAAGCCATTTCGACCATATGATCCAAATGCATCTTCAACATCAAAAGCTTTAGTTCCAATACAAAACAACATGGCACATGGTTACTCTGCAGATCTACCTCACACTCAATCAATTTGTTTCAATGGAGCATTAAACTAGGCCTTGATGGTACAGACCATTAGTATGTCCCAAGAACCTAGTCAAGAGGAAAATCAACAACAAAAATCTCAACAAGAGACACCTCCAATTGAAACCATGTTGGTTAATTGGCAAACAAAATACTTCTATGGAGTTAACCAAGCCCCTTCTCAAAGTATAGCTTCCAATACATGGTCCAACAAAAGGAATATTGGAGAGGGAAGATCATCAAATTCAAGTAATCCATAACCCTGTATTATTCCACAAGGTATTGGAAATCAAAGTGCAGCTCCCAATGTGCAAAGTAAGCCCAAGCCACCCCTAGACCAGCTCAAGTGCTATTTATAACAACCCATGTGCAAGAGAAGAATATGCAAGGAAAAGGGAAATGGAGAGATAGCTCATCTCCATTCAACATCATTGAGAAGATTAAGAGGAAAATAAAAACATCTCAATGTGGGAGTCATTAGCTATCCTAGGAAAAAGAGACCTTTTGCAATCTTCTATGCAAAAAAATACAACATCAATTCGATCACCCAATCAAGAAGAGAAAGTGATTACCAATGAAGCTCAGCCTAAAGGAAATTATAGAGATCAAAAGGTAAGAATTTGAAGCCTCCTCCCTTATATGTCTCATTGATCATTTGAGACAAGCTAGTGCATAATTACATGATTGATTCGGAAGCAAGTAGCTCTATAATGCCAAAACAAATAGCTGATCATCCGGGTCCTCAATATCAATTCATTTCCAAAGGTGTGGTCTAATTGGATGGTACAACGGTAACAACGGTTGGAGTAATCAAATATTTGAGCCTCACATTGCATGCATGTCCCAATTTGACCATCTTGTAAAATGTATGAGTCATAGACTTGCCACCAAAGTTTTGCATTGTGTTTTCAAGAGAATTCTTTGATAAAATTGGAGGTTATTTGTCTTCTGATTGGTCACAAATGTTATGGAAAAAAGGTATGGAGCTAAGGCTATAATAATATATGAGCCTATTGCAAATTCCATATCGAGCCTCATACACCGAGTCCAATCAATGTGAATTTTTAATCCCTTGATCAAGAAGATTATTTAAGCACCCATGAAGCTAATACCAAAGTCGATATATTCCAAACTTCACCCTTAATGAATGGGTGAACAATAGGCATGCTTTTGACCCTTACAAAGAAATGGAAGAATATGAATTAGGAGTCTATTGCTTCGCATAAAGAGAATCATTCTCTTCCTAACAACACTAATCCATACAAAGGATGATAATGAGGTATGGAAGTTATTCTTTAATGGCTAAAGAATTAGAAAAGGTGCATGAGGAGGAGCTATGTTTGTTTCACCTCAAGGTACAAAGTATTTATCATCTTTTCATTTCTAGTTTGCTTGCTCAAACAACACAGCTGAGTATGAGGCTTTGATTCATGGACTTCATTGGGCCAGGAGGAGAGGCATTAAGAATTTGAAAATATTTTGTGATAGTGAGCTGATTGTCAACCAAGTAGAGGACAACATGCTACAAATAATGACCTATTCATGAGCTATAAAAATTGGGTAAGGGACCTCATTGATGACTTTGAAGATTTCATTTTTTTCCATACCCACGTAAAATAATGATGCTGAAAGGAAAGTGACCATAATTGGGGAAATAGTTGATGTTATAGAAAGTATAAAAAGTGATAAGTCTCAGCCCCATATAAAGGTGGTTGTAAGGCCACTATGTGAGATAATAGCATAAGTTGGTAGGTTTTGAGAATGATAGAAAAGTGTCAATTTTATACAAGAAGAAGCTGAGTTCTCTGTTAGAAACCAAGACAAATTGGAACAATAGTATGGCGACCAAGTGGTGCATCGAGAACCAATAAATTACTAAAGGGTCTTGTAACTTTGGAGTCAATATTCAACCCAAATGATCAATTCCGGAAGGAGAAAGAAAATATTTAGGTAAAGGGTGAAGATTTAGAGCCCATTTCCATAGATGGAGGCAAAATGTTGTGAATTTTCAAGGTAAGTACCCAATAATAAAAATATGAGTTATTTCAACTTTGTCAAGAATTCCCAGATGTCTTTGCTTGGACTTACAAGGATTTAAGAGGTTTCAACCCAAGGTTGGCACAACACACTATCGATGGATCCAGGATCTAAGCCTTTAGACAGAAGCAAAGGCCAATAAACCCTCACATTGAACCTCTCATGAGAAAAGAGTTGAACAAGCTAATTGAGGCTAGCATTATCTTCCCTATCAAGCATTCAAGTTGGGTTACAAACTTGGTTCTTGTGAGGAAAAGAAGTGGAGAAATAAAATGTGTGTGGACTTCCATGATCTAAACAAGCATCAATTAAAGATCACTACCCACTTCCATCGATGGAGAAAATATTGTAGGTTGTAGCTGGCTTTGAGAGGTTTTCATTACTAGATGGCTACTCAGGCTATAATTAGATAATGGTAAAATAAGAAGATCAGTTCAAGATAACCTTCACCACCAAATGGGGTACATATGCTTATAAGAAGATGCCATTTGGACTATCAAATGCCAGAGAAACATTTCAGCGAGCTATGGACATGGCATTCAAAGGCATAATCAACAAGATAGTTCTGGTGTATCTAGATGATATCATCGTCTTCTCAAAAATTATACAAACAACCTCTTCCACCTCAGGAAATTATTTCAAAGGTGTAGAATGTTTAGAGTGTCATTGAATCCAAAGAAATGTGTATTTTTGGCACACGGGGGCAAGTTGTTGGGCCACATTGTCTCAAGAAAAGGGTTGACAATTGACCCTAAAAAAGTTGAATCCATTAGAACACTACCACTTCCACATCACAAGATATCCCTCTAAAAATTCTTAGGAAGGATAAAATTTGTCTAGAAATTTGTGCCTGATTTTCCAACTCTTGTAAATCCTTTAACGATGATGTTAAATAAGAGTCTTGCATTCAAATGGAGAGCAGAAGGAAAACAGGGTTTTGAGGCCATCAAGCTCGGAATATCATAGGCCCCAACTCTTATTAACCTAGACTTTCCAAAGGACTTCATGTTGTATCCTTTTGGAGGGTCAGACATAATCTCATCTATCTTGGTTCAACCTAACAAGGAAGGTTCATAATAGACCATATCCTTCTTTAGTCAGAGCTTGGAAGATTACGAAGTAAATTATTCTTTCATTGAAAATCATGTCCTTGCTTTCATTAGGAGTTTGAAGAAGTTTAGACACTTGGTCTCGAACAACAAGATCCAACTGTTAGTGTCTCATGTTGGTGTTAGGGAATTTCTCCTAAATCAAGGACTTGAATGAGAAGAGAGCAGCTTGGCTCACCCATGTAATGAAATATGACATTGAAATAAAAGTGACCAAGTTGGTTCATGGAAAAGGTTTGTGTGAATAGCTCACTTCAAAACCACATGATGATGTCAAAAGGAGAAGAAGTGGTGTCCTTCTACTAAGAATGATCAAGAGCAACTACTATTGATACACCCATTCCATGTTGGACTCAAGCCTTAGTGCATTATCTCCAAACAGGTTTTCCCTCCAAAATAGAACAAAGAAAAGAGGAGATACTTTAAATTACAATCCATCCTATATGTGCTTATTGGTGGTGTCTTGTTCAAGAAGGACATCAATATTATTCTATTGAGGTGCATTGGGGGGGGCCAAATTGAGAGGGTGTTGCATGAGTTCCATGATGGAGAAGAAGGAGGCCACTTTGCTCCTCGAGTAACACTCTCTCAAAATCATGAGAGATGGTGACTATTGGCCTATGGTGTTTAGGATTTCTACTCATGGATCAATAAATGCAAGAAGTGTGCATTCTTCATAGGAAGGAAAATTTGTAGCCACACGCCCTTCATCCAATTTCAATGGATCGGCCATTCATGCAATGGGGATTAGACTTCATTGGAGTGATTAACCCAAATTCAAGTCAAGGCCACAAGTGGATACTTACAAAAAAAAACTATTTCACCAATTGGACTGAAGCAGTGGCACTTAAGGAGGAAAATGAATCCAATATCTTGGATTTCTATGAAGGGATAGTCACTAGGTTTGGATTCCCTACCACTATCATATCAGATAATGCATTGGCATTCCTTGGTACAAGGATCACTAAATGGGTTGTCAAGAATGGTGTATACCTCAACACTTCATCAAACTATTACCCTCAAGTAATGGCCAAGCAGAGTCCACAAACAAGAACCTACTAAGAATTATCAGAAGGAATCTTGATGAAAATAAAGAAAACTTGGCACACAAAGCTCAAATCAGCTCTATGGGATGATAGGATCACATCCAAAATGTCTACAAGTATCTCCCCATAAAAAGCTTGGATATGGAAATGAGGTAGTATTTCCCACATCATTGGAGCTTCCCAATTTAGAGCTCATGAAAGAGTTGGAACTAGCTGAGTTTGAACCTATGGAAATAGGTATGCAGAGCTAAAAGGAGTAGAAGAAGTAAGAGAACATGCAATACAGATCATGGAGAAAGATCAAGCATTGATCAAGAAGAGCTTTGATAAGAAAGCATAGAAAAGGACCTTTCAAGAGGGGGACTTAGTTATAAAGTGGGATGTAGATCGGGTAAAAACTAGGAAGGAATTCCAAGTTTGATGCCATTTGGAGTGGCCCCTACATGGTCACAGGATGTAAAATTAGCAATGCCTTATGGCTGGCTAAGTTGGATGGCGAAGAATTACAGATTCCAGTCAATGGGATCTACCTCAAACACTGCTACTAAAAGGAGAATTTCTCACCTTTCTAAATATTAGCCTAGGTTTTCAATTTCTCCAAGTGCGTATGCACATTTTCTTGTTATATTTTAGGTTTCAATTTCCATAAGTGTTGGTGCACATGCTTGATTACTTCTAAAGAATGCTTATATACTGATTCATCTCACTCATGGAAAATACTTGTGGCCACAAGAAATTAAATCATAGAGTTTCCATATTGGAGTAGGTATGGATGTTTTCAATGCACTCTAATAGATCAAGTTTGTAGAAAATCAAATGAGGGAGAAGTTTCTATGTTTCAAACCACTCTCTACTCTCACAAATCTTGAATCAAATATTTTCTTGCAAAGATAAGAGTGCATGCAGTGGAAGGTAGTTCTATACCAAATTTGAAATTACCAGGTAGATTCCATGCCCAATGGATACTTCCAAGCTATTGGTCTCTTCATCTAGCAAGCGAGATGTCCCGTGAGTTAGAAAATGTTATCCCAATTCCCCCCCCGTAAAATTGATAAAACATGACATTTCATAAGAAAACCAGAAGGGTCGGATTTGTCTTGTGAGCTCACATTCAAATCCAAAAATCAAGGGGCATGCGGAATCGACAATGGAAGAGGAAGGGTTGGTGAAGGAGGCCAATGATGTTAAAAGAGGCTAGAGGATCACAGGAGAAAATTGGAGAAGAAGCTCGAAGTTTTCAGACTTTGCCACATATGAGTCAACTCAAAACCAAGCAATAGGGTCAGCAGAAGCCTCCACGTAGTTAGAACCCAATGAGGTAGTGTTCACTCGAGGCCCTGAATCGGATAAGTATAAGAGAGTTAGCGCGAAGCCCCCAAGTGTCAACTCGGAAAAATTTTAGAAGTGAAATACAAGGTGGTCTCCAAATGTGTGCCAGCCCTCCACGTATCCAAGGAACGAAAAAGGGACAGAGCCGGATGTTTAATCGACTAAGTATAGAAGAGACAACAGAGGCCTCCACATGTTTCATCTACGCATCTTCAAGGGTCAGACCCAAAGGCCAATCCCAAACAAGTGAATCCCTCCACATGTCTAGAGCCCGAAAAGGAAGAATCGGATGTTGAAAAGTCTAAACAGAGGCAGGCCAGTGGAAGGAGCCACGTGTCAGCATGACATAACTTCAAAAGTAAAATTTGGAGGGAGGTCCCAAATGTGTGTTGAGCCTCCACGTGTCTAGGGTAAGACATATGGCCCCGCCAAAGAAAAGGGACTTAGACAAAACATAAAATAATATAACAAGGGACGCAGAAGGATCCACATGTCTCTTGGGATGCTCTTTCAGGGGGTGAATCCAAAATTAGGTCCCAAACGTGGGCCAGCTCTACACGTGGCCATGTTTGAGAGTTAAAGCGGGAAGGTGGGCATTGGAAGGATCTTTTGGTTGGACCGGTGGGCATTGGAAGGATCTTTTGGTCAAAGTGGACCGGTGGGCTCGGGATGAAAAATGGAAAATGAGAAGGTTGCGAGATTACGTGGGCTTTTGGGAAAAAGTGAATTTCGGGCTTGCAGAGTTACGGGAGGTTTTGTGATTTATTTCATTTATTCACAAAAGTCACAAAGTGAATTTTGGGTCAACGGATCCATTTTACAAATTTTTTTCCACCATTTTGTTACAAATTCAATTCAAATATTCAAATGGGCATAACTTTTTCCAAACATAGCTTCAACATCAAAGGCATTGGTTCCAACACAAAACAACATGGCAAAAATATGATTGGTTTTCCCATGCAATCAGCCTCATAACCAATCAATGTGCTTTAATGGTGCACTATACGAGCCTTGATGATACGGACCATTGGTGTGTCACACTATTCGAGCAAAGAAGAAAATTGGTAGCAAGGAGCTCAATAAAAGGCAACTCCAAATGAAACTATGCTTGTCAATTGGCAAGATGAAGATTTCGTGGAATGAATCAAGCCCCTTATCAAATTTTAGCTTCCAATACATGGTCAAGAAGAGGAATATTGGAGAGGGACAATCACAAAAATCAGGTAATCCTCAACCCTCCATTAATCCACAAAATATTGGCCCTCAAAATGTAACTCCCAATATGTAGAGTTAGTCAATCCACTTTCAAAACCTACTTAGACACCAGTTATAACAACCATGTGCAAGAGAAAAGTGTGCTAGGAAAGGGGCAATAGTAGAAGGATAGCTCATTTAATATCATTAAACAAATGAAGAATACAAATCTGAAAATTTTAATGTGGGAGTCACTGTCCATTCCAGATAGAGAGATTTGTTACAGATCGCTATGGCCAACTAGTCAAGCTCAAATAGACCTCCCTCTCTCTTTATTCCTTAGGGTAGAATGTAGAATCTAAGCCCCCTCCCATGGCTTTGTAATGACATTTTCTTGCCTCTTTCCCACTGATGATGTACCGTGTAACATTTTGGAGCAATAAAATATGTTTCATGATGCATCTATCCATCCTTGGCTTATTTTGTTGTCTCTTCTTACCTCTCATCGTTATAGGTTATACTCATTGTGCATACTCGATGTTTGTTGCAGTTGGGAGCTGTGCTTAATGGGTTTTCAAGTGGTGTTCAAAGTGAAATATATCTTTGGTCCGTGGTGCATTCTATCTACCCTCTCCTTTGCCCACCTCTCTCCACTTTAAGCGATCGATTTGTGATTCAATCACTTCCTTTTATGGTGTATCACCACTCGGTGTAGGCTCTTTCACCCCCTCTTTGTCCCCTTGGAATGACTATATTAGGATAGAATATGTACTACTTGCACCGGAGTATCTTCAGAAGGGGTAGATTAGGAAGCAAGAATCGATTTCTCCATAGGTCCATCTCAAGTCTTACGCAAGTCACACATCGTGAGAGATGGTCTCATGTCGCGCAATCACACCGAATGCCCCACTTCACACCTAGGCCATTTAGGGGTGTTGTGATTCTACATAACAATAGCTTGTCTTTATTTCATGCATTGTAATACCTCTTTCTATGAAATTGAAACTATGATTGTAGATAATCATTAAATGACCCAAAGAAAAACTTTTATAGCTCTTGTTTATTTCCTTCTTTCCTTTCCATGGTGTGTCTTGAAGTTGATTTATAGCTTGACCTTTGATGAACCTTGAGGCACTCAATCTTTCTTTTGAAACTTCAATGCATTTTGGATATAGATTTGTCTCAAGGTAGCAGTTTTAATTCCCTTTGATGACATTACACAATTTGTATTATTAAAGCATTAATATCAGTCTTCTCATTTTAGCAATTTGAGCTCTAGATATGGTATAACTTGTTACCAAAATATTGTGTAACATTATAAAATAAAATGTAATATTATTAACAACAAGTTTACAAAACTCATATTAATAATATAAATGTAATAGTTTTATTATTGGTGAGTTGTGAGAACAACTCACATAACTATTTTAGTGTGAGAGATATCTTAGGGATAAGTTTGAAAGACCTGTAGGGATTGAAGAGAGATATGTGGTTTCTTGAGGATTGATATTGACTAATTTTAGTAAGGAAAACATCCTCCTATATAATGTAAAATCCATCTATGTAAATACATCCAAATGAATTCAGTTTAAATTTTATAATTTCGATGTTTTATTATTGTGTAGTTTTATCGGTGGTATTAGAGCGAGTCTGTTTTCAAAGCTATGTTGGGAGAATGAATTCATGTGTTTTTCTATTATCACAAACATTTACTCTCATTCTCTCTAAACCAATCTCATGTAAATACATAGAAAATTAGATATGGACAATGATAAAATTTGTGATTAGGAAGCTCATAGCAATCATTATGGGTAAGGCAGGGCAGTTGTGGAAGACGTATGGCTTTGGATCGACGTCATATTGGTATAATTTTAATGAAATATTTTCAACGCATTTTGGCAGTGACCACATTATTTAACAAATCCCACATGTTATCTCAGTCCCATCGTGGATTTGTATGGATCCATTCAATTCTACGAGTTTTTATCAGGACTTTCATTCATCGATTTGGTGAGTTTTTAGATCATCATGACTTATTTGTGATCCTTTTCTTTCTTGAAGACAATTTCACGAGTCTTAATGTTTCCCACTATAAGAAAGAAGTGTGACAATGATCACGCAAGTGTCAAAGGTGGCAATTTTAACCATTGATTCTACAACAAACAATCGACCGGTGAGTCTAAGCTTGACTATCCACTAATCATCATTTGTGCAAACATACGGTTGTAAGTTTAACTCAATATGTTTAGTATCAATTCATTTAGTTATTGTGAGTCTAATTCAATTTGTAGAATTCATCTTAAGTTTTAATTTTTAGGTGTAATGTCTTTTAATTAAGAGTCTTTTTTCTAATGTCAATAAAGTGTGTTGACATTGTCATAGTCATAGTATGATTTGTTTAGTCATTCCATAAAAAAATAAATTTCATGTCGATTCAAAAAAAAATCGTTTCTTGAGTCATCCTATGTTTTATCATCAACTTAATCAAATAGGTGATTTTAGGATATTTGTTCATTTTAATGTAGTTCTGTTGTCAAATATGTAAAAAAAAAAACAATTACCTCATGGATACTTTTTTCAAGTTGAGACCAACATGCGATTATTTAAATCCACATGGACAAGCTAAATCAAATTGAAAAATTCGAAGAAAATATTTCCATACATGGTAGGTTAAAATCATTTTTGTTGATTAATAAAGATATATGGGAGATTTGGAAGGAAAAATAAATAAACCACATAACGTAGATGAAAAAAAAATAGGACAACAAGGATAAAAAATAAATGACAATTATTGGCCTAGGTTTATTTGATTCTTACTGCATCACATAAATCTAACAAAGACATCACATTTGATTTGGACAAAATTGAGAAAACTATTTGGATCACAAGCATAAAGCACATTAATGAAACTCATGAAAATTTTGTTCAAACTCAAAATAGATGAATGAGAAAGTATGGTGGAACATATCAATAAATTTAATTCTATTTCATATCAATTAGTTGGAATCAAATTTGATGTGATTGTGTTAGAATTTGAGGATTCTAATAAATACAAATTTAATCAACTTAAATATAATATAATGTTACAATAAATATTTAAGTAAACATTATATCATAACATAAGTAACATAAAGTAAATACTTACAGGAAATAAATAACACACGGGTGACACAATATTTATAGTGTAAAACCCCAATAGGGTAAAAACCACTTTGAAAATAATGTTTTACTTGAGAGAACTTATTTTACATCCAAGTAAGAGTCACCTCCTCCTTTAAAACCTATTTACAAGGGTAAAACCAAATCATTTGATTTGCACACCTTTTATATATTTCTAAATATATCAAATGACCTAAAGAAATTTTATATAAGGTGATCGGGTATGTCTCCCGACCCACCTTTTCAACCTAAAATGGTTGATACATACACCTAGGTTTATAATATTTAATATTAGAAATATAATCATTTCACAATATTAAATATTTAACCTAAAGTATATACCTAAGTTAGCATATTTAATAATAGAAATAAAATATTTCATATTATTAAATATTAACCTATATATTAGTGATGGACCCATATCCATTAAGGGTTGGCACAAACCACTTAATCACTATGTTCCAACACTCCCCTTAATGTTAAGTGGGATAACATAACATATGCCAATAGATTGCATGCCCGTGGTACACTCACGATTTACAATCCTTAAACCATAAAGGTTTTAGGCTATCATATCAATTGAAGGACTTATAACACCTTCATCATGCTTAATTTACCCTTTGGTATAAAAGTATTTGGAATCCCAAAGATCATCCCTTGATTAATGGATAAGTATGATTTGTGAGTTTTACATGTTCTCGCAGGTTCTCATAAAAGGTTATTGAACCTAAGCATATAAGAGCCTTTTACAACCAAGGATATCCTCAACAATATGCTTGTACTGGATTTTTACAAGTAAAATCAATAGCACTAAAGATTTTATTGAAGACCATCTTTAAGATTTTTCTACACTTCTTTCTAAAAAAAACGTCGAGGAGGTATACATGCCCGAAGGTATTTTTACACTTACTAAAGGTCCTTTCTTACACTTTCCCAAAGGTATTTTACAAAAACAAGTTACATTAGGAGGTAACATTGTCATGTACACTCCCCTCAATGGAAACTCCAAAATCCAAGCTTTTCATGAAAGTGAAAAAAAATTGCAGCACTCAAGGACTTTGTGAAGATGTCAAAACCTTCTCTTCATTCAACACGAACTTGAGATTTATATCATCACTTAGCACCTTCTCATGGGTGAAGCATATATGTATCTCAATGTGCTTCATCCTCTGATGTTGAACTAAATTCTTAATTAAGAGTAATACAACTCTAACCACCACATAGAAGAGGAATACTTCCTTTTCCCTTCATGTGTATCTCTACAAAACAACCATTGCAGCCACATGGCTTCTTTACTTCTTCCATTGTACTTCTTTGCCTCAGTAGAAGAAATGGAGACTTTTGATTACATTTGTTGTTCCAAGTAATGGTTCATGCACCAAAAAACTTGAACACATATTCAATATATTTTATAACACAACATCAATATGGTTAGAATCACAAAATCTATATAATATAGCATTTTCATTCTTAGTATAATGCAACCCATAATTGATTGTTCCTTTAATATATCTAAAAATTATTTTTGCAAGATTCCAATGATCTCTAAAAAAGGTTCCCGCATAAACCTTGATGTGATTCCTACTACATATGAAATTATTGATCTAGTTATAGTTAGATAAATAAAACTATCAACTAACAATGTATATAAAATAGGATCGACCTTTTTCATATGCGAGTTAGGATCAATATTTATTCCAACTTCCATCAAGTAGAAAATGGTTTACAATCAATCATAAGAAATTTTTTTACAATACAATGGTTGCATATTTGTTTTAAAAAATAATAATATAATGAAATACAATCATAAAAGAACATGATGTGAGAGACCTAACTCATTCATTTCAAAGTATTACTTCAATTTCTCTTTAATCATATGAATTAAATCATAATTGTCACCATTCATAAACAAATCATCAACATATATACAATTAATAATAATATGTGATCCTTATTGCTTAATGAATATATCATTATTAGAAGAATAATTAACAAAACCTAACAGCTTAAAGAAGGAAACAATTTTTACATACCAAGCTCTAAGAGCTTGTTTTAAACCATAAAAACATTTCTCAATTTACAAACATAGTTTTTTTACAAGTTTCTTCAAATCCTTTAGGTTGAAACATGTAAAGTTCTTATTTTGAATCATAGTTTTAAAAAGTAGTTTTCTTATCTATTTGGTGGATTTCCCACCCAAATTGAGCGGAAATTGCAAATAAGGCCCTAATATTACTCATTTTAGCTACAGGGAATATGTCTCAACATAATCAATACTAGGTTTTCGAGTGAAACCTCTAGTAATAATTCTAGCTTTATGTTTGTTAATACTACCATCAATATTATATTTTACTTTGTATATCCACCTAGACCCTATAATACTTTGTGGCTCAAGTTCATACAAGCTAATTAATGCATGGTACATATGATGGCTTCGGTCATTTTCCTAAGGTTAATGGGATTCTAACTTTCTAACATAGATTGAGCCCAATTTAATTTCTTATCTAGGAAGATAAAAGTTTCATAAACATCTATAACATCAAAACATCATCATGACCATTTACTAAATTAGAATCAAAACCATCATTTAGAATCATTTAATGAAGTAACTTCAAGAGAAGAAGACAACACATGTAAACCTTTCACTAGATTATATCTATACATTTCATATAAGCTTAGATAATTAACATGTCCTAACTTTGTCATGTCATAGTTTTGAATTATTCAAACTTTGAGATATAAAACAACATGCGAAGAGAAATCATAAAAATATACAAACCATTTCTTTGAATTCCTTTCGGTTATTATACTCTCATTATTATTCTTGATATACCAAGTATCCTTCATACATGGATTCTAGTTGTGTCCATACCTCTTTGGATGTTTGATATTACCAATGTGTAGAAGGTACTTATCGTTCACATTGTGTTAAATCATATAA
Source organism: Taxus wallichiana var. yunnanensis (assembly GCA_018340775.1). NCBI lineage: Eukaryota > Viridiplantae > Streptophyta > Pinopsida > Cupressales > Taxaceae > Taxus > Taxus wallichiana. The sequence continues at coordinate 205,971,914 of CM031241.1, forward strand.
ATATCTTCTGCATTCGTAGCAAAAATGCATTCATGTTATCTACGATTTGCTTGAAACCGATGGGAGAAACCTTAGATCTGGAAACAATCATCCAAATTTTTCTCGCCATAAATTTTGTTTTGACCTAATGATTGTTGTTGGTTTCATTCAAGATCTAGGTTTTGTCAAGACAGAAAAAGTTAGGCATCATTGTTTTCCTAAATCTATAAAACCCATCCCATTATAATATACAATGTAACACAGAGTTAGATACATATTTATCGATAATAAAAACTACACTTTTAATATAATCAAATCTAAATTTTATAGATCTAAAAAACTATTTGATCATAAATAATTATGTCATTACAATGCATAATAATTAAGCTCCATGATCAAAATAATAACCCACAATATAAAGGGCTCCTGCATTATACCCCATATTTATATAAAAATATTTCCGACCATATAGAAGTGAAGAAGAGACCCCGAGAATGCATAACAACTTCAAATTTATGAAAAAATTAATGTAAACAAAGATCCGATGAGCTTAAAATTGACATCCAAATGACCATCATAATAACTTATTGTTTTGGATTTTTGTGATAATCATTTGACCATCAATTTTAACACAAAGAAAGTTTCCTAGAACCTACGAGCTTAAATTTGACGTCAAATGACCGTATATCTTGCTTTATGTTTGGTCTATCATGATGGTCATTTCACCGTCAAATTTAATGGAGTCAAAACTTGTTTATTTCCATGATGTAAAATATCATAATTTCTTCTTTTTATAATATTAGGGAGGTTATATTTTAATACATTATATTAACCTATTATAATTTATAATGTAAAAATATATTCACTTTTTAAAAAATAAGTATATAGTTTACATAATGTAAATAAAAAACAATATATAATCTATAAAAATTATAAACTATAGTATATATACTTTTTGAAAATAAACACATATAACCCTTATTACCTCATTAAAAAAATTAAAACATTTACCCGGGGCCATGTAATTTTAAATTTACATAAACCTTAGAATTTATATTTTCACACTTCTAATGGAAAAAAATTAATTTTGAACATTTACCATTGACAAAACTCATGCACATATTAAAACTCTAGAAAAAAATATTTCAAAATTTTACCCTTACCTCTAAACCTAAATTTTAGAATGAATTATATTTTCACACTTTAGATAGACTTAAAATACCCTTAGGCTTGATTTAAAATCCCATTACAAATTAAATAAATAAATAAAAAAAATTTTAAAATTTACCCTTTCGAGTTGGTTGAAAAACCTCAAAAATTAAATAAATAAAATACAAGACATTTGATATTAATTTATTTAATTTACCTTGCTTTGTTACCATGTTAGAATTTGAGGATTATAATAAATACGGATTTAATCAACTTACATATTATATAATGTTACAATAAATATTTAAATAAACATTACATCATAACATAAGTAAATAAAGAAATACTTATAGGAAATAAATAACACAGGTGACACAATATTTATAGTGAAAAACCCCAATAGGGTAAAAAACACTTTGAAAATAACCTTTTACTTTAGAGAACTTATTTTACATCTAGTAAGATCACATCCTCCTTTAAAACCCTATTTACCAAGGGTAAAACTAAATCACTTGATTTGCACACCTTTGATATATTTCTCGAATATATCAAATGAGGACCTAAAGTCCTTTTTATATAAGGTGATCGGGTATGTCTCCCGACCCACCTTTTCAACCTAAAATGGTTGACACATACACCTAGGTTTATAATATTTAATATTAGAAATATAATAATTTTATGATATTAAATATTTAACCTAAAGTATATACCTAGGTTAGCATATTTAATAATAGAAATAGAAATATTTCATATTATTAAATATTAACCTATATATTAGTGATGGACCCATATACATTAAGGGTTGGAAGAACCACTTAATCATTATATTCCAACAAATTGATGATGATGCAAAAGTAGTATTACTTAATACCATGCTTTCTAGCTATTTTGATATGGTCTTCACTTTGAGAAAAATAAATCCGCGTCTAGAGGATTTAATTTCTTCTCGATAGAATAATAACATAGAACCAAGAAGATTGATCTAGAAGAAACTACAATGTATGGTACAAACAAATCACATGCTAAAGGAGGATTCAAGCCTTATTTTAAACAAAAATCAACCTCCCAAGTTCCATGAAAATTTCTTTGTCACTATTGTAAAGCTTTTGGACATGGTATTATGTATTGTAAGAAAAGAGCACAAGATTTACTTGATGGTAAATTGAAAGATAAAGCCTTCATTTATGAAAATAGAGATTGAAAAAGTGATTGGGATATGAATTCTACCCTCTCTAATAATGAGGAAACAAATGCTTAGATAAATGATGAAGACTTCTTCTATCAAGTAAAGAGTGAATTAAGTGGAGGATGAAGGAAAAAAAGGATGGAGGTCAATCAAAGACCTCTCTTGATCACCAAAAACTTGATGGGGATACATGAAGATGTGGTGGCGTGTATGTGTGTGTTTATGTGTGTTTTCATTTATTTTAGATTTGTAGTATGATTTGAGTTCTGTTTAAATAAGTGAAATGTTCACAATGAAGGGGAACTGGAACATGGTCTCAATGTTAAATTTTCCCTCTATTCAGTTTGTATTCTGTAAGCATTGGTTCTTACATGATTCCCTAAAGGAAATACATAGTAGATAGATGAAAGGAAAAAGGAACAACATGATATTTGGGTTGTTGTTGTCCTGTAAAACCATCCTTTGTTTTATAGGTTTTTTTTCTCCTCTAAAACCATCCTTTTTTTTAGGTTGTTGGTTGTCCTATAAAACCATCCTTTGTTTAGGTTGTTATTGTACCTATAAAACCATCCAGAGATAATGAGCACGCATGAGGGAATATATTTAGAAGGAAGTGTGATTATTGTTTCTATAATGCCAATATTAGGGGAGTGTATATTGAGAATTAATAATGTCAAAAATAAATGAGTAAATGTTACACAAATATTGTGTAACATTATTAAATAAAATGTAATATTATTAATAATGAGTTTATAGAACTCATATTAATAATATAGTTAAGATAGTTTTATTATTGGTGAGTTGTGAGAACAACTCACGTAACTATTTTAGTGTGAGATATATTAGGGATAAGTTTGAGAGATTGTAGGGATTAGAGAGAGATATGTGGGTTGTTTAAGATTGATGTTGAATCCTTGTATTAAGGAGAACATCCTCCTAGATAATGTAAACTCTATCTATGTAAATACATCTAAATGAATTCATTTTCGATTTTAAAATATTTGGAGTTTTATTATTATGTAGTTTTTATCGAACTAGAGCTCCTCATTTGTACTTTTATTTCTCGATGGTTGCTTTACTTCTTGTGTAAATTAGTGTTTGAAAAAAATTCCATGCATATATAATTAGAAATTGAAAAGTGTTTTTAATGAATATATTGTTGTTTTGAAATCTTGGAGCATTCTCTTCTTGAAAAAATATGTGTCCGAAAATCTACTCCTCTTTACCTAAATATTGTATGTGTACTTGCTTACTACCATTATAGCTAGAAGTTGATCCCTATATAATGAATGTTACATATTGATAACTACTTCCCTTTACTTCAGGATGGAAACACTTCTAACTTGGATCATTAGTAGTTGTACTTATCTTCTTACTTTATAGAATTAAAATTATATAACTTACACTATATTCATTGATTGCAATTCTTGAATTGAATGCAAATGTGCTCTGTGGTTGTATATTTTATTCTGCTCATGCTTTTAGCATCAATTCCTTCCTCTTCCATTATCTTAATTTGGAGCTTTCTTGTATAATGAGCTAGGTTTGCATCCTCTTTATTAAGTTGTTAAAACTTGTTCCAATGAAGATTATTTTATTTTCCTTAAAAGACTTGTACTCATGCATTAATAAATGAACCCCATTTATAAATATTCAATTTTAAAAGATAATGGATGCCTTTTACTACTTTTACAACTTGGTCTTCAGCTATGAAGCATACCATGCATTGAACGAGAAAATTTTGACAAATTTGAGAGTGACTGGGTCCATATAAAAAGATAAGGGATGACTTGAAGTTTACTATCTATGGAGGTTAAATCCATAACAAAATGTTTACTTTTTCATTTTATTTACTTTGATTTTTTAATGTAAATACCATACCATAATCTGTTCACAAATATTTACATGCCCTAGAGTTACCATCCTTACTGAAAAGGTACAAGGACATGAGGGAAGTTGAAAGAAACATGTGAAGGTTTTGGAAGATAAAAATGAGTTTTATGAAAAGTAGAATGAATAACTATGAGAATAAAAAAATAGGATGAAGCTCATGGAATGCCGCACATTTGAAGGTCAATATGGAATTGGAAATATGTTAACTACAAACGACATAGAAAACCTTGGAAAGAATGAGTACAATAAGGCCGTAAATGTCAGAAATTGTCATGGAAAGGTTGAAGAGATGATTACCATTCACGAGTGGGAATAAAAACGCTTGAAACAAGTGCTCAAATACAAATTGGGTTTTCCTAATCAATGTAATGAGAAGACATATTAAAAATGAGTCATTGAAAAATGTTTACAAAACTATTATTATCTAATTGTAATATATTATTTGAAGTAATAGTTTGTATTATCTATATTAGTATCTACTTTATAACATGGTATATTTACATCAATGATACTAATTGTAATATAAGAAGAGATAACATTATGTCATTTTGAACATGGATTGTATTTATGTTTCCATTATACTTAATATTGTTAAATTTTTACACTCATGCTAAAGGTAAAATTGAAACTTTGTTTCAGATGCAAAGGATTGATGTGATGGACCTAACTAAGAAAAGAAATATGAGTGAACCGTCACTTTACCAATTTCAATATTTCTATATTTTCGCTTAGCTAGTCTTTCAATAACATATTTCTATCATGGTCATGCAGTTATTTCCTCAGAACTAGTGCATGATATTGACACAAATGCGAAAGACTAGATAAGGAGAAAATGGAAAGCCAAACACTAATAGCGGGATAGTCCACTTCAACTTAAGATTAATAATGTTATGAGTTGTAATAAATTGAAAAATTAATGCAAATATGTAGGTATGTGTGTTGTTGCAGAATAACGCAACACCTCATATATGCATCCATTCCATGTTCATCTTCATCAAAGTTATGCAAAATCCCCGAAGGAATAAAGCATAGCCTTGATAAAGGCATAGGAACAACAAAAGATGTGAAGAATTAGACTCCAAAATAGCAAACATTATTATCTGTTTGCATGGCTAAAGGTACATTTTCGATTCTGAAGTACATTAATTTCTTATTATTTCTTTATGTTTGAATGATATTAATTATGTGCTGAGTTTTTTGTTTAGTACATTTACAATAATTTAATACAAAAATAAATAGACAACTCAATTACATAATTTAATTTCATTTATTCATAAATAAATACATTTTCCCACACAAGCCGTGGGATGTAACTTATATGAACTGAAAATAAAAGATACATATAAATGAAACTATAAGAAAAAGAAGAGAGAAGAAACACATCATTACCTGATTGGGTTGTTTTCTCTTTATCTTCACCATCTTCATCTTCATCATCCATAGTTGCATCATCTTTACCTCCTAGAAATTAGGTACCTGTGAATATACAACAAACTATTATTAGAGCTTTGGTTTTAATCTTTATTCATGTATTTAAAGCTTAAGTAAGATGAATATTCTAAAATAAGAACATATAATTTAAATGAAAGGAATTAAAGATAAAATTAGAAAGTACATCTCACTGTCATTCAGGGGTATTTTAGTATTGTTTTTAATGAATCAATAAAAAAAAAAATCACTACAAGATACAAGAAAGGTTACAATCCATTGTTTTTCTAATTGTTTTATGAAGTGTGTGTAGGTACTTGTAGAAAATGAAGAGTGCACAAAATATATATAAGAAAAATTAGAAACATAAATGCAGCCATTGAATTTACAAATTCAGCTACAACCATGAAAGGAAACATAAGTTCGCAAAGAAGATGTAAAATAAAATTTCATGTGATCCAACTGGAGCGGGAAGAAGTGAAGTTTCCATTAAATGCACAAGATATTGTAGCTTGAGGAAGGTACAACCAATAAATGCAAATGAAGATGGGTACCTAGTTTAGTATTCCATAACACATGAGAAGGAAGATAAATCTCATCAAATTTACAAGAATGGATAGTAAAAGATTGAGAATAGTTTATAGCTTTATGATGCATGAAGAATAGGTTGAAACACAAATAAGGAACTCCTTCATGGATATCAAAAATAATATGTTATAGCATTACGGAAATGAACATTAAAGATTGAATTTGATGATCCATTACAGGTGAAACATTTTACAATTTGAGAAGAAGAAAGAAGGAGAGATACATCGAAACAAAGTACAATAGAGATGATCAACTCTAGCTATAGGAAACCAAATTTTCTATCAAACCCTATAAATATAAAATAATCAATATCATTTTCATTCATTAGGTGTCTTGAACATGTTTCATGTTAAAGTTATAAAATAAGACCAAGGAATTATTTCAAAGTATAGATTAAGAAAATAATATCCATATTCCAAAGTAGGGAAAGATAAGTAAGAACCACACAGTTCTACATAGCCGTTAAATTTTTATTATATTTCAAAATGACCCATGAAATAAAATAAAACTTACAAGTTCCATATGATCAAATCCATTAAAACCCTTGAGAACAGAGTTGATAAAGCAAGATCTAAAAGATTATTAAAGCTCGGATAATCAAATTCGTAAGAAATTAAAATGAACACAAAGGTTTCCATAAAAAAGTGATAAACAAAAAGAAACAAGCAAATGAAAAATCCACATATTAAAACCAAATCCTTACCTTCTCTTTTCCTTCATGCCAGCCATATAAAATGTGACAACAATTTGAATTGAGAAAAGAGATCTCTAGGACACTAAAAAATAGAATGATGGTGGCCCATTTTATAGGAAAAAGATAATAGAATGGAAGGAGAGGCTGAGGAATCATTCAGAAGGCTTGTAAAGAAGATTTAGAGAAAATTTTATGGTGGCTTGAATATTTTTTTCTAGGGCTTTGGCATCCCCTCAAGCTATTTGATGCAAAAATGAAAATGATAGTGTTTTAAATGCTTTTTTGTCCTTAATTCGACCAATGAGTCAATTCAACCTGAGTTAGATCAAAATTCATATGTGTCACCATCACAAAGAAACCCTAATGCAACCAAGGTTAATATTTCCACTAACCTTCATCATGGGTCATGGCCTCGTGGAAATGGGGACCAAGAAATTTCCACGAAATGATTGAGGTTTTCTAACCTTAGTCTATATTTCCATCATGAAAGTCAAAAGGTGTAAAGGTGGTAAAATAAATACAAATTATATGCATGTAATAGGTTTCTTGCACATGAAGGAAACCTAAAAATAATAGATAATGATTCACCTAAGAATACCATTTCTCTCCAAAATACACCATACACATCATCATGCAAAGTTGGAGGATAGTCAAATCAATTTGACTAGTAGTGTATTTTGAAAAAAGGGGTTATTTTTGCATTGTAATTATCTTGCATGTCTTATTTTTATGCCTATTTTTATTGATTCATCATAAAATAATAAAACTATCATGCAAGTGGGAGTTAGAATGTAGTCTTTTTTAGGGCATTGGGTGAATAATTTTGATATATGTTGTGTTGCCTTCACAAAGCAAAAGAGGAACACTTTTTATCTACTAAGTGTTGAAGCCATTGTTGAAAAAATTTCCCTCATATTACAATCAATCGATTCCTTTCCAACAATTTGAAGTGGTGTGTATTACAATATTTATTCTTTTGAATTGTTTTCCTCAATTTGTTAAGCTTCTTAATATTATTTACCTTCTACAAATAGTTGTTTATGATAATTTTAGTTTGTAATTATCTTCCTTTTTATTTTGAGAAATCCTTAACATAATATTGTTTGTCTTTATATTAGTAGTAATCCATTGGATCTTGTGTTGTTCCATTTATTCTTAGTATATTGTGCATGTTTCTTAGTTAAGCCCTCATAACTTTTGGTGTATCACCCCATTTATCACAATTTTATCCATCTCCTTAACTCTCAAACCCCAAAATTTTAGTTTAGGGATAACCCAAAGAAGGATTAACCTTGTAATACTAGATATTCACATCATAATAGGAAGATGCACATCCCTGTGAGATGTCCTGGATTGTTTATCCATAAAAGTGAGGGAAAAATAAAGTCAGAAGATTTGTTACCCCTCAACATAGGTGCACTTTTGTCAAATAATTTTTTAACACACTTGATGGGACATCAAATGAACATAGAAAAATTATTGATGAGTTTAGAAAATTGAAGATCAAAATTAGAACTTATCTGGTGACTCCGTAAAGCTGATTTTAGACCAGTTTAACACTTTTCATCCCCAAGGTAAGTTTTAGCTACAACCATTTGAAGTATTTTTCAAAATTTCAAATATCTTATTTTTTTGTTATCATCTTATTTTCATGAGCAACAGATCTATTTTTCTATTTTGACATATTTTATGAGGTCATGCAATCATGACATCAAGTCCTCAGTGGAATTATTCTATCTAAGATTTTATCCATCACACCCACCACAACTTATTTACCCATATTCTTTTCGATCGCACTATGAACCCCTATCGAATGAATATCACCGTAACCAAAACCTTGCCAATCAATATGATTATCAGTATGATAATTTTTAAGATGTCTAAGACTAAGTTTATGCAAAAGGTTATGCTAATTATACACACGAGGAATAAGTCGAAGGAAGAATTCATGAAATGGAGCAGATCATGCAACTATTGAAAGAGTAGATACAAATATTGCAAGCTAAAAACCTAGTCTTAGGCATCCTATTAGTGGGAGGTCCTACACCTAGTAACTTTTTTGCAACAAAGGATTGAGGTAATGAGAGAATATATTACCCAAATGGTTGGTTTTACTTTATCTTTGCAAGCATTAGAAAATGATAGGCATCAGGTTGAGGAACCCCATCAATTAGATGTTCCCACTTACCTTCCCTATCAGAATCTAATGCCCACATATCATCTGCCAACCAATGTATCCGGTCAATGCAGTGTGTCCCATTTGGCCATAAATATTTTAAAAGATTAGTAAATAAATAATTAAAAAATACTAAAATTTAAAAATCATGTAAATTCTAGATGCCCCCACCTTGGTATTTATAACATCTTAAAAATGCATGTTTGGTCATTTTATATGTGTTTGGTCATGTTTGGTGTTGTATGACATAGTTTCTTGAAAGTACAAAAACTACAAAAAAGTGGGACAGTTATAAATGACCCATCCCATTTATTAGTTTCTAAGTTTTCAATTTGTTGCAATTTTTTCTCCCTCTATTTCACAATTTATTTCAATATTTCTTTATGTTGTTCCAAATCCTAATTTCTCACATGCATAGATGGAATCCACTTCCCTTTCCCAAAAATAGCAATATCTAGCTAAAACCCAGCCCTCCCCTCCTCCTTCATCCACAGTACCAATTCATGAAGGTGAAAATCATAAAATTAGCTAGGAGGGGTAGCCAATTGAATAAATTAGTAGGTTTGATTTTTTGCAGAATTTGTAATAATAGTTTTCAAAGTTTTAGTTTGATCATATTCCAAAGTTGGAAAAAGAACCCATACAAGAGGTGCAGTGTGATTTTGTAGAAGATCAAACACAAGTGGAAGATGATCAAAAATCTTCATGTTCCAAGTGTTATGTGAATGAAGGCACCATACTTACACAATTATCGACGAGGAATTAAAGCTTGAAAAATCATCGGAAGAGGAAGAATCATTTTCAAATGAACAAAAATTTTAGGTTAGTTTTGAGGATGAATCAACATATTTACGGAATGAAGAGCATGTTTTCAGATTCATAAAATTCTTGTTAAATGTTGAGAATGACATTAATAACAAGGAATAACACTTCTAGGATGATCAAGAAGATGCAATTAAATGTGAAGATCCCAATTGTGTTGCATGCTTGGAAATTGATGTGCTATTGGAGAGTTATATTGGTTCACAAATAATATCGAGAAGATTTTGCAAGAAAACAAGGTGGGTAGAAAAATTTGAGAGAGGATAAGCATGAGTTTTTAGGCATCATGGTGAATCGAATGATGAAGGATCACAATAAGTTGTGAAATACAACAAACAACAACTTGTAGAAAAAAAAACCTTGAGATCATCTTAAAATGTGTTTAGTGGAGAAAAGAATATTAATGAGACAAGTACACATCAAAATAATCATTCTTCCATCTATTAGAATTACATGTCGTATTTAGTATTTGGCTAGTTTTTCAAAATTACAATCGCACTAGAATTCACACCTATTTTAGAGCATAAGGAAGAGTTTAGTGTTTTCAAGAATCGGACCCAAAACCTCTCGATACACTTACAAATTAGATACGAGTGTTTCTTAGATTTTGGACTAATCTTAAGAACAAAATAAAGGTACATGTCTTGTTTCAAGTTTTATCATGTTACCTTTTTTCCAATTGAACTCATAGCCTCATTTTTTAGAAAGGGAGGCTATTTTTCCTTGTCTCGTGTCAAGTTTCACTTATATTCATTTGTATCTTGTTAGAGTAGATTATTTTAGGATTTTGATTTCAATAATGTGTTCACGTACTCTTACAAATTTCAATTCAATAAGTGCATTTCATGCACATGATCTGGTTTACAAGATATTTTCCAACTTTATTTTTTACTTTCAGAAGGGTATGTTTTCAGAAGAAGGATAAAAAATTTGATTTGGGATTTGAATCCATGCCCAATGGATGAGATTAATTCATTGGTATTAAATCTAGTAGGAAACTTTACCTCCCAAAATCTCTAGAAATGTTTACATTTTTGGTACCCATGCAAAAGGTCAACTCAAAACTTTATTTTTAGATGGAAGGGATTGATGTGATAGACCTAACTATAAAAAAAAATTAAACTATCATTTTCTAGTTTTAGAATCTATACCTCCTACCTAAGGTGTCTTTCCAATCACATCCTAGTCATGATCGTGCATCAGCTCCCTCATGAACTAATGCAGGACCCTAACATAGATGGGAAAGACAGATGAGGTTGAAGGTGGACAACCCAAAAGGAAAAGGGACAATTCACTTCAGGGATGAAGTAGCTTATATTTATTCCCTTTTCATTTATTGTCAATGATCTTGAGTTCATTAATTGTGATTAAATGAAAGGTTTCTAGTGTGTATGAGTTGTACATAATTCATTTTACACCATGTAAATGAAATAATAATGTAAAACAGATAAATATATAACTCATCACATGAATAAATTTTCATTTATTTCATAATTATAAAGTATAGTGAACCCACACAAGCCGTGGGAATAAATTTGAAAATAAAGAACAGAAATGAAAGTACATATATGTAAAACTATGAATAAAGAAAGAAGGAAATCCATCATTTCCTATTAGATGGATTTCTTGTAGTTTGGATTGTTCATTGTCCTCGTTGCTTCCTCTCCACCATCTTCTCCATTTGCTACCATTGTACTTGAAAGAGGAAAAATAATGTTAGGTCTCTGGATTTCATGCTTTTTGTATTCACAACTTTAAACAGATGGACTTTCAAAAATGAACTTGAAATCGAATTACAAATAGGAATTCATGAGAAGAATATAAATTTTTCATAATCATGTCACTTGAAGAAATCAACTAGATGATAAAAGAAAAGCCTATGGCTTTCATATTTTTCTAACTATTTCTTTCAGTGTGAAGGTACAAATAATTCATGTTAATTCTCATCATGAAAATAGAAGCTCGATTGAAAGAATAATTTCTAGGAGCACACAACATTCTACAACACAAAATAATTACAGATTCAATACTTGTTGAGAAAGTTACATTTCTCATCAAACCATGACATCTCAAATGATCAAACTACAATGAACAATGTGACCCAATTCAAATAAAGCTACAACTACTCATCATACCTTCGGGGTTCAAATTTCAAAGAAAAAAATACAATTTCCAACATCAAGTAATGCATGAGTGGAAATATGTTTTGATGGAAGAATATATGCTAATCATGCTTAAGCCATCAAAAAATAATACAAATCTACAAAAGTATGTTATAGAATGCAGAATCATACAGAATTCCTCCATGCATTAATAAGGTTGTATAAGATACAAAATGCACATGTTAGAATCATGCCATCTTATAGATCAAAGTACATTTTTGGAGATGCATCATCATCTACAAAGAAAGCTGTCAACATAGATTTCAAATCATTGTTCAATGTAAATAAAAAATCTCATATGGAAAAGTTACAACAAAAATCTAAAGTTTCATAATATAGATCTTCGAGATCAAAAGTACATTTTCAAGTTTTAGAGTAAAATTTTTATAAAATGGGTACAAATTTTATTTTCTATTCATACCAATTTCAATACTTCATTTAAGGATTAGATCAATACAAGTGCATAATTAGAAGTTCCAAGCTTACCAAGAATTAAAGCACATAATATAAACACAGGGCAATCATAATTCAAATAAATAAACATTCACAGAGGATATTCCATCCTTCAGTCATAAATAACATGAATTATTTACAAAATGGGAGATGAGGATATAACTAAGCAAGATTCACAATATTGCAAATAGTTATAACAATATAGGATCTCCATTATCTCATAACATGGCAAACAAAGTAGTGTTTTTTTATTCACATCAAACATATTCATGAATAGAAATGACAATTGATGCCTTATATCATCATAAGAAATTAAAGGAGTTGTACCATGTTAAATGCTAGAAAATAGACTCCGAGAAGAAGAAGATAAAGATGCAAAATACAAACATGGAGCTCCCAAACATCCAACAAGCCATTCTAACAGATAAGAGCTCATGCAAAGTAAAGCATTGAAATAATACATAGCTCATTCTATGAAAAATAGATCAAATGTAAAACAAAACTCAAAAGGAGTAAGAGCATCAATTTTTCAATCATGATAGAATAAACACTTCTGGGTATCCAAAGCATAATTTGGTTGCAAACCCAAATTTGGGTTAAATCAAGAATGCACAAAGAAGCACAATTTCTAGGTAAAAATATCAAACATGATACATAATATTGGAAAATGTCGAAGTTGAGATACTTTTGAATCTTACACTATTTAAATATTTTTAATATTTGTTGTCTAATGCATGAGCATCAAATATGGATGGATTTGTCTTGGCCATTGACTTGTGAACACATTTTCTATTAAGAGCACACTAAAAATCAGAAATCAGTTGTCAAGAATGATACATAATGGCCCGAAAGCTTATTCGCATAGCTTATTTCATAAAATAAATCCAGTTTGATCACTTCAAAGAGATCCTCATGGTGCAAAAGAGATAAATGCATATGGTGAGCCATAGGTACAGCGTGACACTCCAAATAAGGAACCTTAGGAAAATGATGATACAAGTATTTTCAATAAAAAAATTTACCTTTAAGAGACATCCATTAATGAATTCAAATCTCTAGGTTTCCATGCTTCATTAAACAAAATAAAGAAAAATGAATTCTAGTTTGCTAAAGCATTTAAATATATAAATACCAGTCAATATTTTGAAACAAAGCATCAAAATTCATCTCTATCGTAAAATAATATCAAAGCATAGGTCTCCATTGAAAAGTGAGAAACAATATAGATTTTCAAGGTCTATATCTTTGAAAATGGGTCGAATCTACAACTACAATGACTTATAGAAATGAAACAAAACCTATAGTTTCACATAAGAGAATAATGGAACTCCAAGTACCGAAAGAACGAAAAAGTCATGAAGGCAATAATTCCAACAAGATAAAGTCATGAAATCAAAAGTAGAGCTCCAATAATGTAAATGGAAACAAAATCTTAAGGTTTGAGCTCAAAGGGCCCAAGAATGGCAGCCATGACACAATTCAAATGAAACCCAAATTTAAATCTAGAAGCAGAGATTTGAGGAACTAATATCAACGATTTTTTTTAGAAAACAAAGGAATAACAACTCAAAATGCAAAGCTCCATACCTTTTCAATGATGATTATGTTTCAAAAAAACTCCAAGTTTTATAAATCTAGTAATTTTGGTCGTCATTACAAACAAAGTAAAATAAATCATCCCTAGTATAAATAATGCACATTTTCCTCCATCAAGATAAAAACAATGGTTAATGGAAGTCTAATCATGATTACCCATAACTCAAAAACTTTCATATCTTAAGTTAGGAAGGAAAAATACATAAAATGGAAAAATCACCATTTCAAGGTGGGTTTCTTCAAAGCTTGGATGATTTTTCAAGAGAATAATAAAGTAATCATACCTAGTAATGGTGGTAGAACTTGAAAAATGATAGAGTTTAAAAGAACCAGAAATCTTACCATAAAGATTAAAACCAATGCTTCACAGTGAGCTCGGGAGCTCAAAAATGGCAACCGAAGTTATAACTTGACTCGAACACATGTATATGCCTAGAAATCACTCGGAAATCTCACACGAAACTTGAAATTTTCATTCATGCTAGCTACAATAAAATTTCCAAGGCTTCTCAAGGATAACGGGGAGGAAAAAGTTAAAATGCGAAAATAATTAGAGTTAAAACCCTATTCGCCTTCCTAACTTGAGTAGTGAGTTAACTAACTCAACCCATAGTCAAAAGTACACATGTCGAGGCTAAAAAAACCCTATTTTAACCACGGGTTAACAAAATTTCCAGCAACGAACAATCATGGGTATGCTCTGTGGGCCTAGCGAGAAAGGGGACCAATAACATCATTAAGGTCATCGACCTTTGAAGCTTAGAAAAATTATAACCATAATGCATGTATGATTTCATTCACAAGAGGACAAGGATGTGCTTTACATGCACTTGATAGGGATGACTTGCACATGAAGATAAAGATAAAAAATAACAATTAATTATTCACCCCAAAAAGACCTTTTCTCTCGAAAATACACCGTACACACATCATGTAAAGTTGGAGGATAGTCAAATCAGTTTGACTAGTAGTGAAATTTTTTTAATAAAAGGAGATATGTTTGCATTATAGTTATCTTGTATGACTTATTTTTTCCCTATTGTTATTGATTCATTTTAAAAGGCTAAAATTATCATGCAAGTGGGAATTAGACTATCATCTCTTTTTATGGGCTTGGGTGAATAAGTATTATATATATTGTGTGCCTTTACAAAACACTAAGAGGAGGATTTTGATGTCTTGGGTGCTTAAGCCATTGTTGCTAGAATTGCCCTTATATAAAAATCGAGTTGATTTATTTTCCAAAAATTTGTAGTGCAACCCATTGGATCATTTGTTGTTCCATTTATTATCGATATATTGTGCATATTTCTCTTCAAGCCATCATAACTTTTTGTGTATCACCGCCATTTATAACATTTTTATCCATCTCTTTAACCCTCAAACCCCACGTTTTAGTTTAGGGACACCCCAAATAAGGAACCGGACTTGTAATCCAAGAGATTCACCTACATATACGGAGGAGACCCAAAGATTCACCTATGATCCAAAGCCCATGATGTCTTAATTGTCTATCCACAAAATTGAGGGAAAATCAAAGTTAGAAGATCTATTACCCCTTAACACATGTGCACTTTTTCAGATAACAAATACCTTTCATTTCTTTATTTAAATGAGTAATAAATTATTTCTAATGATAAAATTGGTTATCGATTTCATGATGTTTAATAGTGTTCTCATTATTTTCAAGGATGAAATACTATGAAAAGGTTTTTGTAGGAAGATAAGGAGCCATAGGGCTCAATAAATCTATGAATTGTAAGGAAGACTTTAATAATGAATATTTTCATTTGAAAAGATCATGGAATGGTTGTATTGTTGGTAACTCTTAAGAATGGAATGTGTTCTTTTGTTTTTACATGTTTGAAAGAATAGGATCATTTGATTTAATATGCTAAATGAATGTTCAAGAGGTGAGAATAGGAAAATGAATCCTTGAGTTGTTAGAACAATCTTGTTATCATGCACTTAAAGAAGATGTAATCAAGAATCAAGTTTAAGGAGATAATTACATGAATGTTAAATCTTTCATTATACATTTATATGTTGGAAATATCTTATGAGATTTTGTAATCTTTTAAAATCATTTGTATGTGTAATCCCTATTATAGAGAGGTTTAAATTTGAGAAAATATTCAAGAGGAATGGTATATTCCAAACTTTTTATTAGCCACAAAAAGAGTCCAAACTTTGTACAAGGATAACATTACATGTGGCCGTATTTTAGGAAAGTTTTAGATGGTTTGAATGAGAAAAAATAACAAAATTAATGACATTTCAATCTAATTTGATGACAAAATAAGAAACATGAAAGTGAGAGCATGGTGAGTAAATTATCTAAATTTCAAGGAAACACTCAGTCTAAGTCAAAGGATGTTATGCACAGTCTTGTACTAGATGATGTCACAATTTTTCCAAGTTAAATGGATATCTTAAGGATGTGTGCTATAAGGAATTTTTAAGGCTTGTGTGGTGTTTTATTGGCATGTTCAAGGTCTTAAGTATTATATCAAAAATACAAAGTGAATCATATCACAAAACAAGTAGTTGATTGTTCTAATATAATCAATAAGAGAAACCTAAAGTGTGCACGAGCTAGTTACTAGTAAGAGACTAACAAAATATTTAGAATATAGTTGTGTAGAGGAGTAAAGGAGAGTTAATAACGTTGTAAGATTAAGGTTATAAAGAATAAACCAAGTCTCAACAAAAGTGAAAATAGAGTATAAGAGGACTATGAGTAATTGGGAGGTAACAAGTTGTGAGAAGCCTACACAAGGAAATATAGCATGAAAGGAGGTTAAAGAGTGATTGAAACCTCAAAGGAGCATGAAAAAGTCAAGAATAAGTGGCTCAAGATGAAAGAAGGTTTAAAATTAGTGAATAACCTATGAAGGTTGTTGAATGTGATAAGCCTTTGCATCATTTTACCATTATTGAACTCAATATAATCTTAGAGTCTCTTTCTATAAGCCTTGAAAATCCTTTTTAGCTTTTATGCCCAATACTACCTCACATATTTCTATTATTGTTACCGAGAGATTCAACATTCATAATATCAATTAGCTTATTTTTTTGAAAATTCAACCTCTATGTTTGGTGTCGGTTTTCTTAGATGGTCTATTGAGATATGAAGCATGTATCATTTATCAGTTGAATTGATCAATAGAAAATATTCTTAACCAAGTAAGGAAGATTACAATTTTAAATGCCCTCTTTGTCGATAATAAAGCAATGCTACAATTATAACAAGTTCATAAAGTAATTATAACTACATTATAAAATATAAGGTTAGGATTAAATTTATTATTCTAAAGATTGCTTATTAAAATCCAATATGCTTATTAAAGCTTGGATGGGGAGGAATGAATTTAAGGAGAAGAATGAACATTGCAAGAAAATATAGCAAAAAGAATGGAACTCTATGTTTGCATGGTGATAGTGTGCTTTTCATCAATAATTGTGAGTTTGACATCTTTAATTCAAGAATTAGTGACTTTTTTCCTATGAGGACTTATATAGGAACTTATTAGAGTCTACTTCAAGAAGTTTTATATGATGTCTTATTAGTGATTCAATCAACAACCAATGCAAAGTTATAAAAAATATTCACTTTCTTAACAAGCCAACATCTTGGATTTCAACCCAAAATACTATAACAAAAGTAAAATGGAATTTGTATCTCTTTTTTTTAATTCAGAGAGATAGTTGTGCCTTTCCACTTGGTTTATCACTCAAAGGAAAATGGACTTTGTGATCTAGATATGTTTATATTGATTTGAAATAAATTTCGCTGAAAGGAGAGTAAATTGTAATATAGGAAGATATTTTGTAATTGTTTTTACACTAATTGATATCTTGAGATCTGAAACCCATGTCACTTTGTCAACATAGAGTAGGTTAAGGAAAGATCTGAAATTTTAAGATGAGAATAATTGTTCATCAAATATTTTCTTAGAGAAGACAATGAATGAACATGAACAAAAGTCACCAAGATACAATATTGGGTGTGTGATAATATCCATTATTTGAAAACAATATGTAAGTTCTTTAAAGGAACCATTGTTTTTCTTAGGATTGATCTTCCAAATCTAGAACCACAACACAAGATAATGTTATATAGCATGTCAGCTTACAATGCAAGTCTAGACAAACCTTGAGACATTTGATCCATGAGCTGGGCATTGTGACACCTTGTAACAACATTAATATTGAAAGATTTATGACCATCCCAATAAGAATAAATGATACAGTATAAAGGATTATATGCACTTCCAAATACCCTGCAAGCTAAGGTTGATATTATTGGTGAGTTACTCCTTATAGAGAAACCTGTGTAGTTACAACTGTGTTTTTGCATTGGAAACCCTTAATAACATGAAATATTTTTTTAGAGGACATGGTAGGTGTATTAGGAATTGTTTCTATAGTTAAATAGATTATGACAACATACTTATCTAGGAAATATGTGGAGGAATAAGTTATCAAAATTCATTGAAGAAGGTTTGAATCTTGATAACATTTTTTATTATAGTTTTTACAAAATACCTACTCTTGGTATGGTTTAAAACCCTTAATAAGGTTAGATAAAACTCCTTACAAGAAGAATTTTGGTAAGAGTCTTGGTGTCGAGTAGGAATGTATGGTCTTGAAGGTTTTATTGGGTAAATCATTCAATGAGTACTTTAAGAAAACCTCCATGAAAAATATATCCATTATAGTAGTTCACTTGGTTTGCATGTAATAGTGACCCAATGAAAAGAAGGTATGTCAAAAGAAAAATCTAAAAGTTTTAAATTTTGTGAAAATCCCATTTTTCGTATAATATCTCTTAAAACAAACATTGATTACAACCCTTAACTAATTTTTTTGTAAGAAAAACTCCGGATGAAATCAAAAATTTGGAATAATTTATACTCTATTAAATAAAATCCAAAACTTGGAATGAATAGCCACAACAATCACATCTTCATACCACAAATTTTCTTTTTGAGAACAAATAAATTTCACCGTAGATCCATGAAACTATACAGGTCATGTCACACATAGTTTGTTACCTTCTAGAAGAAGTTTTTTCTTGCACCAAAGGGTCTTTGTTGAATTCTCTTATGAATTAGCTTATTTGATAAACTTGGTTTGAGGTGAACATGATTAATGATTGTTGTTTCCATAGGAAAACATAATTTTATGGTGAAAGCAAAATATGTGGGTAAGACTCAAGATTCTTAAGTAAATAAGAAAGAATGTAAGCAATTGGCTAATAATATTTTTATTATTGTATATTGTTTCTCATTATCCATTAAATACTACAAATGATTTCAGTGGGTGGATGGAAAAATTTGATGTAAGACTAGTACTACAATGGGTAGCACCTCTACCTTATCATAATGAGAAAACGAGAATTCAAAATCAAGCTGCAACTTATTTGACATGCTTGAGTGTTAAGTTGTCTCGTGACCGAGTTCTTAATGTGTTTTCCATGACATCGTATCAATGTTACCTATATTTTTTAATCATATGGATGGGTTGGGACATGCCATCATAAGAAGATATGGTTTTGAAGGTTCCTATTGGGTAAATAATTAAGTGATAGGATTAAACAAACACCCATGAAAAATATATTATTAGCATTAGTAAACTAGTTTTGCCATATAATAGTGACCCAAAGTGAAAAAAAAGGTAAGAGACAAAATAAAAGAAGGGTTAAGAAAGAGGTAGGGTAAGTTGACACTTGAGCATATATGCAATAGTTAGTACATACCAGTTAGTGCATATAGGCCTATAGAAAGAGGATTGTGACACCCATAATCTTACTAATTATCACGATCATTAGTGCATACAAACCTATAGGAGGAGGAATGTGACAAAAGATTGAGGTTAGGTAAGATCTAATAAATTCTACATATATTACCAAGGAGTAAATATTGGTAGTAATTATCCCTGATGGTTTTTCAAAACATATTCAATAATTTTCATTGCTATAGAATGTAAAAATTAGAATATGGATAGAGAATACGTTTAATGTAGAGGTTATTTGTGTCACACCCATTGGTAATGACTCAAGTATAATATAGGGTTTGTTTGTGGTCTCATTGGCTAGTCGATAACTTCTTCCTAAAATTTCACTCTGATTTGTCATACCACTTAGACTCTATATCTTCTCTCTCTTAACATTGTTTTACGTGTTTTAAGAAGAAAGGCCATTTATTGAAAATTAGTATTTTAAGTCTATTTAGTCTACATTGTCAATAGAAGGTTATTTTAAAGGTCAATTCAAACATGTAGAAGGAGTTAAAAAGTGAATACACCCCAATCTATTGCCCTTGAAGGTATAGTGCAAATGACAAGCATGAGCTTGTTGGGGTTTATGAGTATATGCAAAATGTTAGTTTCAATAAGTGGTTGTTTCCAGAGCAGGTTCTCTACCATGGAAAATAAATTCAAGGTGGAAAAGGTTCTTGTTGAGGAAATATGCTTCTTACACAATAGTTGGGAGAATAATTTTTGCAAAATGAAATCAATATAAGTAATGTGTTACTTGACATGATATTCAGGGTTAGGCTTGGCTAACAAAATAGAAGCTTGAACATCATTTTCCCCAGAAAGCCTCCATGTCATGAATCCTAAAGTAAAGATTGATTTCTATGCTAGACACCCCATAATTATACTTTGATCATGTTTATGCTTACATAATAGACTAATACCAGATTAAACATGGAATTTGATGGAAAAATTATGAGCTCATTTTGTGAAGAAAAATGGCATGGCTGAATGTGTATACATATACTCATAACTTTGAGAGTCATAGCCATAAAATTTAGAGATAAAATTTCCTCTATATAATGGGGTTAACAGTAATGATGTTACAAATTTTGATATGAAGATCAAATGTTTTGATTATGTAGGACCAAATAAATGTAGGACCAAATAAACCATAGATTTAATGAATTGAAAATGGTGTTTGAGATGACCCTGCAACAGGGTTATTCAAATATTTAAGAATTTCACACACCCCCATTTTATAAGTTGAAAAATTAAAAACCACCATTATCGATACAAGATCCATAAAATACCACATAATAAAATAAAACCAAACTATGTAAAACTCAAAACACACATAAAACATCATTAAGAATTATTTATCATAAACACGATAAAACCATACTCTGCAAAACCATAAAACACACGTAAAAAACATTAAGAATTATTTGTCATACATAAAATAAAACTTGATTGTGAATACAAAATAACATATTGAAGCTTTCTAAATGGAAAAATGGACTGATCTATAGATTAATCAATTTCTACTGGGTATGCCCTCTCTTCATGTTTCAATGACACGATGACCGGACTAGTTGGGCCCCATCATGTAAGGTGGTTTGGATATTTATCCCAATGTTCATGATTTTTTCATAATAGTTTTTGCTGAAATATAAGATAGGGATCTTTGTTTTGGAAAAGTTTTGAATTTTGAATCCAATTTTCTATTGATGAAACAATGGTACCCTCTATATAATCTGGTGTGTACACATTCCATGTTAAGATGATTTGGATTCATCTACCCTATTTTACACTCCAACTTTGAATGGAGAGTTATTTTACTACTATAGGCAATACTTTGGGGAAATGTTTGGATATTTACCCAAAGATTGAGGATTATGAGCATACTATGTATGCCATAATGTTTTTGACATTAATAATTACTGTATATTTTCTTTACACTTTTGAACTCAAAGTTGAGGATAGAATATGGATACAAAATCTGGACTATGAAGGGTTTCCCTTTAGATGTAGAACATGCTTTACCTTTGTCCATTTATATTTTGATTGTCCTATGTAGTGAAAACATATTAAAAATAGAATCTCATGGTGGAAGAATTCTAATCCCAGTCACCTTGTTGTAAAGGACCCGTCAGATTGTGATTTTAATGTTGAATCTAAGAATTCGGTTGATCTAGATGTGGATAAGGGGAACTACGCCTCTTCCTCTTGGATGAATCCACTACAATATGGAAGTAATAATGATGTGGATCCTTTGGTATTGAAAGAGGGCACATCAGTCTCATAAGGGACATAAATTTTGGAGGAGCAGAATGAAGTGACAATTTGAATCTAGAATATTGAAAATGAAAATCCAAACACATAAAAGGATTGGAAGGTTGCGAATCGGAAAAATAAAGGGACTACATATCGCCTTAAGATGCACTTAAGATGCTAGTATGAATGGGTCAAAATATGAGATAGATGATGGTTTGGTATGTTATTAGTTGTAATGTTAATTTTGTTTCTTTTCATTTGTTTATCTTTCATTGTGCCACTCGTAGAGGCATCCTATTTTTCTCCTAATTGTCTATATATTTCTATCCACTTTTGTATGGGGTAGCGTCCCTTAACGATCCTTTACCTATAGTAAAAACATACTAAAAAAACACCATGAAGCATTATTTTCATAATCACACTAACACAAGACTGTGTAAACCATAGAACACATAGAAAACAACATCAATCATTATTGGTCATAAAGATAGAAATAACTTCAAGATGCATTCAATGTTCAAAAAGATAATCTAACTACATGGAACATTATTTTTAGCCAAGGGGTTTTACTTGTGATTCACAAAATTAAACATTTAGTTTTTTAAGTCAAATGAATACATCATATAATCACATAAGAGTGATACTCACCCAAATCTTTGTTAGAGCTTCACAACTTTATCCGAGTGTTGTATTAGACCGTTTCCATTGTTTCTTGAGTATTTTTCTTCTACAAGTTACGTAAGGAAATGTATGTTCCACGATAGTCATGAGCATCGTTGTTTAATTCTCCACCATGACCTCCATTTGCTTCATCTTTCATGGTTGTCTACTTGTACTTAACCATGGTTGCAAATAGGTGGTAGAAGTTTCATTTCCACTACAATATGGAATGAACTCAAATGGTAATAAACTAGAGTCATTTAAAATCTTCTCAAATTGCTACACACAATCTCCAAAACAATAATTTCATTAATCTCTAGAACCACATCCAATAATTATTTCAAAATATATTTCGATTAGTTGAGCACTTGCAATGCATGTCAAAGGTTTCTATCATGTCTCAAAAGGATAAGGTATTATGTTTCTGTTTTATTCTATCATCACCCTCAAGTGTTACAAAAATAAAATCGTATTAGTAATTACAAAATAGTTTACATAACCAACAATTTTTGTAATAATAAAATACGTAATGTCAATGACAATCGGGGCTACTCTTATGTAGCTTCTTTAGGTGAATCACATTGTAATTCATTTGTAACATGAAAATTAGGGTCACTTATAATGAGAATAATGCTTCACATTAATGTACACCGAATTATTTTCATGATAACAATTATAGAACACACTTCAAATAATGAAAAAAACTAACCACTGAAATTTGAATCCCTTGTAGATAAACTACCATCGTGTGTCCTTTGAAGTTACAAAACCTTCAAAACATGTTTGTAGGTGTTGCCTTGGTAGCCTACAGACAATTGCAAACATTAAAATATGGGATGAATATCAAAACCAAATACCATCATTCTCTAGATGTTTGAATTCTAACCATGTAAGACCCACGAATGGTATGGTTTGTGCAACAATCTCTATCAAGTATTTCTTTATCCCTCGCAAATGGCCAAAAACATTTCCTTCTCCTTCTTGTAAGTTGACAAGAAGCCCAATACTTACGACTTCCTCTTATTTTTATAATTTCATTCAACTCAAAAAAACCAACATCTAAAAAACAAATACATTATCCTTGTGCATTTTTTATTTGACCACATAATTAACAGGTCTTCAAGAAACAATTATATGATTCTATGGATGCATTCATATCCTTTTTACATGGATGAATTTGTGGAATTTTTTTTGCCATATATTTAAATGAGGAAACAATTAAACCATTAGAAATAACTAGAAAAATGTTAACTCTATACATAGATACAAATATAATCATAATTAGTTTACACTTACAAATATGTGTCCCTCTTGCAACCACATATTTCTTAAATAGTCAATAAACATTGTCTCCTCCTTGAAATCCTTCATGAATTCATTGATGAGGGAAAAGGTCATGTGCTCATTGTCACTGATGGTGCACATGATGTCACTTAGTCTTTGAAACATAACCATCCCAACTCCTTTGTATATCTCAGTAAATAAAAATTTCACAGGTATAATCAAGATGAAATAAAACAAAAACCAACCCAAGCCTGTAAATATTGTATCACAAAATGAAGAAAAACCTCTAAACATTATTTTTCCAACACTCGTAAACATGCCAAATGCATAGAAAAAATTGAAAATCGAATACAAACCTAACACAAAAATAATTTTGTTAGGGTTGTAAATTATGTGCATTAAATTTATAAAATAAAATGTTAGTATATTAGTACCTTGTATCTTTTATTTCAGAAACTACATCATCTGTAATGACTAAATTTACATTTCAATCCATCCTATTCCTGTTCCCCTTAGTTCACAAATCCGTGTGTGTGTTATATATATATATATATATATATATAATATATATATATATATATATATATATATATATATATCATCACTTTATTATGGGATGAAATTGCCCATCTAACAGAACCCCAACCACTTTCTCTTCAAAAACAAGAAGCCCTATACAATAAGACTTTGAGACAAATTTGTACATGAAAATATGGTTATAATAAGAATGAGTTAAACAAGTATATCCAAATATAAGTTATGTTTGGAAATGAGATAACAATGTCCTTACCCCATATTTATTAGTTGTTAACATTGAATCAATTGCAAAAATGGATTTATGAAAATTATGAACCATCATTTAAAGCATCCAAGGTGTTTAAAGGCCCATAATGAAAGGAAGGTTAGTCCCACATGGTATTGTATAATAGAAAAATGTATCCCTTTCTATGACATCCCACAACTTGATAATAGTGTTATCGTGTTGTTTCTTTTGGGATCTAATTCACTTCACCCTCCTCCATGCATTTAACACATCTTTCATGATTGTGCACTCATACCTTTTTGACAATCCTCTCCAACTCCATATTCATGTAGTGCCTTTCAATAATGATGTCAACATATTTACAAGAAAGAAAATATATTCAATGTATTGCTTGTTGTAGTTCCCACCTCTATTTGCATCAATTCATTTATTGACTCATTACTTTAATTATATTTTGGATATGGATTCTAGCACTATTTAGATAGTTTGTGGTTTCATTATGGATCATTTATGACACATGTGATGATTAGGAGTATAGTGCCAAGATAGCATTATGGATCATTATCTTGGTTCTTGCATTATATGGTTTTGAATACTAGAAAGTTGTGATATAGTTCATTTTATTTCATAAACAATGGATTGATGTATGATTTTATCGTATACTTTGATATCATTGGGATATAATGGCTAATTATATGTTGTCATGTAAGTGTTTAGATGGATATCATATCTTGATTTAATATGGATGTATGTTATTAGTGATCATTAATTCCATACTAACATTCATTGTTGTATAGATAGAATGATTATCCATGATTGCTTTATTAATATGATTTAATTAATATATTTTATCGAGTAGGTATGTTTAATATTTTAATTGAGTGTGCAGATTACACAGCACAAAGGATAACATGGGTTTTAGAATTGAGCCTCAAGTTGCACAACCGACTGATTAGGCCTATTCCTTTAGCCATGCATGATTGTTGTGTAGCCTTGTGTGTTTGTAGCATATTCATGTTTGGACACCTTTTGTGATTCCTAATTGTATTTATGTTAATTGTAATTTGTTTAAGTCTTGGGATTTACATGTTTAGGGACCTAATGATACCTACATGCATTAGATATGTTTTATGTTAATTAATTTTGTTGTTTATATTTTGGGACCACCTAATTATCATTTGGGTGGGCCCCACCACCTCTACCTTTGAACCACTTTACCCAATCTCGAATTTTTAAATGTGTAATTTGTAAGGTCCTATTTTCACTTTGGGGGTCTCCCTTCCATCGAAATGAACCCCTTGGACTCGACGAATTTGTAAGGGGTATCTTTTCAAGGTCAAAAGGGATTTTCCCTCCCATTTGACCCCTCTCATGTAACTATATAGTAAGTGTTATCCCAATTTTCCCCCTAGGAAAAATTGATCAAACATGACTGCTGCACAAGAGATAATCAAAGGTTCGGCTCAATATTGTGAGCCCAAAATTCAAATCCAATAGTTAGGTTATAAAGGGACTCTAAAATGAAGAAGAAGGGTTGGCATGAGGATCAAATAAGGTAAAGGAAATAAGAGGCTCAACAGAAGAAAATGGGGAAAGAATCAAAGTTTTCGGACTTCACACAGTGTTCACTCGAGGCCCCAAATCGGTTAAGTATGGGAAAGGCTGCGAAAGGTGCCACGTGTCACTTCAGTGCATCTTCAAAGTTACAATTTTAGGGTTCTCAAAGAAGTGTCAGCACACCATGTTCTCCAGGTCCAAAAATGTCACATCGGCTATTGTAAAGTATTAAGAGGGATGGATTATGCGGAATACTCTGCGCATGTCTCATCGGCACAACACCAAAGTTGGGTTCAAAGAATAGTCCTCAAACAAGCACTAGCTCACCATGTAGCCGAAGTCAAAATGGGAGTAAAGTTGGCCGTTAAAAAAGTTCAAGGTTGTGAAAGGAGCCATGAGTCACCTTGCGCTCTCCTTCAAAATAAAATTCGAGGAGTCTCCAAACATGTTCCAACTCGCCACGCGTCCATCACTGGAAGGGGTTTCATCGCCCATTGAAAAGTCTCGGACTCGAAGAATCCTCCATGTGTCCCATCAATGCTCCTTTAAAGGCCAAACCCAAAGGGTAGGACCCAGACGTGCGTGAGGCCCCCATGTGTCTTGAGTCAAACATATAGCCCCACCAAACTTAAGGGACTAAGAAAAATATGATGAAATAGAGGGGTGCCCACGGATGAGGCCACATTTCCCACTTATCATAATTTAGGGGCATACTACAAGGGTCCCACCCATAAAGGTAGTATTCATGTTGAGAGCTGAATCAACTAAGTGGAAGGCATGGGCCGGTGGAAGCCTCCATGTGTCAACCCGGGACATCTTCAAGGTTGATATCTTGGAGGAGATCTCAAACAAGCACTTATCGCCATGTGTAGAAAGTATCAAAATTTGTAATATTTTTAGCAAAATTCAAAGGACTTTCGAAAAGGCCCACGTGTCCCTATGACGTAATTCCTAAGGGAAGATTCAAATCAATTCCCAAACACGTGCATTGAGCCTCCATGTGTCTCATGTGAGGTGTTTTTCCTGCTACTAGGAGGGGGTCTCATTGGCCATTGAAAAGTCTTAGACTTTGAAGAATGCTCCACGTGCCTCATCGATGCTCCTTAAAAAGCCAATCCCAAAGGGTAGAATCCGGATGTGTGCAAGCCCCCCACATGTCCCGAGTCAAACATATAGCCTACCAAACATAAGGGACTAAGCCAAACACAAGGAAATAGAGGGGTGTCCCACGGATGAGGCCACATGTTCCACTGTCATAATTTAAGGGGTAGAATACAAGGGTCCCACCCGTAAAGGTAGTATTCATATTGAGAATCGAATCGGCTAATTAAAAGGAATGGACCAACGGAAGCCTCCATGCGTTAGCCTAGTGTATCTTAAGGTTGAAATCCAAAGGCATTCTCCAAACAAGCACTGGTCCTACCACGTGTCCAAATTCTCAAAATTTTTAATAGCCATAGGGAAAGAAAAAGGACTTACAGAAGTCCCACATGTTACGACGACATAATTCCAAAAGGTAGATTCAAAATCAGTTCCTAAGCATGGGCTAAGTCTCCACTTGTCTCGGGTCGGCATGTGCACGGTGCCTCTACCAGTAGAAAAGACTCGGGTGGAATAATACAAAGGAAATAGAGAAGACTCACAGATGGTGCCACATTTATTTCTAGCATAACTTCGTGAGTGAAAGGAGGGGGTGAAATATCAAAGCATGTGAGATTACCAGTGGGTCTTGCACGGATGGAATCTTTTAAATATTATGAGCCCACGACCCTTATCTTTAGATAACCATATATTTCACTTGGAAGCTTAGATTCGAGTGGGAAAGGATGTTTTGGAAAGCTCCTAAGGCCTACTACTCATCTACCACCATTAATTTTTCATCCTGCCATTTTGAGGCTGTCAAGTCTCCCACCTGCTACCATGATGAAGAATGGGTCTCTTTTCTTGTCCAACAAGGAATAACACATGGGGCCATGGGTCTTTTAGTAAATCACATCATTGTTATAGGTGGATTTCAATGCATTGCAGGGGTGGTTGAATCAGGATTTGAATTCTTCCTCTCTCCTTCTCTCTTTCTTCTATATATTATAAAGGAGGGGCATATTTCAAGTGGTTGGTCATTGTTTCTCTTCTTCCCCCCTCTCTCTTTCTTCCTTAGGGTAGAATGTGGAGTCTAAGCCTCCTCTCTTGGCTCTGTAATGACATTTTCTTGCCTCTTTCCCACTAATGATGTACTATGTGACTCATGGAGAAATAAAATCCATTTTGTGATGCATCTTGTCCATCCTTTGAATATTTTATTATCTCTTCTTCTTCCTTTTATCATTGAGGGAATAGTATGCATACTCGATGTCTATTACAGGTTTTGGGATCCTGTATTAAATGGGTTTTGAAGTGGTGTTCTATTTGAATCTATCTCTGGTCTATGGTGCACCTTGTACATGATCTCCTTTTCTCACCTCTCTCCATTTCAGGAATATTGATTTGTGATTGCCACTTCCTTTTCTATTGGTGTAACACCACTTTGTGTAGGATCTCTTTATCTCTCTCTTTGGCTCCTTGGAAGGTTAGATTAGGATTAGATAGGTTTTTCCTACACTAGAGTAGCTTGTGGAAGGTAGTTTAGGAAGAAGAAGTCATCTTTCTCCAAAGGTCCATCTCAAGTCCACAAGTCCCATAGCTTGAGATATGGTCTAATGTAATCCAATCACACCAAATGCCCCACTTAGATATGAGTCCATTGGGGTGTGTGATTTTGCACTAACATTTTTGGCATGCCTAGTGGGACATCATCAACACCAAAGTTAGATTTTCTCATCTCTCTGAGGTGTCTCATTACCAATAAAAATCTTAAGCCACCATGTGACCATACTAACAGTTTTGGATGCCCCTGTGGAACACATCTTTAGTAACTTACCACTTCATCTTAGCAAGTTGGTGTGTTCCTGTTAAGATTCAACCTTTTGAGGAACATACAAAGCACATCTAGCGACTCTATCTGGTCAACAACCACATCTCTAAAGTTGTATACCTTCCCTATCCATTTCCATCTATTTTTCCTTCCACATATTTCATTTTCTCCCATTCCATGAAGTTGTGCAATCATGACTTCATTTCCATATTAGAACACCCACTCGGCTAGTAGTAACAATAGTCCACTCCACCTCCAATGTATTTCACTACTCCTCTAGATTTACATTATGATCGATTCATAACAATTATGATTACCCATATGAGAAGGGTCAAAGCCAGTTTGGCTCTGGAGCTTATGAATAAAAAGGGGACCCATACAATGATGACGGTTATGTGGAGAATGCTGGTCTCACCTGGAGATGATTAAAAATTTGAGGCTTGCATGGTACAATCAAGGGCCGTAGTTCAAATGAAAGTGTTTAGAATTGGCTATAGGAACCTTGTCCATGGGCCAGCCCTATGCCAAGACATTACAACCCTTATGAGAAGGATGACTTCATGGTTGAAATATGCCTCAACTTGCATGTGGATTGAGGATATTGAGGCATATGAGCAAAGTGTGAGACAACCTTGTCAATGAGTAAATCAATCACCAGTTCCTTATGCTTCCTTTCTCCATCCAAAAATTTATCATTTAGCATGGTCAAGTGTCAAGACCCTCACTTTCTTCCCAAAATGTTGATTTCCCTTCTCCATATCCTAATCTTCCACCTTATCTTAATTTCTTTGGTTTTTTCCCTTCCAAATCCAATTCCCCTCCATAAGGAAAAAAGTAATATCTTCCACTCCACCATAGATAAGGAAACTACTAGTGGAGACCTCACCCACCACTCCTCCTACTCTCCTAAGTCCATGTCAAGGAGAGACTCCAATAACCACTCAAGGAGAGAAATAAGAAGAAGAGTCATCAAAGAAGAAATGATCGAAGCTTGGCAATCTCAGCTCTCAAATTTGGGGATACAAAGATTCCCTTATTGGTGAAGCCTATGGAGGATACCGAGGTCAAGCCACAAGTGGTGGAAGATTCAGCTACAACACAAGCATGGGAAGAAGGGGCTACTCCAAATCCAAAATAAGAGGAGTACATTCGGATGTGGAGGAGAACCATATAGCTTCGAGGCTCCAAGTGTGGAGCATGCCTGCCTCAAAAGAAACTTTATTTCTTCCTCCCGATTCGTCCCTTTCAAGCCTTAATGTTGAAGATGAGTTTGAGATTTTAAACTTGACATTTGAAGAAGAGGGGAACCATGGTGAGAAAGTGTCAGATCAGGAGGACACCATGGAGGAGGATGAACATATATAACAGTACAAAAGGAGGAAGATTATCTATATAACTTGGAGGAATAATTTTATGGAGAGGATCCTGAGGAGATCATATCATTTTTCATCCATCATCCAACTTCCAAGCACATGATCCTGCTACCATGAAGGAGATCCTTCAAGAAAAACAACCTGCACTTCATAATGTGACCCTCACGGAACCATGATTGGAAGATATGAATCTTACATGTTCTTCACAAGAGAATGAATGGAAAGAGAAAGAGGATGTCATCATCTCTCTCACATCATTCACCCAAGAAGGTCCGCAGGAAGAATCCACTCTTGAGATGAAATTAAGAGCAAGGGAAAAATTCAAAGGGCGGACCACGCCTAATTAGGTACTTGGCTTCACTGGAGCAAGGAGAATCCAAAACAATTCATGCCTACTTTAGGGCATGAGGACGAGTTTCAAAGCACCAAGGGTCACCATCAACACCTCCAGGAGTCCAATGCCAATCAAATTTAGGGGATATTTTTATTGATGTTGATACCTTGATGATTTGGGGTGAAGATCGCTCCTAGTTAGTTTTTCACTCATACAAGCAGCCATATTCAAGTGTCAAATCATTTACATGGCTGCCCTTTTTGAGAAAGGGAGCTAATTTTCCATACCGGTTGAAGGATTTTTTGAGTCCCCTTTCTCTCGGTTGGTGTAGGAGTAGGAATAGATTTTTCTTTCAACAAAAGAAGTTCCTTGCACACTCTACATATCTCACTTGAGATATGTATGATTTTAAGTTTTGTACATAGTGTGTTGTGGTGTTTTTTGCTCTTGTAGAGTTCATCGAGGTAGCATTTGGTGAGATCAACTATAGTTCCAAAGTGGTGTTCTAGGTGGCTTAGGATCAGATTCTATAGATTATGATCAGATTTTTGTTTACCATGCTAGAATTTATGACTCCATGCCCAATGGATGCAACAAGGCCATTGATCTCTTCATCTAGTAGGAAGATGTCCTTGTGAGTCTCCAAACTATTATCCCAATTTTTCCCCAGAAAAATTGATCAAACATGACCTTGCATAGGAGATAATGAAAAGGTCATATCAAGTATTGCGAGCCCATGATTCAAATCCAATACAAAGTCGAGTTAAGCGAGACTCTACAACGAAGGAGTAGGGTTAGCGAGGATCAAACAACATCAAAGGAAACTAGAGGCTCAATAGAAGAAAATGGAAAAGACTCAAATTTTGGGACTTCACATAGTGTTCACTGAGGCCCCTAATCGGTTAAGTATGGGAAAGTAGTGGAAGGTGCCTCATGTCACTCAACGCATCTTCAAAGTTATAATTGAGGATAGGTCCCCAAAGGAACGTTAGCACACCACATGCCCTAGTTTGAAAAGGTTTCATTAGATATTACAAAGTCTTAACAAGGATGGATCTTATGGAAGCCTCCACATGTGTCATCAACGCAACACCAAATTTGGGTCCAAAGATCGGTCCTCAAATGAGCGCCAACTCGTCACATAGCTAAGAGTCAAAAGGGGAAAGTTAGCCCTTGAAAAAATCCAAGGCCACAAAAGGAGCCATGCATCAACCCTGCACTCCTTCAAAATAAAAATTCGGAGGTAGTTTCCAAATGCGCCTGCCACTGCCACACTTCCATGACCCAGAGGGGGTCTCATCGGACGTTGAAAATTATCGACCTATAGAAGCCTCCATGTGCCTCATCGATGATTCTCCTTCAAAGGCCAAACCCAAAGGTTAGGACCCGGATGTGCGTGAGCCCCCCATGTGTCCTAAGTCAAACATATAGCCCCGCCAAACTTAAGGACTAAGCCAAACAGATTAAATAGAGGGGTGGCCCATGGATGAGTCCACGTGTCCCACTATCATAATTTAAGGGGAATACTCCAAGGGTCACACCCATAAAGGTAATATTCATATTGAGAGCATAATGGCTAAGTAGAAGGCATGGGCTAGTGGAAGCCTCCATGTGTCCACCCGAGACATCTTCAAGGTTGATATCTGGATGCGTCTCCAAACAAGCACTTGTCCACCACGTATCCAAAGTATAAATTTGCAATATTTGTATCAAAATTCAAATGACTTGCAAAAATTCCCACATGTCCCTACGATGAAATTCTGAGGGTAGATTCAAAATCAGTTCCAAACATGCGCCGAGCCTCCACGTGTCTCATGTGAGGCAAGTGCCTCTACTAGCAGAAAAGACTCGGGTAGAATACAAAGGAAATAGATTATACTTGTGTATGGCACATGTGTCTCTCTGGTTCAACCTCGTGAGTGAAAGGATGGGTGAAATCTCAAAGCGTGTGGAGGTTGTCATGTGGGCCTTGACATATGGAATCTTTTAAATATTATGATCCCATGACCCATATATTTAGATAGCCATATCTTTAATTGGAAGCTCAAATTCGAGTGGGAAAGGAAGTTTTGAAAGCTCCCCAACACTTGTTACTCACCTTCCACCATTAATTTTTGGTCCACCATTTTGATGTTGTTAAGTCTCTACTTAGCACCATGATGAATAATGGGTCTCTTTTCTTGTCCAACAAGGAATAGCGCATGGGGCCATGGGTCTTCTGAGTTTAAAGCCTATCATTTCTACAAGTGGATTTCAATGCATTACATAGAGGTGGTTGAAGTAGTATTCAAATTATTCCCTATCTCCTTTCTCTCTTTCTTCTATATATTGTAAATAAGGGAATATTTCAAGTGGTTGGTCATTGTTTCTCTTTACACCCCCTCCATATTTCTTCCTTAGGGTATAATGTGGAGTCTAAGCCTCCTCTCTTGCTCTCGTAATGACATTTTCTTGCCTCTTTCCCACTAATGATGTATTGTGTAACCCATGGAGCAATAGAATACATTTTGTGATGCATCTTGTCCATCCTTTTCTTATTTTATCATCTCTCCTTGCCTCTTATCATTATAGGTCTTACTATGCATACTCGATGTCTATTGCAGGTTCTGGGAGTTGTGTTAAATGGGTTTTGAAGTGGTGTTTTGTGTGAATCTATCTCTGGTCTATGGTGCATTTTTTCCACCCTCACCTTTTCTCACCTCTCTCCATTTCAGGAAGTTGGATTTGTGATCAGCCACTTCCTTTTCTAGTGTATCACCGCTTATCGTAGGCTCTCTTTCTCTCTCTTTGCTCCTTG
Organism: Taxus wallichiana var. yunnanensis; assembly: GCA_018340775.1. Taxonomy (NCBI): domain Eukaryota; kingdom Viridiplantae; phylum Streptophyta; class Pinopsida; order Cupressales; family Taxaceae; genus Taxus; species Taxus wallichiana. Next base: position 206,005,756 of record CM031241.1, read on the forward strand.
GAAGGTTAGGTTAGGATTAGATAGGTTTTTCCTGTAATAGAGTAGCTTGTGGTAGTAGTTTAGGAAGAAGCATCGTCTTTCTCCGGAGGGCCATCTCAAGTCTACAAGTCCCATAGCTTAAGAGATGGTCCAATGTTAGGAATAACACCGAATTCCCCACTTAGATTTGAGTCCATTTGGAGGTGTTGTGATTTTTCACTAATAGTAAATATGGTGAATTCTTGTGATTTCTTACAAGTTGAAGTGTGTTGGATTATTGTAATTTTATTTAATTGGGAGATTGCATCCTAAATGTGTTATTTTATACTCTTTATGATGTTTGTAATCTTTGGTTGGAAGATGAGATGGGTGACACATGTCACCCTCTCATTTTTGAGGATTTTCATTTTCTTATTATTTTTATACCTCCTCATTGAGAGGGTAAGAAATTTTTCTTGTCTTTTTATTTTTAGAGTTGGAGTTAGAGAGATCTTGGAGCTTGGAGTGTGTTGGATTGCTTTGATTTTGGGATAGCTTGTTGAGGTAGGCCTTCATGCCTCTCATTTTTTCTTATGTTAGTATGATGTGAATTAGAAATAAAATGGTGTTAAATGTGTTATTGTTTGTATGTTTGTTTGTGGGTGTGTTTTTGAATCTTGATTTCATTTCATTTTCTCCATCCATCATGTTTTGTGATGGATTTTGGAATTGTATGGGGAAGAGGGAGGAAATCCCCTCTTACACCACATGGCTTGATGGGAAAGCCATAATGGTCTTAATTTTTATTCCTCCCCTCATAAGGTTTTTGTGGAGAAGGGTTGTTCATATGGTTTGAACCTCCTTCTCCATCCTCCACAAGGAAACCATGTATGGTTTGAAAATCCTTCGAAGGAGGAGGCTTGGTTTTTAGGATGGAGTGATAATGAGGGTATTTTTGAATGGAGAGACAAGGATGGAATTATTTATATTCTTATATTGTTCCTATGTTTGGATCACATTATGGATTCTTATGGATCATTTTCACTCTTTCCCTTTGGGGAAAACATGGAGTTTTCCTCTCTTTTTTATTGTTGTTCATTTGGTTATTACGTGCTAAAATTTTTTGTGTGTGTGAGGGTCACCCTTTGTCCTACTTTAATTGTTAATTATTGAGGCTTGTTAATCTCTCTCAACAATGGGCTTGTAGGGAGGCTATCATGTCCTCCATTTTATGGAGATGGCATGTGATGATTCCATTTCTTGGGAAAAAACCGGGACCCTTTTCACTTGTGCTTTAAGACTATCTTGGAGTGGAAACTTACGGATTTTTCTTGGAGTTTGGAGAAGAAAAGTTGGAAATTTTGACATGTTGTTCCCCATTTTGGGGAGGCTTATCCTCTTGCATTTTATTATGCTTTGAAATGATGTTGTAATTATTGTTAAGTCTTCTCCTATCTTGGGATGAAGTTTGAATCTTTTCATTTGAAATGTTGAGTCATTGTATCCTCTTTTGAAGAAGAAGGAATGTTATTTTTAACATTGTTCCTATTTTTTAATATATTTCTATCATTTGCTTTTGAGCATGTTGTAAACCTTGATAAATGGAATTTTGTGGGTATGGTTCTATCTATTGAAAAAAAATTGTAAGGCTTGGTTTAAGGGATGGGGAGGTTGCACTTTCATTTGTATTAAAAGAAGTTTTCAAGAAATGAATTTATGTTGTGCACAAGAAATTTTTACCCTTGTTCTTTTGTTTTTCTTATTTTATTGAGAGCAAAGAGTTCACACTTATTTGTTCATTGTGTTTTCAAATGATATCCTACTTACATGAGTTATGGAAATAAATAATGCAGATGTTGTTGTTGTAATTCTTATTTTATCTTAGGAAGGAAACATATAGTGATGGTGGAGATATTAGTTTTGATTCAACTCATAAAAGAATCATTTTATTGCAATCTTTTCTCTCCATATGTTAAACTTAGGAATAGGAAAATTGTGAACATGTTATAAAAAAATTTTAATCCTCCATATAGATTCTTTAAGAAATTTAGTGATAGGAAAAAATTCAATAAAGCTTTTAGTTCAAAATAAAATTCTCTTATTTTAATATTTTACATTTTGTGCCAAAAAAAAAAAAGGTGAATGCTTTTAAATCCCTCTTAATCTTGAAGATTATTACATCATAATTTTTATGTTATGACTTGTACTTCCTTAATGGAAAATAAGAATAGGAAGATTATAATATAACTATTTTCATAGTGCTCTCCTCCTTAATATTTTTTGTAATTTTTCAAACCCGAATTAATTCATGTCTTTTAAGATTAACATATATATAGAAACACATACATTTAAATGTGTATGTTTTATATATATATATATATATATATATGTATATATGTATGTATATACACACACACACACACACACACACACACATATATATATATACATATATATACATATATACATACATACATACATACATACATATATATATATATAGAATATATATATATATATATATATATTTAATATATATATATATTTGAATTAGTAAAAAAAAAGAATCAAATATCTGTGAATTTTTCTTGGAAGTTTGTTTAAAAATAATCCAAAGAGGAGGGTTTGGGAAAATCCACGACTTGCTCCACCCCCTTCCATTCCTTTTTTTGTGGTGGTGTGGCCATAGCTAGACTATTTTTTGTGTGGCTATGACCACACACACCATCCCCTTGTCTTATGCCTTCGTAGCCACACTACTTTCCCCATGACCTCCCCATTGTCACCCCCGCGACACCTCCCAAGTACCTCACCTACGTGCCTCCTCATGCCCATTTTTCTCCCTATCACACCCTCGCTGCCCATTTACCCCTGGCATGGCCCCATATTACAAATTCTCCACTCCTTTCAAAACCCCGTGGAATACATTAATCCACTGATACAATCATTAATCCACATGTATATAGATATATAAAACAACCAAAAATATTCAAGCTTATTTTTAAAAACATGGAAAACCCTAGATGGGAAATATAACAACAAATATTATTAAAAGAAAAATATCTTCCTCTATGAGATGGAGGATAAGTTCCCCCATCGTCTCCCACTTCCTCCTACATCCTCCTCTCAAACCCTACCTATGCAAATGAAAATAAAATAAAAAATTAAATTAAAAATAAAAAATAAGACATAAACAAGAGGATTAGTTTTTTTAAGAATCCCTAAGATCTAGGGATGAGGATAAAAGGATTCAAGGGCCAAAATAAAACCTCCAAATTTTAAGTTGTGAATTAAATAAATTGGTAGGGTGAACTCAAGTAATGGGGTGCATAGGGAATTTAACTAGGGTCATGGTGAGAATTAAATTAAAATAATATGACACTCAAGATATTGATGAATAAATAATTGTTTTAGTGGGGTTACATTTGAAATAATTGCTTGGGGGAATTAAATTATAAATAAGGAAATAAATTTTATGTGGACTAAGGGTGTACTTTAACTAGGTACCTTAGGGAAAATTAATAAAATTAAATTAATGGATTTTAAAAAAATATGGGATTTTTAAGTATTTGAGTTTGGTTTTAGTTGTGCCAAATATGGGGCACTACACTTTCATTGTTTGATAAATTAGGAGTGAAACCACTTCGTAGATCCAAGCTTGTGTCCTTTGCACCATTGGAAAATGCACCATTCATATCATAATCATACATACCATTTTATATGATATGTGTCACATCATCCTTTTTCTACCAAAAATAACTCTCAACTTGAAATGGAAATGACATCCAAATTTTTCTTAAACCTTCTTATTCTTTCACCAGTAGGTGGTTTGTTCCTCTTATCATCAGTCCATAAGCACACAATAATGAAAAATAAAAGGAAAACAAATTATATTAGGTATGGAATATGAAAAATGAAGCACTAACATATGTGAACACTATTGCTAAGGTGTACCAAACATAAAGTTAATATAAAAAAACCTACAATATATAATGGTAGCATGTGGTGCTTTAAACTCCACTATATCTATGGATATCATGTTTTGTTTGCATATAAATTTCATCTGGTGATATCAAGATGGACTTACCCTTTAATAAAGGCACTAATAAGTGCTACGGGGATTACTACACATATATCCATATGATCATTATCATCACTAATCGGTGTCCATTCAAAATGATCTTGTGAAAATGAAATTTCCCATTTCTCACATTTTGAAAATATGGGGAAATTAATTTTTTTACCTTAACTTTTGTGAAATTTTAAATAAAATAATGTAAATAAAAATTTATACACAATAAGAATTTTACTTAACATATCGACATATGATGAAATATGAAAAACAAGCCATAAGTATTATGGTCTTACATTATGTGTAAACAAAATTATATGGAATGATATACATACTATGTTTATATGTAAACCAAAAGCACCGTAACATGATACAAGTAATGAAAATTTCTAAACATGTATTATGTGATATACACAGCTATTATTTTTGTGCATATGTGATAAACAATGGAAACACCCTATCATAATACTAATAATGAAATTATGTGGTATACATAGGATTTAATTTGGTACATGTGTGAAAAATGACAAAGACATTGTAATAGGATACTAGTAGAAAAAATATGTGATATACATAGGCTTCCATTTTTATGTGTATGTAACATACAATGCACACACCTGTAATAGGATACTCAAAGTGAAATTTTGTGGTATACACATGCTATCATTTTGTGTGTATTTGATAAATGACACAATCACCTTATTATGATACTAGGAGTGAAATTTTGTACTATAAACAGTTTGTCATTTTTTTTTCTATGTATTTAAGGATACAAAATGATACAAACACCCTATATACGATCACATATGTGAAAAATGAAAAAAAGTTGAATTTATGTGGTATACATATGATGTCATTTTTGTGCATATGTGAAAATGTAAAAACATAGTAAAATAGGATACTAGTAGTGAAATTTTGTCAAGGTGTATAGAAAGGATGATCATAACATTTTGTGTGTATGTGACAAAAGATGAAACACGTAATAGGATACTCAAAGTGGTCGCTGAGTGATACCAAATGTAACTAACCATTTACCAAAACCTCAAGGCATTAGTGAAATCCACACATGAGGATCATAACATACAATTTATAATTATTGTGTGTATGTGAAAAAGATGCAAAGACTGTAATATGGTACTAGTAGTTAAATTTTTTGGTATACACAGGATATCATTTTTATTCATATGTGAGAAATGACACAAATGCCCTATTATAATACTAGAAATAACAATATGTGGTATACACAGTCTATCATTTTTGCCTGTATGTGAAAATGACATGAACACAATAATAGGATATTGTTAGTAAAAATATGTGGTATACATAGGATAGTTATTTTTGTGCATATGTGAAAAATGATGAAAACACCATAATAGGATACTGGAGTGAAATTATTTGGTATACACATGTTGTAATTTTTGTTTGTATTTGATAAATGACACAAAAACCCTATTATGATTCTAGAGTCAAATTTTGTGGTATAGACATGTTTTCATTTTTTGCATATGTGAAAAATGATGCAAACATTGTTGTTGATGGCAAATCACAACACCCATTAATGTATGCAACTCGATATGAGACTCTAAACATAACATAGAGCTTTTAAGTGGGACCTACGGGAAAGCTCTGATGAAGATGGCACCTCTATTGATGCACACATAAAATGCAGAGGGTTTACTCAAAACCTAATCTAGCTTGCCAAATAAGGGTAAGAAGATGCATAAAATAAAATTAAACTAACAAAGGTGATGCACCGAGGAATGAAGAACACATGTCTTTCCAATAAACACAAACCATTAAAATGCAAATGCAAGATCATGCAAGATAACCAAAGTAGTGAAAGATCAAGAGGATGCAAATGAACACGGAGAGGGTTGAGAATCATCCACATACATGCATTATTTTCTCGAATATTTATACAATACACTACAAAATTCCAAGAGGAAAAGTTGCATTACAGCTTTAGATGGGAGGTTTGAACTCCACAAATTGCTTTAGAAGAAGAAGGAGGGGCAAAACAAGAATTTCCAACCTTTATAAAGAAGCCCCTCCTTAAAATTTATAGGAAGAATGAGAGAGGGGAGATGGAGGAATTCCAAATCTACCCCAACCACCTCTAGATTGTATTTAATTCATCTCATTATGGCGGTAGGTGAGAACCCCAAAGCAAAACCCAAAAATGGCGAACTCGTATTTTGCATTTTTGAAGCGATTAAATATATCCAATTGTAGTTGGATAGAGGACCTTGTAATATTTCTGAAAATCCAACCTTGCGTGAATGATCTCCCGTGAAAAATGTCCATTTGAATAAGGTTTGAGCCTCAACGCTCTTGCGCCATCTGAAGATCAAGATCCATCCTCATGTCAAAATATTCGTGCACCATGGAACAAAAATGATGTTGGCACCTTCTAACTTACATTGCTAGGGTGTGACTTTTTCGTGTCGACACCTTCATTCTCGCGCCTCCAACTCGTGTAGGTGCGACTTTTTCCATGTCGACACCTTTTATTTTGTGCCTCCAACCTATGCCAGGCATGACTTTTCCATGTCGCATTCTACACCTCCAACCTATGCCAGGGCATGACTTTTTCCATGTCAACACCTTCACGCCTTCAACCCACGGTGGTGTAAATAAATGTCAAGTTTTGAGTGATTTCCATATATGTCTATATCACTGGGGGAAGATATATACTATGGACCCTAAAATTTGACTAAGTATACAAATGAAATCCATTTACAAGGAGAAAGTAAGAAGGAGTCCTAAGGGAGAAGAGATGGCATGCGGAAGTAAAAGAAGGTTTGGGGACAAACAAAGTTCACATGCAAACAATGAGGGCCTAACTAGGCGTGATGAATGGATAAGGTAGGAGCCTGGAACCTTGAGGTCAAGAAAATAATATTCCACGTATGGAATATTTCAGGAGGATCATTACATTTAGTGGAATTCTTTCGCAAGTTGGCATAAGCTCTCGATCAATCATGGAAGACCACACTTCCACTTCGCATGTGATATGCTCATGGGTGAGACTATGAAGTAAATCTAAACTCTATTTAAAGGAGTGCTTGGGTCCTAAATAAAGATAGAATAAGAGAGGAAACAAAGTGATGCAAGAATTATGTTAGTAGGCATATATGTATGCGTTTGGGTCCGAACAAGGGTTATAATGGAAAGCATAGCAAGGATCTTGTATAGATTATGTAGGGTTGGAATTTTATTTCATGATGCTTATAGTCTGAGAGGACCCTGTTTGATGTAATATAGCTAATATAAACATATTTAATCAATATATGGAGCTTCTTTTTTTATATTTGTGTCTATAGACTAAACCCTAGTGTGTTTTCATGTTATTCATGGTTTAGATCTATCTCCATTATGTTTTTGTGATGCTTATGTTTATCTCATGGAGCATTTATGCTTAGAACTAGATTCACTTCTTCTATATTAGAATAAATGCATGTATTCTTCTTTTGCAAACCTTTCCTCCATTAATGGGAGAACATTCTCGTAAATCTCACATAAAGTAGGGACTCGGTGCCACGTGCCTTGGGTGAGTGCCCAACACTTGGTGATAGGCCAACACACTTGGGGTTAAGAAAATATTAGAGGATAGAGGTAAATGAGACTACATTTTGGTTCCATTATCGGGACCTCTTTTGAAGTTGTTGTGAGAATGATGCGTGATGATAGAGCATCTAACCTCGAGAGCATCGAGACTGGCTTAAAATCACGGAGGATGAATTTTATCAAATTTTCAATGCTAGATATGAGTTTGATGCATGTAAATGGATGGAGGATAACTTGTATCATGAGCTCTATGAGACATTATTCTATTTTTTCCAAGTAGATTTGTATGAATGGTTTTCATCATATTCATCGAGAAAAAGTAGGTACTATAGGCCTTGAATTTGGGCCCAAGAAAATTATCAGAGGTTACATGATGCTCATCTAACCTAGACTCATGTTGTTGATCATTGGTGGAGTGGGGTGTTAACTAGTTATACTCTAGAATACATGATTTATATGGATTCTTCCCGGATATTTCTAAGTTTGAGTTCTTATGGGAGCCAAGATGATCGTTCTTGTCAGGCTATTCCATTAACTATCAAGATTTTGGTTATTACCATTAGTTTAAAAGCCTTACCTATGGTTGGATAAAGTCCTACTAGGCACAAGGCATAGAAGCTAGCATGGAGAAAGATGGAAGACCATGTGGTGGAGATGAAGAGAGAGGAGAGGTGGCTCAAGTACAATGAAGCTTGAGAGAAGGGATTAGAGAGATAACAGAAGTTGTAGGAGTGATGGATTTATGGAGGTAGACATTGCGGGAAGGATTTGAGGTTCATGTGGAGGATGTGGAACTTGAGAAGTCTAAGTTACCCCATCTTGGCAAGCGTGGAAGAGAAACCCCCTCGGCTTCTTGAGAGAGCTCATCATATGAAGAAAGGAGGAGAGACATAGGGATGCATATTAACCCACATGGGAACCAGATCCTTGTAATTAGTTTCTAGTTGTTGAGATAAGTTTTGTAATCTAGTTGGTATTAATATTGGTAGTTGAGTGACACCTAGTAGATATAAGTTTTCATTTAGTACATATATGGTGGAACACACATTTTTGGTGTTTGGAGGCATATTTTCTAGTAGGAAATTTGGGAAAGGTGTGGGTACAAGTTTGAGTGCCAAATTTAGAAGTGGTTCAAGATAACATACTTTTAGCACGTAATTTAGCACGATGGTGGGTTTGCAAGGTATAAATGCATTGGGCCTCTTACCTACTATGAGAGGAGGATTAGGTGTATCTAGAGAAATTAGAGCTAGTAGATCTAGTTGACCTAGTGATGGAGGAAACACAAGAGGGAATCAATGTATTGGATCGGTGGGAAAGGTCCACAACACAAACAATAGGTGTTTTATGAGATCTCACTCCACTTACCTTATTTCAAGGGGGTTGAGGATGTTGTAGAGCATGTGCACAAGTGTGAGTTTCTATGGTGTGCAAAGGGAATCATTCACCGCGCTAGTAGAAAGAAAGTCAATTTTCAACCATGTTGCAAGGGTACGCGAAGATCTGCTACCCTAAATATGATCCACACTCAAACGGTGGTGGATTATACTACATTGCATAATGAATTTTTATAGAGTTCCACATACTCGAATTTGAAAATAAGAGCATCGGGTTGAAATATATTCAACAAGGAATGGCAGAGAGTGTATGGGAGTATGACGCATGTTTCAAGACTCTCCTTTCAAAGTTGTATTATGACATTCACCCTTCGTATCATGCTTAGTGGTTTTTTGGAGGAATGATCACACCATTCAGGAGGGATATTTTCCTGTAAGACTTTAAAATATTTACGTGAGGCCTTAGAGGTTGCCTTGCACACTGCGGTAGTAGGAAGCATTGATAAAGAAGTTAATTTGTTCCTATAAGCCTAAATTTCTCACATGGAAAAGAATGTAAAAAAATTATCTCATGAACTAGCTCATGAAACTTACAATGGGTTATGGTGTATGGATTGTGAAGTAGAGGGTCATACAAAGGATAGTTTCCAACGAAGGTCACTCTTCACCATATCAATAGATTTTAAAATATGTCATAGAGATCATGATGTAGCATTGCTGCAATGCGTGATCCAAAAGATCCTGTCATGTTATTGTAAGATTTACACATCCACTAATCATGATACAAATTATTGTCAATTAATAGACCAAATCTATGATGTCATTGATCTCAATATGTCCCAATCCAGCATTGGGAGTAGTTATAAGGATGAGGATCATCAATATGAAGGGAACATAGATGGAGGACGTTGAGGAAGAGGTTCTCGTGGAGGCTTCAGAGGCCGTAATAGTCATGGAGGAATAATTTACTTTCCCATGAGACATGTTACAATTGTGGGTTGAATTAACACTACAAGTGTGAGCACCTGATTTGGTGTAGTGTTCATGGTGTGGGAAGAATCAAAAGTATGAATAATGCCCCAAGTTTTATGAACACATAAGCAATAGTCAAAATAAGGATAAATATGTTGGAATTGGTAGTGTAAAGAGGTCTAACCCATAATGGATATCGGGGGCAGTGCTTAACTCTAAGTTAGATCCTATTTTTGTAACTACACATGCCTAGAGAGGAACCAAAGTAGAGGCCTCTCAATATAAGAAAAGAATTAATACATGGGAAATATCCTAATCCAACCCATGAGAAGGAAGTGTACCAAGATACCATGGAGGTGATTAGAATTTTACAAGGAGAAATCTAGTGTCCGAAGGAGCAATTGCACTAATTACAATAGAATAAGAGCGATGAGGTTCCTCGAGAAGGATATGGATGAGGTTAGGAAAGTATTTCAAATTTTGAGGTAGGAGAAAATTATTCCCATGTTTGGGAGAATTTTTGAGGGAGAATACCACGTAATGGAGGAGGGCATGAGAGATAAGGCATACATACTAACCTACCCTCTCACAAAGCATTGATTATGAAAATAAGATCACATTGAATGTAGTTATTGATGGGTGGCTCTCAAGTAATAACCTTATTTAAATAGGAGATGAGGTCAATATCCTTACTATAGATGCATGGAATCAAATGGGAAGGCCCTCATTGCAAACATCTTTGAATGTGTTGTACATGGACTAATAGGAAAATGCCATGCCTCTACAGGTGTTGAAAGATACATCCATTACTATTCAAGAAGGAAAATTTTCTTGGAGACTTTGAGGTCCTAGAGCTTGTTATGGTTGATAGTTTCCCACCGTTACTTGGGTTCCTTTATACTATGCAAGCAATAATGATTTGCATTTCAATAAGGGCTACATCAGTTTTGATAATAAAGAAAAGCATGTTATCATACCACCGACTAATGGATATTCTATGTCATATGTGGAGCCATTGAGTGAAGAAGAGTTAAACAAGATATATGTGTACACCATCCAGACCCGTAGTTCATTCATCCATCAAGGAATGTGTCATTCAATGGGATGATGCATAGTCCATAAGTGATACAACCATTATTACTTGTGACAACTAGGGACATGGGACATATGAGTGTGTTGGAAGGCATCTAAAGGATATTGAGACTCAAAAAGTCATAACACACTCGTTAGGTGCTTGAAAGGAAGGTAGTTTCCATGGTACACTGGGCAAGCCAACCTAATTTATTTTTTCATGAAATAAAGACCCAATGGAAGTGTCAAGTGGAGAGAAGGAATATGTGTACCTATACTTTTCATGGGACATCAACACATGTTTGGGTGACACATCAAGATAATCTTCTAGAGTGGTGTAAAGTGAGAATCACAATCTCTATTAGATTTCTATTAAGAAATACACAATCTAAAATTTCATACAATGATGGGAAGGGATCCACCTCATGCCATGTTCAGGTATGTGAGAGGACTTGATGGGAGGCAGAGGATTTATGCTTCCCTATAGGTGCAAAAGTTCTCTTCCACCTTACAAGGTTACACACGTGTATGGTATATTCATTTAGAGTTAACGTTTGACAAGAAATCGGGAGAAGTTAACGGTGGATTTTTTCAAACATTTGAATATCACAAGACTAAGCAATCGGTGAATGAGGCATTCAGTAGGTAGTCAAGATCCTTACCTTAGGGAGACAATGTCATGGTGGAGGTCACGATTCTAGAGGTATTGGGTGAACAAGAGTCGGGACATGCTTGATGGAGGAAGAATCAAAGGAAATACATCTTGAGCATGCATGTCTGAGAGAAAGTGAAAGGAAAGTTGGTCTATGTGATAGACAATGAAGAGGTGGAGAACTTGGATGTTAGCCATATAGAAGGAACACGTGAAGTGATAGATAGCATTGATGAGCAAGCACGCGTTTACCACAAGTCATTAAATACCAAGAAGGTTAACATTAGTATGAAGGAGAAACCAAAGGAAGCTATTATTGGTGAATATTGGACAAACTAGGAGGTTTCAAATATTGTTGAGCTTCTACGTGATTTTTTAGGATTTATTTCCCTTTGGTACCATGAACTTATAGGAGTTCACCCCTCACTAGGAGAAATGAAAATCATGTTAAAGGATGGTGTGTGTTTGATTCTAAAAATACCTTACAGGATGAATCCAAATCTACACATGAAAGTTAAGGAGGAGATTGATAAGATGATAGCATCTGGGATCATAAAAGTCGTTGAATAATCTGAATGGGTAAGCCCAATGGTCATCAGTATCAAAAATGGTTGGGAGGATAAGGATTTGCATTGAATATCAGAATTTGAATGCAGTATAAGTAATTTATCCTTTCCTAACCCCATTCACTAAGGAGATCCTGGAGGAAGTAGTCGGATGCAAGATCTATTCATTTATAGAGGGTTTTGGGATATCATCAAGCTTGAATTACAAAAGGAAGACCAAAAAAAACAACTTTCACCACTAAATTGGGAAGTTTTTCCTATACGGTAATGCCTTTTGGACTAAAGAGGAACGCGTCTACTATGTTTTCGAGTTGTGGTTTAGGTGTTTCAGACTTCATTCACAAGTTTCTTCAAGTGTACCTAAATGAATGGATGGTTTATGGTTTATTCAAACATCATTGTGAAAATCTACGATTGATGTTTGAAAAATACAGAAATTGATTATCCGAATTAACATTAAGAAGTGTTATGCTTTTTTACTCATTTTGGCATGTTGTTGGGACACATTATCTCGCATGGAAGGCTTACTAGTAGACCCCAAAATTTTTTTGTTATAGTGGGATTAGAGGAGCCTATAAGTCAAAGCATGTTTCATGGGCACCTAGGGAATACTAGGTACTATAGGAAATCATCAGGGATATGCCCATATTTTTACATTGTTGGAAGAGATATTGAAACATAAAAGTAAGTTCTATTGGGGAGAGGTGCAACATGTATCATTTGACCATTGAAAATAAAATATTACCACCACGCCCATTTTGCACTTTCCTTCTTGGGATAAGCCTTTTCATGTGCATGTTGATGCATCTAGGATGGCGATTGGCAGTCTTAGCACAACCTGGAGATGGAATTATTGACCATCCCTTGTGTTTTTCTACTAGTAAAAATTTGACCCCATAGAATAGAATTATACCACCACAGAGCTTGAGGAAATATCAATGATCTTCGTGCTATAAAAATTTAGGCAATATTTACTAGCAACTCCTTTTATTTTCTACATAGACCACATGGCATTAAAATACTTGGTGAACAAGCCCATTTTGCAAGGGCGCATATGTTGTTGGATAGTATTATTTCAGGAGTTTGAGTTTACAGTTGTGGTGAAACTAGGGAAAATTTATTTGGGACTTGATCATCTGTCAAGGATTACTTTGGGTGAGGATGTATAGAGCATTGAGGATACAATTCCTAGATGCATAGATGTTTTAGGTTATAGTGTGAACCCTATAAAATGGAAGATATTGCTTTGTTCATACATTTAACAGTGGTGCCAGAATGGATGAAGCAATTGGAGAATAATCACTTAGTTATATGCATCACGCCCTACATGATAATTTGTGGAGACTTATACAAGCTAGGTCACGATGAGGTTTTTTTTTGTGTGTTGGAGCATGAGCATGCCGTAACCATGGAAGGGCTCATGGTGGAATCACATGAGGGAACTTGTGAGTGGAATGAGATGGTGCACAAGATCCTTTTAGCTGACCTTTGGTGGGAAAATTTTTACAAATATTGTATCGAGTATTGAAAGCCTATGACCATTTCTAGTGCCTTGGTAAATAAGGGAGAAGAGATGAAATTCCATCAGACCTATTTAGTGCAAATTCATTGAGAAATGGGAAATTGACTTCATAGGCCCTATTTCACTAGCTACACGAAGGAAAGGTTTGCATTATATCATTACATTCACATAATATCTTACATGGTGGGAAAAGCAAATGCCTATGTATGATTACACATGGCACAACAACAACTATATTCTTGTGGGAGAATATAATCAATAGGTATGGTTTCCCTTTGAGTTTAACAAGTGATAGGGGTAATCATTTTCTAAATGAGATGGTTAGAATCTTATTGGATGAGTTCATGGTAGCCCATCACAAGACTACCCCTTATCACCTATAAGCTAATGGGAAACGAAATCCTTTAACAAAATTTTGAGTCACATGTTGACCAAGATTTGTGATGTTGGGAGAAAGGATTGGGATGAAAAGTATCTGCCATGTTATGGTCATATCGGACAAATTATAAATGACTAAACAAGGCCCCATTATTTTAATTGGTGTTTGTACAAAGGGTGTGTTACCAGTTGAATTTATGTTTCCATCCTGTGTATTACATGTGTAGGGGGTTGGCTGATGAAAAATCATTAGAGGAGCACATTGATAAGATTATGGATTTTGATGAAAGGGAGCCATTTCTCTATGGAGCCATAAAATGAAAAAGCACATGGTAGAAGGAGTGTCATGATAGGCAAACATCAAGAATAAAAAGTTTGAGGTTGGGAAAATGGTCCTTCTATATGATTCTATGTTTCTGCGCCATCTTGGGAAAATCAAAGTGAATTGGTGAGCCATACATTATCACTTGCATACTAAATTTGGGTGCTTTCCAATTAGAGGCACTTGATAGAAAATATTCTTGGTTACTTAAACATGAGTCTTAGTTGAAGCCATACTATAAATAAGTCTTCAGTGTGTTTGTAAATAAGGCAATATTTTCATTTAGCCTAGGATTTCCCTAAATGCATTTTCCTTTCTTATTATTTCCCTTTTTCATCACTTTACTTTGTTTTTGTTTTGGGAACGTATTTTGCATGCTAGTAGCTTGTTACTTTCTAAAAGGTTTTTATGCAGTGAGACCACACATCTATTTAGTGTGGGGTGGAGTGAAAAAGAGAACTTCAGAAAAATATGCGTAAGTGTTGAGAGAAATGTTGGATGGTGGCCTAGGTTGTGAAGTCAAAGGCATGTAGGATGAAGGAAGGTGTGTAACAAAAGTTTTCATGATAGAAAAATGGTGTCAAAAGGATTTGAGAAAACCATGTACAAGGGTAAATAGTGTGGGAGAAACATTAGGTAGGGGAAGGAAATAACTTGGTAAAGGACATAGAGGTTGACGTAATTTGACATGGGGAATGCGTGCAAGTTAGTCTCGTTGTTAAAGAATTATTGTGCGCTCGAAGGTTGTGGAAATTTTGCGTGAGGTTGTGCATGAAGGGAAGCGCTAGACAAAAAAATGCGAGGGATTTCATTGAAAAATATGAATTTAATGTGTTCGTACATAGTAGGTGGCATCGAGTTTGTGTGGGAAATACAAAGCGCTATAAATAGAAGTTCAAGGGTGAGTTATTATTTCACCTTACATTTCGATATCGAATAAGTTCTTGTAATCTAGGCAATTCTTTTGAAGAAGTTATGAAGAGAAGTGTGTAGAGTTGAAAAGATCAACAAATTTGTGAACCATTGTGGAAGAAGAGTACACGAGCATATGGAGGAGGTTATTTGTTGGATCTCGTAGGTGATTACACTTCCTTGTGGAAAATAGATGCTCGAGTAGGATGGTTTACAAGGATATTTCAGAGAAGTCAAGCGAGGGTTTGAGAAGTGAGTGAAATTGATGCAAGGGAAGAAATACAGAGAGGACCGAGGAGGATAAAAAATACACCAAGGCAAAGAGCGAACACTTCACCAGAGAAGGAAAAGGAAAGGAAAAGGAAAACCAACCATTTTGATCAATTTTAATGAAGAGAGGTATGCATGAGATGTATTACCTAGATGGTGTGTTGTTAGGAACTAATTAGGTGTATCATATACAAAAGATGTCCTTGAGTGATTATAACCATTGAACAAGCATGAAGGAAAACAAGATGACTTTAGATTTTATTCACCCTACTAAAAAAAGGACACCATGATGGGAAGCACATATATGATGAAAAAGTAAAGGTTAAGCTAGAAAAGGTTTGGTCTCCTCAAACTCTATGATTTGCCCTATTTATGAAATCCCAAAAGGTTATACCAATGGCTAATGTCTCGCAATGTGCACAAGGATCACTTTTATTTCATAGCAAGAAAGAATGTGCATTGCTCCTCAACCGATTTCCAAGTACATTGGCATTATCTACTAAGGGGAGTTGTTAGAGAATGACTTGTGTGACAAGGAGGCCATCAAGAAGACAGTTGTGGCATATGAGTATAAGAAGGTTTCGCATTATTTTTATATCTCCATGATCACCAACCCTATCATGAGGATGGACGTGCACTTGGTCAAAATTTAAATGGGAAAAGAGGTGGACACATGTAAACAAAATTTGGTTTAATGTTTACCGTAAGATCTCGAAGGGAACAATATACAACCTTTTATCCTTTATCGTAGAGGATATCATGATGTCGTCGCGTGACGAAGGAGAAAAGATAATGTATGGTAATGTCCTTCTCACCATTTTGTTTTCAGAAATTAGAGTGCTCGATGGGATAGATAAATATGTTTAGGAGTACTCGGATGAGGACCCCTCCCCTACTAAAATATTTGAAGCCTATACTTATGACATAATAATGACAATGGCTCATAAGGCATGCTTGGAGGAGTGGTACAAGAGAATATGTGATGCATTTGGGGAAGAGTGGAGAATTCTGAACAATTTGGTATTGGTGGATGGAGAGGTTGAGTTTTATGTGTATCAATAGTTTTTTATGGGAAAGATTTACTCTAACTAATGCGTACAAGACCCTTGGTGTAATTTTCCTTCTCTTTCATAGCGCAACAATTTCAGAGCATGGTCAATCAGTTTAAGGAGGAAAAGAAAATTAGATTTGATCTAAGTGTAGTAGATCATGATTACCACGAGTTGCACCGAACATTAATATATCCCAAGAAGCGTTCTTATGTTGATATGTATGTCTCTTATGAGGTACATATATTGAAACCAAAGTGACATTTCCTTTTACAGGAGAATGAAAACAAGGAGGTATGTAATGTAAGGCCCAAATTTGAGAAAGGATCTTATGTTGAGGATGACATATCTATCCCAAAAGACCCCACTGGGAGGAATAAAGTGGTAATAAGAAAGAGGAATGAGAGGAGACTCCAGTAGAAAATTCATTGAGCACACATATGGTTAAGAATGTGTGGGAAAAGGATCTAGTGTGGCACAAAAGTAGTTACACTCATAGGAAGAAGTCCACGGTGAAGGATTCACCCGAGAAGGAAGAGTTACTAGAAAAATAAGAGTCCCCTATGTTAAAGGAGTCGGTGGTGAAGAAGAAACAAAATGTGGTGCAAGAGCTTTACCTTTGAGGAGTCAAGGAGAATGAAGGGTGATGACTCTAAGGAAAGGATGAAGATAATGATGAAGGTAAGATTCCCCTTTTATGATGAACATGAGTCTAGTGAAGAGAAGAATTACTATCGGGGAAGGCGCCATAACAAAGGAGGAAGTGAGGAATAGGCATGCATGATCATAAAATAAATTTACCCCGATGAGAGAGAACAAATAGATTACATAGTAGAGAAGGAGGAGGTGGCATGTATTATACAACAGTTAGTAGAGAATGAGGTGGAGCACAACATTGACGAAGTGCTAAAAGAAACAAAGGAGAAATGGAGTGATGAAAAGGAGTATGGGAGCATGGGTAGAGACCCTAGCTTAGTAGTAATTTTCCCAAGTCAATGCACATAGGTGGAAAAGGCATAATAATGGGTGCAAAGAACATGCCATGACTTATATTGATGATCCAAAAAGGTACTACACATGCATTTCAAAGCATAGTGGCCAAAGACAAACTCCTTGCTTTGTCTTCATTTGATGAAGAGGGTGTACCTACGCACACAAGGAAAATGTTATCCTAGGCATTTAAATCTCACGTTGATAAGCCCGAAGTTTAGAGGTTAATAGTGATGCATTGATAAATACACACAGATGCCAAGGGGGTAAACCCTCTTTTGAATTCTTAGCAGTTTTCGGATGAACAAGTTTACAATCTTCTCAACAAAGTATCGGTGGAGGTGGAAGCAATACTTTTCAGTAGAAATGATAAAATAAGAGTCTTAGAGGATGAGCTTGAGAAAAAGAATGAGGAGATCATTGAGAGGGATAGGAGATAAAACAAAAGGAATTGATCAAGTGCATAGTTAAGGCGTGAGCTAAGGGATTAAATTGAAAATTTGCGTGATGTCTATAAAAGGATAGAGGTTATTTCAAATTTCATTATCTTAAACACCCTAGACCTAGTCCCCTCTGAGAAAAAATATGATTTGACCATGCACTTCTTTGGAAAACTTTACACGCATACTTACCATGAGAGGAAACCCGTTTCATTGGAGGTTAGAAGAAGAGGTGATGGACAAGAGGGAGAAGACAAGTTGAAGATTTGGGAGACAATAACTGGTACTACAAGCTCCTCTTCCTCGGTGAAGATGTGGCACAAATAGCCATAACTACGTATGACAACTTTGGCAATAGAGACAGAGTAACAAACATATTGGTTGCTAGGTATGAGGTGGATCTAAAGGAGTTTCAAGAGAAAAACAAGGGAATAAGGTTGAGTGAGATAAAATCTTAGGAGAGGTCAAGAATAAGTCAGGTGAGTCAAAACTTTAGGGTTTCAATTTAAAAATTACTGAAGGAATTGTACCCCAAGTCACTCATAGAATGGATGCACTAGGAAACCCTAGCAAGTAGGTGGAAAACATCATAGATATGCTAAAGGATAAGGGACATGAACTAAGTTTTGAAGAGGTTAGTGCATTGGTAGGATATTTACTTCAACATATGCAAGGTGAGGTAGATGTTTGGGATGGGATTGAAACATCCATGAGGAAATACTTCCCACTCCTCACGAAGAAGTAGCATGATCCCTTTATTCTTCATTTTTATTCAATTGTAGATTATTTCATCTTTCCCATTCTTTATTCTTGGTGAAAGAGTAGAGTGTTTTAGGGATGGATAAGATGCATAGTTTGGGGTGATGTTGGACCCTAAAATTAACCTAAGTCCCAAATAAAAAGAGGCATGCCGGTGTAAGGAAAGAAAGTAGGAAGGTGCTCAGGGAAAGGCGTGTGGGAGAAGAGATTGTGGTGTGGAGAAAGAAGAAGTTTTGGGGACTTAGCCACATTTTGAAGGTGTTATCACATGAAAAAACGTGAGGGCCTGAGTAGGCGTGATGAATGGATAAGGTGTACGCTGGAGCCTGGAGGTCGTAAAGGAATATTCCAGTTATGGAATATTTCCAGGAGGTTCATTACAGTTAGTGGAAGCCTTTGCAAGTTATTATAAGATCTCAATCAATCATGGAGGACCACACTTCCACTTGGCATGTAATCTGCTCATAGGTGAGACTATGGTAGTCGATCCAGACTCTATTTAAAGGAGTGTTTGGGTCCTAAATAAAGAAAGAATGAGAGAGTCAACAAAGTGATGCAAGAATGATGTTACTAGGCATATATGTATGCACTTGGGTTTGAACAAGGGTTGTAATGGGAAAACATAGCTATGATCTTTTTTAGAGTAGTTTGTAAGGTTGGAATGTTATTTCATGATGCTTATGGTCTGAGATGACCCTGTTTGATGTAATATGGCTACTATAAATGGATTTAATCAATATATGGAGCTCTTTTTTGTATATTTGTGTCTATGGACTAAACCCTAGTGTTTTTCATGTTATTCATGGTTTAGATCTATCTCCATTTTGATGTTGTAATGTTTATGTTTATCTCATGGAACATCTATGGTTAGAACTAGATTCATTGCTTTTGTATTAGATTAAATTTATTTATTCTTATTCTCGCAAACCTTTTCTCCATTAATGGCAAAACATTCTCACAAAGCTCAAATAAAGGAGGGGCTTGGTGCCCATACATGCCCGAGGTGAGTTCTCAGCACTTGGGTGATAGGCCGGCTGAGGTTGGATACAGAAGTTTACATTTTTGTGCGTATGTGACAAATGACGCAAAACACCGTAAAAGAATATTAGTAGTAAATATATGTGGTATACGCTAGGTTTAATTTTTATGCATATGTTACAAATAATGCGAACACCGTAATAGGATACTAACAAAGTGCAATTTTGTGGTATACATAGGTCATCATTTTTGTGCGTATGTGACAAACTAGAAAAGCATTATAATAGGATACTAGCGGTGAAATTTTGTAGTATTCTTTAGGATGTTATATTTTGCATATGTGACAATCGACGAAAACACCATACTAAGATAGTAGTAGTTAAATTATGTGATATATATAGGTTTTTATTTTTGTGTGTATGTCACAAACAATGCAAACACCCTATTATGATACTAGCAAAGTGAAATTTTGTTATATACACAAGTGTCATTTTGTTCATATGTGAAAAATGACGCAAACATCGTAATGGGATACTATTAGTGATATTTTGTTTTATACACAGGATGGCATTTTTGTACGTATGTGAAAAATGACACAAACACCGTATTAGGATACTAGTAGCTAAATTATGTGGTATAAATAGGATGTCATTTTTATGCATATGTGAAAAACAATGCAAACACCATAATAGGATACTAATAGTTAAATGTTTTTGTATACATACGTTTTCATTTTTGTGCGTATTTGAAAACGCACGCAAACGCGTAATTGAATACTAGGATTGAAATTTTTGGTATACAGGATGTTATTTTTTTACATATGTGACAAAATGATGAAAACACCGTAATAGGATAATAGTAGTTGAATTTTTCCGTACACAAGATGTCAATTTTTCGATATGTGAAAATCGATGTAATCACTGTAATAGGTAACTAGTAATAAAAATTTGTGGTATACATAGGCTTTTATTTTTTATCGTAGGTGACAAACGACGCAAACATGGTATCAGGATACTAGTAGTGAAATTTTGTAGTCTAAACGGGTTATCATTTTTGTGCGTATGTGAAAAATGACGTTAAAAATGTCGTAGGATACTAGAAGTGAAATTTTACTGGTATAGATAGGATGTCGGAGTTTTGTTCCCATGTGACAAATGATGCGAACACTATAATAGTATACTAGTAGTAAAAATATGTAGTATACATAGGCTATCAATTTCGTGTGTATGTGAAAATGACACAAAAACAATATCATGATACTAGCAAAGTGAAATTATTTAGTCTACACATGCTTTCATTTTTGGTGTATTTGAAAACAATGTAAACACTATAATAGGATACTCGAAGTGAAATTCTATGGTATACATAGGATCTCTTTTTCGTGTATATTTGACTATATGTATATAACTACTCCACATATGTATGTATAATATATGTTATATTTATTCTATCATATGATTTAGATGCCATATTTCCATGTAGAATCATGGTTTTCTTATCAAAAAATTTAAATCAGAATTTGGATATGATAGATGCAGCTAAAAAATGTACATTTTCTAACAATACTCCTAAAGAAATTTTGATTAAATTTTTGTACATAAGGATAAACATTCCAAGATAGGTTCATAAGAAATATCTTGAATGACATGTATAACTTCTCAAACTAATAGGTCTTTTACACTTTCTATTATTTTGGTTCATGTCGGGTTTAACAACAAGAGTGTGAGGGCTACACATTAATTCAAGAATTTTTTAAATAGTTTCCAACACCTTCAAATAAAATAGATGAAAATGAAATTTCAAATGCATGGAAAGATTAAAATAAGAAATTGAATCAATAAAGGTTGCATGATAATTTTGATTGTTTTTCATGGCCAAGATCAGCCTTCCAACAATATATTCAGGTAATCAATTGAGTTTGACTACTAGAATGAATAATGCATAGGAGATGGTTGTATAGTATCTACTAAGGGTGAAACTTTGTAACGTATCTCATACGATACTAAAAATTCAATGAATCATATAAAATATACAACTTCGAAGCTCTACAACTCCTCTCCCTCCTAATTCTCCAGTGTTAACTGTCTGCAGTTTCTTTGTTTAGACAGAAATGGTGTTTGGTGCTTCACAGAAAATATCCAAGCATTTTGGAAATTAATGTTTTGGCCCTTAAGCTTAGTTGCGGGAGTAATGGTGAGTCCAAAATTTTTGTGAGACAACAAAAACCTTAAAAACCTCTGAAATTCATGCCACCTTTTCTCTAATCTTTCCTCCACCTTTCTCTACTTTTGTATCTGCATTGGGATTGGGTATGACTTGGCGGGCGAGCCACTGATGTCGGATATGATGGGGCTATGTCTAACTAGATGCCACATGATCTGCAGAATAAGGTACCACACAAGGGAATTTCATGTATGAAATATTATATGGTATTTTATGGTTTAAGGTCATGCGATCGTGTCGTTACGATAGATGGCTCCCAAATAGCCTACTATTCAAATTAATTGTAGTTATAAATCAATATTGAAAATAACAATAAGTGTATGGAGTAGTATGGATATGAATACCATCATAAAATATATTGGGATGCGTATGTACTAATTTTTCTATTCATTGAATGTCACACATATATCACAGGAAGTAAATATGTTTACCCTTTCACTAAATATATTACAATCGGTATTTCTTATTACCAATAATCATTGTGGGATTAGTTTTTATGGAGAAAGAGTTTTTAGAGTAGTATAAGTAATTACAATATATGTCAAAGAGGAATATATTAGACATGGGAAGAATAACATCTATATAAAGACAATTTTTAAAATTAAAAATTTAATTTTTTTGAGTCACCGAGGACAACGAAAGGTCGAGAAATAAAATATACTAATCCTACAACTAATCAACCCTTAAGTTAATCACAGGCACTTTCATTGTCGCATTACATATTTCAACATACGTGTCATAATATATTGGTGTTTATATTGTAATGAAAACAAAGGAAACTACCAATAAATGTGGGATTCATTCTTATTGAGTAAATAATTTTAGTGACGTGGAAGAAATTCAAAGATGGACTAAAGATTTATATTCGTCTTGGGTATTAAAGAATGCATTAAGAGGTAATTTGATAAGATTTTAGATAATTTTTAAAACAACCGAGTAAAAAAGGGTAAGTCCGATGAATATAATATATTGATTCAACAACCAATCAACCAAAGATATTTATAAGAGGGTAAATTTGTTAATGACATAACTCTTATTGGAATAAGGATTGTCATATAGTGGGGTTTAGATGCCAACTATTACACAATGTGGGGTTGGTTTTAGTTGATTTTTTAATATATGTAGAAGCAATTCCAATATGCACTAAAAGGTATATAAATGACTAGAGTACTAAATAATCTATTTAGTGTAAATCTTACATGATTTTTTAAAAATTAAAGCCATATAAGAGGACATAAGGATGAGAAAAAAATTATACTTATCTTCTATTCAAATAACAATGATATTAAGAAGATAGCCACCTATATTTTTGCATCAAAGTGTTCAACATAATGATCATGATTTTTGTCTTTTTATTTTATTATGGACAAAGAATACTTCCAAACAATGTTGGATTAATTTTTATTGATCGATGTGTTTGAAAGATATAAAAGTAGCTCCAAGATGTATTGATGAGGTATTTGTGAATTTTGTAGTAAGGAATGTGTAGACACCTATAGTTTGATCAAAGCACTATTATTCCTAATATTACACTAACTATTCTCCTTCTTGCAAATTGACGACATACCGTCAGTTAGACCTATCTAACTCCCCTCTTACGACACTCTCTTGGTTGTATTCCTCTTGTAAACCAATTAAGCAAGCTATTCTAATCCCTTATTGGCCAAACCATCTTCTCATTCCCTTATCCATTACTTCTAATAGATTCCTAGACTATTAATCCATTTCATTGGATTGATTAGAGCTCTCAAAACTATCTCAAAACCCTAATTCCTCTCTAAACAGGATTAACTAGCCTAACCTAGTTGAACTAGTCATAACCATGATTAACCTCTTATAAACCTAGTCAAATATTACTTTGACTCCCTAATTAACTTTTGGCTTATTCTTTAATCACACATGCACCAAAATTCTCCAACTTTTCCAAATGGAAAACTATAAATAACCCACTACCCCCCTCTAATTTCTAAGAACTCGCCTTCTTCCTAACATAAACTATAGCATTTTACTTAGGGTTTAGAGTTATTTCATTGAGCTATTGCTTTGCCATTGCACCACACACCAAGCATTGAGTAAATGGGAAGAACCATTGGCCTTCAAGCCATTGATGGTGAACTCCCATTCTCATAATAAAAAACCGATTGCTTAGAATCCTTCCTAGGTTCATTTTAAAGCTTTCAATAGTAGAGGATTACTAAATATGATAGATTTTCTTGTTTCTTTCAATACTAATTTATGAAAAGTGGTGAATCAGTGTTTATCTCTTATCTAATGGTCCAGTGACTAGTTGTTAAGAGCCTTTGGGGTTTCTTTAGAGATTCTTACCCCTTGTCCATGGCTTTTACAACTTTTCATTGAACATGTATGTATTTAGTGACAATATTATTTATTTTTTTTGGAATTTTTCAATCCATAGAAGATGGGGATTCATGAGGAAAAATCATACACATCCTGGAACCAATCAACCTTTACATTAGTAAAACACCCACATACATTGTGATTTCACTTCCATAATGCTTTGCTTGAATCCAATATTACTATTTAGAAGTTGAATTTTATAAAACACCATAGGATTGAAGTAATGTTATTTCCCCACCAACCTAAATCCTTGTGGAATTAAGTCTTAAATCTTTGTGTTTATTTTTTTGAATCACAAGTCAATGTGTAAGTAAATATATAGATAATTGAGTTTACTCACTAATGGTTTGTATATAAATTATAGTTTGAATTAATTTAAAACAAATATAATGGAAATCAATAGTGTTCTAGGAATACACTAACATTTTTAAAATAATGTTCCCAAAAAATATGACAATGTTTGTTACTTGTGTTATTAAACTGAATTGAATGGTTATTGATTCTAGCATATGTGGTGAAGTAGGAGGTCATTATGATAATTTTAAAGAAACAAATGTTTTTGACATGGAAATCCTATGTGGAAATTTATGGGCCTATGTGGAATGGAAGTTAAGGGCTACAAGGAGAGGGGATTTTAAGGGGTGCTTATGACATAAATCACACACACACACACACACACACACACACACACACACACACACACACACACACACACACACACACACACACACACACACACAGATGTGTGTGTGTGTGTGTTAGTCTAAAACACTTTGAAAACAATGATATTCATTCAAAAAGTTAATATTTCATATTTTGATAGGTTTTTAAATGAAATATAAATATAGTTACAAATTTGTGGGTGCACACATTTGTAATACACTAAGTAGTTCATTTGGTCATGCACCACAACATGATTATTCACATATGTGTGGATTGTGAGTAGGTTACAACCAGAATCGTAATGTATATACCATATGCGCAGTCTTACATAGCTAGATAGGTTACAACCATAAGGGTTATGAATATAGCGATTATAGTCATAAGGGTTCTTGTTGTACCATTTTTGACATAACCTATTAAAAAAAAAAAAATCAAAAACATGGGAGAATGAAGAAAATCATAATATGTATGTGGCATACATACAAATCGTAAGTTTATTAACATAAGTGTTATATCCAAAACACTTGTGGCCATAATACTTACAAACATGAGTATCTAATAGAACCTATATAAAAATTTGCTCGTCTATCTCTCTTCACATGAAAACTACCCGCTATGAACAACAATTGTAGTTTTGAATCACTTTCGAAAACAACAATTAAGCGAATAATTTAAGGGGTTAGCACAGAGATGAATGTTGTCATAAAATATATTGGGATGTGTCTATACTACCTATTATATTCATTAAATGGAAAATATATATCGTGGGAAGTAAATATGTTTACCCCTTCACAAAAAATCTTACAATCAAAAGTATTTTTGTTACCACTAATCATTGTGGGATTAGTGTTTGTGGAGCAAGATTTTTAGAGTTGTAGAAGTAATTATAATAAATGTCAAATAGGCATTTCAGACTTTGCTACAAGAATATGTATATAGAGGCGATTTTCAAAATAAAAATTGAAAATTTTCAAGTCAAAGAGGAGAACGAACGGTTAAGAAATAAAACTTACTCATCAAACAACCATTCAACCATTAAGATAATAAAAGTGGCACTTTTAGTCTCACATCACATTTATCGACATAAGAATAACAATATATTAGTACATTTATATATTATTGAAAACAAATTAAACAACCAATCAACATGGGATTAATTCTTATTGAGTAACGAATTTTAATGACATGGAATAAATTCAAACATAGATTAAAGATTCATATCCGTAATATTGGGTATTATAACATGCATTAAAAAGTAATTTGATAAGATTTTTAGAATTTTCAAACCGATGAGTAAAAAGGGGAATCTGATGAAGAAAATATACTCATTCCACAACCAATCAACCATTATGTTTTTAGAAGGGTAAATTTCTTCATGACATCACTCCTATTGGAATAAGGATCGTCATCAAAGGATTACATGATACTACAAGCCAGTCCAACTGTTATCCAATATGGGGTTGATTTAAGTTGGTTTTTAAAGACATGTAGAAGTAATTCCAAGATGCACTAAAAGGATATATTAATGAATAGGGTAGTAAATAATGTATTTAAAGGAAATCTAACATGATTTTTGTTTTAAATTGAATCCATAAACAATCATACGCATCATATATTCTAACAATTGTGAGGTTAATAAGAGGTCCATGTGTGTTTTTGCAGCAATGTGTTTAGCATGTATTTTTATTGAGTGATGTGTTTCAAAGACACAAAGTAGTTCCAAGTTCTACTTGATGAGGTATATCTCGAAATTTGTAGTAAGACATGTATTTAGTGATTTAATATTAATTTATTCTTTTGGAAAATTTTAAGCCATACAAAATGGGAGGGGAAACATGAGGACAAATACATACACATTGTGGAACCAATCAACTTTTACATTAGCAAAACACCCACTTACATTGTGATGTCACTTCCATAATTCTTTTCTTGAATCCAATATTACTATTTATAAGTTGATTTTTCTAAGATACCATGTACTAGAAGTAATGTTACCATCCCATCATCCTAAATTGTTGTAGAATCAATTTTTAAATCTGTATTTATTTTTAAATCAAAATTAAATGTATAAGCAAATATATAGATCATTGACTTTATTCATCAAGCATTTGTATATAATTTATTAATTTTATTACAATAAAATAAATACAAGAGAAATCAATATTGTTCCCAAATTACATAAACATTTTAAAAATTATGTTTCCTAAGAACATAAAAATGTGTGATACTTGTGTTAAATTAAAATCAATTTAGTGGTGATTGAGGGAGAAGGTAATGAGCATAAGTGGTAAGACACCATGTTTTTGACATGGCATGCCTATGTGGGAATTTATGGTCCTTTTGGAACGGAAGGTAAAGGATGTGTGGGGGAAGTATTCAAGGGGGATTTATCACATATATTTTCCTATTGCAGTCTAATATTATACTTTAAAATAATGATATTTATTAAAAAAGTTAATAACTCTTATTTTGATAGAGTTTTTAAATAAAATCTAAATATAGTTACAAATTGGTGGATGCAAAAAGTTGTAAAACACTTAGTAGTTCATTTTGCTGTCTGCGATTATTTTCACATGTGTGGATTGTGAGTAGGTTACAGCCATAAGTTTAACGCACATAAAATATGCAGTCTTACATAGATAGATAGGTTATAACCATAAAGCTTACGGATATAACATTTACAGTCATAAGGGTTACGGTTGTACTAGTTATAGACATAACCTACTAAATAATAATAAAATTAAAAAACACGGGATTGGAGAAAAATCAGAATATGTACGTGGAATATATACAATTGTAAGTAGCATGGATTTAAGTGTTATGTCTGTAACACCTATGGCCTTAACACTTACGGACATAAATATATAATAAAACCTATATAACACTCATCTGGAAATAAAAATTAACGAAATTTGCTTTCATGTCGATGTCACTTTAGCCATTCAAAAATTGGGATTTTTGGCACTTTATCTAAAAATAAATCGTGATTTTTAACTTGTTCATTTAACTTTTCCTAAACATATTTTTATACAAAACTTAAATTAGTTTTTTTAATTTTTTTATGAAATTAATTTTTTCAATTTTTAATTCCTTTTTACATACACAATCAAATATAAGAAAATAAATCACTAAATTTTGAAAAAATATTCAGCAAAGATAGAAATTTAAACTTGACACAACTATATATATTTTTAACTCTACTATTTTAAATTTTGAGATATTGAGAGAGGAATAAAATGTAGTTATCCTAGTATAAGTTTTGTATATATATTTTTATGAAAATACCCAAAAATATATTTAAAATTATTTTGTGGTAAAACATTGAAAAGAAATCATATCTTCAAAATTTTGTATTAATAATTATATTTCATTATCATACATGTGTGTGAAAATGTATGACTCAATGTTGTAGTTTGCATAAATAAACTAGTGTGTTCCCATATCTCACAAAAGAAACATATTGTGACCACGAGTGCTTAAGATCAATAAGCTCTTCATCAAAGAAAGGATTCATTATTATCATATTGGTTAACCCTTCTCTCTTATGTCTTCTCTCCATATTCCAATGTTTCAAAGAACACTATACTTTTTCCCTATTTTGTCTTATTAACTTAAGTAATGCTCAATTCAATATCATGACGAGTAATTTTTCATCATTGTTAAAAATATTTGCCTCCTAGAGTTTCAAGGGTAACAAGTGATGAGGAAAGGTTAAAATTCATGTGTAGGGAGATGAAAAGATAGTTTGTAATGCCATAATGTGCAATGACTTCTCCATGCCCAAGGGTTAATAGTTATGGATTGTTCTATGTTTTTTATCTTTATATCTCTAATACACTAAGAAATAAAAGCTCCATTTCATCTATGTTCTTATCTATTTTCCTCTATCCTCTCAAACCCCAAACTTTACAAGCATGATTATATTGTAGAACAAAGAATGAACCATTTTTCCTTAATTAATGAAACTAGTGAACTTTTTGTGTTTAGTTTGTTAGTCTTCTTGATTGATTAAATTTTTATGTTTTTCTAATCGAATATTGGCCTACTTTGGATGTTGTAGGTGAATTTTGTGAGCCTACTCACATTAGTAACCCTTTCTTCTTATTTCTCATACTCTCCTTAACCTCTTTTCAATATGAATTCCTCCCTTTTACCTTGTACAAGTAGTTTGCCTTAGGTTTACGAGAGTATACCAATGTAATCCATGGCCTAACAACCACCCAAAACTTTTATTTAGTTTACATTAAATAATGGGAGCCTTAACATACCCGAGAATGACGATCCTAGCCTTGTGAGTTTTGGTGATAAAAATTAATATGCACGGTAAAAAAATATTTCACCAACAACTCATAACTATGTCTATGGTCCTCACTAGGGTATTATGTTTTTGACCCCTATATATTTTTCTAAATTCCTATTCCCGACTCCAATTCTAACGATTTTTTTTCAACCCCTTCATATGTTTTTTCTAAGAAATATTCTTCTATCTACTAGAAATGTAGAATAAACCCTTGGATGTTTTTCCCCTCTTCTAAGTGTGTGTGATGAATAATTTGAGTGTGTAGCTAAAAAGAAAATTTATACACTCATACATATGTATCGATAACCTATATTATGCTCTAAAATGATTTGTATGGTGGAAACTTAGAAGAAACATTTCCTATGAGTCGGGATGTACATTGTAGAAACCATGGTGAAAAATAAGAGAAGATAGAACAAAGTAATCATGATAACAAGAATAATGTCAATGCAACAACACAAAAACTACAATAAAAAATAATGTGTCCGTAGAAAACAAGTACAAAAACATATCAAACAATGTCACAAAATGGTGAAATTCCTACAAACATGGGTCTCCCATGTTTTGTGGGAAAATCAAGGCCCGTGAGCTTCAAATAAATATATGCACAACCACACACAATGCGAATGTTGCAAACATAGGACACCCATGCCGCAACAAAATAACAAATGCCCTTAAGCCACAATCAAAGTATAAAAACAAGAATATGCAGACACAACTAGCAAGCATGCATTAAAATAAAGTGGAAAAAATGTGATGAAAATAACATAGCATATGATATAAGAAGAGATAGTAATAATTGTAAGTGTTTCACAAGACAAGTGTTAGATATGTTATTCCACAAGATAGAAAAAATGTGTGTGTGTGTGTGTGTGTGTGTGTGTGTGTGTGTGTGTGTGTGTGTGTGTAGAAAGGAACTATAATGGAAATATAAAACCTAGATATAAGATATATAATTAGATGTCATGGGTAAAATGAAAGTTGAAACTATTCACCGTGTATCACTATGTAGATGTCCTACATCATGCTTAATATACCAGTGAATGTGTGTGTGTAAATAATAAATGGTATCTATCCAACCACAAAATAAAAAAATAGAATGTAAAGTGAAAAAAACAATGCTAGTAAAATAGGTCCTCAATTTGTATTTTTACAACAATTTAAATGTTTTTGTTTTAGACCCTTCCCGAGGGAATAGATGAAAACATTTTCTTTGAAGAGAAGTAAGGGTAATAGAATAATGCCCCAATAGAGTGGAATAGATATATATGTTATGAAAGTAAATTATGGCAAGAAACATTTCCCTCCCCATTTGTGTGTGTTTGTGCAAGGTGAGGTTTGGGTGTCGATCTATTCCCTAAACCAAAAACATTGTTAAAAAAGTGAGGTGAGAACCCTATCAATTCCAAGATCTCAACCACATAAGTAGTAAGTGTAATGACATAAATAATAATAGTTTATTCATTAGGACCAACTAGAATAGGAGAATGCTGGGATTATTGACAATAGATGAAAGAGTAAGTTAAAACGAAAGGATCAATGTGTGAGTCAATATATCCTCTTTTGAAATAAAACTTAGCATAATTCATCATTAGTATATATTTGAATAAATGTAATAAGTTATAGTAATTAATTTTTACTTTAACTTAAGTCAATAGGTGTTAGTTTTCATTAGTTGTTAGTCAATAATGTGAGACATTTGTATACCTATGTTTATTGGGAAGATTTTTCAAGTGTGTATATGGATATCTATCGGCAGTAGTTTCTAGTAGAAGTTAGGGGTAAGATATGTTATTTTTGTATATTTTTATTTTAGGTTCATACCATCAATATTTTATGGAATGGATAGAAGTTGTCCTATGCCTATATACACTGAAACTCTTTCTATTGTTTTGTAATCTTCATATTTGTATATTAAGAAAATTGTTAAGATTCACCTTGTTTAATTATTAACATTTGGTAATAGAGTTATATTCGATCAAAGGAGAGTGTAGGAATTTTCATCATTATTACATCAGAT
Source organism: Taxus wallichiana var. yunnanensis (assembly GCA_018340775.1). Classification (NCBI taxonomy): domain Eukaryota; kingdom Viridiplantae; phylum Streptophyta; class Pinopsida; order Cupressales; family Taxaceae; genus Taxus; species Taxus wallichiana. Next base: position 206,037,135 of record CM031241.1, read on the forward strand.
ATCCCTTCTCTCTCTTTCATCTTCTCTCTCCATATTCTAATTTTTCACCAAATATGTACTTTTTCCATATTTTGTCGTATTAACATAAGTGATGCTCAATTAAACATTGTACATGTAATTTTCCATCACTAAGAAAAACACTCACCTCCTACGAATGTGGAAGGTAACAAGTGATGAGGAAAGAAGAAAATTAATGTGCAGGGAGATGAAAGGATAATTTTTAATGTTATAATTTGGAATGCTTTTTCCATTCCAAAGGGTTCACAATTATGTATTGTTGTATATTTTTTATCTTTGTATCTCCAATACACAAATAAATAAAAGTTGAATTTCCTCTATGATCTTATTTATTTTCTTCTATCATATCAACTCCCAAACTTTACAAACATGATTATATTATACAACCAAGAAGGAACTTTGTATCCTTCATTAATGAAAGTGTTGAAATTTTTGTCTTTAATTTTTTTCTCTTCTCGATTGATTAAATTGTTGTGTTATTCTAATCGAATATGGACCTACTTTGTTGTTATATGTGAATTCTCTAAGTTGACTCACATTAGTAACCTCTCTCTTTTTTATAATACTCCACTTTAACTATCTTCACTACAAACTCCTTCCTTGTACCTTGTAAATCAATTTGCCGAAGGTTTACTAGAGTATTCTTGTATGATCCATGGCCTAACAGCCACCTGAAACTTTTAGTTAGTTTACATTAAATAATGGGAGTCTCCACATACCCTAGAATGATGGTCCTAGTCCCGTGCCCATTGGTGGGATGAATTAATTTTCACAGCAACAAATTATTTCACAAACAGGTCATAACTATTTGTACAGTCCTAACAAAATATTAAGTTTTTTACCCCTATAAATTTTGCTAAATTCCTATTCCTGTCTCCAATTCTGATGAATTTTTGTCAACCCCTTCATTTGTTTGTTACCATAAATATGAGTGTACCTACTAGAAATGTAGAATAAATCCTTGGATGTTTTATCCCTCTTTTAAGTGTGTGCGATGAATAATTTGAGTGTATAGCTCATAAGAAACATTATACACTCATAGTTAAGTATCCGATAACCTAAAAATGATATGAAAACCACACACAAGGCATAATGTCACAAACATGGGACACCCATGGTGTCATAAGAAAATAAATTCCCTTAATCCACAATCAAAGTATAAAAGAAAGTGTACGCACACATAACTAGAAAGCATGCATAAAAATAAAGTATTACAAATGTGATGAAAATAACATAACATATGATATAAAAATAGTTAGCAATAATTGTAAGCATTGCACAAGACATGTGTTAGTTTTTAATTCCAAAAGATAGATAATAATGTGCGTTCATGTGTGTGTAACAAAGCATAATGAGGAAATAAAGGAACTCTAATGGAAATATAAAACCTATAGATAAAATCTGAAATTACATGCCACCAGAGGTTAACCGTCTAGGTAAAGGGTAAGCCAAAACCCCATCATCATGTATCACTATGTGGATGTGTGTAAATATGAAATGGTATCTATCCAACCACAAAAACAAACATCATTTATAATGTAAAGTGGAAAAAAATATGCTAGTAAAATATGTGCTCAATTTGTATTTGTATAAAAATTTGAATGCTTATCTTTTGAGACCCTCGTTGAGGGCATAGATGAAAACCTATTCTTTCAAGAGAAGGAAGGGTAATATGATAATTATCACATGGAGATGAATAGATATATATGTTATGAAACTGAATAATCGTAAGAAATATTTCCCTCCCCATATGTGTGTGTTTGTGCAAAGTGAGGTTTGGGTGTTGAATTGTTCCCTCAAAACCAAGTTTGTGAACCTATAAATTGAGTGCATAATCGGAAAACGAGTGGCTAAAAACACAAGGTATACCATAGATTAGTGTTAAAAGTGAGGGGATAACCCTATAGAGTCCAAGATCCTAACTACATAAGTAGTAAGTGTAATGACATAAATAATAAGAGTGTATTCATTAGGAACAACTAGAATATGGGAAACATAGGGATTATTGGAAATAGTGGAAAGAGTAAGTGAAAATGAAATGATCAATGTTTGAGTCAAGATATCCACTTTTAGAAATAAAACCTAGCATAATTCATGATTGGTATATATTTGAAAAAAGTAGTAAGTTAAAGTAATTAATTTTTTACTTTAACTTAAGTCAATAGGTGTTAGTTGTCATTAGTTTCTAGTCAAGTATGTGATAGGGCTGTATACCTATCTTTATGGAAATATTTATTAATGTGTGTATCCGGATATCTCTCGGGAAGTAGATTCTAGAAGAAGTTAGGAAAAATATATGTTATATTTGTATATTTCTTATTTGAGGTTGATCCCATCATTTTTTATGGATTCGATAGACGTTGTTCAATGCTTCTATACACTACAACTCTCTCCATTATTTTGTAATCTTCACATGTGTATATCAATAAAATTGTAAAAATTCACCTTGTTTGATTATTGATATTTGTTATTAGAGCTGCATTATGATCCAAGGAGAGTGTAGGAAGTTTCATCATTATCAGATTGGTTAACCCTTCTCTCTCTCTTTCATATTTTTTCTCAATATTCAAAATTTTCACCAACAATGTACTTTTTCCCTAATTTTTCTTATTAACCTAAGTTATTATCAATTCAACATTGTATGTATATTTTTCATCGAATAAAAATACTCACCTCCTAGGATTTTGGAAGGTAACAAGTAATGAGGAAAGGTGAAAAGTTATGTGTAGGGAGATTATAGGACAATTTGTAATGCTATAATTTTGAACGACTTCTCCATTCCAAAGGGTGGACGATTATGGATAATAGTATGTTCCTTAGATCTCGTATCACCAATACTCCAAGAACTAAAAGCTAGATTTCCTCTATGTTATTATCTATTTTCCTCTCATCCGAACTCCCAAACTTTAAAATTATGGTTATAATGTACAAACAATAATGAACTTTGTGTCCTTGATTAGTGAATCATTTGAACTTTTTGTTGTTAGTTTGTTAGTCTTATTGATTGATTAAATTTTTTGGTTCTTCTAATCAAATATGGACGTATTTGGTTGTTGTATGTGAATTTTGTTAGCATATTCACATTAGTAACCCTCTATCCTTATTTCTCATACTCCCGTTTAACTCTCTTCACTACAAATTCCTCCTTGTACCTTATTCAAGAATTTTCCCATAGGTTTACTTGAGTATTCCTCTATGATTCATGGCTTATTAGTCACCGAAAATTTTAATTAGTTTACATGAAATAATGGGAGCCTCCAAATACCCAAGAATGAGGGTCATAACCCCTTGACCATTGGTGAGAACAATTAATTTTCAAAACAAAAATTATTTCACCAATAGGTCATAACTATTTGTACTATCCCCGACCATGGTATTATGTTTTTGACCTCGTAAATTTTTCTAAATTCCTATTCCTAGCTCCAATTCATACATTTTTTCAACCCCTTCATATGTTTGTTACCATAAATATTCTTGTAGTTGCTAGAAATGTAAAATAAAACCTGGATGTTTTCCCCTCTTTTGAGTGTGTGTGATGAATAATTTAAGTGTGTAGATCTAAGGAAAATGTATACACGCATCTTTAAGTATCTCGATAACCTATATATACCCTCCGAAATTATTTGTATTGTGGGCACCTAGAACAAATGTTTTCTGTGAGGGGGATTTTGATGGTATAAACCATGGAGAAAAATAAGAGAAATAAGAACATGAATCATGATAACAAGAATAATGTCAATGTAACAACACATAAATAACAACAATAGAAAATAATGTGTTAGTAGAAAACATGTACAAACATATAAAAAAATGTCACAAAATGGTGAAATACCAACAAACATGGGACACCCATGGTTTCACAAGAAAATCAAGGCTCATGAGCTTGAGAAAATATATGCATAACTACACACAAGGAATAATGTCGCAATCATGAGACACCCATGGTGTCACAAGGCCAAAAATGTCTTTAAGCCATAATCAAATTATACAAACAATAAAACACACACAAAACTAGAAAGCATTCGTTAAAATAAAGTGTAACAAATGTGATGAAAATAAAATATCTTATGATATAAAAATAGATAGAAATAATTGTGATCCTATTACAAGACACGTGTTAGGTTTATAAGTCCAAAAGATATAAAATAATGTGTGTGTGTGTGTGTGGGTGCCAACATAGGTTTTGGGTTGTGTGTGTGTGTGTGTGTGTGTGTGTGTGTGTGTGTGTGTGTGTGTGTGTGTGTGTGTGTGTGTGTGTGTGTGTGTGTGTGTGTGTGTGTGTGTGTGTGTGTGTGTGTGTGTGTGTGTGTGTGTGTGTGTGTGTGTGTGTGTAACAAAGCATAATGAGGAAATAAAGGAATTAAAATGGAAATATAAAACCCAGAAATAAATCCAAAATTAAATTCCATAAGAAGTTAGCGATGCGTGTCAAGGGAAGGATAAAACGTGTCAACGTGTATCACTATATGGATATCCTTCATCGTGCTCAAAATAGCATGTGAATGCAGGTGTGTATATAAGAAACGTATATATCCAACGAGAAAAATTAAACAACGTTTATAATGTATAGTGAAAAAAATGCTATTATAATAGGTCCTCACTTTGTATTTTTCCATAAATTTGAATGTTTTTCATTTTAGACCCTCCCTAAGGGGATAGATTAAAACCTACCCTTTTTAGAGAAGGAAGGCTAATATAATAATTCCCTCATAGTTTGGAATAGATATATATGTTATGAAACTAACTTATCAGAGGAAATATTTCCTCTACATGTGTGTGTATATGCATGAAATACTAACTATGTCATAAGAATTGAAACTAACACCTAGTAGCTTCAAGACATGATTAGATCAAACAAAAACATCAAGATAAGAGCTTAGAAAAATAACTTCTTTGCATGCAACATGAATGAAACAAACTAACATGCTAAGCCATTTTACTCTTTAGATTGTTAAACTAAATGTGAACCTACTTAGATCATATAGAAATCAAATTGGGTTTATTGTTTTTTCTTCAATGATGGTGAAAGGATCTCTCTAAACAATGGCTACAAGGCCATGTTAGATATTCCTCTACTAACCAAACATGAAGAATGGATGCAAGGTGAGCAAGCTATTCCAATAATGGAAGTAAGGCTCAAGATCATATGTTTTATATGAGATACTATCAAAAGTATGGTGTTCATGGTGTAAATTTGAAAGGGATGCACTAGGCTTGTATTTATAGGCTTCCATTTGGGAAATTTTAGAATCCTAGTGCATGTGGGACAAAAGGTAATGAAAAAATAGCATTTTACAAGTCAATGCACTTTTTTATTAGATAAAGAGCTAATTGATTGGTTAAATGCAAGATTAGAGGCTTAATTAACATATAATTAGCTAATTCATAGAATTATCACCAATAAAAATGTTGTTAATTAGCATCCTGAGTGAATTAGAAGCATAGTTAGATAATGAAGTGTCGTTATTTGACCAAAGTGAGAGGGAGTGAAGATCGTTAGTGAAATTTAAGTAGTAAAATTGCTATGATCGAAATCTAGGTGTCTATATTTTCCCCTTTTTGGGGTGGCATAAGAGATTATACTTCAAGAATAGTACACAAGTATAGGTAAGTAACTTTGTAAGGGGCAAAAGAAAAATTAGTAGAATGAAGGATTCCCCCTCAACTGTCACTGGGGGATGAAAGAGGTCGATCAACGATCAAAAATATGAAGAAGAAATGTGAAAGTGGGGGATATACCGAATATTGATATAGAGTAGAGATATGGGCATCGATCCTCGCATAATACTAGTATGAACTCTTTTGTTGAAAATTTCATGGGGGTATCATTGTGAAGTGTAAGATATGATTTTCTTAATAGATCTATAGAAATAATTTGTAGCAGGTGATCCCTATTTCCCCAAGTGAGTTGGAAGAATAGTGTAGGATAGAAGAGAATGATAGGGGAGGAAAATTAAGATGAAGGGGATGTAAATAGCCTACATCCAGCTAATATAAACAAATTTTATTTCATCATATTGCTAACGATCTACATCATCGGTCCTTTATTATAAGATATGGATACAACAAAAGTGTAAGATGACATGAAAAGCCATAATACAAACATTTGTTCATTGCTAAAAATTATTAACTCAATGCAACATACATAATGCAATGTAATACGAGAAAGTAAACAAGATATCTTAATAAGGAAAACTAGTACACACACATACTCAAACAAACAACATTTAAGAAAGTTTCACCAATGTGTTTTTATCAAGCTTCAATTTCGACATGTTTGAATTAACCACAAGGGTTAAGAATAAAACACCAACCAAGGATAAATGCTAGGTGAATAAATGAATGATTTAAAAGTCCTATGAAAAATAAATAGTGCAATATAAAACTTCCCAAGGTACGCGTTGATGCCGGGAAGAGAGAGATAGAAAGCAAACCAGATCTTGTTGATAGATGTAAGATCAAAATGATCCGCAAGTTAGGCACATGAATGGGAGAGAAAAAAGAGAGATATTTTTAGGATGATTTTCAATGTTTGTGTACAATGCATGTGATAGAGGTTTCAATCGTGTGCATGCTCTCAGATCGTGTGTTTTTATTTATGTGATGTTTTCAAAGTTTAAAGTTTTTTTTGCGACAATTTTATATTGTTTTGGATTTTTTTATGGAAATTTTTTTAATTGTTTTGATTTTTCAAACAAAAATATTTGAATGTTTTGGGATTTTCAACAGCTTATAAAAAAATTTAATTTTTTTCAAAAAATTTCCAAAGTTATGTACATGAAGGGAAAGGAACGTGGATACCCACAATGATAGATGGGATGTCAAGGGTAGAACACCACGCGTATGTTCAAGATAGAGAATATATAAATATGCCCCCAAAATTATAGGGGAATCTAAAAAGGTGGAAACTTTACATATATATAAGAGTAAAATCATCCCGATTATGGCGAAAGGGGATAGGTCCAACCGAAACTCAAACATAGGCCAAAACTAGCTTAGGATAAAGTAAATGTTCCCTATAGAGATGAGAATGCTCATGAACAACGAATCCTCCCAAGGCACTTGAAACCGATTTTAACCCACAAACTTCTCGGAAGTGCCATATTTGCGTGATTTTCACATTTTGATGACTTGTTTTCTCTTTCTTTGCTTTTAAGGATTTATTGATTTTTTTTGCTAGTTTTTTGTTTTTTTTTATGAACTCCATACTCAAACATAGAACCACTTGAGATGCATTACATTCATGGGTTCCTTTAGTTCCTCACCATCTGAATGAGAAAGTTTTTATGCCCCTAAACCATACTTAGTGACCACAACATATGGTCCTAACCAGTTTGGCTCAAAGTTACCTTTCTTTTCCCGGTCTTTCGTGGTGTTCAACTGATTTTGTTTTAGGACTAAGTATCCTACCTAAAATGTGGGAGGTATGACACATTTTTTGTAGCTACAAGACACTCGATTCTGATACAATTTTAAGTGATTGAGTGCATGAAGGTGTCTTTCATCTACCAGCCCATCTATGTCGGTTTAGCCACATGGTAGTCTTCATCTTTATCTAGATAGTCTCTGAGAGATATCCTTAGAGAGGGAAGCTCAATTTCTAGGGGTATTATGGTCTCAGTGCCAAAAACTAGGGAGTAGGGTTTTGCACCAGTAGGAGTGTGAATGGATATTCTATAGGCCTAGTTGGTGAGATGGATCTGTAAGTGTCAGTTTTGACCTATTTTTCTTACCATCTTTTCCATAATCCAATCAAGGTTTTTTTGGAAGCCTCTACTTTTCCACTACCTTGAGGGTAATATGGAGTAGACACTTTAGATGTATCTAGAAGCATTGGGATAATGCTTTCACGGTCTTTTTCTGAAGGTATTTACCATTGTCAGTTACAATTTCGGAAGGGATGCCATAATGGTAGATAAGGTTATTCATGATGACTTTGGAAATTTGCACACCAATAATATATGTGAGAGGCATATCCTCCACCCATTTTTAAAAATACTCAGTGGTGGTGATGATATCGGTATGACCATCTGAGGAAGTTGGAGTGAGGTTCCCTATGAGATCTAAACCCCATTTTGAAAATTTCCATGGCATTGTTATTGGTTACAAGGCTTATCTTGATGCATGAATAAGATTTCCGTACTTTAAACATAATGCACACTTCTTAACAAAGTTGCAAAATACTATTCCATTGTAGGCCAATAGTAACCTACTCATAACAATTTCTTAACAAGAACCATTCTGCACATTTGAGACCCACAAACACTTTTGTGTACCTCTTTAATTGCTTGAATTCACTCAGCCAAATTAAAACAACATAGTAAATTCTTGTAAAAGCCACAATGATAGAGGGTACCTCCTAGGAGGGTATAACAAGAAATGCATCGATAAGGTTTCTTTTCTCAAAGTGGAAAATGTCTTGGGAAAAGGTATCATCTTGTAGGTATTTGTAAATGGGTTCATACTTAGAGAAAAAAGGACCAACAAATTTGCATATCAAACCCAATTTTGGCATGTCATTGTTATCCTCAAATCACCGCACCCTCCGAATGAAGAGAATGTGAATAGGAAATTTAGTGTGATGGGGAAGATGGGATCACCTCTACAGATGTGGGACTTGGACTCGAGGTGAACCTCCATAAAATACCCGATTCCTCTTCCTAACCTAAGTGTTGTAGTACTCCTAGTGCAATAAAATTTTATCTATACCTATGCCAACATTTCATGAGTTTTAGGGAAAGATATTTGCAAGAAATGAAACTATACTAGGGATGGTGATGCACCAAATAAAGGGTGTTGCTAGACTCAGGAAGGGTTGATTTGAAGAGGGTGTTGTGCACCACAAGTCAACTTCACCTACTGCAACTTAGAGAGGGTAACAAAATACCACAGACTAGGAAGCATGCGTTCCCTTTGTTAAAATCAATCAGACAAAACAATCTATCAGTCTTCCAATGAAGAAGGATGAACTTGAGAAGGGTGAACAAGCACCACAACTCAACTGCATGCAATACTCCACCACTTGATAAGCACAAAACTCTAAGAACCTACAATAGAAACTTGAACTTACACAATGTACCTGTAAGCATGAGAAAGGCACAAAGAAGTATAGAAGGATGAAAGGACCAAGATTAGTCACAAAACACACACTTTTATTACTTCAACAATGTGCATAATGCATCATACATTTAGAAGAGGCAATGGTTGTCATTACAGTCTTGAAAGAGAGGCTTGAAAGTTCAACTGTCTAACTGTCTAACTTGTCCAAACCCTTGGAATGAGCTTCCAACTTACATTTAAAGAAAAAATCTCTAAGAGAGGAGAGTAAAAGTAATAAATTCCTTCCTAAATTGAAGGTACATGATGGTTCATTTATTACAAAGTTAGTTGAACCACTTGAGAAGCTTTCATCATGTGTCATTAATGGCCCGTTGACTTAATCTTCTCAATTAATTAAAGGAATATTTTAATAAAATATTTTAATAATAATAATAAATATCATTATTAAAATATTTAAATAAAAATATTAATTTAATTAAAATTAATATTCAAAATATTAATTTAATGAATAATGAGTGGGACCTCCCAAATATTGCTTTGCATTTGAAAAGAAGGGGGTCCATGTGAATAAGCCAAAAATAGCCCAACTCGGTGGTTGGCTTGCTGAGCCAACTCACCTGGGTTGGGCTCGAGTTCCTCCTTTCTTCGCCACAACCGGCCTCCTTTTCATTGAGCACCTCGCTTGCATTGAAATTTGAGCTCCATCTTTAACAACTTGTTAGTGTGCTTGTCCCTATTCACCGAGCTAGTAAAGACTTGACTTCCATGCATTAGTTGATGGATTTAACATATGTGGTGAGCTCCTATTTATGAAATTGTATTTACATTTGTCACCATACTCTATGTGTTGGCTAGCCACTTGTTTGTATCTAACTTGACCTCATCTTGACAATAGAGATCTCTCCATTCTACTTCTAATTTCGTCCGAGCCAACTTGTCTTCGCGCCAACATATCTAAGCTTGTCACCATGTCGACCTGAGAGCGAATTAGCTCTAACTCAATCGCCCGAGTTGAGCCCTTTGTGCCACGAGTAACTCAATCTTTATATTTCATGTTGAACTCGACATTTCCACCGAGCTAATTTATGTGATATTTGTTGTGATAAAAAAATTGCCAAGGTGTGTCCTCCTTTTCTGCGAGCTAGTCATTTTTAATGCATGAATGTGTTTCTCCGCGTAGCTCATTGTATGATGCTGAGATCATATTTTATTTAACTGATTTAAGATTGATTTGCCTACCTTGATGAGGTGAGTTAAATCCTACAACGGGGTATATGTTTACATGGCTCACTCTAATCTCCTTTTTCCTCGATGAACATAGAGCTATTTACTTAGCTCGATCCACGAGCTAGTTCGGCTAACCACCCATACTCGATATTTTTTTATATGCATAATTCAATGTTCTACTCCCCCCAAATCATCGTTCTTGACTTATTCTGAGTTCACTTCTGCTAACATCTTCACTTTTACCTCACTGATCACCTGATCGTGATCTAGCTTCTATACGTGGAGACTAATTCAATCCTTTTCCTTAGCTCGAAGATGATCTGAAATAACTCGAGTTCTACCTTCCTTCTCCTAGCTCCTCCAAACGACTGAGTTGACACGCCATGATCCAAGATCCATTTTAATGCAGATCATGCGAGTCGTCTATTATGCACGTGAATAAATTCCTGTACATAATGCAGCAGAAGGCCTCAACTCCACAAATGAGGTGAGTTAAATCATGAACTCCCCAATCTGATCTACTCAGGCCACTCCCAATCAGCTCATTGAGAAAAAGCATAGCTCGCCCCTTTCGTGGAGATCTCACCAACTCGTTGACACCCAAGATCTTTCCACATAGTTCAATCTCACGAACTTTGTGTAATCTCTACCTGGTGATGCATATTGACAGCTCCTTCAAGTATTTTCCACACTGATACCGTGACAACTTGTGGCACACCTACATTTCTGCATTGTGACCATTTGCTCATAGATCCATGTTTCCATTCCGTGATGTGTTGACCACAAGTTACTCATGCGTGTTGCTTTTGCCGAGTTCCCTTACATCACGTGAATATTTCTACTCTTCTTGCGAGATGTTACTTGTCGAGCTTACCTCTGAGCCCTAGTCTCTACCTCCCCTACCTGTGTGCGGCTCGTGACTTGGTTCCATGACAAGTTTGAATTCATGTATAAACTGAGCTCGCTAATATTTCCTTCTATCTGTGAATCCCTTCGATCCAAGATACCCATCATCAGGTCAACTCACATCTAGAACTCGATTTCTCAATTCAATGCCCAACTATTATAACACCACTCGACACTTGACTCGATCCTCAACCTTCGGTGTCATATCTTAATCGCTTACATACACGGTGGATCACTCACCATGATTTGGTCATCAACTTCCTCCTATGGCAACTCAGAATCGTGTGGTAATTTTCCGGTAGACGTGACATTCCATCTTACCTAGCTTGGAGATAATCCCCGGTCTTACGTTAACATTTCTCCAGTATTGGCTCTTAATGCCCAGGATCCCAAGTATATTTCCCCACTTTGTCATGCTCGCCCGAAACTCCAACGTCCTGAAAATGCAAGTCTCAGAAACTTCTCAACATGGAACCTTTACTTTGGATTTCCATCACGGAAACCCCAACTTGGCTTCTCACCTGCATTATTCCCTGCGCAGAAATTTTACCTCATCTCACCAATCTTATTATTCACACTTGGCTACAATTTGGAATTTCTCCCACACAAACCCTCTTGAGCTCCTTCCATTCGGAAAACTCTTCTAATCAACTCGATCCCTTTGTTTGAGCTTTATTTTATCTGTTTACTCCCGAACTTGGGCTCCACTCAGTGAAACATGTTGATCTCCTTACTTGCATACGTTAAATATTGAGCTATCTTTAGTTCGATCCCGTGAATCATTCTTCATCGAGCTCCTATGAGCTTGGTCCTTTATAATAATTTTTTGAGTCACCGCCATCTTGAATTTGTAATCTCGGGCTCCACTACTGAGCCATTTCACAAATCATGAAAGAATTCCTTCGAGGAGCCTCCTCGGGCCTTCAAACTCGGGAAGCATATTTTGTGTCAAACTTGGCTCACTGGGCATCTCTCCGAGCTACTCGGCGTGTTATCCCTTAACTCAACCCCCTAATGTGGATCCTCTCGGAATGTTATTTTGCTCAGATAAGGGAATTTCTTAGGATCGTTTTTGAAACTAGATGGTAATGTAATTACAAATAATCCCTTTTTAACCTGATTTATTTATTTTCATCATTTTTGAATGAGTCATTTTGAAAGTGAGCCTCTTAAATGTCAATTTCCTTTCTCTAATTAAACTATGAGCTATGAAAACTAGTTCAATATGTTCCTAAATCTTCCTAGAACATTGTAAATGTTATCGAAACACAATAACTTGCCTATAGACCCTAAGTCCTTGAGTAGAGACCTAGAGTTTAACATGACCTCGTTGTCCAATTTTTCCATGTGTGAAAAAAGGGATAACATATTTGGTGACCTCTCAGGATGATTGTCTCTGCTAAGCATGATTTCAATAGCATTAAGTCATCCATTCGGTATGAATTCAATGTTAGAATCTTGAAAGTGATTTGATCTTCTATGATATATCCCAAAATCGCTTTGGCATAAGCAGAAAAACCGAACCTAAGAAATGTTTTAAAACTTTGAACCTTCTTCTCCTTCAAAACCTCCAATGATGATACAATGTGTGTAGAACAACAAAAAAAACACAACAACAAGGAAATAAAAAGATCAACAACACACAAAAATGTACGTAAGCACTTGGAGGAAAAAACCTAACTAAACTGTATAGGGTGTGGAATTCTTCTCAAAAACAAGATTTGAGGTGTATCTCATTCACATGAATGGGCAGTTCTTATTCATTGAGCTTGGATATAAGAAATGAATTTTCCTATTTGTAACTCGTGATGATGTATGGCCCACTCTAGAGAGCATCTAACTTTACGTGCTTTCCTTGTTTGGCTCAATCTTCATCCCATTTGAGAACTAAATCTCCCTCTTCAAAATTTCTTTCGATGCCTTCTTGTCAAAATATTTCTTAACCCGAGCCTGATGTTGCTCCAAATTCTTCATAGCCTTGTTCCATACTTCTTCTAACTACACAAGCTCAATAAACCTGACTATCACAGGATCACTCTCCATAACTTCAAGTTGATGAGCTAACTCAAAAGAAGGTAACTCGAAGGAGATCGAAAGTTTTTCTTCTCTTCCATATACAAGTATGAAAGGAGAATTCTTGATGGCCCTTATAGGTTTGATATGATCTTCCCATAAGGCATTCCTAAGATGTGTATGTCAAGTCCTCCTGTTAGTTTTTATTGTGAACTTGATAATCCTTCTGAGGTTTTCTTTGCCTCATCCAATCCATTTCTTACGGATAATAATTGGATGAAGTCTTAAGGTAGAATCCATTCTTAACTTCCCATTCACTCATCTTTAGATCAAGGAAATCCATCACATTTTTGAAATAATTGTAAATGGAACACCAAACCTTGTCATTATACCTTCCAAGAAATCAAGAACTTCCTCCTCATTGATTTTTTTCAATGTTGATGCTACCTCTCGCCCATCAAGTAAAGTATTCCGTTACAATAAGAACCCATTTATGTTCATGACTTGATGGAGGATTGATCATTCTGATGAAATCCAACCCCCATTGAATGAAGGGTTGATCCACTTGAATTGGATGCAGTGGAAGAGTTTACAACTTCTCTTTCCCAGTGAAAAGGGCACATTCATTACACTTCCTTACCCTGAGATGGGAATATTTGAACAAATATGGCAAATAGTAATTGTCTCACATGATCTTGGTAGCAATTGTTCATGTAGAATAATGTCATCTAGATAGGCCATTATGAAACTCTTCTAGAATATTACTTACTTGTTCTCGGTCTCACGCACCGAAGGAGGACACTGCTCAAATCCCTTTGAAAGAGAACATTATCTACTAGAATATATGGAATACACTTTGAAGATGGAAAGAGCGTCTTTGATTTTTATCCATGTTCACAAGATATACTCCTAATAAAAGGAAATTCTTCATTTTGGATAACCATTCAACCTGATCATATCCTTCATTAGTGTTTAGGAGAATCACGTTCTCATCACCTTTTGATTCCATCTCTCGCAGCAAGTTGTTGACACAAATCCTTACCTCCAACAAGTTTGGTAACTTTGATATGTATGTCATACCGCATCACATTTTTTTCATCCAACATGCTTTTTGTTCATCTCTTAGTTCAAAAAATTTTTTTTTTTTTAACACCTAGATGAGACACCATTAGATGAATTTTGTTGTTGGACAATGTGTTCTTGAATTTCTTCATAGCTCCAATAACCGCAAAGATTAGTTTTTCAACGAATGAATATTTAAGCTCATAGTTTTTGAGGAATTAACTAAAGAAAGCAATTGGTTGCTTCCATCGATCGTCATTTTGTTGGGTAAGGATACCTAAAGTGATCTCTTAACCTAAAAAGCATAGAGAAAAAAATATTTATCAAACCTATGGTTCACCAGCATGGGAGCTTGAGAAATGGCTATTTTGATGTCTTCGAATCTCTCCCTACCTTCCCTTTTCCATAAGAATGGAATGTTTTTCTTTAGCATGGTTATCAGTGGTTTAGCCAATGTTGAAAATTGAGGGATGAATCCTCGTGCATGAAGTTTATGGTTCCCAAAATCTGTAAAGATCCTTGTTTCGACTTTGGAGAGATACAAGAATAATCAAATAGATCTTGGATGGATTAATAGAAAGTCCTTCCACTAAAACAACATGCCCCAACAATTTTCCTTAAGGCACTACACAAAAACATTTTTTTGGGCTTAAGTGAAATCCCAAACTCATTACACCTTTGGAAAACCTTCCTTAGATGTGTGATGTGGTCCTCTCGCATGCTTAGATTATATAGTTATATCATCAAGGTAAACTAAAATTATATCATTGATTATTCCTTTAATTCCATGTCCATGGATATTTGGAAAGTAGCCACAACATTGGACAATCTAAATGGCATTTTTTTATAAGCATATGTGCCTCACTTAGTAGTAAAAGTCATTTTGAATTGATCAGATTCTTGAACCATAATTTTATTATAACATGAATATCTATTAAGAAAATAAAATATTTGAGCTCATGCCACCATTTGAAGTATTTTCTCCATTTATGGAAGAGGATAATGGTCTTTCAATGACGCATGGTTCAAATCCCTAAAGTCAACACATAACCGAATCTCTCTGTTCTTCTTCCTTACGGGGAGAAGATTGGTTACCCAAGAGGAATACTTGATAGGAAAAATTATATAGGCCTGATGAGTTTGATTATCTCCTTTCTCATTAGTTGCTCAATTATGGGATTAATTGGCCTTGTTTCGATGAATTGGCTTGGCATTAGGATCCAGATTCGATATTATTTTGTGCTAGAACGTGATCAAAACCACGCAGGTATTTCAGTAGCCCATGGAAAAATGTCATGATACTCTTGACAAATTTTGATGAAAGATTCTTTCTCTTCAAAAGTGATACTTTGCAAATGTTCATAATCTTTTCATTTCGCTACCTCAACTTACTCAAAATCTTCTTCTTTGACCACCATGTTATAGCTTTTCCTATTGGCTTGATCATTTGAATTGAAAATGGATTCAGAGTAACTAAACCTTTTGGTAGATTGTTTCTTTTTAATTCTATGATTTGATCACCATATGATTCTTGCAAATTATCTTGATTTTTGGTAGCAAACTCGGCTCTTTCTTTAGGAAAAGAACAATTTTTTTCACTATTGAACACTTGTCACTACTCACATTATTAGGAATTATAGGTCAAATAACCATTTTGACATATTTCCACCCTTCTTTCATGATATCAAGAGTTATGGCGTATTGCAAGCCAATTGTAGAAAGCCTATTAGTATATTGATTTTGATTTCTAAACCATATGGATCCCAAAAGCTTCAAAATATTCAATCAAATCACATACTCTATTCTTGTAAGATCTTAAAAGACCTTTTTGGATGCACTACATATTATCACTTGGTGAACAACTAACTCACTATCTCTAAAAATAACTAGGACTTTGATTCCCTTCTTTTGAGCTAGTTGGATTCCTTGCACAAGGTCCTCATATTCAAGAACATTGTTAGTGAAACCGAATTGCAATAAAAAGATGAGAAGTACTTATCTTCGTCTAGAGAAATCAACACAACGCCAACACTTGGATCCATTCTTACTTCTTGAGCCATCGAAGAGAAATTACCACAATTCTTCCGAATTGCTTGGTGTTTTGACTAGTTGCAGTATGATCATGCCTTTTCATGAATCCAAAGTATGTACCTAATCTCATCTCTTCCAACAATAGAAAAATAGATTTTTCCTCTATTCACACATAGTGTAAGGATCATACTTATGGTCTCCACTCACTTTATCCAAAGATAGTATCGGGGACTTCTTCAAAAAGAGTGGTCGGTTCATGTTGAACATATTCTTCTTATGGATCACCGATGGTATCATTTCCATTTATAGGACTAGTAGTGTAGGGTTCTACATGATTATGGCTGATTGGTTTTGCCTTTATAGTCACTTTGATTCCGTATCGATTCTTGAGAATCATATGTGACCAATCAGCTAATAGATAACTACCCATCTTGGCAGTAAAATCTCGTGATAGGTAGATGGCAAAGAGAGGAGGGAGATCAATGACTGATATGTCTTGGGTGAATGAAAAACTCGGGCATGCATGGATGGTAAGTTGAAGTCCTTTGATAACTCCAAGAGTTTGAATAGTTGTGCCATCTAGTTGAATAACTCCTCTTACAACCAGTGCATATTGTATGCCTAGTACATCTATAATTTATTTGGGCATGACCGAGTTATTGGCTCTAGAATCGATGATGTAATTATGTATCGTGGTGGTCATCAATAATCAAGGAAATATTAAATGGTGGTATTTTTTTGCCTTAGGAATATGTTTCCCTTACATTTTTACATATACTTGTATCGCTTGTTATTCCATGACCCGATGATCTTTCGGCTACACCAAAACTGTTCATAGTTTCTTGCAACAAGTTTCTTTGAGAAGGAATTGAGAGTGCATCCCACATAGTAATGCTCGGTTGGTATTCTTCATTTGTTTTATAATACTGAAGGGAATTTCTCCTAGTTTGTTGATAATTCTTTGGGAATTGGGATCCTCTTTTGGAAAATTATTGTTAGGCTCTGTGATGCATGTAGAACCTTCTTTCCTTGCAGCTTGGTTAGTAGGTGTTTCTAGTGCTTTCTTTCCCGCATATTTATAAAATACCACTTGTGGATGAGGTTGTGAAGTGGATGTTTAATCAGCTTTCAAGGTTGAGATTCCATTGCTCTCTTTTTGGAATGAGTTTTTTCCACCACTGATGAGGAATCTATATTCAACCCGTAAAAATATTCTTCTTTCCAATTTAGCAAAGTGGTTTCTTTATGTTCCTGTAGTTGATCCACTATTTCTTACTTATATGAATTTTATGTTACCTTTAGAGGGGAAAATACACTTTGAACTATAACGGCCTGGATAAGAACTCCGTTGGGGAAACAATTTGGATTGTGTGGTTGAGAAAAATGATATCACCATTAGTAGTCTTGAACTAGATCATTGTGGACATGTATTATGGCTCTAGATGAGCTAAAGCAACAAAGAGAGTTCCAAAATTTCAAAGGCCTTAAATTCCCATCTTGATTTGTAGTTTTATTTTGAGGATGATTTTTTCTTGAAAAGGAGGACAATTATCTTGATACTACTGATTTTGTTTGGTATAGACGATTATATTGAAATTGTTTCCTTTGAGTGCAACGAGCTCATTCCTAAAAGTTTGCAAGCATTGACTTGAATTCAAATAGGTTTCAAGAGGCGGGGAATACTTGAATTGTTTACTTGGAATCTATTGGACTAGTAATAATGGTAGTCCGATTGTTCATCAAATATGGAGACAATGGCATTGGGGGTCACGAAGCTATCTTTTGAGCTTGGATTAAGGAATTCTTGGCTCTTATGGCAACTTTGTAGGAATCAAGCGTAGTGTAGTCTCTCCCATGGACTGGATCATAACTACTAACTCGTTATTCGAGGCTCACAAATTATACGAGAATGCATTATTTGGAGAAGGCTTTATGAGTGTCGAGAATCCTATTCTAATTACTATGGAGTCGGAATTTTATATCACTCATGTATTCTTGGGAGCTCTCTTTATGGTAGTGTGTTAATCCAAAAGTAATAGGTGATCAATTTTTTCTTTAAACTATTGACATATATTTTCTCCTAACTCATTCAGAGTGTTTATAGTACCAACACTTAACCCTCGAAATCATTGAAGTATTTTTTCCTTGAAAGAGGTAGAAATAAGTCTAGCCGTAACATTTTCCTTCGTGATATTATGTATTGCACAAATATTGGCTACATCAAGAATATGTTCCAATGGAGTAATGTGAGTTTCCCATGTGTAGAAGGGTATAATTTTGAGTTCCAAAACAAGTATAAGGTCACATTGAGCCAACAGAAGAGGACTACTTGCATTGAAAGGGGCAAAAATTGTTTCCTTGATATAGCAACAAGAGGTTGATTGTTCTTAGGTGGAGGAAAAATTCTATAAGGAGGATTAGAATGACCCCTACGAGGTGATCCTATAGCGTCTTATGTTGAGATGCATCTTCTCCTTCTCCTTGAAGGAGACATGAATAGTTTGATATGCGATAATTTCTCCTCTTTGAAGAAGCTCTTGTATGAATTCTTCGCATAAGTTGACACATTGAGATCTGAAACCCATAGATATAGAGTCATCGTGTACTTTGATTTTTGCAAGTGAGAAGATACGTACCAACTCCGGTCCCATTGGCCATGCCAAAATTTGTTATTGCCAAATCATACCGTCGAATGGACATAATGTGAATAGGATGTTTGGTGTGATTGGGTAACATGGGACCACCTCTCAAGTGGGACATGGGCTCGAGGTAAAATTTTAATAAGGATGGATTCCTCTTCCTAAACTAAGTGTTGTACTACTCCTATTGCAATAAAAATTTTATCAAGACTTATGCTAACATTTTCATGAATTTTAGGAAAGAGATTTGAAAGAAATGAAACTATACTTGGGGATGGTAATGCACTAAATAAAGGGTGTTTCTTGACTCAATAAGGGTTGATTTGATGAGGGATTTTTGCACCACAAGCCAACTCCACCTACTATAACTTAGAGAGGGTAACCGAATACCAAAAACTAGGATGCATGTATTCCCTTTGTGAAAATCAATCAAAAAAAAAAATTTATCAAGTATTCAAGTGAAAAGGATCAACTTGATAAGGGTGAACAAGCATAACAACTCAACTACATGCAACACTCCACCACTCGATAAGCACATAACTCATATAACTTGCAATAGAAACTTGAATTTGCATAGTGTACCTGCAAGAATGAGAAAGTCACAAAGAAGTATTGAAGGATGAAAGCACCAAGATTAGTCACAAAACACACACTTATTTTACTTCAACAACGTGCACAATGCATCATACATTCACAAGAGGAAATGGTTATCATTACATGAGTCTTCAAAGAGAGGCCTGAAATTTTAACTATCTAACTTGTCCAACCCTTGGAATGAGCTTCTAGCTTACATTTATAGAAGAATTATGTGAGAGAGAAGAGGAAAATTAATAAATCTCTTTCTAAACTGGAGGTACATGATGGTTCATTTATTAAAAAATTGGTTGAAACACTTGAGAAGCTTCCATCATGTGTCATTAATGGGTTGTCGAATTAATCATCACAATTAATTAAAGGAATATTTAAATAAAATATTTTAATAATAATAATAAATATCATTATTTTAAAAAAATTACTTTTATTAAAATTAATATTCAAAATTTTATTTAATGAATAATGCACCCTAAAGAGTGGTTTGCGAGTTGAAAAGAAGGAGGGATCCATGTGTATAATCCAAAAATAGTCAAATCGGTGATTGGCTCACCGAGCCAACTCATTGATTTGGACACAAGATCCTCCATTCTTCACTTGTAATCGAGCTCCTTTCAATCGAGCACCTTCACTTGTATTGAAAGTTGGGCTCCATCTTTAATGGTGCATCGTAGCATACTTTGTCAACACTAAAATTTTCCTCCCTAATTTCTATTTCATTAATGTATGTATTAGGAATAGGATGTTGTTAAGTATAATTAGAAGTAGCATCGATAGAAGATAATGGAACTCGCTAGGTATGACGCGCCAATAATGTATAGTACGGTAACAGTAAGAAAAGTACAATAGGAATGTTGTGGTAAAAAGTAAATATTTTTCGTAAGTGGTTTGGTAATGTTAAAATGTCAAAGTTATGGTAAGTAGAGAAGTAGGGTCTACATGACTAGGAATTAGAAAAATTATATTAGTAATCGTGACAAGGAGTGGTGTCATAAATATTTTATGTATTTTATTTGTAAAAAGTCTAAAAAGGTGGAACCTCATGTGAAATGATAAGGTTTATCTTATCTTAAAAGATAAGTTTACATGTAAAGATAAGAGTTAAGGTATGGAATATGATTTTTTAGAGTAGATTTTTATCATATCTTAGAGATAAGGTGATAAGTTTGAAAGTTCTATAATAGAGAGGCTACCCCCTCCTTTAGCATAAGAGGAAGTAGTGAGAAATATTGTATGAGTAAGTGTGTTGAAGAAGCCATTAAGAGGTTTAATTGTGAAGTTTCTCCCATAGTTATTGGAAGGCAAGTGAAGTTAGTAACACTTGAAGTACCTCATGGGTGAGATTGTAACAATTTCATGTTGATATTATAATTTACACTTATATTTCAGATTTGTCATCATTCCTTCATATCATAGTCTATGGTATTCTTATGTTATGTTTGTTGTTGTGTTTCCATATTACATCCACCAAACTAAAATTTGTGCATTAGTAAATAATCATAGCATGAGGAGTTCCCGATGGAGAATTATCATAGTGCCGGATTGGTGATGACAGCTCCTCCCTATTCAGTGAGCTAGTATAGAATTGACTTCCATGCATCGGTTGATGGATTTAACATATGTGGTGAGCTCCTCTTTATGACATTGCATTGATATTTTTCACCCTACTCTACATGTTGGTTGGGAACTCATTTGTATCTAACTCGACCTCATCCTGACAATAGAGCTCTCTCCATTCCACTTCTAATCACATTTGAGCAAATTTTTCTTTGTGCTAATATATACGAGCTTGTCACCCTATTTATCAAGCAACTCGGCTCTAACTCACTGCCTGATTTGAGCCCTTTGTGCCACGAGTGACTCAATCTTGAGATTTCAAGTTGAACTCGACATTTCACTGAGCTAATTTTTGTAATCTCCATTGTGATCAAAAATTTTTTTGAGGTGTGTCCTCCTTGTCTTCGATCTATTTGTTTGTAATGCGTGACCACGTTTCTCCACATAGCTCACTACATGATGTTGAGCTCATATTTTATTTAACCGAGTTAAGCTTGATTTCCCTAGCTTGATGAGGCGAGTTGAATCCTACAGCGGGTGCATATATGTTTACATGGCTCGCTCTGAGCTCCTTCTTCCTCGATGAACATAGAGCTATTAACTTGGCTTGATCCATGATCTAGTTTTCCTAACCACACATACTAGATGTTTTTTCATATATGCATGGTTCAATTTTGTACTCCCCTTGAATTATCGTTGTCGACTCGGTGTGAGTTCACTTCTCCTAGAATATTTTTCGTTTACTTGCATGATCACCCGACATTGATCTAGCATCTATACGTGGTGATTAACTCATACCTTTTCCTCATATCGATGACGAGCTGAAATCTACCTTCTCTGGATGACTCTAAATGACCTAATTAACATGTCATGATCCGATCTCCATTTTAATCGAGTTGTATATTATGCACACGAACAACTTCCTATACGTAATGCGTAAGAATGGCTCAACTCAACGAATGAGCTGAGTTAATCCATTAACTCCCAATTAGAGATACTTAGGACACTCCCAATTAGCTCATTGAGAAACAAAAAAATCTTGTCCCTTTCATGTAGATCTCACCAAATAGCTCGATCTAATGAACTTTGTGTCATCTCTACCTAGTGATGCATATTGATAGCTCCTTCAAGTCTTTCTCCACACTAATACGGTGAGAAATTATGCTACACCTACATTTTTACATACTTACCATTTTCTCATGGATCCAGGTTTCCATCTCGTGATGTGTTGACCATAAGTTACTTGTGCATGTTGCATTTGTTGAGTTCCCTTACATCCCGTGAAGCTTGTTACTCTTTTTCAAGATGTTACATGTCGAGCCCACCTCTTAGCCCAGTCTCTACCTCCCTTGTGCATGTGTGGCTCATGACTTGGTTCCATGCCAAGTTTGAATTCATGTATAATATGAGCTCACTAATATTTCCCTCTATCTATGAATCCCTTTGAGCCAAGCTACCCATCATCATGCCAACTCACATCTAGAAATTTATTTCTCAATTAAATTTCCAATTGTTTCCACACCTATCGGCACTTGAATCAATCCTCCACCTTCGATTGTCATATCTTAATCACTTACATACACAATGGATCACTCGTCATGACTTGGTCATCAACCGCATCCTATGGCTACGCCCTTGAACTAGGTGGTAATTTTTTTAGTAGATCTAACATTCCATCTTACCTAGCTCGGTGATAATCCCTAGTCATACTTTAAAAATTCTCCACCATTGGCTCTTTGTGCTCGGGATCCCATCGTATATTTCCCCATTTGGTCATGCTCGCTCAAATATCCCATGTCTTAACAATGCAAGTCTTGGAAACTTCTCGATGTGAAGCCTTCAATTTTGTTTTTCATCACCAAAACCCCGACTTTGCTTCTCACCATCATTATTCCCTACGCGGCACTCCTAGCTTGTATTATGAATCTTATTATTCACACTTGCTTACAATTTGGAATTTCTCCACACAAACCCTCTCAAGATCCTTCCATCTACAATAATTTTCTAATCAACTCATTCCCTTTGTTTGAGATCGATTTTATCTATTTACTCCCTAACTTGGGCTCTACTCGATGAAACATGTCGAGCTCCTTACTTGCATTTGTGAAATCTGATATATCTTTAGTTTGATCCCATGAATCATTCTTCATTGAGATTCTATGAGCTCATTCATTTATAATAATTTTTTGAGTCATGACCATGTTGAATTTGTAATCTGGGCTCTACTACTTTGAGCTATTTCAAAAATCATGAATGAATTCCTTCGAGGGGCTTGTTTGGGCCTTCAAACTTGGGAAACACCTTTGCGTTAATCTTGGCTCATCGGGTCACTCATCGATATACTCAATGAGTTATCCCTTAACTCCCCTAATGAAGATCGGGGATAATTTCTTGGCGAATATTCGTAATATGGCGAATATTCCATTTTGAAAATTTTGAAAGGTGAATTTTTAGGCACGGGTCGGTGACTGACTGTTACTAAAAATTACGCTTTAATTTTTTAGGGAATTAAACCGCCTACCCTTGAAAAATATCCCTATATAAACCTATATTATTCGCCGGGTAGAACACTTTTACTTCACATTTTTCAACAATATGATATATCTCGTATTACAGACGTGCGACAAGGGGGTAAGTTATTGACACGCGACAAGGAGGGTAAGTTATTTGCAGATATTGATGCATAGTAGACACATGACAAAGAGTTTGTTGATGCACTGCGGTATAGATATTTTTCGATGAGCAAGAAGAGGGCAGAGGCTGCAGATGCGCGACAGGAGATTTGTTGTCGCGCGTCAAAAAAATGCATTGACGCGCATCAACGAGACCTCGATTGTGACGCGCGTCGCGCTAAGGTCGCTGCATTGTGGCCACCGAGGGTCTATCGCGACGACGCTTGCGTAACGGACCTTAGTGACACATGTCAACATGGTTGTTGGCGGCGTCAAGTCTGCGAAGTCGCAGCGTCCGTCGAGGGTGTTATCGGTGGACGCATGTCAGGGACCTTAGTAGTGACGCCGTCAACACGGTTGTTGGCGTGCGTCAGGTCTGCTGGCGTGCGTCACTAAGGGTGTTTATCATGGCGTGCATCAGCAGAGACCTTAGTGACGCGCATCCTGATTGTTGACAGCAGCGTCACCAGGTCTGATGACATGCGTCACTAAGGGTTATGTCCGATGCATGGCGTTGACGGATATACGACAAGGAGGTACAACAGATATTGACACATAGTAGATGCACGACAAAGAGTTTTTTTATGTGTGACACCGAGCCGGAGGGCTGCAGGCCTTGACGGGAGATTTTGCTATCGCGTGTCAAAAAAATGCATTGATGCGCGTGATGCATTTTTTTGCACGCTCATCTCGCAGCCTTCTGTCATAGCACTTGAAAATCAGGCGAAATTTTTTCATACAACCCCCAAAAAAATTTCCTTCTGCGAAAACGGTTTGAGGATATTCGCAGGTATTCTCCACCTCCGATTTCAAGAGGTCTCTTAAAATGAACCCCTGATGAATATCCTCTCGGAATGTTATTTTTCTCGGATAAGTGAATTTCTTGGGATAATTATTGAAACTAGAATGTAATTTAAGTACAAAAAGGTCCCCTTTTAAACCCGATTTATGGATGTTGATCATTTTTGTATGACTCATTTTAGAGTGAACCTCTCAAATTTCAATTTCCGCTCTAATTAAACCCTGAGCTTTTAAAACCCGGGAAAGGTGAAATAGTTCAATATGTTCCTGAATCCTTCTACAACATCGTAAATGTTATGGAAACACAAAAACTTGCCTATATGCCCTAATTCCTTGAGTAGATACCTAGATTTTAATAGGACCCCATTGTCTAATTTTTCCATGTGTGAAAAATTGAATAAAATTCATATGCGCAGCATTTGGAAATTTTCAATAAAAGAAAGGAATTTTACTTGCCCTTGAAGGAATGTGAAGAAAGGATCCTATTGTGGCCATGGCATTTGCTAACTTATTCTATTCTCTTGGTATTGTCTCAAAACTAACACACATAAAATAATCTTCTAAAATCTAAACCATCTTATTTATGGGATGAGTTTTCATCCTTGACTTTACATTCATCTTTAACTTGTTTAATTATTAATTGTGAATCCCTAATGACTCTTAATTTGATAGAAAGTTTCAACCCAAAAATGAGGGCCTCATACTCTGCTATGTTATTGGTACATGGGAAACTCAAATGAAAATCTTATGGAATGAAGTCTCTTATTGGGGTGATAAGTACCACACCGGATCCTAAACTATGAAAAGTGAATGACCCATCGAGTGTACTTTCCATACGATGGATTCCTCAATATACATTAGGGAGGCATCTGGAAGATCCAGACACAATAGTTCTATTCCTATTAGGGAGGTTCAGCAAGTTGATCTAAAATTCATATCTTTTGAGTGACTTTTGGTTGAAAAATTCAACATCGAACTCACTTAGTAGGATGATCCAATTAGCCATCCTCCCAGTAAGCATAGGTTTAGACAAAAGGTACTTTAATGGATCAACTTTAGAGATAAGCTTGGTCTTGTTATTCAATAGGTAATGATGAATTTTTGAAAGGAAAAAACCATAGCTAAGAAATCCTTTTCAATTTGGGGATAATTCATCTCATAAGAAATTAAAGTGCGGATAAGGTAATAGACCACTCTTTATTTTTGGCTTAGATCATATTGGGCTAGCAGTGCACCAATAGCACATTGGGTGGCTGAGATGTATAATAACAAAATATTACGGAGTAGGTCTATGAGGACCGAAGGACTTTTCACATATTGATTGAGAAACTCAAAGCCCTATTAGCATTTAGGGCCCTAATGGAATGCAAAAAAAAATTGAGTAGATGGGTGAAAGGATGGCACTTATCGCGACTGAGAGATGAAATGATGGATTGCCTGAATTTTTCCCTATAATTTTTGTAGCTACTTAAGGTTTTATTGATGTAAAGTCATAGCACCCCTGAATTTCTGCAACTCGATGGGTTGAGACTCTCAGTGTGATTGCATAACATGGAGCTTCTCCCAAAGTGTGGGACTTTATGAATCGAGGAGATCTCTCCGGATGAAGGTTGGTTCCTATTCCTCTGTTCAGAGTGCACATATTCATATTATAGAGGATCTACTCTAAAACCTATTCTAACTTGCCAAGGAGATAGGTGTTAGTAAAAATCACAACACCTCTAAACTTGCAACTCTATGGGTCAAGACAATCGGTGTGATTGCATAACATAGAGCTTCTCTCAAATTGTGGGACTTTACAAATCAAGAGAGCTCTCAAAATGAAGGCCAATTCCTATTCCTATGTTTAGGTGCACATGTTTATATTATAGAGACTTTACTCTAAAACTTATTCTAACATACCAAGGAGACATGGTCAAGGAAATGAAAGAAATGAAATCTGTTATCTCTTGAAAGTGCACTCTGTAGAGAGATGGCTCCATGTTTTCTAGGCTTGAAAATTTTATCTCTCACTTTCGTAGATACAATGGAAACACCTCGGGTATGTGGCTATACGTATTTTGAGGCAATTCTCTTGTATCAAGGCCGGTTCCTTATTAATGTATCCTAAACTGAGTTTCTAGGGTTTTAAGGGTAAAAGATGACTGTAAAATGAAATTAAACCGAGGTGATACACCAAACACGTATGAGGTCTTTGGCATAGTACATGCACAATTGATATGGAATTAATTTATGATGCATAGGCCAACAGTTTTTAGAAGATAATTAAGGGTAAACACTTTCATGTATTGAGGGGTAGAATCACAAAATATCTTTGCTAAGTTATACATACATATTAATATCATGCGAAATACTTAACTTGCAATAGGGTAAGATAATTAATCATGGAATTCAACATTCACAAGATTAATGGAAACATACAAAAGACGCAAATAATTGCAAAGTCGGAAAATACTTCACATTTAAAGGGCAAACGGCAGAAAATTATTTCAGCACTCCTATATCTAAAAGTCTGTCTCCTTTTTTTGTGCTTTGAGAAGGCACATAATGTATAGCAAAATTGATTCACCCACCCTTCCTAAAAATAGACTAAGGCTATACATGCCCATACATCCTATTTTATCCTTTATTTAATAATAAATAAAGGAATAAAATAAAAAAAATAGTACAAGGAGGCATTAATAGCCTTTGATTACATAATCAAACTAAAGTTAACTATTCTATTTTAAAGAAAAGTGTGGGTGAATAACTTGCTAATAATAAATCTTTCTTGATGAGAAAGTCTCCTCTTAGTGCATGCAATTTTTGTCCTCTTGCTGATCTATCCTTTTATGAAGGAATGCAAAATAACTCCTTTGTATTGAGAAAAATTAAAAATACAATATTTGCAATACTTGTGAAAATAATTCATTCAAATGTCCACTTGATGGGGACCACCTCAAATCTCAGGTTCTGATGTTGAAATTCCTTATCTTCTAGTCGCATGGATAATATATTGTAAATCATCTCCCACCCCTCTAATAGTGGGGGCCACTTTTGCAGCTTCACCATTTGATGGGTATGAGGTAACTTTTATAAGTATTAAGCTAAGTGTTCTTTGGTCATATAGTTTTGACCTTATAAAAGGTCAATGCAAATAATGTAATTTGAACACATTTTGATAAAACATGGTATACTATAGTATACCACCTTATGTATTTCTTGTCGGCTTTTACATTTGATTGGAATAAGACCATACATTACCTTTTGGGGTGATCATTACATAATATGATTCGGTCAACTTTTGATTCATTTGGATCTTGGACTATTGTTGGTATGTCAAATGCAAATAATTTTTGAAATAATAAGGGTTGGCCCCCTCATGACGATGAGTCACCCCTCCATGTGTTTTGTTGGTGGTATTTTAACTCAGTCGAGTTAACTTTAACCCTGGTGGTTTGCATGAAAATTGGTCCCTTGATTTAGGTCATATATCTTTGTAATTTTGATCCATGGATGTTGATTTTTCTGACCCTCAGTTAGGGTTTCGTCCTGGCATTTAATGTGGTAGTTGTTATCTTACCATGATGGTTTGCTTTGTTTTTGGAGATCGATCCCTGAGCATTGATCTTTTTACTTGTCAAATATGGATCATTTTATCACTAACCCTTAGTTAGGGTTAGGTTAAGCCAAAGTTTAGGTGGGTGAGTCAAAAACCATGAACCTTATTCACTTTTCATTCCGCATCTGGTTTGAGGGCGAAGTCCTTGGAAAATTTTTAATCAACACCATTTTCATCTTCTTGAACTCGGCCCCTCTGCATACTAGTTCTCTAAGTTTGAGTGAATATGTATCTTTTTGTTTCTTGTCTATTAGACTTTTATGAGCAAAAATAGTTGTGAGTTCACCATCATGATTGATCTATTGGAACTCGGGACTGTGCTATTCTTGTGTTTGAGTCTCTATTTCTTTTGAACTCTGCAAGGATCCTGTAGGTCTCGATTTCTTCGTATTTTGGTGATCATTTCTCTATCGGTTTTGGAAATCTCTATGTGGTCTATTTTCTGCCATGGTCGACCTCTTGGAGCTTGGATTTTCTTCAAATCAGATCAGTGCTTTGATGAAGGATGCTGAGCTTTATTTATGTGCTTTATAACTGCTTCATCATTGTCATTTTGACTTTAATATATTGATACTTCACTTTTCTTTGCATTTTTGTGATCTCTTGGGACGACCTTGGTCTCTGAGCTAAAACCTATAATGGGTCCTTTGTTTTAGTCTTGAACTGATCATTGTTTGAGGGTTTACTCAACTTTAGCTTAATCAGTAAGTCCTTGTTTCATTACTCTAATTTGGATATACCCATTAATGGGTCTGAGATGAAAACCAAGATCTATATTTCCTTCTTCTATTATGCTACCTAGAAATGATTTTTCAATGGGAATGTTGACTTGAAGGAAAAATTTGAAGCTCTCTTTAGCCTGGATGTGCATGTAATTTTGATTCAAGGTTTTTCTATCTTTCCTTACTACTATTGAGCTCTCTGCAGGGTCTTATGGCCACCATTTTCTGATTATTCGAGCCATGTGTTGATTCTGTGATGACTTCACGGCCATAAGGGATCAAACATTTGTATCTTTTGTCATCTTGATTTTTCTATTTGGCCTCTGTTTCAGAGTTCGAGCTCAAATTCTTTGAGTTTCTTCATGGCTATAGAATGGTATCCTTTCCTTGATCATTCTCGAGATTCTTTCTGTGAGACTTCTGATCTATTTTTGAGTTTTTGAGTGAATCATAATTTGATGTTGGCCACCATGAGTTGTTATAGATGAGATAATTTTCTATTGCACACGTACACTACCATTTGCATCTTCTTCCTCAAATATGTAACTGAAAATTTTGAAAATATTTGTGAGTTCTGATCTTGCTTGTCTCCCGAGCTCTCAAATTAACTGGTCATCATTATTCCTTTGATGCTGCTTCAAGATGTTGGTCTTTCGAGGGTTTGAAATCTTTGATTTAATCGGTGAATTCTTGACCATTTCTCTGATTTCTTGATACCCATTAATGTGTTTTTCGATCAATGAATAGAGTCTATACCTTTTTACTCCGATATCACTAGCTTGAATTTGATTTCAATGGGAATGACAAATTTCTAAAATACTTGAATATTTATTTGACTTGGAAAAGCATGCATTTTCTTATTATTCACTCTTCCACTCGAGTTTTGTATTTTGAATACTATTTTAAGATCTATGTAATTGATACTTTCCTTTAGTCCGTATAAAATTTCCCTTGAATCTAGATTGTTATACTTCGTGTTGCAAAAATATTTGTTTTCTTAGTCATAAACGACCTTCTTGTAGAAATTCTCGTGATTATACTTCTTAAATCTTAAGCGTCTCGAAAACTTAGGTCACCTTGAGTTCACTGCAAAGAGCTTGATCTTTATCATTCTTGATCTGATTATTTCAATGTTGAACCTGAAACTCTATTTGTTGAAAAAAAAATTCATTAACTTTATATTGAGCCGACTCTAAATTTGCTTGTCATAGCTATACTCCATTGGTGTTGTAGCATTTGTGTATTCTATTCTGTATTTGTTCTGATGCAAAACTGAAAGTGTGTAATTGTAATTTGATCTAGCACTGTTATGGCCTTTTTGCAACTCTGTATTGGACATCATTCTTCATTTTTAGTTGTGAATAACTTTGAATATTTGATTCTAAAAAATGAAAAATGTAGAAGTTAATCATTTACTTCTTATTTGAGAACTTGGACAGGACATGTTATTTCTGGAATTTTTTGTTCATAATTCCTGCATGTTGAACATTGAAGTTTTGTTGAGATGTTGTAGTCCCATTTCTTTTCTTCTTAAATATTACATTTCATCATTATTACAACTTTAGTATGCATGCTGGAAAATATAAAATGTCAATTTTACATGGCAGGAGCCCAGTCAAAATTTTCCATAATTCTTTCTTTTATTTATGTTTCAAATTTGTAATAGATGTATTTTTTGATTCAAAATACAAAATGTATCACTTTTCTATTAAAGCTGATTTGTTGTTGGAAACTAAAACATAATAACTATTATCTTGATCATGGCATGCTTTTCTGTTTCTCTATATCACTTATTTGATTTACATACATCTTCTAAAGCATGTATCGTTAAAAACAACATGATGGAAAGTTGTAAATGTCCATTTTACATGGAAAATCCCTATCAAAATTTTCTCATATTTCTTTCTCATTCTATTTCAATTGTAATCTTATCTTGATTTAACTTCAGCCTTTAAATTTTGATTCTTCTTCTTGATTTGCAATCTAAAACATGCACTTTGTCTATAATTCTCTCCTTTGTTTTGTACTATAACTTCTTTTATTTCTAGAATATCTATTAAACTTTGAGTTGTATTCTTCCTTCATTGCATCATGTACTTATGACTCATCTGCTTCATGTACCATAGGATAGAAGTTATTAAACTCTGTAATCTTTATCCATAGTGAAGACTACAAGACATGATTTATTTATTCTTGGCTGCAACCTGTACTTGGACACTTGAGAAAATAGTTAGAAAATATTTAGGCTTTTTGGCCTCTCTTATGTCCATGATTTTTTATTTTCTATTCTGTTTATTTCTTTCTGAGTGAGTAAATCATGTATATTTTTGATCTTCAAGTAATCTATATCTCCTGTTATTAAGAGATCCATGTGCATGAATTAGGACAATATAGGAATATGGATTAACCTTGAGCTCGTAATTGATGATTTTCCTTTTTCGTTTTCAG
Source organism: Taxus wallichiana var. yunnanensis (assembly GCA_018340775.1). Lineage (NCBI taxonomy): Eukaryota > Viridiplantae > Streptophyta > Pinopsida > Cupressales > Taxaceae > Taxus > Taxus wallichiana. The sequence continues at coordinate 206,068,483 of CM031241.1, forward strand.
GTATGGTGCTTTAAATAATGAATATGAATAGGGAACAAAGCTGAATATGCAAATGCATCGACCAGAAGGACAAACCTCAAAGAAATGATGGGTTCACTCATGGGTAAGTGCAGCAAGTTGGGGGACAAAAAAGGGGTCATAAGTGGACGTCATATTACAAATAACAACATAATATCAACTTGTAGGGATTATTAGCAATACATACACTCAAAATTAGAAAAACTTATATTAATATGAATCGTAGCATCCAAAATCTAGTTTCTAAAATACTAATTTTTTTTAAAAATGGACAAGTTTAGCTATATTAAACACTCAAAATTCAATGACTTGGTTTTTTTATTTAAAAGCCTATAATATTATAGTTTGTTTTCCCACGATTTGGATGACCAAAAATTGATATATATTTTTTTCCTTTGGTGAGAAGTTATATGCTACTATCTATCTTGGGATAGATTTTATTTTGTATTTTTTGAGCAATATTTTATTTTTTATGATTTTTTCCGTGAAAGTGGTCTAAAAACATAAAGAAAATAGAGCACTTTCTATTTTCCCGCCATAACTTCATCAAAAAATATTGAAATCAAATAAAATTTTTTTAACATGTATATAATTTCACCATGGTTGGGATGGTATAATTTTTATCACATTATGATAAGTGAAACAAAATTTTCAGTCTTAAACGTAGACATAAACATTCATGGGAAAAAGTGTCTTAAAGACCTACTAGTAGTAAAAAATTATAAAATGATATTTATCCTATTCTATTCAATTTAAAATCCATATTTCTACAATGCTAACAATCTCCCATACCACGATGGTACCATTTTTATGACATGTTTTTGAATTTTAGGTATGGTTCAAGTCTACTGAAGACTAAATTTGATGTTTTGTTGTTTTTAATGTAAAATTTAGGATTTGATGTCCACTTAATTGTCCCCCAGCTTGTTGCACTTACCCTCATACTCCTTTATTTTCTCTTTCATGCATGTGTACCTCTTATTTTAGTAGTTGTACTTTTCTTCCCAATTACTTCCCATGGCTTGTGTGGGAACATTTGAAATTCCTTATGAATAAAACAATGAATTGTGAAATTGAGTTGTGTATTTCTTTATGCATTTTTGCTTTCTGATATGGATTGTATGATGAACTAAACAACCCAATAATATAACTAAATGTATTAATCATGAAGGAAATAACATTAAAGAATACCTATAACATCCAGTAATGAACTCTGATTTTTGTAATCTGCAGCCATGATTGCTTCTTCAAAACCTAACACTTCATCTATTATGTAATTCAGTTTCTTCATCAAGACAACACAGATATCCTTCGGGTCCTTGTGTTCTTTTTTTTGAAGATAACATGAATTTATAGGCTATGCAATTTGTTATGTTTTGCACATATTTGTGGATTTCATGTAATCATTATTTAATTCAATAGTAGTAATATTTTCTTAAAGAAAATCCCCTAGCTTAGGTATACTTCACCAATGATATCCATCGTAATGAAGTTTTGAGTTACCCATTTTTGCACAAGTTTCAAAAATTGTCAACATTTTACGGCGATCCTCAAGGGGAAATTTTCCTTCTAGCTTATAAACCAATGCTTTGGTCTAGTCCATTGGGCATGGAATCTAAAGCATGTAACCAAAATTTTCCTTCCTGAAGGTCAACCCTTCCAATATGAACTAAAATAGGAAAGGATCCTGGTAAACCAGATCATGTGCACAAATGCACTTATTGAATTGAAAAACATTGAAATGTGTAGGGACTACAAATATTGAAGGGAAATCCTACTCTAAATAGACACTATAGGATTTTCAATAATAGTGTTTGAGAAACATACCATTCACAAGAATGGAAGTTCCTCTCCATTCAGCCTTGAGAGCTGAAAAGCATTGTGTTCTTTGCAAGTTGAAATCATGTAAGGACCACTCCAGATTGTATCAAACTTTGTGTGTCTTCCTGGCTTTGCATGATCAACATCCCACTTTAACACAATATCTCCTTCATTGAAGATTCTAAATTTGGATTTCTTATCAAAATTCTTCTTCATCTATTTCTAATTATTTTCCATGTTTGAATAAGCTTGATCTCTTAACTCTTGTAATTCCATTAATTTTGCATAACGAACCTGCAATGGTTCATTTTCAAGTAGCTCCATTTGATGCATCAAATCTAGTATGGGTAACTCAACTAAAATAGGAATTTATTTCTTCTCTTCGTAAAAAAATCTTGTATGGTGAATCGTCAACTCGATCTTTTAGAGTCACTCTATCAGCCCAAAGTGTTGAATTCAACACTAGATGCCAAGCTCTCTAGATATCTTTGAGTGTTCTTCTGATAATCCTTAAAAGATTCTTGTTAGTACTTTTCGGTTAACCCATTACCTTATGGGTAATAGTTAGATGAAGAAATTAGATAAATTCCATGATTAACAACCCAATCTATTACCTTTACACCAAGAAATGCTAAAGCATTCTCTCGATATGATAGTTGTTTGAACACCAAATTTGTAAACTATACCTTCACAAAAGGATAGTTTGAAGTTTAATTACCATTTTTCAAGGATATTGCTTTAGTCTAGTGTGTAAAGTAATTTGTAGCAATCAAAATCAGCTTGTGTCATTATGACAAAGGTAGGTTTATCATGCCAATAAAATCAAGACCCCACTCCATAAAAAGGTTGATCAACTAAATAGGTTGTAAAGGAAGACAAGCCAATCTTTATTTTCCAATAAAGAAAGAACATTTCTTACACTTCGTAATCCATTCAAACGGTCCTTTAATATACTAGGCCAATAGTAACCATCTTTCATAATTTTTAAGGTTTTGTGACGTGGCTTTGATAAATGACCTCCGTAGGTCCCTCATGGAATTCTCGATAATAATTGTTGAATTTTGTCATAGTCAACACATTGCATCAAGATTCCATTTATATCCCTTTTGAATAATACACCATCAATGAAACCATAGGGTACAACTTTTAATCTGAAATACCTTTCTTTATTCTTGTCCATACCTTAGGATAGATTCCATGTTGTAGATAGTTAACTAAATCAGCCATCCATCTTGATTCTTAGACTTCTTGAGCAAGTTCAAAGTTGCTGATTTTCCGCTGAACCATAATGTCCGATTGCTAATACGTAATTTCAGCATGTTGTTTTATATCTTCAGTTCGTAATTTGTTGTTTTTCCATATCAGGAATTAGTTTTTCACACAAGCCTTTTCCTCGAACATTCTTCCCAACACGTATATCAACAACATATTCCATGTATTCGTTATCCAGCCTTCTCTTTTCTCATTCAATTCTTTATTTTACAAGAAAGCTTTCACACTTAGATGAGAAACAAGAACATAAATTTTGTTGTTTGAAAGCATGTACTTAAAATTATTTATCCCTTTAACTACTAAAAGTAATTTTTATCAAAAAGTGTGTACCTTGTTTTGTAATCATGCAAGCTCTATCCAAAGAAAGTGATTGGTTGGTCAACATTTTCATCATTAACCTGAGTTAATATGGATGAGATTGTTTCATCTCCTACAAGTGCATACATTGTAAAATATTTATCAAAATTTGGATTTGCAAGAGTAGGAGCTTGAGAGATGGCTATTTTGATTGCTTCAAATCCTTCTCTCCCTTCCTTCGCTCCAAGAGAAAGTCTTCTCTTTCTTTAACATAGATGTCAATGGTTTTACCAATGCTACAAAATCTATAACAAATCTTTAAACAAAGTTGATTTTTCCAAGAAAAATCTGCAATGTCTTCTTATGATGAGGAAATGATAGCTATGATATGGCTTCGATTTTGAAAGGATTAATTGCTAAACCTTGCTTATAAAAATATGACCAAGTAATTTTTCTTGATGTATTGAAAAGATAGATTTTAGTGGATTCAAAGATATCCCAAATTGTCAACAAAACTAAAAAATTTGTCTTAGGTGTATTAGATGTTCTTCAAAAATTATAGAATATATAGTAACATCATCTAAATAAACAAGGATGCATTTATTTAACAAGATGTAAAAATCCATGTCCATTGCGCATTGAAATGTTGCACAAGCATTTGAAATGCCAAAAGGCATTCTTTTATAAGCATAAGTACCCCACTTAGTGGTGAAACATGTTTTGTACCTATCCTCTTCTCGGACTAAAATATGATTGTATCCACTATAGACATCTAGAAGAGATAGTATATTTTGAACAAGAAACTATTCTCAACATATTATCCATATTTGGAAATGGGTAGTGATATTTTAATGAAGCTTTGTTAAGATCTCAAAATCCACACATAATCTGATTTCTCCATTTTTCTTCCTAACATGAACAAGATTGACTACCCAACTTGAATTCTTAATAGGAAATATAATACCCGACTCAATCAACTTAGATAGCTCCTTCCTCACTAGAGGCTCTATTTTGGGATTTACAGCCTCTGTTTTTTCCTAAGTGGCTTGAATTTGGTTGTAATTCAATATTATGTTGGTCTAAACTACGATCAAACCCTTTCAGGTCTTGGTATTTTCAAGTGAAAACATCTTTAAATTATTTGCAAAGATTAATAAAAGAGTTTTTTTCAGCTAAGGAACATACCTTTCCAAGAAACAAATTTTTCCCTTCATCAACTCATATTTCTTCATAGTTATCAAAGCATGTGTTGACATCTTAGTCTTGACCTTGCTTAGCTGATCATCGAGTGTTGAAGATGTCTTCTAATGTGACCAGACCTCAGGGTAGTTTATTTGTCTTTAACTGAACAATCTGGTCACCATATAATTCTTGTAATTTATCTTGATTTACTGCAGAAATTTCAGCTTCTTGCTGCAAAAACCTTTAGATTTGATCATCACTTTAAAAAACCTACTAGTTTAAGTCATTATTAGGTATCGAATGCCCGACAATAAGCTTTATATGAGGCTGAATTTAGCTATTTTCAATTTGTTCCAGCACTTCAAAACTAGCACCATTTTTGCAAGTCGATCTGCATGCTTATTCTCCATTCTACGAATGGATTGGATGTTAATAGCTTTGAAATCTTCCATTAAGTCTAAAACTCTAGGTCTATAAGAATTCATTAATAGATTCTTAAAACATTGAAATTTCTTACTTGATTGATAACCAACCGAAAATCACCAAAAATATGCAAAGATGCTAATACCTCTCTTCTCGCCCAAAGTAAGCCATGAATTAATGCTTTGTATTCAGCTACGTTGCAAGTGCATGAAAATTGGAGACTCAAAGCTGAGAAATACCTCTTGTTTTTTGGGGAAGTGAGCATCAAACCTAATCCTTGTCCTTTCTTATTTTTAGTTCCATCGAGATGAAGCTTCCAAATCCCTTCCATTGCATTTTCTATTTTAGATAGCAAGGGAATTGGTGTATTTTCTTCATGCAAGCAATACACACCAAACATGTGTTCCTCAAACCTCTTTGAAAGGATCATGATCATGTTCTTCATGCATCTTTTCATCCATAAACATGTTAGAAACACCATCTAATGTTGAAACATGAGCTATATTATCAAAATCGAAATTGGTCTAAGGCTGCATAATTAGCTACTACATTAGAAGCATGAGGCTCAATGTGAAATTTGGCCAATGGTTCTGAATTGATAGTAACCTTGGTCCCATAATGAGTAGTGAAAAATAAGAAAGACCAATCTGAAGAGAGATAACCTCCTATCTTTGTTGTGAAGTCTCTTGATAAACATATAGCAAAGTAAGGAGGTAAGTCTACAATAGTAATATCTTATAGAATGGAAACATTTGGGAAAGCATGCAATGTTACCTCTAGATTTTTTATGACACCAACTGTATTAGTTACAGTTCCATCCAACTGTAGGACACTCTTTTCTATAGGTTCATACTGCAGACCCAATTTTTTTGCAATTACTTTTGGCATAACTATGCTACTTGCACCGTTATCCACCATACAGTTATGAACAAGATGTTCTCCAATAATCAGTGATAGATAAAACGGTGGTGGATTCTTGATGTCATGAGCATTTAAGACTTTCTGAACCATCCATTTAACTTCTTTGATGTGGTCTTGTTCCATTGTTCCAAGGACCATGTCTCTACTTTCTGAACTTCCTTTTCTGTTGTTTTAGAAGAAATCTATAGCTTAGCTAGTTCATGAGAAAGTAAATATTGTTGTCCTAGAATACTTAGAGCATCCCACATTGAGATGTTAACATTATGATTTTTCATTACATAAACAATGTTAAAAGAAGCAACATTTTTAGATATAGATTCCACTATTTAAGCATATGCTTTGGTGAAAACCGATTACTTCTTCACTGCTTTTGATATTTGAGGTATAAATAACCTTCTTAGATCAGGTTGTAGTTGTTATTGTTATTCTTTACTAGCTGTAACACCTATTTTTTTTGAGGAGAAGATGTATCTGTTAGCTAGTTTTGGGCTTATAGTTGTTGTTTTATCATTGATTGTAGGTAGAACATGCCTATTCTATTTTTTTATTCTTTTGCAGCCTTTTTTGAACCCAATGTTAATTGCAATAAAATCATCCTCACTAAAAACTGAATAAATTCTTTTTAGGTACCTTTCAACTGAGTATCTTGCTACCCACCCTCCATTTGAGGCATGAATAATGTCTTAGATTGAGGTTGTGCAACAAGACTTATGTTTAGAAAAGCATTTGGGCAACTTACAGTTGAATGAGGTTGATTACAAGGTTGACACCACTCTTCTGTAGCCATATTAACTAGGACTAAAGTGTTAGATGAACTAGGAGCCTTTGGGTCAAATTATCTTTGCTGATAAGGCTGCTATAATTTTGATTCTGTTGGTAAGGCTGCCTATTTTGTTGATTTAGCTGATTTTGTTGATAAGGAGCCTGATAAGGTCTACTAGGTAATGCAATCCTATTCTCAATTGAAGTCAGCTTATTTCCCATAGTCTACAAAGATTTAAATACATCATTTGATGGGGTTGCAACAACAGGTTCTATAATTGTGATAGGCTGAGGAATAGGTGCTAAATCTTCCAAAAATGCATTGAAGGCCTTGGTGCTAATTTTCCATCTTGAATAAGACTATTTTCAGCTTGGATGGCGATATCATAGGCTACTGGGAGCGTATCTCCTCCCATAAACTGAATCATAGTTTAAATATCACTATTTAATGCCCTAAGATAATAAAGAAAAGCATGATTAGCTTGAGGCTTGACACTTGCTGGAATTATTTCCCAAGTTCTAGAAAAACGGATGTTGAAACTAGACATAAATTCATTGGGAGCTCTTTTAATGGTAGACAATTGTTCTATGAGAGATAAATGATCTAAATTATCTTGAAATTGTTTCAGTAATTTATCACCTAAGTCATCCCAAGTTCTTATGCATCCAATCTCTAGATTTCTATACCATTGCAAGGCTTGTCCTTTAAGAGATGCAACTAAAAGTCTCAAAGCTACATCCTCATGAGTGATATTATGAACTACACATAAGGTTACGACATCTTTAATGTGCTCTATAGGTGTCACTTGATTTTCACCAGTGAATGATGGAAAAATTTCATGGCAACATTAGGGATGTCATGGTAAACTGGGATTACTAATGGGCTGCCATTAGTAAAGGTCACAAAATTCCTTGGTGGTTGAATAGCCATTTGAAAAACTGGGATTTGAACAAAAATATTGACACGTGGTGAAGGAATATTAGGAGGGTTATCAAAACCAAACCTATTATAAGGTAAAGTATTACCAACTCTTCTCCTTCTTATAGAATTAAAAGGTAAAGAAACAAACTCAAGAGGAATTCCTCTTACCGATGATCTTGTAGTCACTTTAGGCATGGAACATGCTACAATACTAGTCTGAAATCAGCCCTACGGAGTCACCAAATAGATCTTTAAATAATAATAATAGATTTTGCAGCTTTTGTCCTAAAGTAACTTTTATTTACTATAAAATTTGTTGTAAATATATGTAACTTGCATTCAAATCTAATTTGTTGTCCCACCGAGCATGCCAAAACTGTTATCTCTCAAAAGTGCACCTCGTAGAGAGAGATGGCTGCAAGTTTTCTAGGCTTGCAAATTTTATCTCTCTCTTTGTAGATATAATGGAAACACCTCAAGTTTGTGGGTATACATATTTTGAGGTGAGCCTCCAGTATCAAGGCCAATTCCTTATTGATGTATCCTAAACTGATTTTCTTAGGTTTTAAGGGTAAAAGATGACTGTAAAATAAAAATAAAACCGAGGTGATACACCAAACTTGTATGAGGTCTTTGACTCATTACATGCACAATTGATATGGAATTAATTTCTGATGCACATGCAACCAATTTTCTGAAGATAATTAAGGGTAAACACTTTGATGTATTGAGGGATAGAATCATAACAATACTACTAAGTTACACATACACATTAATATCATGCATAAATAATGAACTTGCAACAGGTTAAGATAATTAATCAGGGAATTCAACATTCACAAGATTAATGGAAACATACACAAGATCGCAAATAATTGAAAAGATAGGAAATATTTCACATTCAAAGGGAAAATCGGCATTAAATTGTTTCAACACTCTTATATCTAAAATTCCTCTCTCCCTTTTTGTGCTTTTCCAAAGCACATAATATATAACAAAATTTATTCACCCACCCTTCCTAAAAATAGACTAAGGTTGTACTCACCCATGCATCCTATTTTTATCCTTTATTTAATAATAAATAAAGGAATAAAATAAAACAAACTAGTACAAGGAGGCATTAATAGCCTTTGATTGCATATAGCAAAATTGAAGTTGACTATTCTATTTATAAGAAAAGAAAGGGTGAATAATTTACTAATAATAAATCTTGCTTGATGAGCAAGTCTCCTCTTAGTGCATGCAAATTTTGTCCTCTTTTTTATTTTTCCTTTTGTGAAGGCATGCAAAAATACTCTTATGTATTGAGAAAAATAAAAAATACAATATTTGCAATACTTGAAAAAATAATTCATTCAAATGTCCACTTGATGGGGACCACCTCCAAGCTTAGGTTCTAATGTCAACATTCCTTGTCTTCTAGTAGTCACATGGATAATATACTGTAAATCATCTCCCACCCCTCCAATAGTGGGGACCACTTTTGTAGTTCACCATTTGATGGGTACGAGGTAACTTTTGTAAGTATTAAGGTAAGTGTTCTTTGATCATTGGTTTGGATGGCGCATCATATAGTTTGGACCTTATACAAGGTCAATGAAAATAATGTAATTCAGCCACCCTTTGATAAAACATGGTATACTATAGTCTACCACCTTATGTATTTCTTGTCGACTTTTGCATTCGATTGGAATAAGACCATACATTATGTTTTTGGGATAATCATTACATAATTTGATTGGCCAACTTTTGATTCATTTGGAGCTTGGACTATTGTTGGTATGTCAAATGTAAATCATTTTAGTGGAATGGGCTGGCCCCATCGTGATGATGAGTCACCCCTCCATGCATTTTTTCGGTGGTATTTTAACTCAGTCGAGTTAACTTTAACCCTGGTGGTTTGCATGAAAATTGGTCCCTTGATTTAGGTCATTGATCTTTGTACTTTTGATTCATGGCTATAGATTTTTCTAACCCTCAATTAGGGTTACCGGCCGGCATTTAATGTTGTAGCTATTATCGACCATGATGGTTTGATTTGTTTTTGAGATCGATCCCTGAGCATTGATATTTGTACTTGTCGAATATGGATCATTTTATCACTAACCCTTAGTTAAGGTTACGTTAAACCAAAGTTTAGGTGGGTTATTCAAAACAACTTGAACCTTATTCACTTTTCATTTTGCATCTGGTTTGAGGGAGAAGCCCTTACAAAATTTTAATCGATGTCATTTTCATCTTATTGAGCTTGGCCCCTCTCGCATATTGGTTCTCTAAGTTTGAGTGAATATGTATCATTTTTGTTTCTACTCTATTCGAATTTTATGAGAAAAAATGGTTGTGGGTTCACCATCATGATTTATCTCTTGGAACTCGGGACTATGCTATTCTTTTGTGTTTGAGCCTCTATTTCTTTTGAACTCTGCGAGGATCCTATAGGTCTCGATTTCTTCATATTTTGTGATCATTTCTCTATCGGTTTTAGAACTCTCTCTGTGGTCTATTTTCTGCCATGGTCTACCTCTTGGAGCTTGGTTTTTCTTCAAATGAGATTAGTGCTTTGATGAAGGATGGCTAGCTTTATTTATGTGCTTTGAAACTGCTTCATCATTGTCATTTTGACTTCAATATATTGATACTTCACTTTTTCTTTGCATTTTTTGATCTCCTGGGATGACCTTGGTCTCTGAGCTAAAACTTGTAATGGGTCCTTCATTTTAGTCTTGAACTGATCACCGTTCGAGGGTTTACTCAACTTCAGCTTAATTAGTAAGTCCTTATTTCATTACTCTAATTTGGATATACCCATTAATGGGTCTGAGATGAAAACCAAGATCTGTATTTTCTTCTTCTATTATGCTACCTAGAAATGATTTTTCAATGGGAATGTTGACTTCTAAAGGAAAAATTTGAAGCTCTCTTTAGCCTGGATGTGCATGTAATTTTGATTCAAGGTTTTTATATCTTTCCTTGCTACTATTGAGCTCTCTGTAGGGTCTTATGGCCACCATTTTCTGATTATTCAAGCCCTATGTTGATTCTGTGATGACTTCGCAACCATAAGGGATCAAACATTTGTATCTTTTATCATCTTGAGTTTGCTATTTGGCCTCTGTTTTGGAGTTCTGAGCTTGAATTATTTGAGTTTCTTCATGGCTATAGAATGGTCTCCTTTCCTTGATCATTCTCAAGATTCATTCTGTGAGACTTCTAATTTTTTTGAGAATTTTGATTGAATCATTATTTGATATTGGCCGCCATGAGTTGTTATAGGTGAGCTAATTTTTCTCTTGCACACGTACATTACCATTTTCATCTTCTTCCTCAAATATGTAACTGAAACTTTTGAAAATATTTGTGAGTTCTAATCTTGCTTGACTCTCGAGCTCTCAAATGTAACTAGGTCATCATTCTTCCTTTGATGCTTCTGAAGATGTTTGTCTTTGAAGGGTTTGAAAGCTTCGATTTAGTTGGTGAATTCTTGATCATTTTTTGATTTTTTGATACCCATTAATGGTTTTTTTTACCAATGACATGAGTCTGTACCCTTTTATTCCGAAATCATCGCGGCTTGAATTTGATTTAAATGGGAATGAAAAATTTGTAAAATACTTGAATATTTCTTTGACTTGGAAAAGCATGAATTTTCTTATTATTCACTCTTTCACTTGAGTTTTGTATTTTGAATACTATTTCAAGCTCTCTGTAATTGATACTTGCTCTTAGTCTTTATAAAATTTCCTTTGAATCTATATTGTTATACTTGTGTTGCGAGAAAAATATTTGTTTTCTTAGTCATAAGTCGGCCACCTTCTTGTAGAACTTCTAGTTTTCAAACTATACCTATTTGATTATACTTATTAAAGCATGATTGTTTGAAAACGGGTCTCCTTTAGTTGGCTGTAAAGAGCTTGATCTTTATCATTCTTGATCTGATTATTTCAATGTTGAACCTGAAACTCTAGTTGTTGAACAATTTTTCAATTAACTTCATGTTGTAGCTGAGTCTTAATTTTCTTGTCATAGCTATACTCCATTGGTGTTGTAGCATTTGTGTATTCTATTATGTATTTGTTTTGATGCAAAACTAAAAGTGTGTAATGGTGTAGGATATTTACCATGCACATATTTTAAGTACATGGGATTCCTCCACATAGGTGATTCACCATGCTTAGGTGTCCTAGGGTGTCATTATGGCCTTACACACATCATAGAGCATCATAGGAGTTACATTTGACTGGCTATTCTGGGAATGTAACTCCCACCTCTTGATGGCTACATTTGTGGGGGAGTTACACACCCCACTACTATATGTACACCTTTCATCTTGAGCAATGGAATGGAATAGAGTATGGGATTTGAGCCATTTTTCCCTTAATGCATGCACATTGCTCTCATGGGTGATTTCTTGCTTGATCTTGAAGCTACATCATTTTTGTGGTTGAGTGCAACGTTTTGATGCTCATGGATTCCCTCCAAGATCTTCATCATTCCTCCGACATGGTATAGAGCTATGGGGATTGGAATCATGTTTCTCACCTTAATGCATGCTTATTACTCTCATGGGTGATATCTTAGTTTCGATCTGCAAAAGCTCTCCTTTTGTGCTCTACTTGCATTTTTAAACATTTTTGCTCATGGATTTTGATCCGGATCTTGCATTCCTCGAATGTTCTTGACATTTGGTTTCGAGCTTTGATTTAATTTCTTTGTTGACTCACCTGGTTTCTTACTAACCTGAAGAGCTTTACCTTTGCATGGTTTTTCTTCTTGTTTGACGGTGGTTTCTTGTTTTCTGCTATACTTCATTTTTAAGGGATTTGTGCTTGGTTTTTGTGTGTTTGTGGCTCATTGGTTTTCTCCTTTTTATTTTGGAGAAATTCATTCATGTTTTGAGGTTGTATGTTTACTCATACCTTGGTTGAATGGTTCGAGAGTTGCCTTTTTCATGGACACCTTTGGTTACCTTGTTGGGTTTTGTTTTCAGCTCTCACCTTGTGGTTTTTACTAGGATTTTGGCTCTCTGATCTACCAACTTTGGACCTTCATTGCATGCATTCATTGCTTGAACTCACCTCGAAGGATCCACCGTTTCATTTGTTGTGAGACTCTTTCGGCTCCATTTGATTAGATTTTTGTTGTCCACTTTCAATTTGGATTTGACTCAAAGTTGTTTTTGCTCTTCAAACAACGTTCTTATCTATCATTACTCTCATCTTGCAATCATCTAGAGCTTTGGGGTGTCATTTAAGGTTCACAGTCGAATCTTGTGCTCATGTTTCTTCACCATCCTTGGCTTCATCTTTTAAAGTTTCTTTTTGTTGGGGACCTTTCACTTTCATTCAACGTTGGACCATTTCATTTCTACATTTTTAACATATGGTCATCTAACTACTATGTAGATTGTGTTCGACTCAGCACCAATTGCACAGCTCTTCTCAATGGTTTCATCATTTTCTCACCATGTGGGTTAACATTTTTGTATTCCGTTGCATTGACTGTTTGCATCCTTTTTAACGCAAGCTCTTTGGATCATGCTCAAATGGGCATTTATTTCCACCTTGATCTAAATGGATACATGTGTTGATTTGATGGATTCTTGGTCATTACTCTCGTGCTTCACCATTTGCTTTTTGGCCCATTTCATTCATTTCACTTGCATTCACGATCCTTCTCTTTTGTTGTGTCATCACCTCTTACATACTGTGTGCCCTTTGAACTTGGGAATGATTTTTTTCCTCCTTAATAGAGCCCCCTGTGTGTGAATCTCCATGTATGTTGCTTGTTTGAGGGATCTCTTGCACTCTCTCAAACTTTCATTTCATTTCACTCATTCTCACATTTGTTCATTTTCTTAGTCGCTCAACTGAATTTTAATATCTCTCGCTTAACCATTCTACCCCTCCTCACTACCACTCTCCCATGACTGGCAGACTCTAACATCCAGCTCGACCGTTATCACTTGGCAAGCCAGCTCAAAACTTCACCACATGTGGCTTGACAATGGCCCCCATCCATTCCTTTTAGAATTCCCTTTTTTGTTGAGTGGTTAAAACAATCCTTTTTTAATGTTTTAAGGGAAAAACATTCTTTTTGGCATTGTAATATTTTTGGGACCCTATTTTGCTTATATTTAATGTCCTTCATTGTGTGTCGAAGATGGAGGGCGAGGTCTGGGGTTGGCAGGAGGCTAATCCCCCCCAAGAAAAAAAAAAACCTACTACCTAAAAAATTTGATGCCATTTCAATGAGTACCCACACGACACCCTTTGCACCCATTTTGGGCACTTTTTTAATCAATTTTGCAAAGCTTATTGGCATTTTCCATCAATTGTGGGAATCATTTTTTTCTATAACTTTTGACTCATTGCTCGGTTTTGAGTGCTTCTTTAGTCAAAGTTGCATGATTTTTCACACATTACATGATGGGATTGTCATTTTGTAAACACACTACTTTATAAAGTGCCACATTCAGGGGGGTTCACTAGTACTCTTGGGTTTTTTTACATGCAGACGCATTATCGGCCGAGTCCGACGTCTTGCATTTGTGCACCTTGCACTTTTGATTCCACATCATGGAGGGTGCTCTTTCTAGACTTGAGCATCAGGATCACTTTACAGCCTCCGCCACTTCTTCTTGGGAGAGAGAACTATTTAGTTTGGCATGCTTCTATGGAATGTTACTTCACCTACGAGGGTCTTTCACACTTCTTTCTTGGGCTAGTTCCTCCACCCACTGATCATTGTCATCTTAATGAATTTCTCAACACTTATGACCATGTTTTTGGTCACATGATGATGCATGTCTCTCCATCTCTCTAGTTTCATGTGGCAGACTCAGATCCACCCCACCATGTGTCTAGAGCATTCTTTAGTCCCTCTATGGAGACCCTTCACACTGTCACCATTGTTGTTGTTGTTGATTCAGTTGTCTCCTCTATTTCTTCATGTGATGACAATTCCCATTGACACATAGACTCACTTGGTTCTACTTTTGATGATGAGGATTGTGCACCCAATTCGATGTCAAGAGTACTATAGAGGACTCTTTTCCTCCTTCTCTCACTATTCAGAGAGTGTTGACACATCCCACATCTCATCAGATATCGAGTAGTCTCCTATATAGTCTCATACAATCATCACACCCACCTCTTTTCCACCTTTAGTGTGTGAGGCCCCTTTCACTCCTCTACCTTCATTGGATGACTCATACCTATCTGACATCACTCTTCTATTTGTTGAGCCCCCTCATTGGGATGAGTATCTACCTGACCTTAGTCATCTTTTCATAGAGTACACTTGTGATGTACTATAGGTTCCTCATCCATCTATAGGTATTTCAGAGGAGTTCATCATCTCCATTGTTGGGAGTGCCCCTTTTGGGACTCTTACCACTTCCACTTTTCGGAGACCTTCATTGATCCACCCTTGCTTGTGGATCCATTTTCTATTGTGGGGATGTTTTGTTGCCTTCACATCAGTTGGACATCCTTTCTACAGGTGTTCACCCTTCATACTCTGATAGTTTTACACTCATGACATTACCTTGGTTCCTTTGCACTCACTTGCTAGACCTATGTCACACTTTTGTGGACCAGACTCAAGAGTTCTTCATGTTTGCTACCTTGGTTTCCTTCATGAGTGGGTAGACTTCCAACACGTCATTTCTGTCCTTCCTAAGGGTAGGCACATAGTTGGTGTGGATGGCTCTTCTTCAGTCCAGAGGCAGAGGATCTCATGATCGACATTCTTTTGGGAGACCTCCTAGAGCTACAGAGTTCAGATCCATCCATGGCATCTTCTGCATTCCTCTCATCTCCCTCTTCTTCTCTCTTCTTCTTTTTGAGAGATTGCCTCTTTGTACATGGGTACCTTTATAGATCATCGTCGTGGTTTGGGACCCATCTTTGGCATCTTTCTTAGATTAGAGAGTGGACTTGTCTCTCTTTTGGGGGAGTTTTTCCCATTAGGTTTTCTCCTTTTACTCCACTTTTTGAGAGTTTCTTATACGTGGGTACCTCATCAGGCTTGTTGTCGGGACCCACTTCTCCTTGTTTTCATCTATGTGTCCACCTAAGCTATGCTTGAGGGGGTGTTGGTGTAGGATATTTACCATGCACATATTTTAAGTACATGGGATTCCTCCACATAGGTGATTCACCATGCTTAGGTGTCCTAGGGTGTCATTATGGCCTTACACACGTCATAGAGCATCATAGGAGTTACATTTGACCGGTTATTCGGGAATGTAACTCCCACCTCTTGATGACTACATTTGTGGGGGAGTTACACACCCCACTACTATATGTACACCTTTCATCTTGAGCTAATATGGAATGGAATGGAATAGAGTATGGGATTTGAGCCATTTTTCCCTTAATGCATGCACATTTCTCTCATGGGTGATTTCTGTACTTATGACTCATATTCTTCATGTACCATATGATAGAATTTATTGAAATCTGCAATCTTTATCCATAGTGAAGACTGCTAAGACATGATTTTGTAGATCAAGGATTTTTGTGCTTGTTACCTATTTAAGTTAATGTACCAAACTAAACACAAAAAACCCTGAAAAACTCAAATGAAAGTGATCTAGGATAGATATACACAAGATCTCGAAGATGTAGGTGAAAAAGAAAGATGATATAGACAAAACAGTGCACACAAGCAATCTCCGCAAAGTAGATCGAGAAACCTACGAAACATAGATACTTGATAGAAAAAGACAACGTTAAAAGATATTTGGGTGGACTTCTTAAAGAGCGGGTGCAGGAAGTGATAAGCTCCTCTCAGAAGATGTCAGTCCATGTTTTCAATTAAATAAAGAAGCATACATGATAAAAGATATAAGTAAATGTCTATATTTTCGATTAAAGATGACATTGACGAGAATGTAAATAGTAGTGTTATCACTGAATCACAACACCCCTAGATGTTGATCAAATTTCTATTTTGATCACTCTAAGCATCCAGTGTGATTGGATAACATGGGTACTATCTCCAAGTTGTGGGACTTGCTACTTGAGATAGACCTCCAGAGAAAGCTAGTTCTTGCTCCTAAACTACCATGATTCCAACGGTACCAATTTTGTGTGATTTCGTTGAGAAATGCAAAATTTATGGCCTTTCTCGAGTGCGGGCGACTATTTTGGGTCAGCGGGCGTTTTGTCATTTGTGGGAATGAGCATTGGTCAGTGGAGCCGAATATTTTTATTTTATTTAAATATATCTACCCTCATTAGAATTAAAAATCCAGTTTTTTGGCGTAGAGGACGTCGTGCTCATTCCAGAAAGTCCAATTTTGTGAAAATCGGAGCTCGGAGTCAAAAGTTATGGCCGTTTGAAGTTCCACGGGTCAAATGTTGACTTTTCTCCTCTGCCTTCGGCCGCTTCGGCTTTTCGTGTCCCACGCGTCCCTTTGTCCCAAATGGTGTAGTGCTGAAATTTCTCATTTCGTCCGGTTTGGCTGGTTCGCGTACTTTTGTCCCGCACGTCCCAAACTGTTTCGGGCTGCCTTGGCTCATTTCGGCCGGTTCGGCCGGTTCGCGTACTTTTGTCCCGCGCGTCCCAAAGACCGCCTGGACTAGGACTTAGCCATTTTTCATGATTTTTTCTGGCCCGAGCTTATTTTTTATGCAATTTTTTCACATTTTCTCAGGAGAACTTGCTCTCTTCCTTGAGGGGTAGGGAGTTAGAAAAATATGAGGGGACCCTAGAAACATGACTTTTCACCCTGAATCAATATAATTGCTTGGGACTTGATAATTTAATGCATGTTATCAAAATTTACCTTGAGGGGTGAATTTTGGATAACAAGCAGACATATAAAGCAACGAGAAAACAAGAAACTATGAAAAGCGATGCTAGATTTGTGTTACACGAGTTCCTTTACCTTCTGCGGGTGATTGGCATCGATTGGGTGAGTCGGCGTCGATTAGTGTCAATCAACATCGACTGGTCTAGGTTGGCATCGACTGGTGGAATATTGCAGAAAGATTGAGAAATGGACAACGAAGGTTGGATCATCAATGTCTCTTTGGAGCTACGGGAGGCGTAGGGATACCGACAAAACTCCACCTTAGCTAGATGTAGGAACAGAGTCGCCAAGAGATTGATGAAGTCTCACGATGTTGATGTTGTGGGAACAGAGTAACGGTACTCCTCTCAGGGATTGATCTAGACAGAATTCATTCTCGCTTGATAGACAATGCTTAGGCTTGATGCTCAAAACTCTCGGTCATTCTCTTTGTCTCTCTTTCTATCTAACCAGAACTAAATTCTGGCCCTGTATTTATA
This sequence comes from Taxus wallichiana var. yunnanensis, assembly GCA_018340775.1. Lineage (NCBI taxonomy): Eukaryota > Viridiplantae > Streptophyta > Pinopsida > Cupressales > Taxaceae > Taxus > Taxus wallichiana. The sequence continues at coordinate 206,086,400 of CM031241.1, forward strand.
ATCAACGCCGACCGAGGTCAATCGGTGCCGGTCAAAAAATTGGCATCAATCGAGTACAATCGGCACCAATCGAGCAGATCCCGAAATAGCTAAAAGGACATTTTTGGAGAGATGAAAGTGTATCCTTCTGACTCAAATATGGGAAATATCCCGTTGCATGGTTTGGGGGGAGGAGAAATAGGGGGGATAGATGGATATAATTGATATGGGAGGTTAGGAATTGATATGGGGTAGATAAACGGTTAAGATACATGTAAAAAGTGTAATTGAATATTTAATATTTAATTATCCATGGGTAAAACATAATGGGGTATAATAAACTTAGGATATATGTTTAAATAATATATTTAAGTAATACCTAAGTGAGAAGTGGTGATATAAAGGTGCCCCTAGGTTACCCGAGAGGATAAACGAACCCGGGGACACTAAATTGAGTAACCAATTTTAGGTGTCTACATTACTGCTCCTTTTGTTGAGTAACTTGCGATAAGAAAAGTTACAAGACACAAACAAGGAGTTGGAAGAAAGGAGAAAAAGTGATGATGTGATCCCCCTCAAACTAGGGATGGGGTGGCCCCAAAAAGGCCAACCGATCTTGAGCTTGAAAAAGGTAGATGAGAAAGAAGGATGCCCCAACTAGATGGCTGGAGTAGATCTGATCATCGATGATGCATGAAAACAATAAAAAAAGGTAGCAACCTAAGGACCTCACTTTGGTAGGGAAAACTAGATGGTCTTCATATGAGACGACGTTAGTACCTACAGACCCGTGAGTGGAAGGAAGGCTACAAGATAGTAGCAACTAAAGAGTGACACATTTGTAGGGACAACCAGATGGTCTATGAATCATGACGTTAGTGTCTACAGACCCGCTATCTTTAAGCTTCCACAAATGTGAGTAACCCATGTGTAGGGAATAGACTTGAAATGGGTGATAATACCAAAATATGTGCTAAAAGGCAACACCTAGGTGATAATAATGATCAGATAAACAAGCCAAGCATCAACACTTTGAAAAAAATATGAGAGAGAGTTGGAAAAATGTGATGTGAGAAGGAAAATAACGGAACTAATGGTGACAATTATCCTCAATCAACATCGACCAATCAAAATCACCATTAACCGAACTAATCGGTGCCGACTGTAAAAATTAGTGCCATTGACCAACGCCACCATATAAGTATGTGAAAGGAAAATGTTAACAATTTATTTAGACCGCGACGATTGGTTTAGATAGAGTCAAAAATTATTTTGAGCAACATGGAAGCCTCTGGGAGTAGCCAGAAGTGGAAGAGGACATGACCTGGGGTAAGTGGATCTACCCGAGCGTTGTTTATATATTTATCGTCAAATAACATACTAGAATGCTAGTTTTTAGGAAAAAACTAGATAAGTGAGAGGCCAGAGTGTTTTGGACACTCGGCCTCCCAATCGGCATTGATTAGAAACATCGACGCCGATTAGGTTCAATCGGCATCGATTGGAATTTCAATCAATTTCGACTAAATTAGATCGACGTCGATTGAACTCAATTAGCGCCGATTGGGATCAGATTTAGAATGTAGGTTAATGTGATTTTTAATTCGTAATTTGAATAAATGAGAAGCTAACACCATCCATTATGTCGTGTGATGTAGGCACAAGAGGCATTACATATGCGGGATGCTATTCCCGAGCTTCTAGAGACCATTCTCCCTGATGTGATAGATGTTAATTGGCATCACCTAGAGCTAGCCAGGCTCGGAGGCTTTATTACTACCGACAGGTGCCTCGAGACGTAGAGTTGATGCGAGCACTAATACGGTGATGGGACATCAGGACATGCACTTTTGGTTCAGGACGGGTGAGATGACCATAACTCATGAGGATATATATAGGATCCTGAGGCTGCCGATCACGAGGGACCCCGATAGAGATCACTCCATGAGAGTAAGAACAGAGGGCCTTGGGAGGATTGTATGGAGACACGGCATATGATTAAGAGATAGTTTCGAGGAAGTGAGGATAGCCTCACATTATAGACTAGGATGATGCCAGGAGTAGATGGATAGCATTGATTCAGATGGTGATCTCTTATTTTCTCTACCAGATTCAGGAGGTGGGAGATTTCCATTGTTGTTACTAGACTATGTTTGTGACATCCTAGAGTTTAGGTAGGTGTTCATGTTTGTCGATGCCCTAGTAGCATAGATATATCATGAGTTATGGATGTACACCATAGGCAGGCGGATAGGTATCGATGTTAGCTTTGTGCTCCATTGCTAGGCATATGAGCATATAGCAGTGATCAGGCCATCAGGGCTTCCATGGATGCCAGTAGCAGAGGGGGCCCTTGATTATGGATTCCAGCGATGGCGGGAAGACATGGCCCAGGAGATATGAGGAGATCTATAGAATGGTATGCGAGCGATTCTAGAAGATCTTGACACGAGAGCAGAGTCATTTGGAGACGATATCGGGTCTACCCGACATGGGCAGTCGGAGATGCTCACCTAGTGGGGCCGAGACGAGCAAGGTGGTTAGGGGCCATAGCTAAATATGTGGGAGTACGTCCTCGTTTATACGGGTCTTTGAGGCAGTTTGGTTTAGTATAGACGGTCCCGACCACATATATGCCATATAGGTGGGATAACAGAGAGACCGATATGCCGATTTTATCCCTGATAGATCCACCGAGGAGGCCCCACCTCCATAGATAATGATGATGACACGGGACTGAGATGATGGCTACGTGGCATGGTACTCTACAGAGCTACCATGACACCTCCCAACATCCATAGATGCAGATGAGGAGGACATAGCTGCAGTGCTGGAGAGACTGGAGGGAGAGCATGTTACCCGACACACGCACACTAGGCTACCCTCGAGGAGATTAGAGCTCTGACGGAGGAGAGGGATGCACTGATATTGGAGAGAGATACCACATGTCAGGAGTGAGATACAGTGATTCAGTAGAGAGATCGCTACCATCGCACATAGAGAGGCCCTCAAGGCCAAATACGGTGATACAGGCACCACTTTAGAGTCTGGGTCATAGGGTGCGGCATCAGGAGGGCCACCACCACCAGCAGCAGCAACGCCATTACGAGCACCTGGTATGGTGAGTCTGAGCACCTATCAGGCTCTCCTCACCGAGGTGAGATACTATGAGGATGCCTTGGCATAGCATGCCCCTGATGTGCCTCGTTATGGTGTGAGGAGGAGATCAGCGATAGCCGCAGCTAGTGGTGCATCGGAGGGTGGGAGCACCGGGAGAGATCGAGGTGGCGGTAGGGCCCCAAGCAGTAGGTGCTTCTAGCTTGATAGGAGGTGGCCAGGAGAGACAGCCTGGGCCAGAGGAGGGTGGAGGAGATAGTGTCTTCCACCTATCTGATTTTACGATATAGATATGTTATTTTTTGTATCGATATACTGATGTAGCCTCGATTTGAAGGCATTTTTGATGTATGATATAGATGGCTTGATTGAAAGCCATCCATTCTTTTTGTATAGACATTCATGTATATATATTCATCATTTTGTGTTATGTGATTGTACTCATGCATTTAATTTTGATAAATATAGATATATGTAGTCTAATTTTGATGGACACAAATACATGATTTATAGAGGATAGATGTATAGATGTGATGTGATTGATTGATTGATAAAATAAACATGTTTAAGATGTTAATTTAATTTTAAATGAAATAGATAGATAGATTCACATGTGTTCTTAATACATGCTTTGATGTGTTTTTAGACAAAGTAGATAAGATGAGTATAGATAGATGATAGATTTGACTAAATTAACATGTTAAATGTCAATTTAAATGGATGAACAACAAATAATCATGGGAAATGCCTCTTGTGACAGCAAGGGATGTAATGAAATTATCCTTGATTAGAGATAAAAAGCAATACACCTAGATAGGAAAAAGAATGATAAGTTAGGCCCCTAACCGACCATAAATAGAGACCTTGATAGGAAACCAAAAATGATGATGCACATAAGGCCATAGACATATAAAATAAACAAAATAGTTAGTCACAAACCATATCTAGGAGGTAAATGGAATAAGAAGTAAGTATGTATCTCGTCAAAAATACGAAAGGCAGAATACATGCTTATATTGGGAAAAGCAGGGTCTCCATATGATTGAAAAAGGTCTTATATCTCAGCTTCATGATTTCTTTTGATAAAAGAGCAAACTGATTAATGCAGGAAGTCTGCTAGATATAGAAAGACTGATTGATACAGGAAGTCTTTCAATGATACTAAAAAGTGAACAAACTAGCCGAAGAGGAAGTGTTAGGCTGATCCGAATCCTTGAAAACTGTGGTTCATTTAAGACAACTCAAATGTGATTGGATAACATGGGTACTATCTCCAAGTTGTGGGACTTTCTACTAAAGGTGAGATAGACAAGATTAAAAAAAAATTTCTTTCTCTAAACAAGGCTACAATCTACTGATTGTTGTTTGAAACTAACTATTCTAATCTAAATTTCAAGGGACCTGGAGAGAGAATGCATAAAATGAAAGCCTACACTAAAGCGGTGATACACTTAGAAAAGGAGGGTGTGAAGTAGTCATACCAAAGAAATACGAGAGGCAAAGTGACAAAAAGAGGTGATGTATAGTTCTCCATAATCTAGAAAAATGCATTCACAACAATATTCCAAGCATACATGCAATGATAATGAATCCCTCATCAAGAAGATAATAATAGACAAAATATTCCTTTATCAGAAAGCATTAAATTTCCCATCCACTAATGCGAAAACACAATGAGGACCGGAAGATACATTCCATTCCGCTGATATTTTATTGCTTCATGATATGACATCGCCCTTCCAAGTATTTAAAAGAGTAAGGGCCTGGATCAATTTTGCATGGAGTTTGTTTCTTTCATCTTACACATTGGCTTCACAAAGCAATTTTGGCCTCCCTTTTCCTATGAGGACTACCCTGTTTTACAATAGGCCCAACACTGCCTTATAGAAAAAATGAGAAGGGAAAGAGAAGGAAAATGGAAATACCAAAATCTGTCCTTCAACCACCATAAGAGGCATTAAATGGAGTAAAATGATTATATATTACTTACAAAAGGCTCCCCATCTTGTCCCATGTGCTGCGGCGAGAGAAAGAATGATGACCATGCCTCTTAATTGCACTCGCCCGACCACCAAATGAAACATTAAATATTGTTTGAACCCATCCACGTTTTCTAAAAATCTTTCAACCAATTTCTGATCAAATCTGGAATTTCTTGATTTTCTTGCATTGGAAATCGAGCTACCCAATCAAACTTGATTCCTGCCAATGGTCCACATATTCTTGTGTGATTTCATTGAGAAATGAAAAAGTTATGGCCTTTTCGAGTGCGTGCGGCTATTTTGGCAATATCTAATCAGGTTTTTTTTCGATCATTTGCGGGGAATGAGCCTTCCATTTTGGCTGGAGTGAATATGTTTCTCTTAATTAAATATATATACCCTCATTGAAAATAAACATCCGGCATACGTATCGTAGGTTTCGTCGTGCTCGTTCGAGAAAGTCCAATTTTGTCCAAAATAATAGCCTTCCAGTCAAAAGTTAACTTTTGTTCTTTGCCTTGACGCTCGACTTTCTACGTCCCTCGCGTCCCACGCGCATTATCCCAGACTCTCCTAGGGACCAAAATCTCTGCTTTGGCTGATTAGGGCTCCCTAGTTCACTACTTGTGCTGAGAAAGACACGTATTCTTGTTGGCGAGCATTCCATTCGCTCTGAAAAGAGCTCCTTCGGCCAAGAAGTGTCCTCAGCGTACTTTGAGGTCCGGATGTCCCAGTATGAAAGTCCTCTGTTTCGGCAAACCGCCTGGTTCACGTCCTCCACGCACTTTTGTCCCAAGCCTGTCCCGGGCTGCACTCGGGAAAAATTATTCCAAACCGCACGAAATGGGTCACTTCGCGCCAAGCCGGCCGATCGCGCTTTCGCGTATATCTCTTGTCCCAAGCGTCCGGATGCCCCTTTGCTCGCAGCGCGCTGGACAACTCTTTCACGGCCGATATTCGCTCCCCCAATGTCCATTCATGTCCCAACAATCGCGAGGATAGGACTTAGCCATTTTCATGATTTTCTGGCCCAAGCTTGTTTTCAACTTTTTCATATTTTTAAAACTTAAGCTACTTGAGGTTTCCTCTTGGACAGGAGAGTTAGAAAGAAGAGATGTTTCAAATGAAGGGACCCCGAAACACGATTTTTGCCTTCAAATCAATATAATTACTTGGGACTAAATAATTTGATGTATGTTATCAAAATTACCTTGAGGGGTGAATTTTTGGATAATACGAAGTTTATTCTTGCTAAAGGTGATCAATGCAGAAGCTTTAAAAAGTCCATGAAATTATCCTGTCATCCTTCAGGAGGAGTGGATCGGTTTGTATTTTGAATTTGATGATATTAATACTTCAAGGAATGGTCTATACTTTTTGATTTATTTTATAAGGCATGGATAAGCTGTCCTTCAGAGGATCAATCTATTTTTTTTTTTAGCATATTTTTTTTTGAAAGAAGTGAGTTTAGACCAGATAGATCAAATAGAGTGGAAGAAAAACGTTTGCAAACATACTCATGCCCGAGTAGATTCGACTAAGATAAATACTTAGGTTAGATGGAGTAGTGATTAAGGTGTTCTACCATGAGGAGGAACATATCCATAAGAAAAATGCCATGAGTAGAGATGCGGTACTCATATTTAAGGTAGAAAAGACATAACGTGGAGAACCACATAATTCTGAATCACTACAAAAATATATGACCGGTTGTAGATGGATGAAAGATCATTTTGCAAACTAAGATCATGTAAGATAGATTTTAACAGGTAGAAGGGCCTTAGATGCAAGAATTAAGAGGTTCCATTTCATGTACACCATCCATGGAAGATAGAAGATAAGCCCCATATCCGTATTTATGAGTGATGACGTACGGTCCCATCAGTTAGGAGAAAACTTACCACGTTGACTCCTTTCTAGTGTAGTGACATTTTGTTTTTCTTTAAGAACAAGATCACCAATTTTGAAGTCACGGTGCCTCAAGTGCTTGTTATAAGCACGTTTGACATGCTCAAGATAGAATTGATGATGTTCAAGAGCATTGAGATGCCATTCATCTAGTAACTCAAGCTCACGCTAGGCGATTTTGACGTGATAGTCCTCATCAGAGACAAATTCTCTGAGAGAGACATGAAGAGATGGAATCTGGACTTCCAAAGGAAGGACAACCTTAGACCCATAGATGAGAGAGAAGGGAGTAGCACCAAGTAGGAGTACGAATGCTAGTCCGATAAGCCCAAAGAGAAAAATGGATATGTAAATGCCAATCCCTACCATTTTGACTCATTACCTTTGTGAGGATATTACAAAAAGTTTTATTGGAAGCCTCTCTTGGCCATTAGTTTAGGGATAGTATGGAGAAGAAAATTGAGTTTGATATTAAAGCATTCAAAGGTTTGTAAATTGATTTTTTTGAAAGATTTACCATTATCTTTAATGAGTTTGTGTGGGACACCAAAGCGAAAAATAATGTGTTGATAGATAAAATCAACAATGGGTTAGCTTTGGTAGATGAAAGAGGATAGTTTCAACCCACTTAGTGAAGTAGTGGAATAATGATAGAGTGATGATCTTTGTGAAGAGAAAGGATTGATGAGATCGATGAGGTCAAGACCCCATTGTGAAAAAGGCCACAAATCCGTTGCGGGTTGTCAAAAACGACTAGGGATATTGTAAGATTAGAGTGTTGTTGACACTTGACACATTTCTTAGTGTGTTCACAACAGTCTCGATTAAGAGAAGGCCAATAGTAACCTAAATGTAAGATGCGTTTAGCTATGGCCAAGCCATTAAAATGTCCACCACAGATACCATCATGGACTTCTTGGATGGCTTTAGATGATTGGTGGTTTTGAGGCACCGAAGTAAAATACCATCGAACCATGTTTATAGAGGATTCCACCCAGAATAGTATAGTGATTAGCATGTAGGATAAAATATATTCTACCATTGGAAGTCAGATCTGGAGGGAGCACTAAATGGGATAGATAATCAAAAATGTGTTGATACCACTCATCTTGAGTATTGGTTGTGATGACATTGATTGAAGTCGATTGCCTAAGATGAGATGGTTGGTCTAATCACTGAACAACCACATAAAGTCATGAGTCTTCGGTAAAAGGTGGAATAAGCGAGGCTAAAGAAGCCATTGTATCTGCGAATTAGTTTGTAGTGCGAGGAATATCTTAGATAGTAAATTTATCAAAATATTGAAGTTGAAAGAGAACGATATCATGATATTTTGAAGGATATCATTTTACAATGATAGACACCAGTGACTTGATTAATGATGAGCTCATAATCACCGAAGATGTCGATATGATGAGCACCGAGATTAATGGCATTTTGAAGACCTAAAACAAGAGCTTCATATTCAGCCATATTATTGGTACATTCAAAGTTAAGTTTGTGTGCGACAAGGATAGGTGCACCCCAAGGAGGAATCATGATGAAACCTGCACCTCCCCCTTACTAACATTTGGACCCATCAAAGAAGAGTTTTAATTTAAATAGAGACAAATTGAATTCAATTTGTTGGATGTACTCATCTAGGAATTGAGTAAGGGGGACTTGAGTGTCCGGGAGAGGAGTATCAACTAATTGATCCGCAATGACCTGACCCTTGATAGATTTTTGCGAGATGAACTCGAGATCAAACTCTGTCATGAGCATGAGCCAACGAGTGATACGATCATTGTGATAGGGTTTTGCATGCATTTTCTTGAGTGGATTAACACTTGTAACAATATAAGTTTTGTGATTAAGGAGATAGTGATGAAGTTTAGAAGTCACGAAGAAGAGAGCACAACACAATTTTTAGCTTTGGAATAGCGTGTTTCATACTCATGAAGAGTGTGATTGACATAATAGATGGCTTGTTCTTTACCGCTAGCATCTCGATGTGAGATCATGGCTCCAAAATCATGATCATTCATAGAAATATAAAGATAGAATGGCTCCTCCTAGCGTGGAGGTGTAAGCACGAGTGGAGAAAGAAGATAAGATTTGAGATCATCAAAGGCCTTTTGGCAATGCTCATCCCATTCAAAATGAACATTCTTACGGAGGAGATGATGAAAAGGTTGACAACGGTCCGACAGCGATTCTGAGATAAAATGATGCACTTTGATTGAAGGCATCCTGAAGACCGTGAAGCTATTTTAAGTTGGAAGGGGGAGGCATCTCGAGGATAGCCTTTATTTTTGGGATCAACTTCAATGCCCCTAATATAAATGATAAAGCCTAAGATTTTACCGGTGAAAAGCCAAACACGCATTTAGATGGATTTCAAGTGAAGAAAAAATGAATTATCCTCTCAAAGAGAGGTGAAAGAATGAAAAGATGATCCTGACGGCATTTGGACTTACCGAGGAGGTCATCAACCTAATATTCTATAGATTTGTGTAAGAGATCATGGAAGATGTAGGTCATTGCACATTGATAAGTTGCTCATGAGTCTTAAGACCAAAAGGCATGACACGATAACAAAAAGTCCCCCAAGGAGTTATGAAGGAAGTCTTATGTTGGTCCTCTAGTGCGATGAGAATTTGATTATATCCAGAGAAACCATCCATAAGAGAAAGCATCTCGTGACCTGTAGTTAAATCCACGAGTTGGTCGATATTAGGTAGAGGAAAATCATCTTTTGAACAAGTGAGATTAAGATCTTGGAAGTCGGTATAAATTCAAATTTTCCCAGTAGCTTTGGTTACTAGTACTACATTTGAAACCCATTGTGGATAGTCAATGGGTTGGATGAAGTTAGTGGAAAGCAAGCGCTGCAACTCTTCTTTAACAAGAAGGGCTACACGAGGATGCATTTTATATAATTTTTTCTTAACCGGTTTGATGTCTGGAAGGGTAACGATATTGTGGACCACGATATTAGGATCGAGGCTTGGCATATCTTCATATGACCAAGAAAAAGCTTGGTGATGGTTGGAAAGAAAGGTGGTGAAGTCTCCTAACTCATGTGGATTAAGAGATTGGCCGACCTTAATGATGCGAGGGTCTTCAGAAGTCCCTATATTAATGTTGATAGTGGATTCGTTGAGAAGCGTAGATGTGTCAGAAGGAATGGTTTTAGGAAGATAAGAATCCTCTACCCCCAGATAGGTGAGGACAGAATCATCATCCGCACAATGGATAGTGTTGATAGTGGGAGAGTCATCTCTAATTATTTAGGGAAGACTATGGGTATGGAAGTGGATTTTCCATTAGTTTTATAGGTCAATGGACCTACGAAATGGTATTGACTAAAAAAATTTAGGTGGGATGGAAATGGTGTCATCCACATCAAGTGATGCTTCGACACAGGGGGAGAAGATGGTTCTCAATGGGAAAAGGCTCATCGAGAATAGTGATGGTGGCTTTTGATAGAGGTTTAAACCCTAAACCAAATTTTTGATGTGGTTTAAGAGTTGGAATGGACGTGAGGTCATGCACACCCTATTCATATTTTCCCAGGCCAAAGCCCTTCCATGTGCATCGATATAAATAAGTTTTTACAAATGTGGGATTCTGTAGATAATCAAACCCTGTTGAATAGGGTTTGGCCCTAGGTGGAGAATCAGGTGATAATGAGGTGTATCAAGACCATCATAGATGAAATTAGTCCATTGGTTAGGCATACCAATGGTGATGATGTGACCAAGACTTGGCTGATATTCTAGTTGTTTTTTCGGTCTACCATACTCGTTAGGTTTGAGATGGGCATCAAAAGAGAGAAGAGGAAGCTCTCCTAGTGAAAAACACTGCAACATCTCTTCCAAATTTTGTAAATCGGTAGTTTGGTTCAGCGGTATGGAAGAGGATGAAGCCTCGTTAGAGAATAAGCATTCTCCTCTGGAGGGCAGACCCCGTGGTCATGTCACATTGTGCGGAAGGGAAAGGATCACTGGATGAGTATAGATTTTTCCCTCATATTGATATTTTAAGCATCGATGGAGGGTTGATGGGATGCAATGCATTGTACAAATCCAGGAGCATCTAAGGATCATATTATAGTGGAATTTTCCTTCAACAATGTAAAAAATTCATGAAGTAGTTTCTTACCTACCTAAATGGGCAGGACCATAGTTCCTAAAGTAACTACCAGCTGATCATTAAATGATCAAAGGGTGAAAGGCGGTGGTGACACTATGTTCTTTGGTAACTTAAGTTGCTCGAATGTGTGGGAGGAAATGACATTGAGTGCAGCACCACTATCGATCATAGTGCTTTTAACATAGTGTTGTTTATTTTAACTGTAATAAAGAGAGGATCCTCTAAATCTTTGGAAGAAAGGGGAGGAATTTCAGAATCCTCAAAGGAAATGGTGGTTGATGGTCTATTCAACCCAAAAACCATCTCAAAAGGCTAGGGATCATCTGAATTCACTGCGATATGGATGTAGGTTATCAATCAGATCCTGGCGATGTTGTGGAGATGATTAAATGAGGTCAAAAAGAGACATTTTGATCGGAGCATGGGTGAGTTGTTTCATAATACTCTTCTCAACCGACAGAATCTAAGCATGAGGTGAAGCGTGAATAGAGATTCGAGGTCTCAGGGTTGATGAGGAAGGAGGAACTCCTTGAGGGCCACAGAAATGACAACCCATGGTCGAGATGTCTATAGAATGATGATGGATTATCATCTTATTGTGCTCTAGTGGCGATATGAATTGTGTCGATTTGAGAAGGTGGAAGATCATTTGGAGTGGAATTAATAGAATTAGACGTGCGGGTGGACCATTCAGGCTCGAGATGAAGTCGAGATGAGAGAAGGTACTTGTTCCTCCTCCTCTTCCATCAGGAGAAGATCACTTTCTTCCAAGAGGTTGTTAACAATGATTAAGGGCTTTACATCCCTTTGTGTCATGACTTGGAGTGCGGTGGTAAGCACAAATCAAATCGAGTTGAACTAGAAGGTTTTCTCCTTTAGGATTATAATATTTGATCGGAGGAAGAGATATGGATGAAGATTGGATAAGTTGGCGAAGAATTTTAGTATAGAATCCCATGTACAAAGATGAGAATAGGGATGATGAAGGCACCTTTTTCTCTTAATAGACTGCCGAGGTAAAAGAATCTACATATCTAGTTTGACAGTATTTTTAGGGATCATTTTGCTTTTTGGACATTAGGAAAATAGGTTTGGGTGCTTGAGATGGAAGTAAGTGAGATAAAATTGATTTCGGTGGAGGAGGAGCTCCTAAGATAGATTTTGAAGATGATGAAGATGGGACAAGTGTTATGGTCTTCAGAAATGAAGAAGGCTTCTTGGTCTAAATAGATGACAATTTAGATACAACTAATTTAGATGGGGGAGGAGCTCCCAAAATAGGTTTGATAGGAGGAACAAAGGGTGCCTTGTCTTTTGGTGATGAAGATGATGGTTACGATAAAAGAGGAGCGCCTTTCTAGTGGGTAAATTCACTTTACTAGCACGAGAAGATGGTATTGTAGAAGAAGATGATGATTTTGATGGTGTTGTAGAAGAAGACACCTTCTAAGTCGGATAAATCCAATCTTTTATGAGGTGCGGAGAGGGATTTTTGAGGAAAGCACTAAGAGTCTTAATAGTATGAAATATTAGTTTTCCTTTTGAGGGGATGGTGACAACTTGACCACATAAGGTGATTGTAACCTTTTGGGGAAGTAGATGGTGAGGAATCTTGGTGATGTAACGTTAGAATTTACTTGTCTCGGTTTAAGTTCGGGAACCAAAAGTGGAGGTGTTGGTGCTTTATTTCTTTAGATTTTACCTTAATAGAAGGCAACATCATTGGTGATGGAAGAAGTGGATGACGAAGAAGTGGTTCCTGTGATGGAAATACTTTGGTATAGTAATTATGGAGTGTAACTACTATAGGAAAGGAAATGGGAAGAGTCAAAATCAAGGGCACTTTTGTTGGTAGAGAAGTTACGACTATAGGTATGTTCATCAATGGTATAGTCATGGTGAAAATAGGAGAAACAGAAGTAGATGCATTCATTATGGAAACTTGAAGAGATGTAAATGCCTCAAGCATTGAAAGAATGTCTGACGATGAGACAGATGAGGATGACACTGTCTCTGGCATGGATGGAAGATCAGATAAAGAGTCAGAGAGAGATGAATCCATCTCTAACAATGGAGGAATATTTAAAGATGGATTATTCAAAGATGGTGGAATCTTAGAGATTAACGAAGAGGGAGGAAGTTCGATTCGGTGATGTGTTCGTAGATGGTTTAGGTTTAGAAGAAGATTATTTGGTAGAAGATAAAGCTGATAGTATGAGTGTTTGGTTTTTGAGACCCTGAAGCATCATTGTTCGGGGAATGATTGGGAAAAGGTTGTTTAAAGACATCAAGTCCCTGATTTGGGGAGCATTGGTTTATCTAGAATGAGCTTGCCTTTATCGATGAATTTTTGACAAGATTTTGAAGGTCGACATCGTTCAATGTCATGGCCTTTGGTTCTATGATAACGACAGAAGTCATTTTCCCTATACCAGAATGGTCGTTCTTGGATTTCATCAAAATTTCTAATAGGGGGAAGTTCGATCATGTGAACTTCTAACATTTTTTCTAAGATAGAAGCATATGATTCCCCCAACGAAGTAAAAGATCGAGATGATGAGGGTCCTTTTCGAGAAGATGAAGAGTCTCTCCATGTGGTGTTTTATTAGAAGTGTTATCATCTCGTGATGTTTTTAATACGATAGCGTTGGTGGACCCCTGATTCTTATCTTTACTAGAGCGGAACGGTTTGATTTTGTAAATCGAGAAAAATCTGGTTTAGATTTAGAGTGAAGTTTTAATTTCCTTTGTTCAATAGCACGGGACTCAAGTTTCATGCCATCGTAAATGCTTCTTCAAATGTGTGAAAAGGTTTGAATCCTTAAAGTGGAAGAAATGTGATTAGTGCAAGATTGAGTAAAAAACTCGATTTGTTGGGATTGAGGAAGGGAGAAAGAAAATTGATTTATTATACCTCTCTCCAACGAGCTACAAAGTCTGATAGACTCGTCATTGAATTGATGAATGTTATAAACATCTGTAATCGAGATCTTATATGTGATATTTATTGAAAAGTTTTCAATAAACATCTAAGCTAATTGAGAGAAAGAAAGCAGGGAATATTGGGAATGTTATTATAACAGTCTAAAGTAGGCCCTACTAGAGACATAGGAAATTATGGAGCATAAGCTCCCTGATCTGGGCTGTAAGGTAGCGTGCGTGCTGCCTGAACGCTCACATGTGTTGTTGAGGATCCTCTAGGCAAACATGTTAAGATATATATTTTGATCTTAAGGGAATGTGTTGCTAATCTGGATTCTTGCATCTTGTAATTTGTTTACATGGGACATGATTATTATTGCTTGTATGTTTGTTGATGTGATGACAAATTTGTCGTATGCTTTGAACTCTATTGCTGATTGTGCACACCTTGAATCAATTCCATTGATCCAAAGTATGCTGTGGCCTTCTTGTGATCGCTTTGTCGATTTACTCTTAAAACAGACTGAAGGTTGATATAAATGTGCGGCACACGATTTGGTATGAGCAGTGCACACGTAGATGCCAACGACAAAGGTTCGATTCTCGAACCATGCACTGTTGTAACGTGAGACCTCGTAAGGTGATAAATGCCTGGATGCGGGTGGCTCAGGCATGTATAACGTGAAGGACGAAACGTCCTGCACAACATTGAAATTGGATGTCAGTCGGGAAGACTTGATTGGAAGTTGATTAATTAGTGTTAGGTGTTAAGGGAAATTAGATCCTAATCTAATCCTAAGTTCTACCTTACATCCTAAACTACTATCCTAAGTGGATTTTTAAATTCTAAAATGGTGAAAATAGACCTAAGTTCTATTAACCTAAGAACTAGGCGATGACCTAGGTATGAACACTATTGTTAATCCTAAACTAATCCTAACCTAGAAGGGGATGCACAGACCCATGGGGGATGGAAAGGATAAGGATGGAAGGAAATTTAATGGCAATAAATGTGAGTCCTTGCGTGGACAGCGCCAAGTTTGGCGGGAACAGGGAAAAGGTGGAGGTATCTAGTTGGTTATGGGACTAAACTTGGTTTGCATGCAAAATTTGAATTTGGTGGTTCGCCAACCCAAGTCGGCGGTGGCGTGAGGAAATAGAAAAGGCTAGAGCCTTTAATGCATTTAATTTCTTGGTCTTCGCGACCAGCCCGCCTTGGAAAGAGTATGGAGGAATTTTTGTTGGTCATTTGTGTTTGTTCGGATTTTTGGAAAGTTGCTCTGCATTTGGTTTTTCTTGGTTCAGTCGAACCAGTTGTGTTGGTTGATTATCACTGTTTCTTTGGAAATTGAAGGCTATTTTCTGAGCCTGTAGAGGAAGGGATTGTTTGGAAAGCTTGTTGTTGTCGCCGTGGAAGGAAATACCACCTGTAGACGCGGTTTTCTTCGAGCTTCGAGGAAAAATTTGCAGGCATGTTAAGCCCTTCTCTTTAAAACACTTGCTTTGTTTAAGCGTCTCATTAAAACAACCCTGCTCTTCTTCTTGAGGGTTTTGGGTTTTGGGTTTATTCGATTTGGGTTTGTTGATTTATTTTGGAAATGATTTGGGTAGAATCATTTTCTTGCTGTTGTGATTTGAACTGTCTTTGCATAAATTTGAGTTGGAAATACAAACATGCTGTGTTGGTTTGTTTGACAGTATTGGGGAAATTGGGAATTCAGGAGGTATAGGTATTTTTAGATAAATGTTTATATGAATGGCTGTATGCAGAATTGTATAGGAGTTTTTTTCATTGTTGAGCAATTGTTCTTTTGCTAATGAACTTGAGTGATGAAACGTATTAGCTGTGCGAGTTGTTTGAAGTTGTTTCTTTATTGAAATTTTTGAGGAAATGAGTTCCTCTTCCTTCTGTTGTTTTGGATTTTGAAGGAAATAGCATTTGAGTTTTATTGAGCATTATGAGCTCGGTTTGATGGAAGTACTAGTAATATTCTTTGTGCTTTTTCTTTTGTAAAAGAAATGGATGAATACGACTTGAGGTATTCATGGGAGTTGGAAAAAGTAATTGTTTTTCTTTTGAACTTATAAATGATTATATTTTTTCCTTGCTGTGATGGAAAGATGATTTTGTTGTGTTTTATTGATGCGGTTCGATCTTCCAGTTGAATTTGTTAGTCGTGAATACGAACTTGGCTTGGGATTTCTGTGCAAATAAATGGAAAAACATGGGAATTTGTCTTGTTGTTTGAGTCTGTCTTGACTGTACCAAGCTTACGCATTTAATACCCTATGCGGGTTTGCCTTGATATAGGTATTGATAAATGATTATTGTATTCTGAAGTTCTGCATATCATTATGAACTAGAAAAATGGATTTCGGGTAGAAATGTTTGTTGGCAAGGAACTCGAATTGGGTATTCATTTCATATGGTATAATGAATGGAAACTGTACAGGCTATATGAGTTTGTTTTTCATTATTGAACAATTGTTCTATTGTCAATATGGGTTGAGCTGTCATGATAGAACAAATACGACTGGGGTGTTCTTATTACATTTTGAAGAAAATGATTGTTTCTTACTGAAATTATAGGGAAACGAATTCTTCTTCTTTCTGCTGTTTTTGATTTGATAGAAACAGTAATTGGGTTTATTGAACTTTATAAGTTCGGCTTGATAGAGATGACAGTGGCATTTAAATTGTTTCCTGAGTGCTGTGTTTTCCTGTACAAATGGAAGATTGGAATGTTTCAGGAGATCTCTGATTTTGCACTGTCAAAAAAAAAAAAATGAATTCGACTTGACTGATTCTTGTTGTATTTGAAGGAAATGGATGTTTTCTTATTGAAATAGTTAAGGGAATGAATTTTTCTCTTTTGTTGATTGAGTTCTGGAAATAGCAATAATAGAGCTTTACTGTGCAATATGAATTGGTCTTGCTGTAGGTAACAACAATGTGCAAATTGTTATTATGAACTGTATGCGTTCATGGATATAGAAGGTCATGTGAATAAGTGATTACGTGGCTGTATAACTGTTTATTTGGTTAAAAATACAGTGAAAGAAGTATGGAATCTTCTAGTACAGTAAGTACATAGTATGCATCTTTATACTGCTTGTCTATGATGAATACGATGTTTTACTAACCTGTTTATGGTATTCGTATGAGCCTGATTTAAATGAAGTATTGATAAGGACGATAAATTCATCCTTGTTTTCATTTAAAGCTGAATATGAACGGAACTATTTCTTGCTGTTGGAAAGTGAATTCCGAATGGATTTTGTAAGTTTCACTCTGAACTGTTATCTTGATTTGTGTCTCGTTTGGATTCAATTTTTAGGACAGTCATGAGGAAAGAAATAGGAATGTGAATGGAAAACTTGGAAAAATGATCTTTTCTTCTCTCATACAGTTGGAAATCTGTAATCGTTTAGGAACGAATTTTGTAATTGCTTGGGTATAAGCAACTATATTTATTGTTGTTTGCTTTCTCATCTGTACTTGATTGCTTGGAATCAAATGAGATGCATGAACTGAAAGGAAAGTAATTGGTTTACATTTCAGTTAGATTTTATCCTTTGCATTTATTACTAATGAAAGGAATGGAAAGGATAGCAGTTATGTTATAACAGCAGTATGCTTACTTATATTCCTAGTTCTTACAAATGTTGTAATCTGGAACTGTGGAAGGAAATTGCGTCTTGTAATGGTTATGTGGGAAATAGGACAACAATTCTTTGACTGATTGGGATGGTATTTAGATGGTTCAGTTGTTATGTTGTTCATTCTTTTTGATACTTAATTCTTGATTGATGTTCATACTGTCGTTTCATAAAAGCAGGGTTCTTTTATTGAGACAGTTAATTAGAAGCACCTCATTTTAATGACAAGTGCTTAATATGCTCAGTTCATTGAACTGACCCGTGCAAGTAATTTTGCAGATGGAACTTGATTAAAATGAAGACATGGTTGTTTTCTGATACTTCTTTTGATTGTCTGAAGATGAATTGTATTTGTTAGTTATTATTCCTCTACGAGGAATTGTGAAAAGAAGAAAGTACATTCTTCTATCTATGAGTTGTAATGTTGTTTAATATAAACAAAGTCCAGTCATTTGGACTGGAAAATGTATGGATTATGAAATGGATTGATGAATACAAATACAAGTGTGATATTTTAATGACTATATCAGTTTGATATTGTTGATTAAATTGGAAATATAATGTTATTTCTTGATTTGGAATTATTCAATTGTCCTTGGATGGATTTAAAAGGAATTGACATCTATTCTTACCTAAATGCAACTTTTAAGTTGAAATGTGCAATTAGTTCATACTTGGGTAAAGATGAATTTTTAATTGACATTAAAAGGATTAGGAAGAACATGATCTCATAACTGATAGGTATTCGGGATTAGCTTGGAAGCTAAGGAATATCAAATAACTTAGGAGCAACCGAACTTCGTTTTCGGACTCCGTTAATAGCCTCGAATGTTAAATTCAGAAAGAAAGGATATGGGATAAATATATCCAGGGCTAATAGACCTTAACTATGTAAGGTTAAGGAGAATAAATGAATACATTTATTGAGAATTAGACCTCGTTTAAATGACGTCTAATAAGCTGGAATTCTGAATTTGGTTACAGTTGTGGAAAACTTGGTTAAGTTTAATAGGTTAAACTTATTACGTCCGTCGGTAATGGGCTGCTTAATCCAATGATTAAGAAAAGAACCAAGTAGAGAAAATGCAACCCTTCGGTATGAAGGAGAAGATGCATAGCAAGCTAGAAGATGGATTTAGTCTCTCTTAGCTCCATACAACTGTAACAGGAACGAGGATAAAGGATCAGCATGGTTGCTGAAAGTTGATCTTAAATATTAAGATCATATCCAAATCACTTGAGCTGGATGTGTACTCTCGATGGGAGGATTCCGTAGGACATTGACATACGCCAGCTACAGCACGGTGTCTTCATGAAGGCGGGGTCTTCATGACGACACAATGTTATAGCTGACATATTACAATGCCCTCCCGAATTAAATCATCAAGAATACATAGGCTGAATATTAAGTTCTTGGCTGGGGATAGGAGTATGATCACGTATACGGAGTGACTCCGGAGGACTAAAGATAACTAGACACACGGAGTCGTTGGGAACGACACCGTATGTCTGCGTATCTTTAGTTACCATGAGTGCCTTCCTATATTCGTTCATATTGCTAGTTGGAAATTGGAAGTTAGAATTTGACCTTAAATTGGAAGGACTGGTAGGAACCAGGAAAGACCATTCTAGATAACAGGTGAAGTGAGGTGAAGGACGTATTCCATTGGTGTGTATCACATCCAGGAATATGATCATGCAAAGCATGTGAAAATCTTTGGCCAAAAGTATCGCATGAAGTCTTTGGTTGCGTTGTCCTAATCACTTAATTTAAGATGCAGGATGTCAGATGAATATCAGTAACAGATATTCAGATAGGCTTCTTAAATGGATCACTTCGATAACCGGAAACGGTTAAGAGAACCTTGTATATATATTATACTATGCATGAATGAACATGAAGGATCGGTAGTTGCCGAGTCATGAAATGAGAGATCGTTGAAACTCCGAGCCATGAAAATGGGAGATCGGTAGTTCTTGAGTCATTTCTGATGAGCATATAGAATCTGTTATAAGATTGAATGGCTTTGAATGTGTGTTCCATATTGTAAATATGTGAACGAGGGAACATTAGTTTTAAAAGGAAATTGTGTGTTCCAATTTGCATTGTTTGGGCAAGAGAACAATTATTAAAACTTGAACGTGTGTTTGAATTATATAATTCATAACAGAGAACGTTTTATAAAAAAAAAAATTCCCTTGTTCTAGTATCTTAAAATGGGGATGTTACATCTTGGTATCAGAGCTGAAGGTTGCAGCTCTTGGACCTAATGAGTCCACGATATTAATAAGGTTTACATTTTCTTATTGAGCGAGAAAATGGTGAACAAGAGGAATCTTTGCGAATAACCCGTTACGGGGTGGAGAAGCATCTCTTGCTCAAAATTGGATGAAATCCTTGCTTTGCCCTACTAGATACGAGAGATCGTTTGACTATTCTGGAACAACAGTCAATGGGAAATGAAGAGGAGGAAGATGAAGCTGATATAAATGATCAGCCACCGCCTCATGTGGACAACATCAATGGAGGGAATCGGGTGTTGATAATAATAATGTAATTGCTCCTAATCATCCACGAAAATAAAAGGGCAAGATTAGCGGTGAACTTACAAATGATATAAAGAGAATAAGTCCTCCAAAGTTTGATGGAACAACCCTTGGGGACGGAGTTGAGAATTGGCTCAGTGAAATGGAGAAATACTTTGCAATAAGAAACTTCTCTGAAGAGACCAAAGCGATATGGGGAGCATATCAGCTTTCTCATGAAGCATCATCATGGTGGGACAACCGTAAGGTTGAGTTGAATATTGTCGAATCAGACATAACTTGGGATCAATTTAAGGGTTATTTTAGGCAACGATGGCTGCCTCAACTCTATTTTGATAGGAAAATGGTGAATTTAGAAGCTGGTCGCAAGGAAGGCTGTCGGTGACAGAATACTGGGAAGGGTTTACTAAACTCCTTAAGTATGTGCCGCAGTACCAAGCTGACGAGAAGTTCAGAATACGGAAATTCATAATGGGACTGAATCCCATCATTGGTGGCGAAGTGGATGTCCACGGCCCAACCACCATGGAAGGAGTTGTCGAAAAGGCAATTAGACAGGAACAGAAATTGAGAGCAATTTCTGCTCACAGGGAAGAGATAAGGAAGAAGATTCCCAATTCTTCTTCATCTCTCGCACCTAAAAGGGGACCTTGGAAAAGGTTTGGTGTGAAAAACAAAATTGTTGTGGATAACAACAAGAAATCTGTGATGAACAGACCTGTAAATAGCATGTGGAACAACTTCACAAAAGTTAGTGGCAATGGACAGAAGTCCTATGGGAGCCAGAATGATAACTTCAAAGCTGGTAACAAATTTGAGCCTAGAAAAGGGCCAGTTGGAGGATGCTTCAACTGTGGAAAGGACCACTATGTGAATCATTGTCCTCTGAAGAAGGATGATCGCGGTCAGTAGCATAGGATACATGCTGCAGTGGCTAACAGACAAGCTGAAAAGCAAGTTACGCCTATAGAAGTTCGGGTAAGTTATTCGGTACACCTGTAGTCATACTTTTTGATACTGGAGCTACTGAATGCTTTATTTCTGCTAAACTTGCAATGAAATTAAAAAGAAAGGCTGAACGAATGGATAAAACATGGACAGTGCATTATGGGAATAATGTTGTCCATACAGTCGAAATGTGCCTTTTTGGGGCAATTCTTGACTTGCCTAGTTTCTCCACCGAAGTTGACTTGTATGTCACTCCTCTAGGATCATATGATATCATTATTGGAGTTAGCTGGTTGCTGAACATAAGGCAAAAGGTGATTATTATGAAAAACAAATTTGTTGTTTTGATGACTGCGAAAGCAGTGATCATTCAAGGTGTAAAACGTGAAGTTGCGGTTAGGAAGCGCTGAGCTATGCAACTAAAAAGGGCTAAAAAAGAGGCTGCACCTTGTATGCAGTAAAAATGACGAGAAAATTGAGGAAGATAATGATTTCATGGAAAGATATCCATTGTTAAGGGTTTTGGTGATGTGTTTCGGAGGAATTGCGAGTCTTCCACCCAAGCGAGAGTTTGACTTTGCAATAGAAAAAACCGGGAGGCCGAACCCATATCTAAGGCACCTTATAGAATGACCACCATCGAGTTGGTAGAGCTAAAGGCTCGATTACAAGAACTTTTGACTAAGGGGCTGATAAGACCGAGCGTCTCACCTTGGGGAGCGCGGTAATTTTTGTAAAGAAAAAGGATGGCACATTGAGGTGTGCATTGATTACGAGAATCTTTGAACAAGGCAACTATTAAAAATCGATACCCACTTCCTAGGATTGATGATCATTGATCGGATGCGAGGAGCATCAGTCTATTCAAAAATAGATCTTGATCAGGTATCATCAGTGAGAATAAAGGAAGAAGATATTCAAAAACAACTTTTAGAACAAGTACGGGCATTATGAGTTCACGGTGTTACCTTTTGGGTTGACTAATGCACTACCGCCTTCATGAATCTGATGAACAATATTTTTCAAGAATACTTAGACAAGTTTGTGCTTGTATTCTTAGACGACATTCTTATATACTCTAAAAATGTCGAAGAGCACCAAGAACATCTAAGGATAGTCTTTGGAAATTTTAAGAAAGAGGAAGTTGTATGGTAAACTGTCTAAATGTTCCTTTTATGATGCAGAGGTGCATTATTTGGGACACGTTATAAGCAAGAATGGAATAGTTGTTGACCCTTCAAAGATCACAGCTATAACCGAAGTGGCTGCGCCTAAGAACGTGCACGAAGTGAGGAGCTTCATGGGCTTGGCTGGATATTATCGAAAGTTCGTTAAGGACTTTTCAAAAATTGCTGCCCCAATCACTTCACTGCAAAAGAAGGATAAGAAATTTGTCTGGACGGACAAATGTGAATCTGCCTTTAAAAATTTAAAGGAACAGTTAACTACAACACCTATTTTGACTGTACCTGATCCAAATGGAAATTTTATGGTTGTAACGGATGCCTCAGGAGAAGGCCTTGGAGGTATTCTGTTACAGAATAACCATGTTATAGCTTATGAAAGTAGAAAGCTTAAGTTACATGAACAAAATTATGCTCCACACGACCTAGAACTCGCTGCCATTGTTCATGCACTTCAAATGTGGAGGCATTACCTTTTAGGCAAGCCTTTTGAGTTAAAAACAGACCATCTGGGGTTGAAGTATATTTTTACTCAGCCAAATCTGAATGCAAGGCAAGCGAAGATGGTTAGAATTTCTGTCTCAGTATGATTTTGATATAAGCTACATCAAAGGCAAGGAAAATAGAGTGGCAGATGCTCTGAGTCGAAGGAAGCATATCTCTGCTCTTATAACGTTAAGAACTCAGTTTAAGGATGAGGTGAAAGATGCCTTGGAATCAGATCCTTATTTCCAGCAAGTCAAAACAGCACTTGCTGCAGATCCAAAGGATGTCAGGTATAAAGGATTTCATTTTGACAATGAAGGAATTCTGAGGTTCGAAAACAGGGTATATATACCTTTGGCAAATGACTTAAGAGGAAATTGTTAACTGAATTTCATAATTCACCTTTTTCTGGACACCCTGGCATTACGAAAATGCTTGCTGATCTTAAGCAACAATACTTCTGGAAGGGAATGAAAAAGGATGTGGTGGAATTTGTAACACACTGCTTGGAATGTCAGCGTGTTAAGGTGGAACATATGCATCCCGCTGGATTATTGTATCCCCATGACATTCCGCGATACAAATGGCAAGTGATAACGATGGATTTCGTTCAAGGATTGCCTATGTCAAGAAATAAGCATGATATTATCACTGGTTGTAGTCGACAAATTGACCAAAGTGGCACACTTCATTCTTTGGTAATTTGAAAGACGATGCACCGTGTGTTAGCAAGAAGATTTGTACATGAAATCTTGATTGCATGGAATACCGGAATTAATCATATCGGACGAGAGATCGAGGATGACATCAAGGTTTTGGCAAACGCTTAATGCGGCCTTGGGAACTAAATTAAACTTGATTCTGCATATCATCCGGAGACGGATGGACGGTGAGAGAGTTAATCAGGTTTTAGAGGACATGTTAAGGATGTATTGCATGGACCAGCAGTATAAATGGGAGGAATACCTTCCATTTGGTTGAATTTGCCTTACAATAATACATATCATGCCTCTTTAAAAATGGCGCCCTTTGAAGCATTGTATGGAAGAAAATGCGAGAACCCCTGTCATTTGGGACAGCGTTGAGGACGAGAGAGAGGTAATTGGGCGAGAAATCCTTACGGAAATGGAACAACAAATCAAAATGATTGGGAACATCTAAAGGAGGCTGCCGATAGGCAAAAGAGTTATGCGAGACTTAAAGCGGGTTGATAGGAATTATAAAGCTGGGAGAGAAGGTCTTTCTTGGGTGAAGCGAAAAAGAGCTCAATAACTTTTGGCAAGGCTGCCAAGTTGTCGCCACGATACGTGGGACCTTTTGAAATTGTTGAAATAATCAACCACCTGTAGCTTATCGTCTAGCATTACCTCTGCTTTGTCTCAAATGCATGATGTTTTTCATATTTCTTTGCTTAAGAAATACGTGATGATTTATCACATGTGCTGAATTGGAATTCCTTGCAGGTCAAGACCCGGGAATAATCGTGGTTAAGCCCATTCGAGTCTTTGGGAACTCGCCGGTTGTACTTAAGAAATCGTGAAGTGAATCAATGTAAGGTCAGTGGGACCGAGTTCAGCGAAGAAAGTGCAACTTGGGAAAATCTCGAAGAAATGAGATCTGCTTTTCCACATTTGTTTGATCGAATTTGAAATTGAAAAAGCGATAATTCTACCAAATTTAGACAATTATTAGTCTATTTACGGTTGTCTTAAAACATTGTTTTTAAGAGTGAATCTATTTTGGTATGAACTTATGAATGGAAGGACAATAACTGAACTTTGTCCTAGGAACTCCTTGATTTGGTTAATTTGATCATCGGGACGATGATTCTTTAAGGAGGGAGGAATGTAACGCCCTGATTTTTGTAAGTTATCATGGTGATTACTTTCTTAATGTTGTAACTGCTGAAATGAAGGCAAACATGTTAAGATATATATTTTGATCTTAAGGGAATGTGTTGCTAATCTGGATTCTTGCATACTGTAATTTGTTTACATGGGACAACAGTTATTATTGCTTGTATGTTTGCTGATGTGATGACAAATTTGTCGTATGCTTGCTGAACTCTATTCGCTGATTGACAGCACACCTTGAATCAATTCCATTGATCCAAAGTATGTTGTGGCCTTCTTGTGATCGCTTTGTCGATTTACTCTTAAAACAAACTGAAGGTTGATATAAATGTGCAGCACCTGATTTCAGGTATGAACAGCTGGCACGTAGATGCCAACGGAAAAGGTTCGATTCTCGAACCATACACTGTTGTAACGTGAGACCTCGTAAGGTGATAAATGCCTGGATGCGGGTGGCTCAGGCATGTGATAACGTGGGACGAAATGTCCTGCACAACATTGAATTGGATGTCAGTCGGGAAGACTTGACTGGAAGTTGATTAATTAGTGTTAGTGTTAAGGGAAATTAGATCCTAATCTAATCCTAAGTTCTACCTTACATCCTAAACTACTATCCTAAGTGGATTTTTAAATTCTAAAATGGTGAAAATAGACCTAAGTTCTATTAACCTATGACCTAGGTATGAACACTATTGTTAATCCTAAACTAATCCTAACCTAGAAGGGGACGCACAGACCCATGGGGGATGGAAAGGATAAGGATGGAAGGAAATTTAATGGCAATAAATGTGAGTCCTTGCGTGGACAGCGCCAAGTTTGGCGGGAACAGGAAAAAGGTGGAGGTATCTAGTTGGTTATGGGACTAAACTTGGTTTGCATGCAAAATTTGAATTTGGTGGTTCGCCAACCCAAGTCGGCGGTGGCGTGAGGAAATAGGAAAAGGGCAGAGCCTTTAATGCATTTAATTTCTTGGTCTTCGCGACCAGCCCGCCTTGGAAAGAGTATGGAGGAATTTTGTTGGTCATTTGTGTTTGTTCGGATTTTTGGAAAGTTGCTCTGCATTTGGTTTTTCTTGGTTCAGTCGAACCAGTTGTGTTTGGTTGATTATCACTGTTTCTTTGGAAATTGAAGGCTATTTTCGAGCCTGTAGAGGAAGGGATTGTTTGGAAAGCTTGTTGTTGTCACCGTGGAAGGAAATACCACCTGTAGACGCGGTTTTCTTCGAGCTTCGAGGAAAAATTGCAGGCATGTTAAGCCCTTCTCTTTAAAACACTTGCTTTGTTTAAGCGTCTCATTAAAACAACCCTGCTCTTCTTCTTGAATGGGTTTTGGGTTTATTCGATTTTGCTGTCATGTTGGAAATGATTTGGGTAGAATCATTTTTCTTTGTTGTGATTTGAACTGTCTTTGCATATATTTGAGTTGGAAATACAAACATGTTGTGTTGGTTTGTTTGATAGTATTGGGAATTTGGGTATTTCTTTTTAGATGATTATATTGAATGGAACTGTACAGGTAGTATGAGTTGTTTTTCATTGTTGAGCAATTGTTCTTTTGCTATATGAACTTGAGTGATGAAACGTATTATCTGTGCGAGTTGTTTGAAGTTGTTTCTTTATTGAAATTTTTGAGGAAATGAGTTCCTCTTCCTTCTGCTGTTTTGGATTTTGAAGGAAATAGCATTTGAGTTTTATTTGAGCATTATGAGCTCGGTTTGAAGGAAGTGATAGTAATATTATTATTGTTGTGCTTTTTCTTTTGTAAAAGAAATGGATGAATACGACTTGGGTATTCGTGAAAGTTGGAAAAGAAATTGTTTTTCTTCTGAACTTATAAATGAACTGTGTTTTCTCCTTGTTGTGATGGGAAGATGATTTTGTTGTGTTTTATTGATGCGGTTCGATCTTCGGTTGGATTGTTTTCGTGAATACGAACTTGGCTTGGGATTTCTGTGCAAATAAATGGAAAAATATGGGAATTGTCTTGCTGTTTGAGAGTCTGTCTTATGACTATACCTTGCTTACGCATTTAATACCCTATGCGGGTTTGCCTTGATATAGAGTGTATTGATATATGATTATTGTATTTTGAGTTACGCATATCATTATGAACTAGAAAAATGGATTTCGGGTAGAAATGTTTGTTGTGAGGAACTCGAATTGGGTATTCATTTCATATGGTATAATGAATGGAAAGCTATATATGAGGCTATATGAGTTTGTTTTTCATTATTGAACAATTGTTCTATTATCGATATGGGTTGTTGTCATGATAATAAAACGATTTGGGGTGTTCTTATTACATTTGAAGAAAATGATTGTTTCTTTTTGAAATTAAAGGAAAGCGATTCTTCTTCTTCTCATTGTTTTTGATTTGAAGAAATGTAATTGGGTTTTATTGAACTTTATAAGTTGGCTTGATAGAGATGACAGTGGCATTTAAATTGTTTCCTGAGTGTTGTGTTTTCCTGTACAAATGGAAGATTGGAATGTTTCAGGAGATCTCTGATTTTGCACTGTCATTCAAAAAAAAAAAAAATGAATCGACTTGACTGATTCTTGTTGTATTTGAAGGAAATGGATGTTTTCTTATTGAAATAGTTAAGGGAATGAATTTTTCTCTTTTGCTGATTGAGTTCTGGAAATAGCAATAATAGAGCTTTACTGTGCAATATGAATTGGTCTTGCTGTAGGTAACAACAATGTGCAAATTGTTATTATGAACTGTATGCGTTCATGGATATAGAAGGTCATGTGAATAAGTGATTACGTGGTTGTATAACTGTTTATTTGGTTAAAATACAGTGAAAGAAGTATGGAATCTTCTAGTACAGTAAGTACATAGTATGCATCTTTATATTGCTTGTTCTATGATGAATACGATGTTTTACTAACCTGTTTATGGTATTCGTATGAGCCTGATTTAAATGAAGTATTGATAAGGACGATAAATTCATCCTTGTTTTCATTTAAAGCTGAATATGAACGGAACTATTTCTTGCTGTTGGAAAGTGAATTCCGAATGGATTTTGTAAGTTTCACTCTGAACTGTTATCTTGATTTGTGTCTCGTTTGGATTCAATTTTTAGGACAGTCATGAGGAAAGAAATAGGAATGTGAATGGATAACTTGGAAAAATGATCTTTTCTTCTCTCATACAGTTGGAAATCTGTAATCGTTTAGGAACGAATTTTGTAATTGCTTGGGTATAAGCAACTATATTTATTGTTGTTTGCTTTCTCGTCTGTACTTGATTGCTTGGAATCAAATGAGATGCATGAACTGAAAGGAAAGTAATTGGTTTACATTTCAGTTAGATTTTATCCTTTGCATTTATTACTAATGTAAGGAAAGGGAAAGGATAGCAGTTATGTTATAACAGCAGTATGCTTACTTATATTCCTAGTTCTTACAAATGTTGTAATCTGGAACTGTGGAAGGAAATTACGTCTTGTAATGGTTATGTGGGAAATAGGACAGCAATTCTTTGACTGATTGGGATGGTATTTAGATGGTTCAGTTGTTATGTTGTTCATTCTTTTGATACTTAATTCTTGATTGATGTTCATACTGTCGTTTCATAAAAGCAGGGTTCTTTTATTGAGACAGTTAATTAGAAGCACCTCATTTTAATGACAAGTGCTTAATATGCTCGATTCATTGGCCCGACCCGTGCAAGTAATTTTGCAGATGGAACTTGATTAAAACGAAGACATGGTTGTTTTCTGATACTTCTTTTGATTGTCTGAAGATGAATTGTATTTGTTAGTTATTATTCCTCTACGAGGAATTGTGAAAAGAAGAAAGTACATTCTTCTATCTATGAGTTGTAATGTTGTTTTATATAAACAAAGTCCAGTCATTTGGACTGGCAAATGTATGGATTATGAAATGGATTGATGAATACAAATACAAGTGTGATATTTTAATAACTATATCAGTTTGATATTGTTGATTAAATTGGAAATATAATGTTATTTCTTGATTTGGAATTATTCAATTGTCCTTGGATGGATTTAAAAGGAATTGACATCTATTCTTACCTAAATGCAACTTTTAAGTTGAAATGTGCAATTAGTTCATACTTGGGTAAAGATGAATTTTTAATTGACATTAAAAGGATTAGGAAGAACATGATCTCATAACTGATAGGTATTCAGGATTAGCTTGGAAGCTAAGGAATATCAAATAACTTAGGAGCAACCGAACTTCGTATTCGGACTCCGTTAATAGCCTCGAATGTTAAATTCAGAAAGAAAGGATATGGGATAAATATATCTAGGGCTAATAGACCTTAACTATGTAAGGTTAAGGAGAATAAATGAATACATTTATTGAGAATTAGACCTCGTTTAAATGACGTCTAATAAGCTGGAATTCTGAATTTGGTTACAGTTGTGGAAAACTTGGTTAAGTTTAATAGGTTAAACTTATTACGTCTGTCGGTAATGGGCTGCTTAATCCAATGATTAAGAAAAGAACCAAGTAGAGAAAATGCAACCCTTCGGTATGAAGGAGAAGATGCATAGCAAGCTAGAAGATGGATTTAGTCTCTCTTAGCTCCATACAAGCTATACAGGAGCGAGGATAAAGGATCAAGCATGGTTCTTTGAAAGTTGATCTTAAATATTAAGATCATATCCAAATCACTTGAGTGGATGTGTACTCTCGATGGGAGGATTCCGTAGGACATTGACATACGCCCGGCTACTGACACGGTGTCTTCATGAAGGCGGGGTCTTCATGATGACACAATGTTATAGCTGACATATTACAATGCCCTCCCGAATTAAATCATCAAGAATACATAGGATGAATATTAATTTCTTGGCTGGGGATAGGAGTATGATCACGTATACGGAGTGACTCCAGAGGACTAAAGATAACTAGACACATAGATTCATTGGGAACGACACCTATGTCTGCGTATCTTTAGTTACCATGAGTGCCTTCCTATACTCGTTCATATTGCTAGTTGGAAATTGGAAGTTAGAATTTGACCTTAAATTGGGAATTTGGTAGGAACCCAGGAAAGACCATTCTAGATAATAGGTGAAGTGAGGTGAAGGCGTATTCCATTGGTGTGTATCACATCCGGGAATATGATCATGCAAAGCATGTGAAAATCTTTGGCCAAAGTATATCGCAAGTCTTGGTTGCGTTGTCCTAATCACTTAATTTAAGATGCGGGATGTCGAGATGAATATCGATAATGAGATATTGAGATAGGCTTCTTAAATGGATCACTTCGATAACCGGAAATGGTTAAGAGAACTTGTATATATATTATACTATGCATGAATGAACATGAAGGATCGGTAGTTTGCCGAGTCATGAATGAGAGATCGTTGAAACTCGAGCCATGAAAATGGGAGATCGGTAGTTCTTGAGTCATTTACAAGCAGCATATAGAATCTGTTATAAGATTGAATGGCATTGAATGTGTGTTCCATATTGCAAATATGTGAGCAGGGAACATTAGTTTTAGCATTGGAAGAAAGGCCATGGGAGGCGAGAAGAAGGAACCAAGCCCTGACTCATAGAAGGGGGTTGATTCATAGACATGTATTGACCACGAGACGTAATAGACGGCATAGAAGAATTAAGAACAATTTGTGAGGAGCATGGATGCACTCATCATAGCTAAAGAAGAGGTCCTCTCGAAGTAGGATGTGGAGTAGCTTGAGGTATCGTGGCACTAGGGATAGGAAGAATAATTTGAGACCTAGTTGATATGGTCGGTGGAAGAGAAAAAAGGAGGCAAAGATGCGCCACCCTCTTTCGTGGTTCGAGGTGAGAAAAAGCATGCCAATTTTTCTACAAAGGCCTATGATGGTTCACAAGGATAATAGTAAACTTGTTGGATTGGTGGTTCTTGATCAAATATTCAAACAGACTTATGTACTAGATAGTCCATAAGGGCTACCGGGTTGTGATCAAGGAGCACACTGAAATTTAGGATCTCCACGGGGAACATACTCTACATCAAGCGTGATGATACTTCGAAGGACTGGGGGAAGATGGATGTGATGGGACCACTTTAGGATGATAGAAAGGATTATATGACCAAGATGGGGAACCAACTAACAATGGTCCTGAGGAAGACCCGAGGGGTTCCGAAACATCCACATTAGTGGTGATCTAGGATGAAGAAGTGGCCAGTTGAGCCATTTTTCTAGATTGAGACTCGCCAGTGATGACCGTCATAAACAAGAAAATTCACAAAAAGAGATTGACCGAACTGATGCACAGATAATTCAAGAAGCGTAGGTGATTATCTTTTTTATGTTTTCATGCTTTTAAGAAAGAAAATATTAGGAAAGGATTTTAGAATAGGAACTACTCAGATAGCCAAACTAAGGATGGTTTGGGGAATGTTTTGGTGAGGAGTCCCGAAGGCACTTTAGTAAAAGACCAGTACGTGGCTTGATATAGGGGCCTACCCCCACACTTCACACACCGCCATTTGTGATAAGGGAGTCGGAGTTCTTTACCAATATATACCGAACTTCCGTGAATTTATAGTGCGGCTTGAGTACCACGTAGGCTCTTCCTCTTGGATGTCACTTCCAAATAGGGAGAGGCCGGGAGGAATTTTTTTAAAATTCTTTATACCTAGTGATTTTGGCTTTATGTGCAAGGGTGAAAAATAAAAATCAAATAGTGTCACTACCGATTTTGATCAATTTCCAAACCTATTTAGAAGACTAGATGAATAACATACAACAAAAATGACAAAAAAAAAAGTTCTTTTAAAACTAAAATGAAGTGTTTGATTTTGATGAAGACAAGTCAAACAAGCTCTTTCCCAAATGCGATTAAATTCTTTTTTAAGCACCAAAACCAAAATGTTTGAGTGTTCTAGAAAACAAACAAAAAGTTCTTAAAAAGGATAAAACACCGTAAAAGAGAAATACATGTAGATTTAGCTCTCAAGGTATGTGTACTTCAAAAAGTGCGTTGTTGAGCTCTTCCCTCGAACAATCTCGTGAACAAGAAAGTTCTCAAAAAAGGTTAAGAAAACACACAAACAAATCAGAAAAGATATATCCAGATAATATTAGAATGAAAATTTCTATTTAAGAATCTAGAAAACTTTCAAGGAAATAACAATTTTCCATAAAGAGATGAATCAAAAATGTAATCTTGAAATAAAATGAAATATTTACTAATCTTTGAAATAGAAGTTGGGGTTTAGATTTGCCAAAAATAAAAACTTTGACTTTACAAATTATAAATGAAAGAAGCAAGACCAAAATGAAGGAAGGAAATGCCTAAAGAAAATTGATGAAAAATCAGTGAAGAAACATAACAAAAGCTCAAAACTAGAAAAGAAATGAACTTACCAATAGGGGACTTTGGTTGGCTCCCACTTGGTGTGCCGAATGTAGATCAAGGATTTCCGTGCTTGTTACTGTTCTGTTAATGTACTAAACTAAACACAAAAAACCCTAAAAAACTCAAATGAAAGTGATACTTTGATAGATATAGACAAGATGCGAAGATGTAGGTGGAAAAGAAAATGATATAGATAAAATGGGCGCACACTACAATCCCTGAAAAGTAGATCTAAGAAACATGTGAAACACAGATACTTGAAAGAAAAAGACAATGTTAAAAGATATTTGGGTGGAATGCTTAAAGAGTGGGTCCGTGAAGGGATAAACTCCTCGGCGGATGTCAATCCACATTTTCAATTAAACAAAGAAGCATGCATGATAAAATATATAAGTAAATGTCTATATTTTCTTATTAAATATGACATGACATAATGTAAACAGCAAATAGAAAGTAATAGAAAACAGAAACTTTGAAAGCGATGCTAGATTTTGATACCGAGTTCCTTTTGTTTGCTTGGGCTGATCGGCGCGATTAGTGTCAATCGGCGTCAGTGGTCTAGGTCGGCATCGACTGGTGGAATATTGCAGAAAGCTTGAGAAATGGACAATGAAGGTTGGATCGTCAATGTTTGCTGGAGCTGCAGGAGCTGTAGGGATACTGACAAAACTCCACCTTAGCTAGATGCAGGAACAGAGTCACCAAGAGATCGATGAAGTCTCATGATGTCGATGTTGTGGGAACAGAGTAATGGTACTCCTCTCAAGGATTGATCTGGACAGAATTCATTCTCGCTTGATAGACAATGCTCAGGCTTGATGCTCAAAACTCTCGATCGTTCTCTTTTTCTCTCTTTCTATCTAACCAAAACTAAATTATGGGCATGTATTTATAATCAGCGCCCGACCAAGTACAATCGGTGCCATTCTATAAAATAGGTGTTAACAAGTACCAATTGGCACCGATCGTGGAACAGATCACCGAAATGGCCAAAAAGACATTTTTAGAGAGATGAAAGTGTATCCTTCCGACTCAAATACGGGAAATATCCCGCTACATGGTTTGGGGGGAGGAGAAATAGGGGGGATAGATGGATAGAATTGATATGGGAGGTTAGGAATTGATATGGGGTAGATAAGCGGTTAAGATACATGTAAAAGTGTAATTGAATAGTAATATTTAATATCCATGGGTAAAACACAATGGGGTATAATAAACTTAGGATAGATGTTTAAATCAAATATTTAAGTAATACCCTAAGGGAGAAGTGGTGATATAAAGGTGCCCTAGGTTACCCGAGAGGATAAACGAACCCAGGGGACACTAAATTGGGTAACCAATTTTAGGTGTCTCTGATTTATTTATTCTTGGCTATAACCAAGACTTGCACACTTGAGAAAGTAGTTAGAAAATATTTAGGATTTTGGCCTCTTTCATGTCCATGTTTTTTTTTTTCTATTATCTTTATTTCTTTATGAGTGAGTAAATCATGTATACTATTTGATCTTTAAGTAATCTATATCTCCTATAATTAAAACATCCATGTGCATGAATTAGGACAAAGATATGAATATGGATTAACCTTGAGCTCATAATTGATGATTTTCCATTTTCTATTTTTAGGTATGGTGCTTTCAACAATGAAGATGAAGATGAGGATGCATAAATCGAAGGAAAAACCTCAAGGAAATGATGGGTTCACTCATACTCATTATTTTCTCTTTCATGCATGTGTACCTCTTATTTGTAGTTGTACTTTACTTCCTGAGTTACATCCACGACTTGTGTGGGAACATTTGAAATTCCATATGAATAAAACATTGAATTGTGTAATTGAGATGTATTTCTTTATGCATTTTTGCTTTTGATATGGATTGTATGATGAACTAAACAACCCAATAATAGAATTGAATGTCTTAATCATGAAGGAAAGAACATTAAATAATACAGTAACATCCAAGAATGAACTCTTATTTTTGAAATCTACAGCCATGATTGTTGCTTCAAAACCTAACACTTCATCTATTTTATAATTTAGTGTCTTCATCAAGACAACACATACCTTCGAGGCCTTGTGTTATTTTGTTGAAGATAGCATGAAATTGTAGGCTATGTGATTTGTTATGTTTTGTAACAGCACACATAGTTGCAGATTTTATGTAATCATTATTTAATTCAAAAGTAACAATATTTTCATAAATAAAATCCCCTATCTTAGGTATAATTCACCAATTCTATCCATCATAACGATGTTTTGAGTTTCCCATTTTTGTGTAAGTGTAAAAATTGTCAAAAGAAACCTAGACTATTAAGGGTGATGCACCAAAGGAATGCTGAAAGACCTGCTTTGTAATAAACACAAACCATAAAAATACAATACAATCACCATGCACAAATAACCAGAACTGCAATGAGAGATTAGATGAATGTAATGAATACTGAGAGGGTTGAAAATCATCCATAGACACGTATTATTGCTCTAGAATTGATACAGTACACTACAATGGCCAAGAGGCAAGATTACATTACAACTTGAATGGGAGGCTTGGACTCCACAAATCCACTTGCGGGAAAGAGAAAAGGGAGGGTACAAGTAGAAGTGACCAACTCTTTACAATGAGCCAAGATCATACCTTTATAGATGAATCGAAAAGAGGAGAAGAAAAGAGGTCAGAAACCTGGTTTGAAGCTCAACTACCAGCCATCAATGCCCTACAAATCTACCCATAATCTGTCATGTCCTCCACTCTATGTCTGTTTGGCATGTTGAAGAAGGAAGAATGATGGATCAAATAAAATTTGATCCAGTTGTTGAAGTAATTAGATCGTATATTAATGGCATGAAGATGTTTTTCTATTTTTTACCCACCTAACCTTCTTGAAATTAGGGTTTTATGCCTCCATGGCGTATAGGGAGGTCGATATCTTTCTAATGGTGCCAAATTTGTTGAATTTTGAGAACTGGATCGAAAGTTATGTTCATTTGAATATTTAAATCAGATCTGTACAAAATGGCGAAAACCAGTTTTGCAAAATGGGTCCATGGGCCCGAAATTCACTTTGTGCCTTTTTCACAAAAATTACAAAATGTAAAAACACCCAACAACCCCGCAAGTGCACAATTCACTTTTGCTAAAAAAACATCTTCGGGCCCGCTAGTCCGTATTTTCCACTTGGGTGAAAAGTCTTCCCATGCCTGTTAGTCCACTTTTGGCAAAGAATCCCTCCAAGGCCCGCCTTTCCACATGTAATTTAGGCCTAACACATGGCTTCTCTGGGCGATAGAGGTGTGGCTTACTTTTAAACTTTACGCCTTTTCGAAACAAAATCCAAAAGGTTCAAACTACCTCTAGAGACCCGCTTCCCGCTTTGACTTGAAACATGGCCACATGTAGAGTTGTCTTGCATTTGAGGACCGATTTTTTTCGATTTTTCTTTTGAATTTGTGCCGAAGAGACTCGTGGCTCCTTTCATGGATTTTCTCTATTTCTCTATTTTTTAGCTAAGTCCTTTTTATTTTGCGGGGCCATATGTTTGACCCATAACACGTGGAGGGTTGGCACACATTTAGGACCTACTTCTAGATTTTACCTTTTGAATTTGTGCAGAGATGACACGTGGAGGCCTTCACCGTCCCTTCCATACTTAGTCAATTTAAGCGGTTGGATTTATCCCCTTTCTGCCTTTTGGACACATGGAAGCTCCACGCTTGCTTGAGACTAGCCCTTGGTCCGCCCCTTTTGAATTTACGTCATTGAGGCACGTGGCACCCTCCGCTAACTCTCCCCCATCTTGAAATTTCAAATTTTGACATCTGTCCCTTTTTTCCGGCTGCTGCAACACGTGGAAGGCCAGTGTTAGTTTGGGAGACCCACTTTTAGATTTCCCTTTGAAGATGCATTGAGCTGATATGTGATGCCTTCCACGAGTCTACGATACTTAACTAATTCAGGTTGATGCCTTTCTCGAACCCTAGACCCATGGGAGCCTCATGCTTCCTTGAGTCTCCATTTTGGGTCACCCCTTTTAATTTATGCCATTGAGACACGTGGAGACTTTCGCTGGTTCTTTATACTTAGTCAATTAAATGGCCAGCTCTATCCCTTTTTTCAGACCTAGGACACATGGAGGCTTGGTGCTTGTTTGAGTCTCCTCCCTTGACTTCGACCCTTGAAGGTGTGTCGTTGAGACACTTGGCGACTTTTCCAACACTCTTATACTTAACTGATTTAGGCCCACTACCATTTGACTTATTTTAGACCCTGACCACATGGAGAGCTAGAGCTAGTTTGAGTCTCCACCTTGGTTTCTCACTTTTGAAATTGCACAAGTGACACATGGTTCCTGTGCCATTTGGAATTGAACCAAGATGACACGTGGCACATTCCACAAGTATTTTTTTCAGCCCCAAGTCTACTCGTAAGTGGTTAAGTCTAAAAATTTGAGCCTCTGGTTTCTTTGATGTTCTTTTCCCCCTTCACCGACCTTTCTCCTCCATTTTCAAGTCTGCCTACAACGACTATTGGATTTGAAATGAGGACTTGTATGATGGAGCTAACCCTTAGATTTATTCCCATGTAGGGTCAGGTTTATTGATTTTCAGGGGAAAAATTAGGGATAACAACAGGGAGAGATAAATGCAAGAAATAAAACCTAAGCTAACAAGGGTGATGAGCCAAAAGAATGTTGAACACCCGCTCTGTAATTAAACACAAACCATTAAAACCATAACATGAGCCATCATGCAAAGATAACCAAACTACAATGAGAGATCAAGAGGATGCAATGAACACAAGAGTGGGTTGAAAATCATCCACAAACATGCATTATTGCTCCATAGTTGATACGGTGCACTACAATGGCCAAGAGGCAATATTTTTATTACAATCTAAATGGGAGGCTTGGAGACTCCACAAATTCATCTGCAGAGTAGAGAAGAAGGGTGGGTGTAAATCAAGAATGTCCCACCTTTAGAAAATTTCCCCTCCTTAAAATATATAGGAAGTATAAGAGAGAAAGGAGGGAAGAATATGAAATGCTACTCCAACCACCCAAGAGGATGCATTGAATTCACCTGAAAAATATATGGGTTCCATGACACAACTCATGCCTTCATTAATGTTCCTTGCTGGGCAAGAAAGGAAGCTCATTCTTCATTATGGTGGTAGGTGAGAAGTTTGACAACCTCAAAATGGCAGACTGAAACATTATGGTGGTAGGTGAGAAGCAGACGTCGAGATCTTTCGAAAAATTCCTCTCTTGCTCACATCTGAGCTTCCAGTTGAAATATATGGTTGTCTGAAGGTCGAGGGTCAAGCATTTAACGCGGGCTCAAAATATTTAAAATATTCTATCCATGCAAGATCCACATTGGAGCCCCGTGCATTCTTTAGATTTCACTTCCTCCTTTCACTCTTGAAGTTACGTCGGTTGGAAAATTGGCATCGTCTCGTGGGCTTATTCTGTTTTCTTATTTTTTTGGCTAAGTCCCTTCTAGTTTGCGAAGCATTATGTCTGATCCTAGACACGTGGAGGACTAGCGCACGTTTGGAACCTGCCTCTAGATTTTACCTTTGAATTTGTGCCAAGTTGACACGTGGCATTTCCTGCTAATAGTTTGAATTTTCAACAAGCTGGTTCTACATTTTCAGATACTCTAACTACGTGGCAAGCCGTACTCGTATGGAGACTTGCTTTTGGGCCTGACCTTTGAAGGTGCACCGAGCTGACACATGGCACCTTCCATGGGCCTACTCTATACTTTTGGGTTCAAACCACATGGAGGGCTGCGCACATTTGGTCTCTCCACTTCGGATTCAACCCTTGGAGGTGAGCCGTTGGGATGCATGGAGGATTTTCGCTAACTCTTTTTACTTAGTCGATTCAATGACCGGTTTTCCTTTTCCTCCCATGACCATGTGGAAGACATGTGCTTGTTTGGGGACCCTTTTTGGACTTGACCTTCAGAGGTGTGTCAATTAGACACTTGGAGGCTTCCGTTAGCTCTTATATACTTAGTTGATTGATAGCCGGCTCGCCTTTTACTCGACCACGTGGAAGGCCTGCACACATTTAGAGACCCACTTTGTATTTCACCTCACGAAGTTGCACCGAGCTGACATGTGGCTCCTTCCACCGGTCTCTTTCTTTTCCCCGAGTCAACTCGTATGTGAAGTTTGAAAACTTCAAGCCCCTTTCTCCAATTTTCTCCTACTCAACTTTTGATCTCTTTTAACGTTGTTTGACGTCATCACCGAACTTTCCCCTCCATTTTTAGTCTTCCTACCCCTTGATTTAGGATTGAATGTGAGCTCACATGACTCAAGAAACCTCTTTGTTTCTCCTATGCAAGGTCGTGTTTGATCAATATTTCATGAAGGGAAAAATTGGTGACTCATGGGATCACCAGCCTGCTAGGTAAACGGATCAGTTGCCTTGAAGTATCCATTGGGCATGGAGTCATGAATGATAGCTAGATACTTATTCTATTCCCAAAACCTCGAGCCTAACTACTTACAACCTATAGGCCCTTAACTTTTGCTCGCTTGCTTGCACTCTCAATTTCCATAAGAAAATCTTGAAGGTGAGATTTATGAGAGTAGAAAGTTGTCTTGATCTAGAGCATTCACTGATTGAAAATGGATTGTAGGAACACATTCACTTTTGGAGGCATATTGAAGCGCACAATAATTCAACCTTGGAGAAAAAAAACATTTCCGAGCACTTAGGGAAATTGAAAACGCACTACAATAAGATAGATGTGCATACGCACTTAGAGGAATTAAAATCCTAGGCTAATATTTACAAGGGTGAAACCTATCTTTTGAGTAGCAATTTTAAGATAGATTCGTTAACTTGGAATCGAATATCCTCTCCATCAAAGTAGAAAACTAGAAGGCATTGCTACTTTTACATCCTGTAACCATGTAGGGGCCACTCCAAATAGCATCAAATTTAGAATTCCTTCCTGGCTTTTCCTAATCTACATCCCACTTTAGAACTAGGTCCCCTTCCTAAAAGGTCCTTGCTCTTGCTTTCTTATCAAACCATATCTTAATTAAGGCTTGATCCTTTTCCATTGTTTGAACTACATGTTCCCTAATTTCTTCTAATTCCATCAGCTCTGCATACCTAGCCTCCATTGGTTCGAACTCAAACAACTCCAACTGCTTCATGAGCTCTAATGCGGGTAGTTCTAATGATATAGGAAACACTGCATCTTTCCCATAGACTATCTTGTAAGGGGAATTACTTGTAGACCTCTTTGGTGTGATTCTGTCAGCCCATAATGCTGATTTGAGTTTGGTATGCCACATCCTTTGATTTTCATCTAGATTCCTTCTGATAATCCTTAGCAAATTCTTATTTGTGGACTCTTCTGACCATTACCCTACGGGTAATAATTTGAAGAAGTTCTTGAGTAGATTCCATTTTTAACAGCCCATTCTATGATCTTGGAACCTAGGAATGCCAATGCATTATCTTATATGATAGTGGCCAGTACTCCGAACCTAGTCTCTATCCCTTCATAAAATTCTAGTATGATAGACTTATTTTATTCTTTAGGTGCTACTTGCCTCGATCCACTTGGTGAAGTAGTCTGTCAATGTGAGAATCCACTTGTGATCTTGGATTGAGTTTGGATTGATGACCCCAATGAATTCCAATCCCCATTACATGAATGCTTGGTCAACTGAAATTTCATGTAATCTTTCCTTCCTTCCCTGTGAAGAATGCACACTTCTTGAATTTCTTGATCCATGAGTAGCAATCAATAAACACCATAGGCCAATAGTAACCAACCTTCACAATTTTGAGAGCCGTTACCCATGGAGAAAAAATACCTCCTGCTTCTCCGTCATGGAACTCATGTAATATATTTTCAACTTGGATTGTCCTAATGCATCTCAATAGAATACCATTGATGTCCCTTTTCAACAAAACAACTGCATCAATAAGAACATACATAATGTCTTGTAATCTAAAGTACCTTCTCTTTGCTTTTCTCATTTCTGGAGGGCATAAACCTGTTTAGAGATAATGCACCAAGTATTGAGTCCAACATGGAATGGGAGCATCATTAGCTAGTTGTTCTTGATTATTTTGTAGTAACATGACAACCTCTTCTTCATCTATTGACTCAGCTTATTGTTTGGAAGTGATCTACTCACACAAACCTTTGCCATGAACCAGCTTGGTCACTTTGATTTTAATATCGTATTCCATTACCCGAGTGATCCAACTTGCTCTCTTCTCATTCAAATCCTTGTTCAAAAGAAATTCCTTGACACCAGCATGAGACACTAGTAGTTGAATCTTGTTGTTTGAGACCAAGTGTTTGAACTTCTTCAAACTCCTAATGACAACAAGAACATGTTTCTCAATGAAAGAGTACCTTACTTCATAATCTTCTAGGCTTTTGTTGAAGAATGTTATGGGCTGTTCTGAACCTTCTCTATTTAGTTGTACCAAGATAGATGAGATTGTGTCTAACCCTCCAAAAGCATACAACATGAATTCCTTTGAAAATTCTAGGTTAATAAGAGTTTGGGCTTGTGATATTGCATGTTTTATAGCCTCAAAAATCTCTTTTCCTTTTGTTGTCCATTTGAACGCAAGACTCTTCTTCAACATCATTGTTAAAGGCTTCACAAGAGTGGAAAAATGATGCACAAATCTATGAACAAAATTTATCCTTCCCAAGAAGCTTTGGAGATATTTCTTGTGATGTGGAAATGGAAGAGTTCTAATGGCTTCAACTCTTTTGGGATCAATTATTTACCCTTCCTTTAAGACAATGGGGCCCAAAAATTTTCCCTCATGTGCCAAGAATACACACTTCTTGGGATTCAATGACACTTTGAACCTTCTACACCTCTGAAATACTTGCCTAAGGTGAAAGAGGTGGTCTGTTGCATTCTTTGAGAAGACAGTGATATCATCTAGATATATCAGCACTATCTTGTTGATTAATCCTTTGAACACCATATCCATAGCTCGCTGAAATGTTTCTCTAGAATTTGACAATCCAAATGGCATCTTCTTATAAGCATATGTGCCCCATTTTGTGGTGAATGTTGTCTTGAACTGATCTTCTTCTTTTACCATTATCTGATTGTAGCCTAAATATTTGTCTAGCAAGAAAAACCTTTCAGAACCAGCTACCACCTACAAGATTGGTTTCATTGATGGAAGTGGATAATGATCCTTGAGTGATGCTCTATTTATATTGTGGAAGTCTACACATAATATCTGATCTCCCCATTTCTTTCTCGTTGGCACCAAGTTTGCAACCCAAATTGAATGTTTGATAGGGAAGATGATGCTAGCTTCAATCATCTTGTTCAACTCTTTCCTCATGAGGGGTTCAATGTGAGGATTTACCACCCTTTTCTTCTATCTGATAGGTTTAGAACCCGGATCCAATTCAATAGTGTGTTGTGCCAACATTGGGTTGAAACCTCTTAAATCCTTATAAGTCCATGTAAATACATCTGGGAATTCTTGACAAATTTGAATGAATTCATATTTTTCTTGTTGGGTACTTACCTTGCCAATTTGCAATGTCTTTCCTTCAACTACTAAAATGGGCTCTGAATCTTCACCCTTTACCTAAATGTTTTCCTTCTCTTTCCGGAACTGATCATTCGGGTTGAAGATTGACTCCAAAGTTACAAGGCCCTTTGGTAATTTTTGGTTCTAAACTGTACCACTTGGTTAATATACTGTTGTTCCAACCTATCTTGGTTTTTGGCAGAGAACTCAACTTCTTCTTGTATAAAATTAACAATTTTTGATCATTCTCAAAGACTTGCCAACTTGTGTTGTTTTCTCGGAACAACTTACACACACAACCACTTTTATATGATATGTGGCTGGGTTTCTCATTTTTGGTACTTTCCACAACATCAAATACAACCCCAATTATTATAAGTCTATATGTTGCCTCATTCTTCTTTCTTGGGATGGAACTAATACCAAAAGCTTCAAAATATTCAACAAGATCCCATACTAAATTTTTGTAGCTCTTGAGTAGGTCATTATTTGTAGCATGTTGTTACCCCCTAACTTGGTTTATAATCAGCTCACTATCACCAAAGACTTACAAATTTTTAATACTTTCTTTCTTTCCCAATGCAATCCGTGAATCAAGGCTTCATACTCAGTTGTGTTGTTTGAGAAAGCAAACTGGAAATGAAAAGTTGAGTAATATTTTGTACCTTGAGGTGAAATGAGCATAGCTCCTCCTCCTGTGCCTTATCTACTCCTTGAGCCATCAAAGAATAACTGTCATACTTCATTATCATCTTTGTGTTATGGCTTGGTGATGCTAGGGAGAGGTTGGTTCTCTTCATTAAAACAATAGAATCCTAGTTTAGATTCCTCCATTTCTTTGTAAGGGTCAAAATCATGTCTCTTGTTTTCCCATTCATCAAGAGTCAAGTTCGGAATGCATCTGATTTTGTATCCGATTCATGGGCACTCGAGATAATCCTCTTGATCAAATGTTGAAAATTTTTATTAATTGTACTCAATGTATGAGGCTCTATGTGAAAGTTTGTAATAGGACCAGATCTGATTGTAGCTTTAGCTCCATACCTTGTTCTGAAAAGCATGTGTGACCAATCTGCTGATAGATATCCACTAATTTTGGTAGTGAAGTCTCTTGACAAGCATAATGCAAAGAGTGGTGGCAAGTCTATGACTGATACATCTTGCAAGATGGTCACATTGGGACATGCATGCAATGTGAGGCTCAAATATTTGATTACTCCAACCGGTGTTAATTGTTTTCCCATCCAATTGTACTACACCTTTGGAGATGACTTCATATTGAAGACCCAACTGATCAACTATTTTTTCGGCATGATTGAGATACTTTCTCCTAAATCAATCATGCAATTATACATTAAATTATTTACAATGATCAATGAGATATAGAATGTGGGGGTTTAAATTTATTACCTTGGTGGTTTCCTTGATTTTATCCTTGAGATGCATTGGTAAGCACCTTTTCTTGTTGATTGGGTGGCTGGTTTGATCTTTGACCAATTTGTCATAAGCAGCTTATAATAGGTCTCTTTGTCCTGGGATAGCTAATGACTCCCACATCGAGATGTTTACATTCATTTTCTTCATCTTCTCAATAATGTTGAATGGAGATGAGCCATTTTTTCTGCCCCTTGCTCTGCACATTCTTCTCTTACACATGGGTTGTTATAA
Source organism: Taxus wallichiana var. yunnanensis (assembly GCA_018340775.1). Taxonomy (NCBI): domain Eukaryota; kingdom Viridiplantae; phylum Streptophyta; class Pinopsida; order Cupressales; family Taxaceae; genus Taxus; species Taxus wallichiana. Next base: position 206,129,683 of record CM031241.1, read on the forward strand.
CCGGCACTTGAGCTGGTCTACAAGGTGGCTTGGGCTGACCTTGCACATTGAGAGTTGCACTTTGATTGTTAACACCTTGTGGAGTAGTAGGAGGCTGTAGAACATTTGAATTTGATGAATTTCCTTCTCCAATATTCCTTCTCTTGGATTGTGTATTGGCTGCTACACTTTGAGAAGGGGCTTGTTCATACCACAAAATCCTCAACCTACCAATTTACAAGTGTGGTCTCATTTGGAGGTGCCTCTTGTTGATATTTTTCCTGTTGTTGATTTCCTTCTTGGCATGTCTCTTGTTCTAGACCCTTTTTTGTCACCATAAGATCTTGATTCAAAGCACCCTTGAAACACATTGACTGGTTATGAGGTTGATTACATGGAAAACATCAGTCATATTCTTGAGCCATGTTATTTTGAACTGATACGATGTTGACACAACATTAAGATTGTAAGGCTTGAATGGTCTATTAGTGGGAGACCTGACTTGACTCTAATTTACAGTTTGAATGGGTGGCTTATTAGGTTGATACTGAGAGGTCTACTAGGTTGGTTTTGAGGCTGATATGATCTAAAATTTTGAGCTTGTTTCCACTTAAGTGTTACCAACTCATTACCCAGGTTTTATAGTTTCTTCACAACTTCTTGGAGATCATTTGAGGTATTAGATGATGAGGTGGAATCTTGCTTGAACTCTGATTTCTTAGAGCAAGAATGGGAGCTAATGTGGGTGTTTGACTAGTAATTGGAGCTCCTAGTTCCAAATATATAGGCATAGGTGGCCTAGGTGTAAGTTTACCATCCTGAATTAAGAAATTTTCAGCTATAATATAAATGTTATAGGTTGTGGGTAAATTTGTACCTCCCATAGATTGAATCATCATGGAAATATCATAATTTAAAGCTTTAAGGAAGTATATAGAAATCACCTTCAACTGTTGGTCTCACAGCCAACGAAATCCTATCCCACGTATCTTTGAAATCTAAAGTTGAAGTCGGTCAGCTATTCATTAGGAGCCCTCTTGATTGTTGTCAGTTGTTCCAATAAGGAAAAATTGTCTCCATTTTCTCCAAATTGATTATGGATGGTTGTGCACAAATGATCCCAATTTTGATAGACCTTGTTGTTAGAATTCTAAACCATTGCAAATTTTCCCCTTAAAAGAGGATGCCAATAACTTGACCTCAATTTCCATTTAAACAATCTCATGAATTGCAAAGACATTTGCAATGTCTTGGATGTGGTTGATTGGAGTTATCTAGTTCTCTCTCGTAAAATATGGAATGTTCTTCAGTGTTGCAACTAGAACTGGATTTTGTGCATTGAGAGCCAGCGGGCTGCTACCAATGAAGTTGATGTAGGGGTTGGGTTGTGCCATCCTGATTGGTCGAATAACTCTAGTTGATTGAATGAAAGGCCTCCCAATGGAGGTGTTGACAATTTCTACTTGATGGAGATGGATACCTTTGATCTTTTCTTCCCCTTATTGTTATATCTCGGGGATAAATGTAGATAGATAAATAGCCCCTCTTCTCTAGTTCTCGACCTTCTCTATATTATTATCATGAACTTGATAAACTTGGGTTGCTGGAACCATTGGATTTGAGTGAAGGAGTCGTGAGATGTGTTGCTCCAAAGCCTCCAAATGCTAGAAGTTTACCAAGACACACACCCAATTTTGATAACACTAAAATATTTACCTTTGGTCCCACCAGGCATGCCAAAACCATTTATGTGGTCGCACAATGCTGGCTTAGATTTGCTGTTGATAATGAGACACCTTGGAAAAGATGAAAAAAACCTAACTCCAGTGTCCCAACAGGCATGCAAAAATTGTTGATGCAGAATCAAAACACCCATCAATGTTTGAAACTTGATAGCTTGAGACTCTCTATGTGATTGCATAACATGGAGCTTCTCCCAAAGTGTGGGAAATTACAAATCGAAGAGAGCTCTTTGATGAAGGATGGCTCCTATTCCTCTATTCAGGTGCACACATTCATATTGGAGAGGATCTACTCTAAAACTTATTCTAACTTTCCAAGGAGACATGGAGAGAGATGTAAGAAATAAAACCTAAGATAACAAGGGTGATGCACTAAAGGAATGTTCAACACTTGTTCTCTGCAATTAAACACAAACCAATAAAACTTTAACACAACTGCCATGCATAGATAATCAAACTGCAATGAGAGATTAGGAGGATGTAATGAACACAAGAGAGGGTTGAAAATCATCCACAAACATGCATTATTGCTCCAGAGTTGATACAGTGCACTACAATGGCCAAGAGGAAAGATTTGTATTACAATCTAAATGGGAGGCTTAGAGACTCCACAAATTAATTTGCATAGTAGAGAAGAAGGGAGTGTGAAAAGAAAGAATGTCCCACCTTTAGAAAAATTATCCTCATTCCAATATATAGGAAGAATAAGAGAGAAAGGAGGGAAGAATTGAAACTCCTACTCCAACAACCCAAGAGGATGTATTGAATTCACCTACAAAATTGATGGGTTCCATGACACAACTCGTGCCTTCATTAATGTTCCTTGCTGGGTAATAAAGAAATATCATTCTTCATTATGGTGGTAGGTGATAAGTGTGACAATCTCAAAATGGTATAGTGGAACATTATGGTGATATGTAAGAAGCAGATATCCAGACCTTTCCAAAAGTCCTCTCTTGCTCAAATCGAGCTTCCAGTCAAAAGATATGGATGTCTGAAGGTCAGGGTTAGGCGTTTAACATGGGCTCACAATATTTAAAAGATTCTATCCATGTGAGATCCATGTGGAAGCCCCACACATTCTTGAGATTTCACTTCATCTTTTCACTCTTGAAGTTGCATCGGTTGGACACTTGGCATCGTCCACGGAGTGCATTCTATTTTCTTTGTTTTTTTGGCTAGGTCCCTTCTATTTAGTGGAGCATAATTTATGACCCTAGACTTATGGAAGACCAAAGTGCATGTTTGGAACTTTCCTCTAGATTTTACCTTTAAACTTGTGCCAAGTTGACGTGTGGCACTTCCGGCTAATGGTTAGACTTTTCTAAAAATTTAAAGGTGCCCTAAGATGACACGTGGATCTACCCATTTTCATTGAAAATTTCACTTATTTGACGACCGAAAAGACTTTGCCTTCCGTGTTTTTGTTGTGATAATCAATCCTTCCTTGGGCTGGATCCAAGATCACTTTTTCTATATTCGTTAGAAAAAGTCTATAATTTAGGTGTAAAACTTGGGTTGTCCGTTCTTTCTGTTTTCCACAATCAAGAATTTTTGTCCTTGTCATTTTTGTCCTAAAAACTTGAAGAAAAATGATTGGATGTAGCTTAGGTGAATGTTTTGATCCTTGTAACATTTCTATTTTCTCTATCCTTGGAGAAAATCTCATCTAGGCTCAAATGGTCATTTTCCTGCATTTTACGGTTTGAAATGGTGTTTTTCTCCGTCAAATTTACATCTCTGCATCAAAAGGAAATGTGGCCCTTTTTGGTTGGACGTGGCTAGGCATGGTACTTTATAAATTCTATGGATCACCTCGACCCAAATATTTTTCCATGTGGAGGAACGAAACTCATTTAAATATTTTCTTTTTGGTTTGGCCTTAGAGTTGTGCCAGGAGGACACGTGGAGACTTCCACTGATTTTCCAGAACTTGGGAAACATTTTCATGCATCCATTATAATTTTTTCGGGACAGGGACATGCGGAGGGACCACACATGTTTAGGAACTGAATTTTGAGTTTTGTTTAGAAGAAATGCCAGGAGGACACTTGGAGGCTTCCACTCACTTTACATTTTTGCTTGGACTTTTCAATGGACAAAGGAGATTGCCTCGAACACTGACACATGGTGCCTTCTACTAAGCTTTAAGCCTTCAAACAAATTTTTCTGGGCCGGGACACGTGGTGAGCCCACACTCATTCAAGGTCTCAACTTTTGGGGACCATCTCAAGATGCACCATTGAGACACATGGCAGTTTGAAAATTCAAAAGGGCGGGGAAGTGATCCATAGGGGAAATTTTGATTTTTGCCTCTTGTCATCAAAAGGGTTAAAATTATCAAAATGGCCCGCAAGCCCAACAAAGGATAAGTCAAAATTTGATGGGAGGGTCAATGGTGGAGGTGCGGACTTGGAGGAAATATAGAATTTTTCCTTTTGTGAAAAAAGGGGTTAAAGTGAAGAAAGGGAGCGTGTTTCCGTTGGGACCCACATTTGGACACCTGTCAGGCCCATTTTTGAAGGTGGAGGGGCGGAGCAAAATGAGAAATTTTTACATTTTTCAAAAGGTTGTAAAAGTAAAAAAGGAACCCTAGGCCATGTTTTAATTTGGATCTTCCACGTGGATGACCCAAATTCAAAATAGAGATCAACAAAGACAAAGTTGTGTACGTATCTTATTTTTCCCCATTTTTACTAAAAAGATCTGGAGATGCAATTATTCATGATTTCTTGATATTTACTACACACCAAGCAGAGAGTAGAGTTAATTTGATATCTAAATTGGTGAGGAAGATCTAGAGACGTCTTTTACCATTAAGAAGTGATCTGACTATCGGGTTTGATTTGATCTTCCATTTTTTCCTTCCTGGACATGTAAAGAACCAAATTTGACAGATTAGGGGTGGAAGTAGTTGGTGAATTGGAGGAAGAGTGATATACTAGATGAAAGAGTTGAATGTGGGAGATATTCAAAGTGATATGCCCCTGGATCACACGACAAATTTTGTAGATTCGATTATGGGAATCGCGATCGAGATCATAACAAACACGGGTACATTCAATGTTTTTTTTTGGGGGAAAACTCTGTTGTAAAAAATCTAAAATTGCATGAATTTTTCATGCAAAGGGTTGGAGTGTTATAGGTTAGAACTATTTTCTAAGAGAAAATCTTGATAGAGCCCATTTTTCTGAGAAATTTGTTTATCATTTTTGTATTAAATTTGATCGTGTCAAGGTGGTTGCGAGTGTACATCTATTGAAAAGATCGAGATTTTCTAGAAACTTTCCCCTGTTGATGAATTTAATCAAACTCAAGTTATTTGTGCTGATCCTGAACAAAACTGTGTTTACTTCATTTCTGAATGTTTGCAAAGAATCATATTTGACAGATTTAGGGAGGAAGTAGTTGGTGAATAAGAGGACAAGTGATTTACCAAATGAAAGAGTTTAATGTGGGAGATATTCGAAGAGATATTCCCCCTGGAGCACCTAATGTTTGCAGATCGATCTGAGGACGGGAATCACGATCGAGATAATAACAAGCACTCGTACATTCAATGCTTATTTTTTGGGAAAAAATTTTTTTTTGTAAAATGCTATAAATTGCATGAATTTTTTTGTAATGAGTTGGAGTGTTAGAAGTCAGAACTAATTTTCTAAGAGAAAGCTTGATAAAGCCCATTTTTTTGAGCCTTCATTTATCTCTTTGTATTAAATTTGATCATGTCAAGGTGGTTATGAGTGTACATCCATTTTCAAGCTTCGAGATTGTTCTATAAACTTTCCCTACTAATAAATTTAATCAAACTCAAGTTATTCTATGTTGATCCTGGACAAAATTTGTGTCTGCTTCATTTCTGAATGTCTGCAAATAGTTTTTCTTATTCCCTGTTGCAATCTTACATTAAAATCTTTGTGAATCACACAAGATCTTATCCTTGTGATAGTTTGGTGGCATTTGCAATTTCATTTATCATAAGATATTTCATTTGATAGTGAAATAAACAAATTTAAAATCACTGTGACTCCTAGCATGACTATAATATTGTTTTTATCCTTTGAGGTATCTTAGGCATGATGAAACAAAGGTTGATAATGTTTAGTTAAGTTTTTCAATTTGAGCCTTCATTTTGGATTCTTAAAGTTTGTGTGAAAATGTGCTGATTTGGGCCTCCATTGAAGCACATATTCTAGTTAAAGGAACATTTATCTATCTTGAAGCATTTTTTGTTTAAGCTTTCCATTTTTGTAAGAGTTCTCAAAGATCTGGCAAATCAAGTTCATTCTTCCTCACCTCCTACCAAAATTCATTTAAAAACAACCAATCCTACCCATACTACCCCTATTTGTCCATGTGTGTGTACAAATGCATAATTTCTATTACCAAAACATGCAGAAACAATCAAGATTCCAAATGTCTTTAGTAACCTTTCCCTTGTTTTGAAAATATCTCCACTATCTAGAAGTGACAACTTGTGAGAGTTATTTTGTATTGATCATATTTTCCCAAGGTTTTCTCTATAAAATTTGTGCAAAGAAGGATATCTCCATCTCTTCAATAAAAGAGGTTACAAAAAGGTCCTCTCTTACCTTGGTTGAAAGGCACAACCTAAAGTAGTGAGGATAAGATCACATCCTTTAAGGTGCTACCCATTTCTTCCACATCCGAGTGGTAAAAGAGTCAAGCTTCATTTCTTCCTAGCTACAAAATGACATACAACATAATCATCTCTAACTACCTTTGATGTCTCTCTAGATTTTCAAATCCATGATGTTGCTCAGCCTTTGAAGGAGATTAAATTTGGGTACTAACACTTCTGGCACCATTTATTCGGGGACATTGTGATTATAGTTCATATTCAGACCCTGGTAAACACTTCTTATATGCTCTAAGTGCTAATACATTGTTTCAACATCATCTTGTGTTCGGGCCTATAAGAAGTTTCAAAGTTACAAGTGTTGTGCATAATTTTTAGTTTCTACTTTAGTTTTGCACTAAGTTTCATTGATAAATCTAGGTAAAGGAAGGTCAAGATCTTTCCATTTCCATTTTCTAGTGTTGACAGACATTTGATAGATCATATTTTTAGTGCATTTGCACAACTAAGGTGGAAATCCTTAGTGGTGACTCCTGTTGATCTGATGATTTTGATAAATACCAGTGTCTTAACCTCTTTCAAGTGAGATTTGTTACTAATATTTGCAAAGATGGAAGGAAGAAGATATTTCTTCGCTAAGGATCCTACTAGGACATTATTTCTAGAGCTAGGAAAAAAAAGTTAGAAGGAAGAAGAGCCTGGAGAGTTGTTGGAGATCAGCAGTCAAGAAAAGAAATCCCATTGATGAAAGTGATCGGCCTATCATTGAAGATTTCCATTCAAGTGCTTCTGAATAGGTAGTCTCTTTGTGGAATTGAATTCTCCATCTGGAGAGGGGCCTTCATTTGAATTTGAAAATTTTTCTTCTCATTCTACCCCTGTGTTTTCAAAGTTGATAGGGTTTTTCAAGAAACAAGGCCTTTAGGGGATATCCATTTTGAAAGTTATACTCCTATGTTTCAAACCCCTTACCCCTTATCAGTTTTTTTTCTCCCCAAGGTCACCTCCTCAAAACAACATGGCCCATCCCCCACCTAGACCTCCATTTTTGTAAATACCTTTGGACCTATAAATTTTGTAGGGATGGTTGGTTATCCAAATGTAGTTCCCAAGATGTAAGAAATAGATTACCAAAGTTCCAAGGAAATAATGCTATAACTGGTGATCAACATTTAAAGCTTTTTATCAATATGATGGAAGACTTTGAGATTGAATATGAAGATGTATATATCAAATTGTTTATCCATACTTTGGAAGAGGATGCAAGGGACTGGTATAAAGCTTTTCCAGATAATTCCATTGATTCTTGGATGGAGATGAATAATGCATTTAGATTGCAATATGGTGATAGAATGACCCTAGGTTTCTTTATCAGAATTTGAAAATATCAAGAAGAATCCTAATGAGTCAAGTACATGATTTCAACACAAGGTTTAACAAGACCTTAAGGAGATTTCTGTTAACTTGAGGCCATGTGATGAATCATGTTTGATCAAATATTCAGATGCATTTGATAAAAAAGTTGCTTACTACTTGAGGGACAAAAACCCTACCAATTTGAGGCAAGCCTTCACCATGGCTCTACAAATTGAGAACAACATCAAGGAAATTGGAAAACCTCCTAAGAGGGGGTGTGAAGCTGGTTAACTGGAAAAACCTCAAACAAGTAAGGTTGCTGATTTGGAGGAAGTTGTGAAAACTTTGGTAGGGGTATCAAAGAAATCTCATACAAATTAGCCTGAGGATGAGAAGGGGATTGGGAAGAGTTCACAAGGTCAACACAAGCAACAAGGCCAAGAAAATTTACAAATCATCATAGAAATGAGCTAGATCTGATGATAGAGGCAAGGGACCTGTTGGATTTGGAAACAAACAACCCCAAGGTAGGGAAAATAGAATGGTGCCTGATCCTTTGGCTGCTAGAGTTATTTTTTGTGGAAGAAACAAATGTCATTGATTGGTGTGACAGATGTTTCATGCCCCATGCTCCATGTGAAATAGATCAGCAAGAAGAAGAAGAAGCTGATGATGATAATGATGATGATGTTTGCATGATGGGTTGCTCCACGAGCTCACAACAAGGGGAAACTTCAACTAAAGTGATAAGTGCTCAAACTGCTGCAAGTTTTTGGGATTGCATCCACTAGGTACCTATTCTTCCTCCCTCTCATACTTTAGAAATAGATATTGTACAAGATTTTGAGATACCTAATAATGAATTTGAATACTTAAGAGCTTTGATGATAAAGAAGTATGATGGAGGAATCCCATCTGAGGAGGACAGAAGTTGTTGATGAATGTTGTTGTTCCCAAGAGAAGGAGTATAATACAAGAAGTAAGGTTGTCAAAGGGGTAGGGCCTCAAGCCAAGCCAAAAACTCCATTGCTTTCAAATATTCCTAAAGAGGCTCCTAAGAAAGATGCACCTGCCAAAGGCCTTGCTGTCCCAAGAAAAATTATACTTCTCATGCCCAAACTGTCAAGAGTCCCATGCCATCTGATGAGTGTGTCAATCTCCCTTCCAATGCTGCCTTGCCAAAATATGTCCCTTATGATATTGCCCAAGTCTTGAGTCAGATCAAGATTTCAGTTCCAATTGTTGAGTTGCTTAGAATTCCTGAGCACAAGAAAAGGGCCTTTGAGTATTTGGGGCTGAAAGAGGAGAAGACTACTGCCCTAGGTAGAAATGTAAACATTGTGGAGACTCCTCCAATCATTGAAGAGTTAGAAACACCACCAAGCATTGGAGGAACTAGGTGAACCACCTGAGGTTTATTTGGGGACATCCTTGGTGGAATCTCAGCTAAATGTGGATCCATTCTTCACCACTCTGATCATTAAGGACAGATTGCTCCACAACTGTATGTTTGATTCAGGGGCATCATGCAATGTTATGCCTCTGGAAGTCATGAATGAGCTGGATATCAAAGTAACAACAACATATGGGAAGTGCACTGCCATGGATTCAGAGAAGTGCTAGTGGTGGGATGTGTGAAAGGTTTGGTGGTGCAACTTGCAGCTACCCAGGTAAAACTTGAAACTTGATGTTTTCATTGTTGATTGCCCAGCCAAGTGGGGCATGTTGTTGTCAAGAAAATGGGCTGCAAGTGTTGGTGGGAGTGTGCAAATGGATATGTCCTATGCCACCATTCCAATTGAGGGCAGCCTTGTCAGGTTGTATGGAGAAAAGAAGATGTTGCACCTTATTGAAGATCCCAACAATGCATCCTATGAAGTATTGTACACAAGTGTTGATGTTGATAACTTTGTAGGATTTTCTGATGGAAAAGAGCACAAAATTGAAGAATGCAAGTGTCTTGAATACAAGGCTCTCCTTGGACTTTATTGTTTGATGGAGCTTGCTCCAAGTTTGGAAATGGTGTTGGTGTTGTTCTGATTTCTCCAGGCTAGGAAGAGTTTGTTTTTTTTCCTTCAAACTCAACTTTGAGTGCACTAACAACATTGTTGAGTATGAGGCATTGTTGTTAGGTTTGAGAATTGCTTGGAAATATGGTGTTAAGGACATCATTGTCAAAGGAGATTCATAATTAATTGTCAGCAAGTCAGAAAACTTTATGCCACAAAAAATCAATGAATGAAACAATACAAGCATGCAGTTTGGGATCTCATTGAGATGTTTGATTCATTCAATATTGTGCATCATGATAGGAAGTTCAATGATTTTGTGGAAAAAACTTGTAGTATTGGGATCTCGGTTTGATAATTGTGCAATGTCCCCATATTGTGAATATGATGTTGAAGTATTGACAAGACCATCTGTCCTTGACAACATTAAACACTGGCAAGTTTTTTGATGATGATGCTCAGGTCAGAAGATTTTCTGAAACAAAGGGGAGTTTTTTTGATCAATACATTGATTGGGAGCCAATGGTGTGTGTAGTAGAGGGAAAAGAAACCTTGTTTGGCAAAGGCATCATCCAACTAAAAACTAATACCATTCCTAGAGGGTTGGTTGCTCTTGAATCAAACTTTGATAATGTTGATTGCATTATTAACAGATATATATAGCCTCAAGGGATGTTGAGGAGCATGATCTTGGCACAAAGGAGAAACCAAGGAAGATCTGGTTGGGAAGCAATCTGAATAAGGAGGAAAAATAGTCTTATGTCCAATTGTTGAAAAAATATCAAGACTGCATGGCTTGGTCTTATTCTGAACTAAAAGCATATAGAGAGGATCTGTTTCAACATGAGATTCCTTTGGAATCCAATGCAAAACCATTCAAGTAGAAACAGAGGCCAATCAATCCACTCCTATCTCTTAAAATGCAAGAAGAACTGAAGAAATTGAGGGATGGTGGGATTATTCAGCCCACAAGGTATTCTTCTTGGGTTGCAAACCTAGTACCAGTTAGAAAGAAGAATGGTGATATCAGGCTATGTGTGGATTTCAGGAATCTGAAATAGAGCATCAATGAAGGATAATTATCCTTTACCAAACATGGAAAACATGCTGCAATTAGTGATTGGTTCTGAGTTGCTTTCTACCTTGGATGGTTTCTCTGGTTATAACCAAGTTGTTGTAAAGGAATCAGAAAGAATTAAAACAACCTTTACCACTCCTTGGGGAACTTATGTATATGTCAAGATGCCCTTTGGTTTGATGAATGTTGGAGCAACCTTTCAAAGAGAAATGGATGTTGCTTTTGTTAGTTACATTAATGATTTTATTGTTGTTTACCAAGATGATGTGACTGTGTTTTCCAGAAAGAGAGGTGATCACTTGCACACTTGGAAAAATGTTGATAAGATGTAGAGAATATGGCATTTCACTCAATCCAAAGAAGTGCCATTTTGGAGTGTAGAAGGAAAAGTTTTTGGTCACATTGTGTCACAAGAGGGGGTAATGATTGATCCGAAAGGGTAGAGGCCATCAGCAAGGTCCCAATTCCAAGAACCAAGAAAGGAATTCAAGTCCTTCTTTGGGAAGATAAACTTCATCAGAAGATTCATATCAAACTTTGTTGAGTTGACCATTCCAATTACTTGCATGCTAAAGAAGGACCAGGTTATCAAATGGGAGGAGGATGCCATTCAAGATTTCAATGGGATCAAGGAGGCATTAAAGCATGCCCCTATTTTGGCAGCTCTAGATTATAAGAAGCCTTTCCAACTATTTTCTTTTTCTTTAGAGAACACTATTGCATCTTGTCTTATTCAGAAGGATGATGAAGGGGATGAGAGGCCAATTGCCTTTTTAGTAAGGCATTACAAGGGGTTGAGCTGAAATACACTATTATGGAGAAGCAAGCATTTTCCTTGGTAAAAGAAACAAAGGTTTTCAGGCCTTACATTCTGAGCTCTAAAGTTTTTGCTTATGTTCCCCACACCATGGTGAAGGACATCTTATCAGAGATGGAGGTCTCAAGAAAAAGATGTAGATGGGTGAACAAGTTGTAAGAATATGACATGGATATCCAAACCACAAAGTTGGTAAGAGGTTTGGGCTTGGCTAAGCTTATGGTTGAGAGAAACTTGCAAACTATTGAGGTAAATGAGGTAGAAGAAGAAAGGGTAGGTGTCTTTGAAAAGTTGATGAATTTTGAGTGGTACAAAGATGTGATTTTTTATCTCAGACATTTATACTTGCCCTGAGTATTTAAGTAAGAACCAGAAAAAGAGATCTTAAGTTGGCTTCCCAGAAATATGTCATTACTGATTATGGGTTAGCTTGGAAGAACCCTGAGGGAGTCCTCTTAAGGTGCATTATTGAAGATGAAGCCCCCAAGATAATTGTTGATCTCCATGGAGGAGTTTTGTGGGGGGAATTTTGCTGGAAAAGTCACAACACACAAGATCTTGAGGGTTGGTTATTGGTGGCCAACTCTCTTCAAGGATACAACTATTTTGGTTAGAAGATGTGAGAGTTGCCAACACTTTTTTGGAAGACTGAAAGCTTCAAGCTCCCTGCCTTTGCAACCTGTATCAATTGAAGCCCCATTCAAGCAATGGGGAATGGATTTCATTGGTGAGATTTTAGACCCTTCAAGTGTTGGCCATAAGTGGATTCTTGTAGCCACTGATTACTTTACTAAGTGGGTGGAGGAAATCCCCACCAAGAGAGAAACACACCAAATTGTCATGGACTTCATGTTGAACCATATCATCTACAGGTTTGGAGTGACATTAAAATTGTTGTTGAAAATGCCATGAGCTTCAGAGCTAAACCTTTGGTGGCAATGTGCAAAGAATATGGGATCAATTTGACATATGCTTCTAATTACAATCCCCAAGGAAATGGAAAATTTGAGTCCAGTAATAAAAATTTGTTGAAGATTATCAAAAGAACCTTGGAGCTAAACAAAAGAAAATGGGGTGAACAGTTGAAGTTTTTTGTTTGGGCTGATCAAATTACTGTTAAAAGAGCCACTAGAAAGAGTCCATTTGAGTTGGTGTATGGAACTCAGGCCTGCTGTTGCCCTGCATATGCAATTATCCTCATATCAGTTCATTCAACAGCTGGAAGATCAAGAAGTTAGTCCATATGATGCTGCATTAACCAGATTGTTGAACTTGATGAAGAAAGGAGGGCATCCCACCAAAGGCATGTAAAGTTCAGAGAAAAAATTGAAGAAGTTATTCGACAAGAAGGTCACTCCAAGAGCTTTCAATGTTGGAGATCTCATGCTACTATGGGATATAGGCATGAAGATAAGGGAAAGCATGGAAAATTTGACACATTATGGATGGGCCCTTACTCCATTGATATTAGAATTGGTGAACATACCTTCTTCTTAAAGGACTTGGATGGGGAATTTCTTGAATTTCTATTAATGGCAGGCATTTGAAAGCATTTCTTGGATTGATTCCCTAGAATCAAGGTGAACATCATTTGTACAGTGTATAGTTTGTTGGTTGTTTCTTTTTTTGTGTTTTTGTTTGTTCTAGTCCTTGGTGGCCTAGTTTTGCTGGTTTCTCTGGTTTGTTTTTGGGAGACGGTTCTAGTTTTGTGCTCTGCAAGATGACTCCTTTGCCCAATGGATATTTTTGGCACTTGGTCTACTTTTGTTCTTGTGGCACTCACAGGAGTGCCCATCCCCAAGTCGGAGCCGATGTTGGTGCTCAAATTTGTCTCACCCCATTTGCCATTGAAATCTCTCAATTTACGGCCTCTGTCACATTTTATCTCCCCGTGTTGTGCTTGAAAAGACTTTGTCTTCCATTTTGTTTTCATAATCAATCCTTCCTGGGTTGAAGATCACTTATGGATCCATAGTTGATTCCTCATTTCTCTATTCATCTGAAAAAGTCTGTAAATTGGGTGTAAAACTTGGGTTGTCCCATTCTTTCCATTTTCCACAGTCGAGAATTGTTGTCCTTGTCATTTTTGTCCTAAATACTTGAAGAAAAATGAATGGATGTAGCTCGGGAATGTGTTTGAGCCTTGTAACATTTCTAAATTCTCTGTCCTTGGAGAAAATTTCATCTCCGGGCTCAAATGGTCATTTTCCTACATTTTATGGTTTGACGGGTGTTTTTCCAGTCAAATTTACATCTTTACATCAAAAGGAAATGTGGCCCTTTTTGGTTGGATGTGGCTCAATGGGGTACTCTAAAAATTCTATGGATCACCTCGACCCAAAAAATTTATGTCCACGTGGAGGAATGACACTCATTTGAAGATTTACTTTTGGTTTGGCCTTGGAGTACATCAGGAGGACACGTGGAGGTTTTCACTCACTTTTTTCCTTGACTTAGAAAATTTTTATGCAGCTAATATATTTTTTGGTGGGATAGGGACACGTGGTGAGCCTGTGCTCATGGGTCTCCACTCTTGGGCACCATTTTGAAATTGTGCCATGGAGACACGTGGAGGCTTCCACTAGGTCTTCCCATACTTAGGGACAGAGGTGGAGGGACCACACATGTTTGGGGACCGGATTTTGAGTTTTGTTTGAAGAAGCACTAGGAGGACACTTGGAGGCTTCCGCTCACTTTGCATTTTTCTTGGACTTTTCAACGGCCAAAGGAGATTGCCTCGAGACCCTGACACATGGTGCCTTCCACTGAGCTTTAAACTTTCAAACAAATTTTCCGGGCTAGGACATGTGGTGAGCCCGTGCTCATTCAAGGTCTCAACTTTTGGGGACCATCTCAAGATGTGCCATTGAGATGCGTGGTAGTTTGAAAAGTCAAAAAGGGGTGGGGAAGGTCCATCGGGGGCAACTTGGATTTTTTTCCTCTTATCATCAAAAGGGTTAAAATCATCAAAATGGCCCACAAGCCCGACAAAGGATAAGTCAAAATTTTTATGGGAGGGTCAACAGGTGAGAGGTGTGGACTTTCGGAGGAAATTTAGAAAATTTTTCCTTTTGTGAAAAAGGGGTTAAAGTGAAGAAAGGAGCGCGTTTCCGTTGGGACCCACATTGGGACACGTGTCAAGCCCATTTTTCAAAGGCGGAGGGGTGGAGAAAAATGAGAATTTTTACATTTTTTCAAAAAGGTTGTAAAAGGTAAAAAAGGAACCCCTGAGCCCATTTTAAATTGGATCTTCCACGTGGATGACCCAAATTCAAAATAGAGATCAATGATAGTTGTGCATCTGTATCTGATTTTCCCCCATTTTTACTAAAAAGCTCCTAGAGATGTGAGTCTTCATGATTTCTTGATATTTCCTACATGCCAAGATAGAGAGGAGAGTTAATTTGATATCTAAATTTGGTGAGGAAGATCTGGAGATGTCTTTTACCATTAAGATGTGATCTGACTATTGGGTTCGATTTGATCTTCCATTTTTCCTTCCCTGGGCACGCAAAGAACCAGATTTGACAGATTAGGGGGAGGAAGTAGTTGGTAAATAAGAGGAAGAGTGATCTACTAGATGAAAGAGTTGAATGGGAGATATTTGAAGAGATTTTCCCCCCCATGAGCACTGACAACTTTTTACAGATCTGATTTTGGGAATCGCGATCGAGATCATAACAAGCACTGGTACATTCAATGTTTTGATTTTTGGGGGAAAAATCTGTTGTAAAATGTTATAAATTGCATGAATTTATCATGCAAATGGTTGGAGTGTTAGAGGTTAGGAAACTGATTTTCTAAGAGAAAAGCTTGATAGAGCCCTGTCTTTTTGAGAAACCGTCTGAGAAACCTGTTTATCTCTTTTGTATTAAATTTGATCATGTCAAGGTGGTTGAGTGTATACAGACCATTGAAAAGCTCTGAGATTGTTCTAGAAACTTTCCCCCTTGATGAATTTAATCAAATTTGAGTTATTTTATGTTGATCCTAGGAAAAATATGTGTTTGCTTCATTTTTGAATGTCTACAAATAGTTTTTCTTGTTCCCATTGCAATCTTACATTGAAATCTTTGTGAATCACACAAGATCTTATCCTTGTGATAGTTTGGTGGCATTTTTAATTTCATTTATCATAAGAGATTTCATTTGATAGTGAAATAAACAAATTTAAAATCATTGTGACTCCTAGCATGACTATAAGATTGTTTGTTAGCCTTTGAGGGTATCTTAGGCATGATGAAACAGAGGTTGATAATGTTTAGTTAAGTTTTTCAATTTGAGCCTTCATTTTGGATTCTTAAAGTTTGTGTGAAAACATGTTGATCTGGGCCTCCATTGAAGCACATATTCTAGTTAAAGGAACATTTTAGCTATCTTGAAGCATTTTGTTGTTTAAGCTCTCCATTTTTGTAAGATTTCTCAGAGATCTGGAAAATCAAGTTCATTCTACCTCACCTCCTACCAAAATTCATTTAAAAACAACCAATCCTACCCATATACTACCCTGTTTGTCCTATGTGTGTATAAATGCATAATTTCTATTACCAAAACATGAAGAAACAATCAAGATTCCAAATGTCTTTAGTAACCTTTGCCTTGTTTTTAAAATATCTCCATAATTTGGAAGTGACAACTTGTGAGAGTTAGATTTGTTGTATGTTGATCATATTTTCTTGTGATACACACTTCTTTCAAATCCCGAATGCTAAAGAGTTAGATAGATCGCTTCCCACAGCTACAAAACGACATACATAATCATCTATTTTCCTCGAGTGTCTTGTCAAATCCATGATGTTGCTCGGCCTTTGAAGGAGATAAAACTGGCAATCTTGTCATCACCAATGGCACTATGATAATTCTCCACCAGAACTCCTCGTGTTATGATTATTTACTAATGCACAAATTTTAGTATGGTGGATGTAATATGGAAACACAACAACAAACATAACACAAAATACCATAGACTATGATATGAAGGAATGATGAAAAATCTGAAATATAAGTGTAAATTATAATATCAACATGAAATTGTTACAATCTCACCCATGAGGTACTTCAAGTGTTACTAACTTCACTTTCCTTCCAATAACTATGGGAGAAACTTCACAATTACAACCCTTAATGACTTCTTTAACACACTTACTCATACAATATTTCTCACTACCTCCTCTTATGCTAAATGAGGGGGGTAGCCTCTCTATTTATAGAAATTTCAGACTTATCCACCTTATCTCTAAGATAGGATAAGAAATCTACTCTAGCGAATCATATTCCATACCTTAACTCTTATCTTTACATGTAAGCTTATCTTTTAAGATAAGATAAACCTTATCATTTCACATGGGTTCCACCTTTTTAGACTTTTTACAAATAAAATACATAAAATATTTATGACATCACTCCTTGTCCTTATTACTAATATAATATTTCTAATTCCTAATCATGTAGACCCTACTTCTCTACTTACCCTAACTTTGACATTTTAACATTACCGAACCACTTAAGACAATATTTACTTTTTACCACAACATTCATAGTGTACTTTGACTGTTATCATACTATACATTATTGGCGGCGGCGCATCTGGCAAAGATCATGTTATCTTCTATCGGACTACTACTAATTATACTTAACAACATCCTATTCCTAATACATACATTAATGAAATAGAAATTACAGAGGAAAATTTTAGTGTCGACATCTTCCCCCTTCCTAGTTTCTACTCCATCCTCGAAGTAGACTATTTTGGTGCTTGGAAAATCTTTAACTTGTCGTGGTTGACCCATTTCGTAATGGAAGTGCCATCCAATTCCTCCAGTTGATATGTACCATTTTCATGCACAACTTCTATTTTGTAGGGCCCCATCCATTTAGGAAGAAATTTTCTCTACCTTCTTTTTTTGTATCTGGAATCATATACTAGAACCAAGTCATTCACATGAAATGGAGACCAATGATCTTTTGATCGAAGTATTCCTTCTGCTTCATTTTCTTCTTATAACTTGTATCATTCACTATTTCCATCATTTCCTCTAGCAAATGAAGATGCACCAACCTTTCTTTTATCAATCACTTTCATCCATCCTTTCATTTTGTATAACTCTCACGGTGGGAATATCAAACTCAATGGGAAGAACTGGATCAATGCCATAAGCCAACTGAAATGGGGAGTATCTTGTTGCTGACTTTGATGTTGCCCTATATGCCCACAATGCTGCATGAATCCTTTTATCCCACTTATGTACTGCAAGGCCTGTATTTTTGCTAGAATTTGACACAACACAAAATTTGTTCGTTCCACCTGTCCATTTGTGCTTGGTTTGTATGTTGTTTCCTTCTTGTGCTTAATATAAAACTTGTTGACTAGGGCTTCTACCACCTCATTAATGAAGTTACTTCCTTGATCATTACAATTTCTAATGGTCAACCAAATCTAGTGACAATGCATTCATATATGAACCTTGCCACTTCATCCATGGAAGTTGTTTTCAATGGCCTAGCTTCAACCCACTTGGTTAAATAATCTGTGGCAACTACAATATACTTATTTTGGCATGGGGTAGTTAGAAGTGGACCTACAATATCTATTCCCCACTTTTCAAAGGGACCAAGTGGAATAATATGGCATAATGGAGTTGATGAAGTCTTACGGTTACCATGTGTTTGACAAATATCACATGTCTTACAATAATTATAACAATCTCTAAAAAGAGTGGGCCAGTGATAACTGCATCCAAGATTTTCTTACTATAAGTTGTCCAAAGAAGTGTCCTCCACATGTACCATTGTGGAATTCTTCTATATCTCCTTCCTTGATCACGTCCAATGCCCTCTTGTACTTTGTGTCCATCGTGTCCTATTCGAAATAATACTCCATGCAGAATAGAATATGGATGACTAACTTGAGTAATTTTCCTCTTAGTATTTGCATTAGCACCATATGGGAAACTTAAATTCATTGGATAATTCCAAATATCTTTGTATTAATAAGGGATTGTGTCAAGGGATAACAATGTTGCAATGGAAATCATCATCATCACAAGATGAACCTAAACCATCATAGGCTCGAGAGATTACATGCATTGACATGCTTCTTTTTGCCAATCTATAATATCAAATTCAAATTCTTGTAGAAAAATTATCCATCTTGTTATCCTCCCTAATGGGTTAGGCTTATTTAAAAGATATTTTAGAGCCTGATGATCTGTTATAACTATAAATTTATGTCCTAGTAAGTAATTTCTAAACTTCTTTATGGCAAAAATGATAGCTAGAGCCTCTTTTCTATTACAATATAATTTACCTCAGCACTACTCATTTGTTTACTCCCAAGTAAAATGGATGATCATTCCCATTTTCATCCTTTTGGCTCAAAGTACTTCCTAGTGTTACATCCGAGGCAGTATACACAATGAATGGCTTACTCAATCTGGATTCTTTAAAATGGGTGAAGACACTGGGGCTTCCTTTAGTTTCAAAATCTTCAACCTTATTTCTAGTTCATAATAACATCCTTCTTCAAGAATGGGGTTAGTGGCTGTGCAATCTTTAAGAAATTCTTGATGAAACTTCTATAGTAATGCACATGGCCTAAAAATGATCTCAACTTACTTCTATTCATAGGAAATGGTAACTCTTTTATTTTTAAAATTTATATCAAGGATCAGTACTAATACCATCTCTGGGATACAACATGCCCTAACAAAACACCTTTAGAACATCCAAAGACACACGTTTTAGGGTTTATTGAGGCTTGTGCTTCATCTAACCTTTGAAATATTGTCTCCATCTAGTGCGAGGTGGTCCATCTTGCTCCCATAGATGCAAAAATCATCCGAAATACTCGATGAGGTTTCCAATGTAGGGTTCAAACACCCTATTCATCAAAATATCGGAGCATTACACAACCCAAAAAGACATAACTCTATAAGCAAACATTTTGCAAAGAGTAGTGAACATGGTCTTCAGGTGATCTTTCTCTCGCTATATGAACTTGGTTGTATCCACTATATCCATCAAAGAAACTATAACACTCTGGCTAGCTAATTTTTCTAAGATCTAATCTAAGAATGGAAGAGGGTAATGATCCTTCTTTGTTTCTTATTGAGATTCCTATAATCAACAAAAATACATAGCTTCCCATTATTTTTATTGAGATCACAATGGGAGAAACCCATTCTTAATTCTTAGTAAATATGAATCCTACATCGTTGTAACTTATATATTTCTTCTTTTCTACCCTTGGAAAAATTAGGATTCATTCTATATGGCATTTTCTTTATGGGCTTAGCACCATCTACAAGCTCAATAGAATGTTCTACCCAACTTACTTGACGGAGTTCCTTGTAATCAAAAGTGAATAGGTGTATGTACCTTGAAAGAGCGGAGGTAGGATTCCTTCTCACTCTCCATCACAACATCACCAATCTTTATTTGTTGGAGACGATCATCAATTTCTTTCGGATAATTTTATGGGTTCATGAGTCGGTGTTGGAAGGATATCCATGAGTGAAACATCAACCTCACTTTCTTCATTTGTGTCCACTTCACTTTGGTACTAGAGTAATCAGAGGATGTCAATCATTAGTTTCATCACTTGAATCCAGAGGTTACGCCTTATGATCGAGGATCACGTTTATCTTCACCCCTCTCTACGCCACATCCAAGTGTCATGAAGCCTTCATTCCAGAGTTTCTTGCATGAAATATCCTTAGTCATGGTCTTCCCAAAACATTGGGTATGCAACAATACCATTTTTCATCACCTAAAATTATACCACACATACAACACCCATAATGTATATTACCACATTTGAAACAACACCTTTTGGTTTAGTTTTTCCCTTTTTAATGACCTTAACATAAGTGTTGAGGGCGATCAATTTTTAAACCAATATTTTCATTACATACTCATTCATTACATTAACTTCAGCACCTCCATCTACTAAGACATCATGAATTAAAATATCATTACATAATACCTCGGCTTGTGGAGCTAGGGATCCGCCTCTGCTTCCAAAATAGGGACCTCAACCTCCTTCCTTCGTCGAGCATTGAGTCCACTTCGCAACTCCCACCTTTTCTCAAAAGACATAGCCAAAATTTGACCATATGTAATATTTGCAGGCCTTTTGGACAGATCTTCTAAGATGGAGTATGGTCCTTGCCCCTGTGAAATCAGAAAATCCTACACACCCAACTTTCTTCTCTTATGTTTCTTACTAGTTTCTCCTTTCATCTTCTTAGGATCATTTCCATCTTGGTTATCTTTTTCTTTCTTTCTTTTTGTTACAAACACATCTGCTTCATTATTTATGCTCCTATCTACTACATCAAAAGAATTCACATGTGTTTTTCCTTTATCATTATCTCTTGTACTAGATGTAGAAGCTCTATCTGGACAATTATACTTATAATGACCCTTTTTATGACAACCATAACATATAACTTCAGAAATATTTCTTTTTGGACCTCTATCTCCTCCTTGAGAACTAAATTATTTTCCTTGAAGAAGATTAATAGTTAGCTGACCCATCTTCCTAAGTAAATCTTCATACTCAGTAGATGTACTAGGAGAAAGATTTGTGCTCACCGAGAGTGGTTGTGGATTTTGGACCAAAGGTGTTGGTGTAGGCTCTACTTTAGCAAAAATTTCTTTGGGCTCTTCTTCCATGCTTTCTTCTTGCCTTCTTGAAATCTCCTTTGCTTGTTTGATGGTCAGTTGAGTGGTCATACTTCACTCATTGTCTGATCTTGGCTTCATCCCAAGAATGAAGTGCTTACAAAGGAGATTATCCATGCCATTCATCAACCCATCTTCTAATCCTTCCTTCCGGATCTGGACATCGAGCTTCCTCTTAGCTCTAGAACACGAGCATGATAATCCCTTATCTTCTCCTTCTCTCCTTGGGATAGCTTTGTGATATCGATCATGAGATCTCGCATACTTCGTTGTTCACCAAATTCTTCAAGAAAATTTTTAGTTAATAAATCCCATGATTTTTTCACATTATCACCTAGTGTTTCAAACCACCTAAGGAATTTGAACCATCCAAAAAGGTAGGAAAAATTCAGTCCATTGTTCCTTCTTATGAGTCCATTACAAATAAAGATCATTTAAACTCTTGAATGAAAGAGGAAGCATCTTCATTAGATTGGCTAAAAATTAGAATCTTCCCATTTTCAAAAGTAACCACAGTGAAATACCAACCCACAAGTACAATCAACAAGACTTATGTGCACAAATAATTGGAATCACTATAATAGAAAGTGACTTTACACCTTTCTACAGTAAAATAGGAATGACCACGGTAAACTATGGTAAAACTTGACTTATGTGTAAAAACTTGACTTTCATGTGGAAAACACTATTCACGATAAAAAGTGAAGTTACTACGGTAAATACTATTTATGGTAAAAAGTGACTTTACCATGGTAACTACTATGCACAGTAAAAACAAGGTTACCCTCCAAATGATTTCTGACTAAGTGGGAATATCTCTCTAGAAAATCCACCAAGAAAGGAATGGTCCCGAAAACGGAACCAAAATGTCGTCACCAATCTAGCACTATGATAATTCTCCACCGAGAACTCCTCGTGCTATGATTATTTACTAATGCACAAATTTTAGTTTGGTGGGTGTAATCTGGAAACACAACAACAAACATAACACAAAAATACCATAGACTATGATATGAAGGAATGATGAAAATCTGAAATATAAGTGTAAATTATAATATCAACATGAAATTGTTACAATCTCACCCATGAGGTACTTCAAGTGTTACTAACTTCACTTGCCTTCCAACAATAACTATGGGAGAAACTTCACAATTACACCTCTTAATGGCTTCTTTAACACACTTACTCATACAATATTTCTCACTACTTCCTTCTATGCTAAATGAGGGGGTGGCCTCTCTATTTATAGAACTTTCAGGCTTATCCACCTTATCTCTAAGATAGGATAA
This sequence comes from Taxus wallichiana var. yunnanensis, assembly GCA_018340775.1. Classification (NCBI taxonomy): domain Eukaryota; kingdom Viridiplantae; phylum Streptophyta; class Pinopsida; order Cupressales; family Taxaceae; genus Taxus; species Taxus wallichiana. The sequence goes on from CM031241.1 coordinate 206,152,237, forward strand.
GAAATCTACTCTGATGAATCATATTCCATACCTTAACTCTTATCTTTACATGTAAGCTTATCTTTTAAGATAAGATAAACCTTATCATTTCACATGGGTTCCACCTTTTTAGACTTTTTACAAATAAAATACATAAAATATTTATGACATCACTCCTTGTCCTTATTACTAATATAATATTTCTAATTCCTAATCATGTAGACCCTACTTCTCTACTTACCCTAACTTTGACATTTTAACATTACCGAACCACTTACAACAAATATTTACTTTTTACCACAACATTCCTATTGTACTTTGACTGTTACCATACTATACATTATTGGTGTGTCATACCGAAGCGATACCGTTATCTTCTATCGGACGCTACTACTAATTATACTTAACAAAATCCTATTCCTAATACATACATTAATGAAATAGAAATTACGGAGGAAAATTTTAGTGTCGACAGTATACCAACACTTTATACTTTTGGGTTTTGACCATGTGGAGATAATGAACACTTTGGGGGTCTATGCTTGATTTGACCCTTGGAGGTTCACCGTTGGGACGTGTAGAGGCTTCGCTGACTCTTTTTACTTAGCCTGAATTCAATGGCTAGATTTTCCTTTTCTTCGCATGACCACGTGGAAGGCATGTGCTCATTTGAGGACCTTGTTTGGAATTAGCCTTCGAGAGGTGCGTTGATTGGACATTAGAGTCTTCCACTTTGGCTCTTTTATAGTTAGCCGATTCAATGGCCAGCTCTTCCCTTTTTGGACTCGACCACGTGGAAGGCTCGCGCACATTTGGAGACCCACTTTGTATTTCACCTCTGGGTTCGCAACGAGTGACATGTGGTTCCTTCCACCTATCTCTGCTTTTCCTCGAGTCGACTCGTATGTGAAGTCCAAAACATTGAGCCCCTTTCTCAATTTTCTCCTGTTAAGCTTGTAATCTATTTTAACATTGTTTGGCCTCATCGCCGACCTTGCTCCTCCATTGTGGAGCCCGCCTGCCCCTTGATTTGGAATTGAATGTGAGCTAGCATGACTGAACCAACATATTTGTTTCTCTTATGCAAGGTCATGTTTGATCAATTTTTCCTAAAGGGAAAAATGGGATAACAGTTCTTTGTTGGAGGGATTTCAAGTAATAGTTATAACCATCCTCGCATTTACTTTGAACCCTCTTTCGAGACAATGAATCCTAATAATTTTCCTGATTGCACACTAAACACAAATTTATTTGGATTTAGTCTAACTTTGTAGTCTCAAAGGCATTGAAAGATACACCTCAACACTTCTAGGTGTTCTTCTCTGATCCTAGACTTTCCTAGGATATCGTCAACATAGTCTTCCATGATGTTGTTCATTATGTCATGAAATATTACTGTCATTTCTATTTGATAGGTTACCCTAGCATTTTTGAGACCGAAAGTCATTACTTGGTATTAAAACATTCCCAAGGGGTTGCAAAGGTAGTTTTGTGTTGATCCTTATCTATGATCTTGATCTAATTATAACAAGAAAACCCATCAACGAGACACAACATTTTGTAACCCCAATTTGAATGGAAAATCATGTTGATGTTAGGTAAGGTAAAATCATCTTTAGAACAAGCCTTATTTTGCTATCTCTAAAATCGGTGCATACCCTTATACTAACCATTTCTTCCGTATCAAAACTATGATTGATATCCATTCGAATAATCAATAGGTCTTATAAAACCTATTGCCCATAACTTCTCCATTTCTTCGCTTTACATGTGGGTGTATCTTCCTCAGCTTTTGTTAGATAGGTTTGGCATCTAAATGCACCACAAGGTTATGCATGACCAAATATGGGTCTAAACCTACAATATCTTCGTATGACCATGCAAATGCGTCTGTAAATTCTCACAATAGTATAAAAAAATTCTTCTCCTACGCCGAGAGTGAAGCTCTAGGGGATGAGGGTCGTAAATCCTCGCCATTAAAAATGTCAATCTAGGTTGGTGTCCAAAGGTTGTATGCATTAAGAGAAGAATATATTGGAAAGTAACTCCTTTAAACACAAACCAAACTTGCATAAAATAAATCACACTTGCGTAAATTGAAAGGCACATTTGCATAAATAAAGTTTGCATGAAAGAAATACACTTGCATGAATTAAAAGGCACACTTGCATAAATGAAATTTGTATGAAAGAAACACACTTGTATGAATGAAAAGACACACTTGCATAAATGAAATTTGAATAAGGGAAACACACTTTAATGAATTAAAAGACACACTTACATGAATGAAATTGTTGAATTAAAAATAAACACAATTGAATGAAAACACTGCAGTTTACAATAGACTAAATTTTCACAATACGAAGATAAAAACAATACAACAACATGAATTACGTAAAAACGAATAAACATAAACATAAATACATAGATCCATCTTCCTTGAAATGAGTGACTAGTTCATTTATTGGAAGAGTATTTAAATCATACTTCGATTTTAAAACTATAGAATATTTGAGAGGAAAGAATAGATCTTTATTTCTTTGGAGAAAAGCATTACATATCTAACTGTGGAAGGTTGCATTTATAATTTATGCATCCAACTAACTCCTTATTTTATGAAATACAATCTTATCTTATCTTTATTCCAATCCTAACAATTAAGATCTCCATCTCCACAAAATATGGAGAGAGATATATTATTGAAGTCAAATCATATCTCACTTATTTTAGGAAGATTTGCTCCCAAATCTTCTCCTTGCTTTTCGGTAACAAGAATCATAATAATTTTATTCCTCTACATTATTGGAAGGATGATTTTCCTCAAAATATTATTTTGACCAAAAACCTTTCTCGAATTTTTTATTTGACTTTGTTATTTTTCACTATGGAACTTTTGACGCTTGTCTAATACGCTTTTTCCTCATACTACAATTCACTAAAAGTTATATCTCTCTTTATTGGTAAAACCTGTAACAAATCTAAATGAGGTTTTATTAAAATATTTCTATGAACAAAAACCTCTCTCAGATTTTTATTGGACTTTTCTGTTTCGTTTATGGAACATTTAGTGCTTGTCTAATGCACTTTTCCTGATTTGCATGACTCACTAAAAGTTAGATCTCTCTTTATTGGTAAAACCTATTACAAATATGAATAATATTTTTGTTAAACACATTTCTATGAACAAAAACCTCTCTCATATTTTTCATTTGATTTTTTTGTTTCTGTTTATGAAACTTTTAGTGCTCGTTTGATACACTTTTCCTCGGACTGCAGCTCACTAAAAGTCAAATCTATCCCGATTGGAAAAACTGTAGAAAATATGAATGAGGTTTTTGTTAAAAACATTTCTATGAACAAAAATATCTCTCATATTTCCCATTGGAATCTATAAGTTTTCACAATCCCTCAAAAATTGTCATTCCATTGATGCAAGTTCCAAAACTAAAGCTATCATTCCTTTTATGCAAGTTCTAGAACTAAATATGATTTTTCCATGAATTGAAAGTTCTAGAAATAACTATCATTCAATTGATACAAGTTTTGGAACTAAATCTATGAGTTCGGAACTAAACTTGTGAGTTCTAGAACTAAACCTGTGAGTTCCGGAACTAAACCTGCAAGTTCCGGAACTAACTCTGTGAGTTCCGCAACTAACTTAAAATAGCTATAACTTTTGCATGCGACCTTAGATTGAGATGATTATTTTTTTGAACTTGCATAATTTTTTGAGAGGAATCTAAATATGAAATCATATTTGATTTTAAATATATTTTTCATGATCAATTCCACTTTTCCCAATACTAGCATTATCTTTCATTTATGGCATGCATACACAAGACTTTGCATATTTTCCCAAATAATCAATAGGATTAGTCAAAAAAATAGATAAAAAAATATTTCTAAATAATGAACAAGATATATATCCTATATTATATCATAAGAAAACTATAATTTCCTAGATTACATTAAAATCCACTTTCAAAGGTAACTTGGATGGAAAAATAATAGTAATTTATGGCCAATTTATGGCCTCATCATTTCCCCACACTTAATCTTATCCATGTCCTCATGTATTACATTTTATCTCCTCTTATTATATTATTCTCCGTATATAGGACACATTCTTTTGGATCTCCTTTGTTGCTTTTGATTTCTTCCTTTCACAACAGGTTCTTGTGTGGATCTTCTTATGTTGGTTTTGATTTCTTTCTTTTACAAGCAGTTTTTGTGTGGATCTCTTCTCGCTACTTTTGATATTCTTTATTTTACAATAGGTTATTATGTGGATCTCCTTCGTTTCTTTGATTTATTTCTTTTACAATGGGTTCTTGTGTAGATCTCCTTCTGCTATTTTTAATTTTCTTTCTTTTGCAAAGAGGTTCTTGTGTTGAAATCCTTCAATTTCGATTTTGATATCCTTTCTTGTACAACATGTTCTTGTATGGAGATCATTATGTTGCTTTTGACTTCATTTTTGTACAGCAGTTCTTGTATGGATCTCCTTCGTGATGTCTCATATCTAAAATCAAAATGTATACCTTGTGCTTCTCCTTTTCTCCCACAACTAAGCTCATGCATGTTGTTTTATTTATATTGCCCATAATTTAGACTCTAGAAGTTTTATTGCAAAGAGGTGCACATATTGTTCATATAAGCAGGGGAGTTATGAATTTTATCTTTCCTTCCTTGGAAATATTTAAAAGTGGATCTAGCTGTAATAAAAAAACTTACAAGAAAGCTTAAAAATAAAATAGTAGAACAAAATAACTTGATCATACCTATAGTTGTCTTTGTTATCCTATTGTTAACATGGTCAAATGGTTCGAGAAGAAAGCCACCGGATAATGATTGATTTACTTTGAATAAGAGCCACCTCCTTTTCCTTTGATTAGTCGATAAGTTGGTTTTCCAATCAAAGCTATTTGATTTTTTTTTACCTTTGATTCATTGCTAAGTTGGTTTTCCGATCAAAGCTTTTTGATTTTTTTCTTTTTTTTTTTTCTTTATTTTTTTCTTTTTTTTACTAAAATGATATATTGAGAAGGGTTCTGAGAAAAATTTGATCCATCATCGATTATATTCATTAAAGTACAACTTGTGAAAAATAAGAAGCAATGTCGAGATCTCATAAAAACATTTTTGCATGCTTGGTAACTCCTAAAATATTCCAAAAATTGTGTAGACAATTTTTAGGTCTTCAAAGCCCAACTTGAATTGTGTAAAATCAGAATCACCACAGTAATCTTCAAATCCTAGACTAGTGATCTCAAGAGATGTAGAGTTGTTAAAAGAGAAAGTGAAGGTATCCGTGGGTCTCTCCAAAATCTACATGCTCCTTGGTTGATACTTGTTGGTGCTCCAAAATCTACATGCGATATCAAGAACAACTCTAGAAATTCCTATAGATCTAGTCCTCAGATGTTAGTACGTAAAAATTTATTTCCTTGATATTCACCATAATTGTTTTTTAACGTTATACAAACATATACAAAAATGAAGAAATTGAAAGACATGAAAACAATTTTTTCTAATGGATATGGTTTAGGGATTGAATTTTATTATGGGATGAAAAACTAATTTGGATGGGTGGATTTATTATGAGTGGGTTTTTATTTTGGCTCTAATGAAATCCCTGAATATGGATGGAGTTAATTAGAAATGTTACCACTTCATTATTACAAACTAGATAAGCTAGTTTTTTACTAAGGTTATGTGTAATAAGATCACTAAGTTGTTAGTTGATACAAGGGGAAATGGTGGTGGTTATCAAAAATGGCATATGATATTTCATCAATTGGATCTACTTGCAGATTCAATATCATATTATACCATTTCCAAATCTGAATTATTTGTTCATACCATTATACCTCTTGATCAAACATTACAGTTATTTTATTATACACAAAGTTAGTTTGTGGGGATATATTTACAATCTAATATTCCTAATTACATAAATGAAATTTTAATCTACTTGTAGGAAATAAAAGTCTAAAGAAACTACTTACCAAATTCTTCCTATCATAGAATTGCTGAAAGGTATTCTACTATCACTATAATATTCTTTTAGATAATTTTGAATCTCCCAATAACACCATGTCCCCAGGAAAGGCACCAAAATGATGAGGGTCGTCAATCCTCGCCATTAAAAATGTCAATCCAGGTTGGTGTCCAAAGGTTTATGCATTAAGAGAATAATATCTTGGAAAGTAACTCCTTTAAATACAAACCAAACTTTCATAAAATAAATCACACTTGCAGAAATTGAAAGGAACACTTGCAGAAATAAAGTTTGCATGAAAGAAACACACTTGCATGAATTAAAAGGCACACTTGCATAAATGAAATTTACATGAAAGAAACACACTTGCATGAATTAAAAGATGCACACTTGCATTAACGGAATTTACATGAAAGAAACACACTTGCATAAACTTGCATAAATGAAATTGTTGAATTAAAAATAAACACAATTGAATGAAACACTGCAAGTTTACAACAGACTAAATTTTCACAATACAAAGATAAAAATAATACAAAAAAATGAATTATAGAAAAATGAATAAACATAAACATAAATACATAGATCCATCTTCTTTGAAATCAAGTGGCCAGCTCATTTCTTGGAAGAGGATTTAAATCATACTTATGATTTTATAACTATAGAATATTTAAGAGGAAAGAACAGATCTTTATTTCTTTAGAGAAAAGAATTACATATCTAAGTGTGGAAGGTTGCATTTGTAATTGATGCATCAAACCAAATCCTTATTTTAGGAAATACAATCTGGTATTATCTTTATTCCAATCCTAACAACCAAGATCTCCATCTCCACAAAATATGGAGAGAGATATATTATTGAAGTCAAATCATATCTCACTTATTTTAGAAGATTTACTCCCAAATCTTCTCCTTACTTTTCGGTAACAAGAATTAAAATGGTTTTATTCCTATACATTATTGGAAGGAGGATTTTCCTCAAAATATCATTTTGACCAAATACCTTTCTCGGATTTTCCATTTGACTTTGCTATTTTTTATTGTGGAACTTTTGACACTTGTCTGATACACTTTTTCCTGGACTACATCTCACTAAAAGTTAGATCTCTTCATTGGTAAAACTTGTAACAAATATGAATGAGGTTTTTGTTAAACACATTTTATGAACAAAAACCTCTCTCAAATTTTCCATTTGACTTTTCTATTTCTATTTATGGAACTTTTAGTGTTTGTCTGATACATTTTTCCTCGGACTACAACTCACTAAAAGTTAGATATATCTTGATTGATAAAACTTGTTACAAATATAAATGAGGTTTTTGTTAAAAATATTTCTATGAACAAAAACCTCTCTCATAATTTCCATTTGATTTTTCTGTTTCTATTTATGAAACTTTGAGTGCTCGTTTGATACACTTTTCCTCGGACTATAGCTCACTAAAAGTCAGATCAATCTTGATTGGTAAAACCTGTAGCAAATATGAATGAGATTTAAACACATTGTTATGAAAAAAATATCTCATATTTCCCATTGGAATCTCTGAGTTTTCACAATCCCTCAAAAATTGTCATTCCGTTGATGCAAGTTCCGAACTAAAGTTGTCATTCCTTTTATGCAAGTTCGGAACTAAATTTGCAAGTTCGGAACTAAATCTGATTTTTCCATGAATTAAAAGTTCCAGAACTAACTTTCATTCGATTGATATAAGTTCTGGAACTAAATCTATGAGTTCGAACTAAACCTGTGAGTTCCGAAACTAAACCTACAAGTTCCGAGATTAACTCGTGAGTTCCACTAACTTAAAATAGTTATAACTTTTGCAACTTTTTGCATGCGACCTTAAATTGAGATGATTATTTTTTTGAAATTACATAATTTTTCAAGAGGAATCTCAATATGAAATCAGATCTGATTTTAACTATTTTTTCATGATCAATTCCACTTTTCCCAATACTAGCATTATCTTTCCTTTATGGCCTGCATACACAAGACTTTACATCTTTTCCCAAATAATCAATAGGATTAGTCAACAAAATAGATAACAAAATATTTCTAAAGAATGAACAAGATATATATCCTATATTATATTCTAAGCAAACTATAAGTTCCTAGATTAAATTAAAATCCACTTTCAAAGGTAACTTGGAAGGAAAAATAATGGTAATTTATGGCCAATTTATGGCCTCATCACTAGGCTTTACCATTCTAGGGTTATCTTTTGTCCCGATGTTGACATATATGGTCTCCTCTACCAACATTTTAGATGTTTCCTCTATACGCCTACAATCATGAAGGAGATTGAGGTTTTCTTCCAAGGAATTTTGATTATATTTTTCACCTCGAGTGTGGTCACTTTTTATGTCCTTTGATTTTTCCATTTGTTTTTCCGCTAGTGCCTCAAAGAGGTTTTCACTATGCATTTTGGAATTTTGTTTTACCAAGGATTTTTGGAAGAATTTTTTTCCTCGCTTTAATTTTTTTTTTTGTGACCACACATATCTACCTCCTCCCGAAGTACACACATGCATCCAAATTGATAGAGAAGCCCTTTTTGTGGTCATTGATTGGAATGATGTCACGAATACCCATGAATTATGCAATTACCTCATCATTTTCAAATAGATCTATGGTACATGAATATTTTTGTTCCAAGTAAATGCAACTAGGATATACAAAGCTATAGTCACAATATCTTATACATTAGGCATTATTTAGCCCGGTTTTCATACTACTATTTAGAGGGTTTTCAAGTGAATAAAGTACTAATTAATCCCCCTTTTTGGCCATCTTGTTTTACATTTTATTTTGTCTTTCCGCACATTCCCACATACATGCCCTACCATTTCAGCATTTTCCCATCATTTTAGCCTAAATCTACATTTTCATGCCTATATTGGGCAACCAAGTGATGCCTTAGTCCCCACTTGGGGTGCCCCGATCCATTTTTTTGATTATCCCACCTCTTTTTGGATCTTTCTAGCCATTTATCATCTTTATCATTTTCATGGTTAATTATGAAATTTGAATATGAGAACCTTATAAATATAAAGTTCTAAGACCATAATGAGGGTCGTATCATCACACACTACTATAATTCCATGTAGAGTTACATCCATTACATCACTTGCATCCACAAAGTGTCATGCATAAAAGCTAGGAGATCTTTATCAACACACATAACATAGGGGGAGGGATTTTATTCTATCCCATGCACCCATGCTAGTACATTTTCTATAATTACTATTTCTCACTAATTCAAAAAGTACGACCGGCACAAGATCAACTAGGACATGACATGTAGACACAAACTAGAACTAGATCCAAGTCCAAAATGTATCGCACTGACTCTTAGATTAGTAAGCCCACTATTGTTATTCTGACGATGCGTTAGTCCGACCCATTCATTATGCATCTTTTATTTTTCCTAGGGTTTCATACTTTCTTTTCACTTATATATCATCACATAATTATTTAATACATCCCATGTATCTTCACGGATCGATTGTGACAAAAAGAGAGTATTTTAGATCATCTTGTGACCATACAAAATTAAGATTTTAAGAATTTATAGAGATCGGAAACCTATTCTATGAGACCATAGCGTCAGGGGTGCCTTGGTACCTTTTAAAGCACCTCAATCATCTCATATCCTCCATATATGACCTTGAAGGACCTATGAGTGATCGTTCTTGCTTCTAGAATCCACTATCAGTCCTGCGAAACTCTGTGACAATCTTCTCTAATCAGCTAAGTCATTTCTTCTCTCTTCTCTTGCATATTAGGGTTTTATTTCACTTAAAATAATTATTTAAGTTTATTCCATATTGTTTTATTGCATCTTTACAATGTTCTTATCCTCCTAATTAGATTAAATTTTATTATTATTTCCCTCTTATTTAGTTAATTTTAGTTAATCATTTTGGTGAACCCAACTTTTCTTCATTGCATCCTCTATGATTCATATTGGAAATCTAGGGTTTTAATTTCCTACGATTTATTTATTCCAATCATGGCCCAAACTCATGAGGCATTTATTGAAGATCACCTTAAGGCCGTTAATGACCACCTCTGGCCCATCCACAAGATCTAGATTTGTTATTGCATGTCATCCTTAAATAACCTACTAGCCTCGTTGATCTCGATAATTTAGTACAACCCATGTTCTTATATAATTGTTTGCTTCAACACTCCAAACCATCTCTACTATCTCAGATTTTTTCCCTACTCCCACAAATAATTTTAAGCCTCCCTTATTTTCCCATACATGACGAGTATCCTCTATTGGAAATCGGGACTTGATTTATCTTTATCACAATCTTCAATCCCATATTAATAATTTTCAACATGTAACATCACATGCCTTCTCATCTCTTGATTCCACTGTATTATTGAACACTCCATTTGCACTTGCCATCTCCACCTACCCACTTCCTCCAGCTTTATTACTCTTAATTTTTCCATCTTCAATGGGCATGGTGACCCACAAGCGCATCTTAGAATATTTCATGTCACTTGTTTGGATTTTTCTAATGATTATCTCCTCTTATCCAAAATATTCCATCAAAGATCAAGGACTATTGATCTCAGTAAACTCTTCAACTTTGGAATTATTCACAAATCACAAATTAATCATTGTTATTTACTTTCTATTAGAAAATATCAGAGATAGCTAGTGAAATAATTACTATTGTGCTTAGAATCAACAATTGTAGTAAAGGAAATAATATAAGCTCATAACACCAACAATTTTATCCTAGAAAACTTCCAATGGAGGAAAAACCAGTCGGGAAGGGAAATTGCTCTTTCTTCCCACCTCTATTGGCCAATTTAAATCAATAGGTACAAAATTTACAATAAGTAAGAAAGAGAAGTAGATAATATCTCAACACTTCCTTTTAGTTACTTGTTTTCTCTGTCTCAACACTCCTTTCTTTCAAGTACAATCTACAATCTCCACTAAGATTTCTTACTCACTTACACCCATGATTTGATGATCTTTTACACTTCTACAATCATATATTTATAGCCTTTCTCATGTCCTCCCATGCACCTTTGGAGAATGCGAAATGTCATGAAGGAGAAGAGAAACGAACATCATTTCAAATTCAAAGGTTGTTCGTTTCAAATTTAGTTTTCTGTTTGTAATGGCCAGGATCGCCACGCCTTGTTTAGACCGGTGGTCTGGGACCATCATCCCTAGCTGAGTGGTAGTTTTGTAACCTGCCTTGCCCGCATGCAGGCGGAAGTCTTGTTACTTAAAAGACATAATCTTCATTTTGTTATTTTTCTTCTATGTGCTAATTATTTCTAATGAAGTAGAGTTATTTCGGATCCATATGGATCAAACCTCCCCTTCTTAGGAGGCTTTTGGTCCAACAAAAGCTTAGTGGGGGAGTAGATGAGGGAAAAATTTCCTCGCTTGCTCCTTCGAGTACCACCGGGCCTACCTTGGTGTCTTTCCTTTTGTCCAATCTGCCAAGACTCTTGTGGACCTCTTCTAGTCTCTCTAACTTTCTGTTGTAGCATTACATCCTCCTCTAATTCACCTCGTGATTCCAAGACACAATCCTCAATGGAAGGTAGCAACTGTAGTTCTTCATCTTCATCTAGCATGGATGGATCATATAGGTGAAAGTTCTCATAGTTTACTACCAATTACATCCTCATGAATGATGGAAAATCAAGTCGAAAAACATTTTCCCCAACCTACTCCAATATGATGAAGGGTCCATATCCTAGTGGCTTGAGCTTACGTGGCTTGAACTTGTAGTCTTTCCTTTCTCAATTAAAGCCAAAATTTGTCTCCAACATGAAGCTTGTGTTCCCTCCTACTCTATGTTGATTGTGCCTAGCTTTGTACTTTGCTTGAGATTTCTCTAGCTATTCTTTTACCTTGAGACGGATTTGTAAGATCCTCTCAATGAACTTGTGGCTCTAGTCACTTATGTGTCTCATGTATCTTCCTCATCATGTTGACCAACTACTATGTCTAGCAGATTTATAGGTAGATATCCCAAGCATGATTCAAATGGTGACTTCATAGTGGATGTGTGTACTACCCGGTTATAGGATTGTTGAATGTAGGCTAAGGACTCATCCCAAGTCCTTGGATACTTCTTTGTTATACCCTCACGATCAATTGTACCAAAGTCCCTGTTTACCACCTCTGTTTGTCCATCTATCTCGTGGATGGAAAGTTGTGCTCCTCTATAACTTGGTATCCATCTTGTCCCACAATGTATTCCAAAACTTCCCCAAGAACTTGGAATCCTTGTCAAAGACAATAGACTTTGCAAACCAAATTGCACCCATACATTAGCAAAGAAAAGATTTGCTGCCTCATGTCCTTTTCTTGTCTTTTTACATGCCATAAGGATACACATTTTACTATATCTATCCACAAACATAGAGATATTCATGGCCATGTTTAGACATAGGTAATCCTCGAAAAAATCCATATAAATTTCCTCCATGGACGAGTAGTCTTGATAAAGGCATGTACAAACCTTCCTTCCTAGTTTTAGGCTTACTAGTACAACAAAGTTTACATCCATGAATAAATTTTTATACTTCTTCTTGAATTTTGGGCCAATATACATACCTTTGCAAGTGGGATAGGGTCTTACCAACACCGAAATGTCCTATTACTTTCGAGGTATGTGCTTCCCTCATCAAAATAAGTCTTTCTTCTTTAGGTACACAAAGTTTTCCCCATCGGTAGAGCAACTGACGTCCTAGAGATTACAGTCTTCAATCCCCATTTTTCATCCCCTGACTATGCAACTTCTAAAATGTTACCCCAAAGTCTTTGTCTTGGGCATATGCCTCTTCGTAAGCTTCCTTCGTGAAGGGCTCGATTTGAGAGATAGTGGCCAAACAAGAAAAAAAATTCTATTTGGGTGGCCTAGGCAACATGTCTACCACCAAATTTGTTCTACCCTTCTTGTATTTAATCACGAGATGGAACTTCTAAAGAAATCCCATCCATTTTAGTGCCTTGCTTACTATGCAATTTAGATGTGTTCTTGTAAATACTGGAGAGGTTTGTGGTCGGTGTGCACCATAGTTTCTTTACCCAAAAAATAATGTTTCCATTTTTTAATTTCCTAAACTAGTGCATACATTTCTTTATCATATATTGAATATCCTTTAAGCTGCTAAAGTGAACGATTCGAGAATGATAACATACAAGTTTACCTCCTTGAAGCAATATTGTGCCCATAGCATAATCAGTGGCATCGTATCTATTTTAAAAGGCTGTTGCAAACTAGGAAGAACAATCTTTGGAGTATGACTAATCTTTTATTTCAATAACTAAAAGGATTCGTCTTGTTCCTTACCCCAGTTGAAACCCTTACTCTTTGCATCCACTTTTTGTAGAGGTGTTGCAATGCAAAAACCCAAAATGAATTTCCACATGTACTATACTACTCCCTCAAAACTTCTAGTCTTTGTAGCTCCTGTTGGTTTGGCCGATTTGTGATGGCATCCACCTTCTTTGGATCCACTCATAGTTCTCCTCCTCCAACCATGTGCCCGGGATAGACAAGTTACTATTTAGAAAATTCACATTTCTTCATATTACAAAGAAGTTGTTTCTCCACGAGAACTTGTAAGACTTGCTACAAATACGTTAGATGTTCTTCCCATGTGGCATTAAAAATAAAGATATCATCTAGATATACAATGACACATGAATCTATGAAATCTTGTAATACATCATTCATCAATCTCATAAATGTAGCAGGTGCATTACATAGTCCAAAAGGAAGTACTAACCATTCATACAAACCCTGTTTTGTTTTGAAGGAAGTCTTCCATATATCCTCCTCCTTTATCTTGACTTGGTGATAACTTGACTTGACATCTAACTTCATGAAAAATTTGGCATGCTGAAGTTGGTCCAAGAGATCATCTATGTGGGGAAGTGGATATCTATTCTTTATGGTGATCTTGTTCAAAGCGTGGTAGTCCATGCACATTCTCCAAGAACCATCCTTCTTTGGCACCATCACAATAGGAGAACCACATGGTGAGGTGCTCGGATGTATCACCCCTTGGTCTATTAGTTCTTTAAGTTGTTTCTTCACTTCAGTGCTCTCAAGCAAGGATTTCCTATACAACCTAATGTTTGGTAGAGGTGACTCTTGCAATAGCTGAATCTCATGCTCTACTTCCCATTTTGGTGGTAATCCACTAGGAGCTTGAAATACTTCTTGAAAAATCTTGAATAATACTATCCAAATCTTGTTTTCCTTGGTTATAAATCTCTAAAACTTCTATCTTGTTTATCCTTTAATAAAATAAAACAAAACTAATTATAATTTGATTTGAATAAGTCATTTTACTTGGTTATCACTTACCATAGTAACCCGTGTCTTATGCTTGTGTGCCTGGATTTTGTAGTTGATCCCATACTTAACCCATCTATACCGGTTTACCCTTCTCATAAAGATAGCATCCCTAACATACAAGTAAGGACTCCTGAATACAAAGCATTAAAAGCATCAAGTGGAATAATGTCAGCTTCAAACACATCTATATATTGGGAATTTATCCCAAACTTGACCTTAAATATTCTTGTTACCTAAATTTAAACACCTTTTTTTTTCACCCAACCCAAAGGATAAGGGTTTGGATGCTCATAATTCTCAAAACCAAGCTTCTTTACAACTTCCTTAGAAATCAAACTAGATTGAGAACCGGTATCAACCAAAGAATTTATCTTAGTCCTCTTCATTTGGATTTTGATATGGAATATTCTACTCATCTCCTCTTCATTATCCATGTTGGTGGTCGTGCATCCAAGCCTTTCATCTACGTTAGAGTCATGTTCGATTTCCACCTCCCCTTCTATCTTTACAATTATCATGGAATTATGTGAGTCCTTGGTTCGGTTCTTTGGATGTATCTCCGGATGAAACTTTCAACATGTAACATCAGTATGACCATTAATATAACAATTCTTGAAAAATTCTTGGGGTCTTTACAAGTATTTAAAGTAGTGGCAACATGTTTACCTTTCCCTTTCCACTTACTCTTGTTACTTGTTTGCCCATAATATTTTTTCTACTGATTTGTTGACTTTTTAACCCTTGGCTCTGCTTCTCCTTGATTTTTCTCATCATCTATGTAGTATGCATGTACACATGCTTCATTGAGATCCTTTGGCTTTGTGGAGATGACTGTTTTTCAAAGGTGAGTGTGAAGTCCTCCCAAGTACTTGGTCAGAATATCCTCATCCTCCAAATCCATGTTTAGCAACATGGCTTGCCTGCCTACAAAACTCTCGTAGTATAGTCCTGCACACTTTGACCACTACCTTGTCTAAAATACTACCATTTAATAATTTGGTTAGTTTTATGGCCAATTGGATAGAAGTTAGCTCTAAGTAATTCCTTAAATTCTTGCCAAGACTTCGCAATAGGACGATTCTTCTTTTCACAAGTAGTTAGGTGAGGTTCCCACCAAACTAGAGCATGTCCCTCCATTTTGAGACATTCAAAGGTGATCCTTTATGCCTCGGTGACATTATGAACGCTAAAATAGACTTCTAACTATTTCAACCATTTATCAAGTAACTCTACATCTACTTGTCCTTCAAATCTTTTGATTTAGACTTTAGTCTCAACTTTAAAAGGAGTATGTTTATATTTTACCTTTTCTCTTATGTTATAAGTCTCTTCTTCATGATCTTCCCCATAATCTTCCTCATGGTGGCTCTTACATATACCAAAATTTTCAGCTAAGCCTCGAACCACTTGAGTCCATGGAGTCTTGCTTGACGGAAGCTATCTTATGCAAATTTGCAAGTTCCTCTTGCCTTCTAAACAATCTATCCATCATGGTCTCCAAAGCATCACAATTCTACGGACCAAGTTCTCTTCCTCCATTTCTCCCCAAATTCTCGGTTTTCACTTCTTTGTAGAAATCTCTACGGATCACAAGGTAAAACTTCTTCGCCTTTAGATATTGTCACTGTCATACAATTCAAGAATGAAATACCACGATCCTAGATACTTGTTATCTCGATACCAAAATGATCGTAAACTCTTTAAATTTGGAATTATTCAAAATCACAAATTAATCATTGATGTTTACTTTCTATTAGAAAATAACAAAGATATCTAGTGAAATAATTACTATTGTGCTTAGAATCAACAATTATAGTAAAGGAAAGAATATAAGCTCATATCACCAAAAATTTTATCCTAGAAAACCTCTAATGGAGGAAAAATAGTCGGGAAGGGAAATTGCTCTTTCTTCCCACCTCTATTGGCCAATTTAAATCAATAGGTAAAGAATTTACAATAAGTAAGAAAGAGAAGTAGATAATATCTCAATACTTCCTTTCAGGTTACTTGCTTTCTCTATCTCAACACTCCTTTCTTATACAAATACAATCTCCAACACTAAGATTTCTTACTCACTTGCTCCCATGCTTTGATGATATTTTAAAATTGTACAATCATATATTTATAGCCTTTCTCATGTCCTCCGTGCACTAGAGAATGGGAAATATTATGCAGGAGAAGAGAAACAAACATCCTTTCAAATTCAGAGGTTATTCGTTTTGAATTTAGTTTTCTATCCATAATGGCTAAGACCGCCACCCTATGCAGACCGGCAGTCCTGGGACTACCACCTTGGATAAGCAATGGTTTTGTAACCACCACCTGCATAGGCAGTTGATCTTATTACTTAAAAGACAGTAACCTTCATTTGGTTGTTTTTCTTCTCTCCACTTTGATTGTTTCGATGAAGTAGAGTTATTTGGATCCATATGGATCAATTATGCCATGCGTTAGTTTTATGACCTACCTATTCACTCTATAACTTCATTAATACACCTAGCTAACACATTACTTACTCATTTCTCCATCAATATCAGCTCTCGATTTCCTACACCTAACTAGCACAACTCAAACAAGGATCGAATGTACACCTAGCCAATTATGTTTTTTAGTACAAGAAAAATCTAGTGGGATGACCTATTTTCTTTCCAAATCCGAGTTATAGGATCTATTTATTCATATTCTATTGCCACCCCTATAAGAAAGTGTGTTATTTGAGACCTCCCCTTCCTTTGACCAACTTTTCCATACTCTCAACCTTTAAAACTAAGATTTTGTATGTCAAGAAGATTAAGTATCGGAACATCCTTCATCTTCTATTCAATTTCAAAATAAAGCACCATTTAAACCATCTACAACCAAACCCATTGATGCTAAATTTCTTGTTAATACTATTGCTTACCCATAAGGAGGTTTAATCCCAACAACCTCGCCACACATTTAGCAATTTTCCCATGGCCCCACATCTTATCTTGAAACAACTTCTTGACATTAATCTTATTACTCTTCCCCCACCACTCAAGTTAGACCCGTCATAACCAAAAGGCATAAACTATAATGATAACTTCTATTGTGACTATAACCATTGTGTAGGACATTCTACTAATAGATGTTTCAAGATCCATGTAATCGTTCAAGATATGATTGACAACAACAAACTTGAATTCCAAGATTCCACTAACTTTTCTCCTGCTAATGATAAGGGTAAACTCAAGCTCTTTAATAATGAATCCCATAATGTGACAATAATGACGTGGATTCCTCCGCTAATCATGCATATCATGTAGTGTCACCTCCGTAATTAAGATCTCTTGATTTCCTCATTGCTAACATAAACACTTCACCACCATTTATTTATTTTTCTCACACCGATCATTGTGCTACATTCACATCGACCATTTACATATCCAGACATCTCATGGATCAACCTCTATTAACAACAAAAACTTGATCCCTCTTCTATCATTAGCATGTGTTCTCTATCTCTCCTATGAGCTATCGACTTTCCTCAATCACAAATACACTACCTTTTCAGTAGACCTTATGGAATAGTCAAGTTACATGTCACAGTTGGACCTCTCACTCTCCTAGTACCTTTATTCATTGATGCGCACCATCGAGAGGGGTTATATGCTTCTTGAAATTAACTAGATTCGGAAATCACAATCTATTATTTCCATGAATTTCTTATGCCTTAAGTTTCTTCACAATAATCATATTATCTCTATTAACGACATTCCTCCTTCTACCCCATTATTGGCCTCACCTTATATCATTGCTTCTATGCTATCCACCTCTACTAACATGTTGCATTCTCTATTGTTAAAAGAAACAGTCTAATCCTAGTTCAACTACTCGAATGTCGTATACGCAACCAAATCATTCCACTATTCCTACATATTGGCATAGGCCTATTCCTAGGGCAGCCATAACATCTTAGTATCGATCACCACCTCAATTTATTCCGCATGGATTCTCATCTCCCTCCCATGCCACATTGCATCGATCTACATCACAAAAAAAAACTACACCACGCTATTAATCTTATTCTCATCCCTCACATACATATAGATTTCATTCACTAGCACAACGTTTATCCTACATATCAACACTTTTAGGCCATTTTCCTATACATTCCTCCTTACAACCATCAGTTTGAGAACCTTCATTCTCCACTCTCATCGGTTAGTTTATCCTTTCATACATGGTTAGGGGCATAGTAATCACACATTCTCCTCCCACTCTTTTAACATAATTACATAGTCTTACACCCCACATGTCGTATCAATTATTTATTTTCATTTCCTATAGGCATATCATATCATGTGTCATAACACCATCATTACCGATAAAGAACTCTTGTGCTTCAGTTCACACTTGACTATTGAGGGATTACCATTACACTAAACCCCACACACCACACTAGGAATTCTACATTGCATACCATCTCATCACGCATCATACATTATCCATTCTACACTTATTCTACATTATACATTATACTACATTCTACACATTCCACCTATTTAGTGTATTTACACATTTAGTCACCTTATACAATGTACATTTATCCATTACCTACATTTTACATGTTACACTAGGTTACATTTACATATGGGTCTAACTTTACATTTTATCTACACATATTCTATTTCTATCTACACACATCATCACATCTTACATATTCTACATTGAATTCTTCATGTCATGCATTCACACACCATATTCACCATTTAGTCACGTATACTACATTTTTTTTTGTGTTTCACTCACCACCCTATGACATACTTTAGTTACTCTATCCATTCTTGCTTGTCGATGGTTTACAAATCAAATCTACCTTACACTCACCATGCGACACTTCATCATATGACATTCATAGGACTAGTGACATATGCTCTAGGATAAATAGTCACCTACACTCATCATTACATAATCATAGTGGTATACACTTTAGGTTAAATCACCACCTTACTCTTATCATCTTGTAGTGGTATACATGTTAGGTTAAATCACCATAGGATTCATTCATCTCGTAGTGACATATGTTATAGGCTAAATTGTCACCTTTTTCAATCTTTTTATAATGGTATACGCTAGTGCTAAATCACAACCCCTTCTTATTCATCATATAGTGATATACACTTAGTAGTAAATCATCACTCACACATTTAATAAGTCATTATATATGCTTTGGCTTTAGGGTTCACGTACACCTTTTCCATATGTCGCATCTCATCACCACTACACATGCACACTCATAACAACACATTCGACACACACACCATACACCATTAGACACTTTTCTTGATGGTGCAATATCATTTACATTTCATTATGGACTGCTAAGGTGGTTAAAAAAATTAACCTCATTGCATACACTTCCATACACTCGAGGGGACATGTTTCTCCTATCATTCCATCTTGCATTCCACTCCATCTATCAACAACATATTACATTTTCTGGGGGGAATTTACTCTTGTTTTCTAGTTTTTTTCATGATTACTTTATTACAAATGCTTTCTTTATTTCGTACATGTCATTATCTATATTATAAAAACATGTGCATTCACAACTTTGTATAGTGTGATCGCAGAGATATAGGACATTTACATAGGACATGGATGGTCGCCTTCTACCCTTACTATATTGGTCGTTGGGGGCATCCACATTTGTCTCATACAGGTGCTATTGTTTCAATTTTTACTTAGCATGTTACATTACTTGATCATATAATTTTTACATATTAGTTATTGCTCTAACATGGTAATGGGTATTCCATGTGCAACACTTGTTTTGCAGGATTAAATGTTTCTATGACTACTTGTTATTTTTCTATACACTTGTCTTCTTTGTTAGCCATTATATGCGGGTGTTTCCATTTTTTTATGTACACACTTGTATTCTCTTTATGGCCATAATGGCCTTATGTTTCTTACGACATCGTGAGTGATGTAATATTTTATAACTCACTTTCTATGATCTACTTGTTTTATTACGTGTTCACACTTCGTGCTAGGTAGTTTTTACATTGTCTACATATTTTACACTTGTTTTATTACATGAGTATGTTTTTAGACTAACAATTGTTATGGCTAGCCATTCCCTTCTATACGAGCCTTGGTTTCTACCAAACATATTACCTTTTCCCCTGCATCAAAAATTTTTACATGTTAGAGTGCGATAAGTCCTATTTTGGGGTTGGATTCTCCTTTCAAAGTCATCGCATGTTCCCCAAAGAGGGGGGAATCATTGAGGGTTTTGTCAAAATAACATAATGTATTTACACCGATTCGATCAAGATAATGCACTTTCCACCCTTGGCATTGTGGGTTTACATACAATGAGTGAGTTCATACCATTCTACGAACTCCATACACAGTGGATTTTACAGGACATGGTGTCCTTAGCATTTTTGAGTAGTAGTTAAAGGTTGGAGGACACAAAGAATTTACCCCCTATAATTCTTCGTCTAGTTTTTGATCTGTAAACTTCTACTTTGGAACTCTACAAATCACACAACTATGTTGCTCTACTTTCAAATTTGGAAAATGATAGATTTGATTGAAAAATTAGAGCTTACGATTGATTATCTAGTGTTATAGAAAGGAAATTGCTGAGAAGGAAATAATTCAAAACTTCAACACCAACAATTTTATCCTAGAAACCTCCAATGGAGGAAAACCGATTGGGAAGGGAAACTACTATTTCTTCCCACTTTTATTGGTCTAATATAGAAAATTACATATTACAATAAGTATGAAAAGAAGTAACAATGTTAACCTTCTCTCTAATTACTTTCTTTATCTGTTTCTAAACCTTTCTCCTACAATTCCATTCCATCACTGAAGATCTTTCTTGCTGCTCTCATTAAACTCTGCTTCTTGATCTCTCTGGATCTTTGAATGTCCACTCTCTTGCTCCTTTCATGCATTTATAGTCCTTCCCATGTCCTCCCATGCACTAAAGGATGTTAAATGGAACGGAAGGGGAAGAGACACGGTTGGGCGCTTAAAATTCGCATCCATTCACTTTCCATTCTTCTTTTCTATTCGAAAGTGTCAGGACCACCACCTTGAGAAGACCACCGGTCACAGGACCAACACTCTCCATAGAGTGACGGTTCCTTCTAGAACCTCTGTTTACATCATTTTATTCACTTTTATTGTTTCTCCTTCTTGGTGTTGATGGAACTTATGAAGTGGTGTGTTTTTCTGGATCCCTATGGATCATAAGTCCCCTCCTTAGGAGGATTTTGGTCCCACAAAATCTTAGTGGGGAGTGGTAGAGGAATCAACTCCCTCTTGTGCTCATTTGAGTACCACTTTGGTCACCTTCTTGTCTTATCTTGTCTAACCTACCAAGACTCCTGTGGATCTCTAGTTTCTTGTTTCGGTGCTACATCCTCCTCTCGAGTTGCGTCAAGTACAATCTTATTTAGAAGGTAACTTTTGTATCTTTCCTTATTTTTCATGCATAGATGGCATTAGTGGATGAAATCTCTTGCAACTTGCTATCATGTGAATCTGCATGAAGTATGGCCTGAAGGTTTCTTCTCCAACCTACTCAAGTATGGAAAATGTCCCATGTTGTATTGGTTTAGTCCTTTCTGTCTTTGTCTCTTGAGATGTATTGGATGAATCCATTCCAAGTACGTTGCTTTTATAATCACCATCATTCCTTGTATCTCCTCTTCTTATTTTTTCCCCACGGTCAGGTCCAAGTGAATTTGTAGGTAGATACAATGACGCATATAATGAAGTCTATTTTTCTCCTTTAATGAGTAGTTTACTGTTGTGGCTTCTTTTGTAAAAACTAACAAGTGATATCCATATTATCCATCCTTTGGTCAAAAATATCCATGCTCTCATGTCCATTTTGATTTTCTTCCAATGAAAGTAAACAAAACTAATGATTTTCTGAATAAGTCTTGGTGTTTGGTTGGCACTTACCATAGCCTTCTTTGATTTTTTCTCGTGTGCCCAGATGTTAAAATTGACTCCTTTCTTTACCCATATGTACCGATTCTCCCTCCTTATTAACATGGCATCCTGGCATACAAGTAAGGACTTTCGAAGACAACGTCAAATGCATCGAGTGAAATAATGTCAGCTTCTAATAAATCTATGTATTGGGTATTTATCCCGAAATGAAACTTCCATTTCCTTATAATTTTTCTACACGCATACTACGGGTATGGATGTGGATGCACATAATTCTCTAGACCAATTTTTCCTACAACCACCTTAGAAAATAAATTTGATTGAGAACCAAATCTACTAAAGAGTTTACCTTAGTCTTCTTGATTTGGATTTTGATTTGAAATAGCTTACTCATATCTTCTTTTTCTTCTTCGCTCCATACACATTAGTGCCCATGCATCCCAACCTCTCATGTACATCTAAATCATCCTTAATCTCCACCTCTCTTTCTATCTTCACTTTGTGGCCATGTATTTCTTGGAATCCTTGGTGGTACTTTGGGTGCAATTCCATATGCAACTTCCAACATGTGGCATCGTATGTCCATTTACATCACAATTCTTACAACATTATTAGGATCTTTACAAGTATGCAAAGCAGTAGTGGCATGTTTACCTTTCCATTTACCTCAGCTACTTGTCTTCCCTTGTTCTTTGTCCTACTATTT
The DNA here is from genome assembly GCA_018340775.1 of Taxus wallichiana var. yunnanensis. Classification (NCBI taxonomy): domain Eukaryota; kingdom Viridiplantae; phylum Streptophyta; class Pinopsida; order Cupressales; family Taxaceae; genus Taxus; species Taxus wallichiana. The sequence continues at coordinate 206,175,222 of CM031241.1, forward strand.
TGTTGACTAGTCTCCCTTTGGCTCTATTTCTCCTTGCTTCTTCTCGTCATCAATGTAGTATGCTTGTATAAAATATTCATTGAGATCCTTGGGATTTGTGGAGATTACCTTCCTTCAAAGGTGAGTGTGAAGTCCTCCCAAATACTTGGTCAGAATGTCCTCATCCTCCAAGTCCATATTAAGCAACATGGCTTGTCTCTAAAATTTTGTAGTGTCGTCTTGAACGCTTTAATCAATGCACTATCTAAAGTACTTCCACTTAATCATCATGTCAGTCTTATGGCCAATATAATAGAAGTTATCTCTAATCAACTCTTTAAAACCTTTCCAAGTACTGACAATAGGACATTCCTTCTTCTCACAAGTGGCTAGATGGGTTTCCCACAAAAACATAGCATGACCCTCCATAGCATGACCCTCCATTTTGAGATGTGCAAAGGTGATACTTTGTGCCTCGGTGACACTATGTACACTAAACTAGACTTCCAACTATTTTAGCCATTTATCCAGTAATTCCACATCTACTTGTCCTTCAAAATTCTTTATTTTCACTTTCGTTTCAACTTTAAAAGGTGTATGTACATATTTTACCTTCTCACTTACAATTGGTGTCTCTTCGTGCTCTTCCCATTCTTCCTCTTTGTGGCTCTCTCTCGATACCGAATTTTTCAGCTAGTGCTCGAACCACCAAGTCCATGGAATCTTGCTTAACCAAAGTCATCTTTTGCAAATCTGAAATGTCTTCTTGTTTTCTATGTTATCTATCCATCATGGTCTCTAGCATCTCAAATTTACGGACCAAGTTCTCTTCCTGCATTTGAGCTCGAATTCTCTGTTTCCACTTCTTCATAGAAATATCTAGCTCGCAAAGTAAAAATTCTTTACCTTTGGACCTTTTCATTGATATAAAAATCAAAAGAAATATTTGAATACCATTGTCCTAGATATATAATCATCTTTTATACCAAAATGATCCATAAACTTCTACTTAGGAACTCTACGAATAACACAACTATGTTGTTCCACTTTTAAATTTTTAAAATAACATATTTTCTTAGAAAATTAGAGCTTCGTGATTAATTATCTAGTGCTATAGAAATGAAATTGCAAAGAAGTAAATAATTCAAAACTTCAACACTCGACAATTTTATCATGGATACCTCCAATTGACGAAAACTAGCCAGGAACGGAAACTTCTCTTTATTCCCACTTATATTGGTCTAATATAGACAATTACATATTATGATAAGTATGAAAAGAAGAAACAATGTAAACCTTCTCTTCAATTAATTTCTTGCTCTGTTTTCGCACCTTGCTCCTAAAATTCCATTCTAGCCTTTGAAGAACTTTCTCACTCCTCTCATTAAACTCCACTTCTTGATTTCTCTAGATCTTTGGATGCCCATTCTCTTGCTCCTTTCATGCATTTATAGGTCTTCCCATGTCCTCCCATGTACTGGAGGATGTGAAAAGGCATGGAAGGGGAAGATACATAGTTGTGTGATTCAAATTTGCATCCATTCACGTTCCATTCTTCTTTTTCTGCTCGAAAGTGTAAAGGGACCACCGCCTAAGTAGACCGGTGGTCGCATAATCGCTTCCCTAGATGGGTTGTGGTTTCAAGACCGTAACCCTTGTAAGGAGGTGGTTTTAAAACTTTCATTTCGCATAGAGTGATGGTTCCTTCCAAAACCTCTATTTACCTCATTTTATTCACTTTTCTTGTTTCCCTTTCTTGGTGTTGATGGAACTAATGAAGTGGTATGTTATTGTGGATCCTTATGGATCATTTGGTGTTAGATTGGCCAAAAATGAGGATGCTACAAATATCTCTTCACACACATTTCAGCAGGCCGTTAAAGGTTAGAGGACACAGATCATTTCCTCCCTACACTTATTCAACCAAAGTGGTGTGAGATCACCCAAAAACTTGTGAAAGTACACGATAACCTTCTACACTCTTTTTCTCAACATGTATCAAGTGTACATGTTCCATTTGAATTTTCATTTAGCATATTTTACACTTCCACATTTTACACAAGTGTATTTTACATAACGTTTTTACATACAAATATATTTGGCTACTTCATCATTTTTTCCTTCGCATGTCCACCCATATGAGAAACAAGCAATCAAACTGGGCAACAACAACAACAAAAACACAACAAAGACACACCACCATGGCACTTTCCTTTTACTAATCATAAAATTAGACTACTCATCACAAGAGATACACACACGTTTCACCCTGTGGTTCACTCTCATCACTATTCATGTCCATTTTTCATCTTTAGAATTCCACGCTCCTCCACTTTTTCTATGTTTCATTACACGCTTGAGTCTACTCCATCAACATGTTTCTTTTACATTATTCATGGCTATCAGTGTATGAATTTCTTATTTACTTTATGTTCATGATATTTTTCACTCACCAACATTAAGATGGGGAAAATGAAGTCACAAAATCTTATACATTGGGATTTATTTAGCCTGGATTTCATACTACTATTTAGATGGTTTTCAAGTGAATAAAGTACTAATTAATCCCCCTTTTGGAAATCTTGTTTTATATGTTATTTGGTCTTTCCTACACATTCCCACATGCATGCCTTGCTATTTCGGAATTTTCCTATCATTGTATCCTAAATGCGGGTGCGAAGCAGATGTCATGGCACGCAGAGGTGCCCCACTCCCACCGGGGCACCCTAATCAATTTTCCCACTTTCCCACGTCTTTTGGGATCTTTCTAGCCATTTCTCTTCTTTATATTGTTCATGGTCGGACATGTTTGGGTTAATTACGAAATTAGAACAAGAGAAACCTATAAATATAAATCTATGAGACCATAATGAGGGTCCTAGTGTCACACACTACTATCAATCCATCTAGAGTTGCATCCATTACATCACTTGCATCCACATAATGTCATCCATCAAAGCTAGGAGATCTGCATAAACACACACAACATAGGTGTAGGGATTTAATTATATTTCATGCACACATGCTAGTATATTTTCTATAGTTATTATTTCTCATTACTTCACAAAGTGAAAGCGCACAAGAGCACCTAGGGCATGACATGAACACACACACACCATAACTACATCATGGTTCGAAATGTAATGCAACACTTAAATTAGTAAGCCCAATTTTGTAGCGGCTAAGGTCCTGTCGACCCATTCATTCTACATCTTTTATTTTTCCTAGGGTTTGATACTTCCTTTTCCCTTTTGGTCATCACATAATTATTTAATACATCCAACGCAACTTTACGATCTTGTGTGATAGACATATTATTTCGATCATCTTGTGACCATACAAAATTTAGTTTTAGAGCATTTACAAAGATCAAGGACAGGCCCTAGTACCTTTTAGGGCACTTCAATCAGCTCAAATCCTCTAGATATAACCTTCACACGGGACCTCCGAGTGATCGTTAGTGTTTATGGAATCCACTATCGGTCCTATGACACTCTGTAATAGTCTTCTCTAATCCGCTAAGTCATTTCTCCTTTGTTCACTTACATAATAGGGTTTTATTTCACTTAAAAGAATTATTTAAGTTTAATCCATATTATTTGATTGCATCTTTATAGTGTTTTATTCCTCCTAATTAGATTAAATATTATCACTATTTCCTATTCATTTAGTTAATTTTAGTTATTCAAATGTTTATTAGGGAAATAGAAGGGGATAAGGTTAAGAAATATGTATCCAAAATAAGTTTTGTGGAGGTAAGATCTTCGTATAGGCTACAAAAAGAGTATATGTTGCTATCTAAATGAGACAATCTATCCTTACATTCTGAAGAGGTGGTATAAATTGTTGAGGGTGGAATTTGTGATGCCTAATACCAAGTCATTCGTTATATGGTTTGGAATGGGGAATCGATAAAAGCTCTAATCTATGTTTTCCATTTGTGCCGCACTCGTATCCTTTATAACCCATGACATACATCATCTTGTGAGCTTTGGTATATTTTGGAGCTTGGTGACATGAATATTTTGTACCTTCAAGGGATCCAATTTGTAGGTGAATCCAACATTTTCTCATCTGATAAGAGGTCATGAGGAAAAATTTCTCAAAAGGACTAGCACAGCTATCCTGGGAGCTCTTGAATTGGAAACTTGGTCTGCCCCGTGTTTTTGGTGATAATGAAAGGTCGAGACCATAAGGTCCTATTGGAGGTTATACTCTTCAATTGGGCCATTTGATAGGACTTTCATCTCCCATGTAGTAAAGGGAGAAATCAGCGGGAGATATTTTATTACTAATACTTAGCGTGTCTGGGTCAACATGAGATTTTAGAGATTTGGTTTGTGGTACAACTATATCCACAAAAGGACATTCATATGCCATATGAGAAAAATTGTGTAATGTTCTCCAATGAGAAAATGGTTCTATATATCCCAAAATAGTTATCATTTACTGTTATGATATAACTTGATGCATTGATGAAAGGTCAAGGGTACAACCTGTAGGGCATGTATCCATGGGTGTCCTAGGAGCATATTGTAAGGAAGATCCAAGTCAAGGACATGGAACTTAGTGTCATGATATGTCAGCCCTAATTCCATAGGTAATATTATTGTATCGGTTGATTCGCATTCTACATTTTCATATGTTGTGATGGTGATGACGTGAGAATCTAAATCTTCCTCTGTTCATCCTAGCTATATAACCAACTTCAAGGTGCAAATGTTCAAACCAAACCCATTTTCCACAAGCACTCTCTTTATCTTTCTTCAAGTAACAAATGCCTCTAGGTATAGGGGTAGGTTATGCATTTGTTTTTCATGTGGAATTTCACTTTGGTTGAAGGAAAGGTGTTCCATAGGAGCAAGGTTCGTGACCACCACTTGGAGGTGTGAAGGATCGATATCGGTTGACACTCCTGACCCCGAAGTGTTTTGTAGAGGATGTCTTTATGAACATTTGATATCTTGAGAAGATCTAAGATCAAAATATTAGCAGTGGTCTTCTGAAGTTATTATAAAAGGTCATAATTACTCTCTTAAGGGGTAGGTAGAGAAGGTTACGAAATCATGAGATTATTTCTATGTGTTACATTAACACAATCTATGCTCTTTATTCGTATGGCATTGACATGCTCATTAGAAAAATCAATACCGGTGATAAGTGAATTGAATGGGTTATTGTAATCTCAATTTTTGCCACCGGAAAAATTGGATCACCCATGACCCCGTGTAGTAAAGAAATTCAAGAAATGGATCCTCCGAATGAATCCATGCTTCAAATCCAAGACAATACAAGCGGGATCTAAAATGGAATAGTAGGGTCGGGAAAGAGAAGACAGTGTTGAAGAAACCAGATGCTCAAAGGAAAAGAAATGATGAAGGCTTGAAGTATTCGGGTCTACAAATGATTCAGAATGAGCCCAAAAATTGGCTAAGTATGGAGAGTTAGCGAGACGTTGTAAAGTGTCCAAATGGTGCATTCCCAAAGGATTAAATCCAAAAGGGAGAATCAAAAAGTGCTAAGCCTCTACGCGTCTAGAACCCCAAAAGTTACACCGGCCATTGAAAAGTATTCGACTCAACGGAAGGTGCCAAGTGTCCAAACGGTGCTACTTCAAAGATAAATCCAAAGAGTGGATACCAAAATGAGTGCAGTCTCACCATGTAGTCCAAGACAAAAATGAGACTGAATGGTCCCAAAATTGATCAAGTATAGAAAACTAGCGGATGGTGCCACGTGTTGTTGTATCAACGCAATTTCAAAAGCATGGCCCAAAAGGTGATTCCAAAACGAGTTCCATCTTGCTACGTGTTCAGGGATCGAGAAAGTAAGAGTGGTCGTTGAAAACTCCAAGAGCCCATGGAGGATTTCACGTGTCTCATTGGTGTGTTTTCAAAAGGAAATTCTAGAGATAGTTTTCAAATAAGCACGGGCTTCCACATGTCCCAAGTCATAAAAGGGACAGAGTCAGGAGTTGAATAGTCAAAGAAGAGGTAGGCCAGCGAAAGGTACCAAGTGTCAATGCAACTCTATTTCGAATGCAAAATTTGGGGCAGGTTCCCAAACAAGCGCTAAGCCTCCACATGTCTAGGGTCAAAATTTTGGCCCTGCCAAGAAAAACACTTAGGAAAAATACAAAGGATCCCAAAGAGTTCGTGGTGGAAGCTACCATGTGTCGGTTCGATGTAGTTTTAAGAGCATAAGGAAGGAGCCATATCTCCAAGATGCGTGAGGCTGCCACGTGGACCTTATATGGACAGACTCTTTAAATATTAAGCGCCTGACCCGAGGAACTTCAAATGGCCATATCTTTTGATTGGAAACTCAAATTCGGGCAGAGAAGACATTTTGGAAATGACCCGACACCCTTTATGCCATGAAAACATAAAATATCATTCTTAATAGATTTAGAAGGTGAAAAATGGGAAAACATCTTCAGGCCATTAATACAAAGCTAGATTTCTCTAACTATTAGATCTCGATTCGATTTAATCCATCGGGGAACTAGAATCAAAAGATTGTGGGCTGATCCATAATGTGCATTAAGGGGCGGTGGTTGATATTTTAAAATGGTATTCATCACATATCTCAAGGTGGTTAGAGTAGGATTCGAATTCTTCCCTCTTCTCTCTCCTATTCTTCCTATATATTGTAATGAAGGGGCATATTCAAAAGGTTGGTCATTTTTCTCCTGCCCCCTCTCTCTTTCTTCCTTAGGGTAGAATGAGGAGTCTAAGCCTTCTCCCATGGCTCTGTAATGGCGTTTTATTTCCTCTTTCCAACTGATGATGTACCATATAACATTTTGGAGCAATAAAATTTGTTTTGTTATTCATCTTTCCATCCTTGGCTTATTTTTTTGTCTCTTTTTAACCTCTCATCGTTGTAGGGTATAATATGCATGCTCTATTGTTTGTTGTAGGTTTTGGGAGCTATGCTTAATGGTTTTGAAGTTTTTCTCCGTGTGAAATTTGTCTACGGTCCGTGGTGTATTATGTCCACCATCTCCTCTCGGTCACCTCTCTCCACTTCAAGTATGCAGATCTCGTGATTCAACCACGTCCTTTTCTTGTGTATCACCACTTAGTGTAGGCTCTTTCACCCCCTCTCTCTCTCTCTCTCTCTCTCTCTCTCTCTCTCTCTCTCTCTCTCTCTCTCTCTCTCTCTCCCTTTTTCCCCTTGGAATGGTTAGATTAGGATAGAATAGGTTCTTCCTACACTGGAGTAGCTTGTGGCAAGTAGATTAGGAAGTAAGAACTAGCTTTCTCCGGAGGTCCATCTTAAGTTTTGCAAGTCCCATAGCTTGAGAGATGGTCCCATGTTGTGCAATCACACTGAATGCCCCACTCACACAAGAGTCCATTCGGGGGTGTTGTGATTATGCACTAACAATTTTGGCATGCCCGGTGGGACACTAAGGTTAGATCTTCCATCTTTCCGAGGTGTCTCATTATCAACAACAAATCATAAGCCACCGCACGACCACCCTAATAGTTTTGGCACACATAGTGGGACATTTCTAAAGCACCTTACCTCTTCATCTTATAAGTTTGGTGTGTTCCTATTAAGGTTCAAAGCATTTTGAGGCACATGCAAGCACATCTAGTGACTCCATCTGGTCAACAACCCCATCTCTAAAGTTGTAAACATTTTCTATCCATTTCCACCCATCTTCATTCACTTTTCTTTCCATATCTTCCATTTTTCTTCCATTTGATGATGTTTTGCAATCATGACTTCATTCCCTTCATGGAATCCACACCTACAACAATGTAATTCACCTCCAAGCCATTTCCTAACTCCTCCAGATCAGCAGTATGATCAGATCCAAAACCATTATGCTTACCCATATGAGTAGGGTCAAAATCAGTTTGGCCATGGAGCTTATCAAGAAAAAGGGACGCATATGATGGTGAAAGCTACATGGAAGATGTTGATCTACTAGAGAAGATTCAAGGGATGGAGGCTAGCATGGTGCAGTCTAGGGCTATAACATAGATGAAGGCATTTAAGATTGGTTTCAGGGCACCTTGTCCATGGGAAGGCACTTTTCAAAGACATTACAGACCCTCGGGGAGAAGCTTGATTTCATGGTTGAAGTGTTGCCTCAACTTACATAGTGTATTGAAGACATTGAGTCTTATGAGAAAAGTTCAAGATAACCTTGTCAATGGGAAAGTCAATCACCAACTCCTTGTCCTTCATTTTCTCTTCCCCAATCTTTATGATTTTAGCAATGTCATGAGTTACGCTTCCCATCTATTGCCCCAAGTGTTGACTTCCCTTCCCCATCTCCTGATCTTCCACCCCATTTCAATTCTTCTCCCCTTTTCTTTCCCAAGCAGTCATTCCCTCAAAATAAACAAGAAGTTCCACTTCTCTCACCACCACAAATAATTGCAAAGCTGGTTGAACCCCAACCCACCACTCCTCTTACTTTCCCAAGTCCATGTTGGGAAGAGACCCAATATTATAGTCAAGGAAAATAGAAAGAAGGGGAGCCCAACAGAGAATAATTGAGAGACAATATGAAGAGTAGGGATGCCAAATTTAGGTCTACAAAGCTCCCCTTGATGGTCAAGCTAATAGATGAGGCCATGGTTGAGGATATAGTGGTGGTTGGGGTTGAGTTTGTAGTAGAAGAAGAGAAAGAACAAGAAGAAGAAGATCAGTAGTATGTTTACTCGAATGTAGTTTCCCTAATGGCACTTTATCTAAAGAGGATGTTGATCTGATCCAAGCTTCAAAACTAATGATGGAGGAGGAATAATCAGATCCAAGTCCCATTGAAGATGAGTAGATGGGAGAGATCAAATCAGAGTTGAAGTCACTCAATGAAGAAAGAATGATTGAATATTTTTTTCTTTCATTCCAAGGGCCTGATTTGATTGATGAACCCATGATGAAGGAGGACCATACATTTCATAGGCTCCAAGTGAGGATCAGGCCAAAGAGGAACCTTCAGTTCTTTCTCCCACTTCATCCCTTCTAATGTTGAAGAAGAAACTCTAATGTTTGAAGATGAGGGGACCATGGTGAGCAAATTTTAGATTCGAGAGGACACCATGGAGGAGGAGGTCAAACACATGCTACAAGACAACAAGGAGGCAGACTACCTGTTAGACTTGGAAGATTTCTTTAATGTTGAGGGTCATGAGTAGATAAAATCATTTACTCCTCCATCTTCCACCTTCTAAGCACATGAACCTGCTGCCATAAAGGAGAATATTTAAGTGCAAAAACATGCATTCCATAATGGCCCTCTAGAAAAAAGGTTGGAATATATGTGTCTTCCATGTTCTTCATAGGAGAAGGAAGAGAAAAGTCAAGAGGATGTCATCATATCTCTCCCACCATTCATCAAAGAAGGTTCACAAGAAGACTCCATTCTTGGAGTTAAATTTTAGAGCAAAGGGCACATCTAAAGGATCAGACCATGCCCAATCAGGTACTTGGCTTCATTGGAGCCAAGGGAGAAGTGAAAAATAGTGATTCCTAATTCGGTGCATGACGATGAGTATCAAAGTACCAAGGGTCACCATCAATACCTCCAAGAGTCCAATGCAAAACAAATTGAGGAGGTATTTTCCATTAATGTTGATACCTTGATGATTTGGGTGGAGGATCGGCTTATTGTCAGTGTTTCACTCATATAGGTAGCCATATTCAGTGGTCAAATCATTTTCATGGCTGCCCCTCTTGAGAAAGGGAAGCTACTTCTCCCTACCTGTAGCAGGATTTGTTTAGCTTCTTTCTCTCTAGTTAGTGTAGGAGTAGTTTTAGGTTTGCTTTCAATAGAAGAAGTGCTTTTGCACACTTTGCATGTCTCGTTTAAGGCATGTATGATTTTTTCTTTGTACATAAGTTTTGTTTATATTGATCTGAAGGTGCATGAGGCCAGGCCCTTCATTATGCATGGCAGAAAAACCCATAGCTATCTCTATGATTGTTAGTTCCAAAAAAAAAAAAATGAGAGAATCTAAAGCCATTTTGAAGTAGTCTATTTTAGGGACAGATGAAAGCCCCAAGGTCAGACAATTTTCTACTCTCAGAAGCCTTGTTTCAAGATTTCTCATGAAAATTGAGAGTGCGGACGTGTGGCAAGGCTTGGGGATAAGTAAGGGTCAGAAAAGTGGGAAATTAGAGACTCATTTTGAAATAAGGTTCGAGAACAAGCCATTAATAGTGACTTCATTCCCAATAGATACTTCAAGGCTACTAGTCCATTAATCTAGAAGACATATGTCCCCTGTGAGTCACCAATTGTTATCTCAATTTTTTCCCCCAAGAAAAATTAGATCACCCACGACCGTGCGATAAAGAAATTCAAGAAATGGATCCACCAAAGTGAACCCATGCTTCAAATCCAACGGAAAACAAGTTACTGAGGCAAGCTCTAAAATTCTATAGTAGGGTCGGGAAAGAGAAGACAGGTGTTAAAGAAAATAGAGGCTCAAAGGAAAATAAACAACAAAGGCTCAAAGTCTTAGGGTGGTCAGAAATGATTCATAACGAGCCCCAAAATTGGCTAAGTATGGAGAGTCAGTGGATGCCGCCAACTATTCAAAAGACACATTCCCAAAGGAATGAATCCAAAAGGGAGAATCAAATAAGCACCAAGCCTCCATACTTCTATAACCCCAAAATTTGCACAAGCCATTGAAATGTCTTTGACTCGGGAAAGGTGCCAAGTATCCAAACGGTGCTACTACTTTAAGAATAAATCCAAAGAGTGGAGACCCAAATGAGCATGGTCTAGCCACATAGTCCAAGTCAAAAATGGGACAGAATGGGCCCAAAATTGACTAAGTATAGAGAACCAATGGATGGCACCACGTTTTGCATCAACGTAATTTTAAAAGTGCAACCCAAAAGGTGATTCCCAAATGAGTGCCAACTCACCACGTGTTCAGGGCCCGAGAAAGTAAGAGTGGCCATTGAAAATTCTAAGAGCTTGCGGAGGCCTCCACTTGTCTCATTGGTGCATTTTCAAAAGGAAATTTTGGAGACTATTTTCAAATGAGCATGGGGTTTCCCATGTGTCCCAAGTCCAAAAAGGGACAGAGTCGGGGTTTGAATAGTAAAATCGAAGCGAGCCGGAGAGGGTTCCAAGTGTCGTGTGGCACTATTTCAAATGAAAAATTTGGGGCGGAGTTCCCAAATAAGTGCCAAGCCTCCATGTGTCTAGGGTCACACTTTTGGCCCAAGTAAAAAGACTTAGGAAAATACAAAAATCCCAAAGAGCTTGCATAACCTTCCACGTGTAATGGATCTAGCGTAGTTTTAAGAGAATAAGGAAGGATTCATATCTCCAAGATGCGCTAGGCTGCCACGTGGACCCTATATGGACAAACTCTTTAAATACTAAGTGCCCGACTTGAGGAGCTTCAAATGGCCATATCTTTTATTGGAAACTCAAATTCGGGTGGGTGAAGACATTTTGGAAACATCCATGACACCCTTTACACCATGGAAACATAAAATATCATTCTTAACAAGATTTAGTAGGTGAAAATGGGAAAACATCTTCCAAGCCATTAATACTGAGCCAAATTTCTCCAACTGCCATATCTAATTCGATTTGATCCATGGGAACTAGAATAAACATATTGTGGGTTGATTCATAATGGGAATTAAGGGGTGGTGGTTTATCTTTTAAAATGGTATTCAACACATTTCTCAAGGTGGTTGAAGCGGTATTTGAACTCTTCTATCTTCTCTTTTTGTTATTCCTATATATTGTAATGAAGGGAATATTCAAAAGGTTTGTCATTGTTTCTCTCTCTACCCCCTCTCTCTTTCTCTCTTAGGGTAGAATGTAGAGTCTAATCCTCCTCGTATGGCTCTATAATGGCATTTTCTTGCCTTTTTCCCACTAATGATGTATCGTGTAAAATTTTGGATCAATAAAATTTCTTTCATGATGCATCTGTCTATCCTTGGCTTATTTTGTTGTCTCTTCTTACTTCTCATCATTGTAGGGTATATTGTTCATACTTTGATGTTTTTGGAGGTTATGGGAGCTATTCTTAATGGGTTTTGAAGTGGTGCTCCATGTGAAATATATTTATGGTTCGTGGTGCATTCTATCCACCCTCTCCTTTACTCATCTCTCTCCACTTGGCAGTCGGATATGTGATTCAACCACTTCCTTTTCTGGTGTATCACCGCTTAGTATATGCTCTTACACCCTCTCCCTCTCTCGCTATCCCCTTATAAGGGTTAGATTAGGATAGAATAGGTAGTGCTTACACTAGAATAGCTTATGGTAGGTAGATTAGGAAGCAATAACCGGCTTTCTCACGGAGGTCCATCTCAAGTTTTGTAAATCCCACAACTTGAGAGATAGTCCCATGTTGTGCAATCACACCGAATTCTCCACTCACACAATATTCCATTCGGTGTTGTGATTCTACACTAAAATTCTTGGTTTGACCATAGACATAATTGGTGGCTCTATAATCATTGGAAGATTGGACTTGATCCATATTTTTCATTTGATATTTTTATGTTTAGGAAATGACTCTTTGAATATTCTCATCTTCTGATTGGGTTTTTGATGAGACTCAAGAGAATCTACTACAACCTCTCTACTTTAAATAAGGTTCTTGACAAAGTGTCTTAGCTTGAGGCACTTGTCTATTTTGTGTCCTTGACACGATGATACTCACAATATTCATGGTCTTTATGTCATCACAGTTTAGGTACATGTTATCTTGTAAATTTGAAAAGGGTAATTTCACAGAAACCATACCAAAATTTCTATTTTGGTTCCCGTTGAGGTCTCTTATCATTGGAATGGCATAAAATCCATTTCCGAGAAAATCTAGTTTTAGAACTTGGTCATTTTCAACCTTTTTGGGTTGGGCACAGTTTTCATTCATGTAACATCAACCAAAACTGCGCCCCTCTATTCCTTTGGCACATCTTAAGGAGTTCAACACAACAAATGTTGCACCTCCAATATTGCGAGGCCTCCCAATGTTGCACCTCTCTAAAAAGTGTGAAGTGGTGTGAAAGGGTGCTGAAAAGTAGTGTTGACACTCTCAAAGCTGCGCCTAGGGCGCAAATCTCTTTGTGTCGACATCCATTTAGGTGCGCCATAGGAAAAGTTGGTGGCACATTTATTACACCTTTTTCTATATATAGGTGTGTCTGACTGTCATTTTCACGATTGAAAAAACGTGAAAAATTTATTCCTTTGTACTTGTCAGCGTTCCTATCAGCCCGCGTTTTGCTATTTGTCGCGTTCGTGGACCCCACATCATCTCCTTTATCTTATATATTCTGGTAAGTGGCCCTTGCCCTTCTTGTGGATTTTTGTGGTTTTTATGTTGGTTTAGGTGGTTAGTATTATTAAAAATAACAATGATCCTAAGAAGATAACTATAATCCTAACCCGTTTTGTAAATCCAAATACCCACTTCAAACCATTCTTCGTCCTCCTTCCAGATCTACAAAACTGGAAGATTCTGCCACAAAACTACTCAAACTTATTTGTCCTTTGTTCCCTGTTATGCTAAAGTTTTCCCTCTTAACCATTAAAACCTACCAAAAGAGTGAAAATCATAAAGTTTTTGCAAAACAATCCACTATCTTTTTCCTTCGGCGCAAGTTTCATTGTTGTTACACCAAACACAGTTGCGCCATAGGTGCACTGTCCTGCATGCGGCATAAGCCTTCTCCACGCCTTGTAAAAACTCCAAAAATTCCTAAAACACAAGCGCAGTGCAAGCACACATATAGTAACAACAACATCTGAATGTTGTGCAAGTCCTTCCCACGCCACACAAAGCTTAATTTCTTGGTGCACCTTACCTTAATGATGCATATTTTGAATCTGCACCTTGGCGCATCATAATATTTGGCAACATATACCACATCTACACCAATGGTGCACCTTAAGACCCTGCTACACCAAATAAATCTGCGCCCCTAGTTAAAACACTTCATATGGCGCAAGCGCACATCCATTGACACCAACATCTGAATGTTGTGTGTAGTCTTTCCACCCCACACCCCTTTTGGCATTGTTTTCTCCCATGCAACACTTTCCCAAAGTGTGCCTTGCTTTTTCGAAGACCCTTGACCTACGGTAGAACTATGCCTTACACCTGAGAGGCTTGTAAATTGATAACTTTTCATTCTGTAAGCTTTGATGGATGACTTAACAGCTAACATGGCTCTTTTGCGATGGACTTCCCTGATTCTTCTTGCAGATCAACAGCTGAACTCAGATCCACACATGTCTTCATCGAGTAAGAAGCCAACTAAGTCCAAGGGTAAAGCTAGGCTAACAGAAGAAGAAATGAAATATAAATACCAAAGGTTAGGATGCCTGAATCCCTTGCAGAGTGTGATCTGGATATCAGAGATTTAGAACTCGGGCACATTGACATGGAGGACTTCTAGGCTAGAACCAAGAAGGTCACAGGTAGCCCATGGATGGATAAATTGGTTGGTAGTGGTCTGCACTTTGCTGCAGGGATCCCGTAAGCGCAATCAACAATGAGTTCATGATGTTGGTGGGCCGTTGTTACAATAAGGACACAAGATGTGTCGAAAATGAGAAGGGTGAGGTAATAATCAACCTCACTACCTAGCATTTTGAGATCATGTTGGGTATCCCTCACCACTGACATTTTGTAGCAGTAAGCCAAGAGGACTGCATGAAGACATGGAATGAAAATGAAGACAAATGCATGCAGCTGATGAATGAGGTGTACCTCAAAAACAAGAAGGTGGTAAGTAGGTGGCCACAAGTCATTCATCGTAGTGACTTTTCAGAGGAACTGAGTGACACCATCACTTTCTTGAGTAGGGTGTTTGGGCTTCCCGATGCCCATTACTTTCACAAGTGGATGCTCAGGTATTTAGAAACCATGAGTAAAAATGTTCCTGATCAATGTTTTGAATGGGGAGAGATTATCATGACAGCACGATCTCAAGTAGCTTCAACAACTTTCAATAACTGGGAGGTTCTATATGAACTCCTATGTGGTATATGTTTTACCTCAGAGAGGGACTACCCAACATTGAATCGATGTGGGGTATGGCCCCAAGTCAGAATATATGAGTACTATCTAGAGTTAAGACTGGAAAATAGCATAGCCCAATTCAGCAAAGTCAACGATGCCTTCTATGGCGTCATCTACCTCTTGAGGCCCAACATGACTCACGGTCGGATGACCAAAAGCGTGGTCACCACCACAGAGAAGTGGGGAGTGTTATTCACACAATTCCCCACTTTCACCTATCTTAGAGCCACTAACTTCTTGGGAGAGCCCACCAAATTGCCGAGGTATGCGGGACCCAAGCTGATCCTATTGGAGCTGTCTAGACAGCTCATCACATACCATGAGAAGTGTTTGAAAAGGAAGAAGGGTGGAACTCCATTCCCCCTCACAGTGGGCAGGTACACCTGCACTTCACAAAGCAAAGCCAGGAGATGTTTGTAGAGCTTGAATTGCTCAATTTAAAGCATAATTTCTGGCAAGGCCAACCTTTGATCCTCGTGATTTCCTTCCAAGGGAAAAGATTGATCAATTCATGTCCCTCAGATTGAAGATATCTACATTGATCTATATCACGAAGTCGAGCTCAGACGAAAGGATCACTCCCACCTGCCCTGGTAGAGATCATTCAATATGGTGTGGCCATCGTCCCAAAGGGTTTCAAGCAACTGATCAAGAAGTTGATCAGGTTTATCTAGACATGGATGGGGATAATTGGCATTTTCTGAAATTGATAGAAACAAGGCACCTCAGACTATTGAGGAAAGGGTCAAAGGCACTCTGCAGCGCACTGAGCATTGGTGCAAGAAAAATGGTCTCATCTACCTTGGAGTAGACTTTACCATGTCTCCCTTGGGTAATGCACCCACCAAGCCAAAGCACTTTCCTAAAGGAAAAGGAAAAGATAAAGAGGGAGAGACAAGCACTGCTCAAGAGGAAATTCTTGAGAGCCCTCCTTCCCGCCGAGGAGTAGGTAGTAAGCCTGATATCCCTAGGAGAAGAAGAAGCGGTAAGTGCTCCAATGGGCACATCCACTCAGGATGTTGCCACTACTACAACTGGTGAGGTTCCCACCATCCCATCTCTCACTCCTCCTTCCCCTCCTCATGTCACTCAACCAACCACTCCTTTGGTTGTGTCTTCTCCCCATCTTCTACCGTTCCCCCTTCCTCTTCCTCCATCTTCTCTTCCCTCATGGATCTGTCCCCAACATTTCTTCCCTCATCTCTCAGATCCCTTCCACCCCCATGGTTTCCTCTCCTGTAGTCACTCCTACCCCCGTGAGCATTGGAGTGTTGGCTTCTTTCTCGATGCCACCCAAGTGTCTCGACACATTTCCCCATGTCCACTGCAGTTGCTCCTTCTTCCACCCCTGTTTCCTCCTCTTCCTCTGGTCCCACTCCCTTAAGTCCAGAATGGATCTCCAAACACCTGAGCCAAGCACAAGAGGAAAGTCCCTATTGCACCTATGGACTTCTCCGTTATTCCAGCTAAAGGGCCTAAGAAGCAAAAAGCTATAACCCACTTCTCTCAAAGCGCTTCAGGTGAAAGGGTTATGGAGATCACATACCCTGATCTCACAAAGAAGAAAGAAGATCTATCTCCTACATATTTTATAGTGACTCAGGTCACAATGGGAACATCATCAGAGAGCCTGCAAGGAGAGGCCTTATCCGCAGTGGATGCCCTTTGCAAAAAGCTTCAAGAAGTAAAGGAAGAGAAGAGAATATTAAAAGAGCAAAACAAGCATCTTCTCCAAGCCCTGCAAAAGATGGGCAATGCCCCTCTATTATGACCCTCTGAAGTTCTTAGTAGGAGAAGATAAATGAGTACACCAAGATCGGTGAGCAAGGTATAGTGGTGTTTATGCTTGGAGAGAGCAGATCCTCAAAGATAGTGAGGAAGTGATTACAAAGTTCACATAGCTTTATCAAAATATAGATCAAGCTAACAAGGAACTCCAGGCAATAGCAGGACCTATCTCGAAGAGTTGGACCATGCCAGGTTGCAACATGAGACATTCAGAAGATGCTCGACTGCCCGATCGATGACTTGGTGAAATTCAACGCATTTTTGATCACCCGCGAGCACCCAACAAAGTCCTTGCTGCTTTAGACTATCGGGTTGACCAAATGGAGTTTGTCTTGGAAAAGATAGACAAAATCAAGGAGGAAGCCCTGGATGCCATGCATCAAATGGAGTAGATCATCTTAAGAATGTCTCAAGGTTTCTCGGTGCATCGTACGCCTTGAGGAAGGTAGATGATACTATTCGGCTCTTAAGGAAATCACGTCGCAAGGTTTAGCGTCAGAGGCCACTTTTGATATAGAATCTATCAACAACCTTCTGGCCTGCCGTGACTTTGTTGGATACCTGATGGAGGCAGGAAATGAATATTTCAAACTCTGGAAAGACTCAGAGATGAACGGGAGACTTGCGAAGTCATCGGGGATCACACCAAAGGTCCTGCTCAGGATCAACTTCAAGCGATGGTAAGCAAATTCATGGAGTATCGAGCTCAATTTCACATTACCTCCTGAGTAGAAGCAGGACACTCCTTTCCAGCTAAGGGATGATGATGAATAGGCTCCTTCCTCTGGGATTAATCCCATTTTTGTAAAAATATTTAAAAGTATGTTGGCACAAATGATGACATCATCCATGTTGCACCATGGGATGTTGTCATCCACAAAATTGCCCTAAAGTCAACATTTGACTTTTAGATATTTTGTAAATAGTTGTTGGCTCCTTTTTGCCTTCTTTCTCCTTCTCCTTCTATAAATACTTGGATACTTGTAGTATTAAGGGTGAGAAAATTTGTATGAAAAATAGAAGTGAGGAGAGAAAGACTTTGAGCTTTCTTGTAACAGAAAACATTATTAATACAAAAATTGAGACTTTGTGTTGAATTCTGTGTTACGTGTTAGATCTTTCTTAAGTTAGATCTGCATGCTTATTCTATTAGATTCACCTATATTTTGTCATTTGTTTATCAGTATTGCTTTGTTTGTTTATGTGAGTAAGTTTGGCTCTGTTTACTACCAGCCCAAAACATAAACCCTCTGACCTTTCTACTTTGGAATTCATTTCTTTTCTTCCTTCAGATCCATCTTTCTTCCATTCTTTCCTTCATTCCTTTCTATTCTTCATCGGAACTAACTCTATTGGGATGAGATCCAAAAACCCCTGAAGGTAGAATACTGTAAGACTTACATAGATTCTTGTTGGTAGAATAGCAATAAACCAGTTTCACTTTGTTGTCTCAAAGAGGGGCTATGCCTGCCTGCTGTTGGCTGTCTATCCATAGATCGCCCACCCAATGATTTTTGGACCAACGGTTTTGGTGACTCCAATGGGAAAGAACCAAATCTATGAGTGTTATGTCAGCTAAAAGACACTAATGATTTTAAAGCTGCTGGGGTGACTAAGAAAATAGATAAAACTGTAAAAATCACTACCTATTTGCAAATCTTAGCTCTTTGCTTAAAATCCAAAATTTTTTGCAAAAGTGATCCAAACTGAAAATTTTCTTAAGAGATCCATAGATCTGGACTAGTTAGAAACCTTTAGTTCATTTGAGTTTTTATAAAAACCCGTATATTTCCGTAGATCTGAGATTTGATAGTTTTACAAATATTTTCAAACCCTTGCAAAAAAGTCAAATCTAAGATCTGAAAATCAGCTTACTAAGTTAACCATCATTTTATCCTCATTAATCTTTGTCATTAAACCATAATCGGTTTTCAAAAGAGGGATAAAATTAAATATTTAGAAAAGTACATGCTGCTGATTTTTGTTAGAAAAATCAGAAAATCAGCAAGTACAAACAAAAAGAGTTTTTATAAATCTACTCTAAAATCACTTGTAGATCTGAAAAGATACACTGGCGGGTGAGCCATTTACCCATAGCAGGAGAGCTCATGGAGAAGTTGATCCTATTTTTGATCTACTTCAAAGGCACAACTTCAGTATTACACCAGCATGCTTCTCATCGCTGAGTTCAGCTGATCGGTCAGCCAGAAGTGCCTCGCCCCCATGAAAGAACCGGTTTTCACAAGGAGCCTCCACATCCCTTTGCAGTGCTCTATTACTCAGTGGAACCACACTTCCGGCTCGCGTCCTCTTTCTAGCTTTTCAAATGGTAGTACCATGGGGAAACGCTATGGGCCCTCTCGCATTACCACATCAGTTCACGCACTCCCTCATGGAAACCACAAGAATTTCCCAAGATTTGATGGGAGTGGAAATCAAAGCATGGATTCACATATATCTGCATTCATTATGTCATGCAACATCCTAGATGTGACCCATGAAGATGTGTCAGTATGCCTCTTTCTAGAGACCTTGCAAGGACCTTGCATAGCAGAGTGGTTCCAACACTTGCCGGCCGGATCTATCACCAGTTGGGCCACATTACTGAACTATGTTTGAAGACAGGTATAAGCCTTCAGAGGATGCATTTGTGTTACTATCAAAGATCACTCACCTGAAGAAGGAAGCCAATGAAACCATGCGTGATTTTATCACCCGTTTCAATTTGCTAATTAACCATGTGCCACCTGCCATGTTGCCAACACCAGAAAATCAAAAGTGTTTCTTTGTGAACACCATGAGCTCAAGAGTAAGTTTCTTACTCTTACAAGAACAAATCACCACCTTAGTCCTCACTCAAGCTGCGGCCATTCGGATAGAAGACAACCTGCTTATATCTGGTGAGTTAAAATGAGAGCCATCCAAGCCTAAGGCTTTAACTCCTTCTCAAGCCACTTCATCAAATCGGCATTCTAGAAGATGGAAAATGACTTGCTCGCATTAAAAAAGCAATTAGCTCAAGCTTCTCCTAACACTCCATACCGGGATATCCCACGGAGAAACTTCACTCCCAACAACACCCCACAAAGGCCGCGTTTTCCTCTGCTGCCCACGGTTGGCACTTGAGGCTCCTCGGTCAATGCCCTAGTCGAGATCGAAGAAGAGGAGAAAATTTATGAAGAACCTTCATCACAAGGTGAAGATGATCAAGATGTCGGTGAACCACTGGTGACTCTACAATCGGGTATATGGAATTTGAAGATGAAGAGTCTGATGAAGAAGAGGGTACCCAAGGGTATGCAAGCGGATAGTCATATGTTGTTTTCACCCACTCCCAAGGAAAAGAAGTAGAAGTTGCTACCAAGGATACAAAAAGAGAAGGCTGTGTCAAACACGCCTCCAACCATTGCTAAAAGAGGTAATCCTCTTCCTGCTCAACCTCCTATTAAGCCTTTTATGAAGAAATATTTTCCTCCCATCTCTCCTCCAAATCAGCCTTCTTCTTGTTTCCATAAAGACCAGTAACCCTACCCTACCGTCATGAAAGTGAGGACTCATTCCTTCATCAACGCAACCCTTGGTCACATTCGACATAGTCGATCACGCTAAAAAGACCAAGATTCAAATGTCTGAAGGTTGAATATCTTCAGTCTAACCCTGAGAAGCTTGTAAGATTGACCGAGTATATCAAAGCCAAGCTGCCATCCCTCTCATGTCTCCTCTGAAAGGAATCCTTTCCACTCCTCCTGCATCTCGCATAAATGTTGCCTCGACTTCCGTGTCAAGAAAAATTGAACCTTTTTATCTCTCCCTCCTAATCAATGGTCACAAACTAAGCAACTGCATAATTGATTCTAGGGCTTCCGATAATGTCATGCCGGCAAAGGTCACTCATGCTTTGGGCCTCACTCTTACCAAGCCTTTTGGTAGATGTTACTCCATGGAAACCAAACAGGTTCCATTGATTGGTTAGATCAAAGATGCATAGTTCGCATTTGCAGCGTTCCCAGAGAAAAGGGTGAAGATGACCATCCTCGTTGCTGATATCCCAGTGGCATATGGAATTCTACTAGGAAGAAGCTTTTGCAGAGAAGTTGGTGGAGAGATTCATATGGACTGGTCAAAGCTAGAATCCCGTCAAGGGTGTAAATGAGACTTTGGAGCTGAATCACAAAAGAAGTACCTAGTCACCAATTCGACATTGACCCCAAAGCCCAAATTCTCTTGAATCATCGGGGATGGGAATTACTTCTTATCCACTGAGTCTGATAAAATGGACGTTCTCATCAGGAGGAGGACCTTAACAAGATATGGACACTGCAGTTTGATGGTAGTTGTGCAACAAGTGGATGTGTTTGGAGCCTTGTCCTGATATCTCTCTGAAGAGGAGATTTTCCTCTTTCTTTCAAATTGTAGTTTTCAATACAAACAATACCACTGAGTATGAATCTTTGTTGCTCGGCATGCAAGCTACAAAGGAAAGAGGAATCAAGAATCTAAGAGCACATGGTGATGCCGAACTAATCATCAACCAGATAAAAGGGGTGTACTAGGTAAAGAATGATAGACTCAGGCACTACCACAACATGCAGTATGGGACAACATTGAGGAATTTGATGCTTTCTCAATAAAATTCATTCCAAGAGCTCAGAATGACATGGCCGATTCATTGGCCGTCTCAGCATCTCTTATGCTCCCTCACCCAGGGTTGAAAACAAACACATATACCATTGAGGTAGTCTTCCGCCCAAGCGTGCCAGACAATTCTCAGCACTGGTAGGTATTCAATGATGACAATCAGCTTGTCACCTTTCTAGAAAAAAAGAAAATTTCAATGAGCTTCATTTTGAAGGATCTACTTCTACATGTTGTGAATCTGTCACTAGTCAAGCAAACGAATCAAAAGAAGGTGATGGCATATGTCAGCTCAAGGGAAATAAAATTCAAAGGGTTTAGTCTCTCTAGGAATGTTTTTTGACAAACATGATCGTTTTGTCAAGAAGAAGTGACAAGATGATCCTAACTCCTCTCCAGAGACCGAATCGGTCAACCTAGGTACTACGGAACATCCGCAGTTTGTGAACATCAGGAAATGTTGTACACCGAGGAAAAGTGGAAGTTTGTCAAATTCTTTGAAGAAATATATGGACGTATTGGCATGGTCTTATGCCGATCTAAAGTCTTTCAAGCCTAAGGACGTTCAACATGACATCCGTTAAAAGATGATGTCAAACCCTTTCACGAAAGAGGCACTATAACCCCAAGATCTTGGGTACCATCCAGGTGGAAATATAGAAAATGTTGGATGTGAGAATCATCTTTCCTATCCATCATAGTACCAGGTCATGAACATTGTACCAGTATGAAAGAAGAATGGTGAGATACACATATGCGTAGATTTTTGCAATCTGAATCAGGCATCCTTGAAGGAAAACTACCCGCTGCCCATAATGGATCAAGTTCTACAAGCAGTAACTAGTTCAGAGATGTTGTCCATGCTTGATGGTTTTTCGGGCTATAATCAGATTGAGGTCTCACCTGAAGACCAATTCAAAATAGCATTCACTACTCCCTAGGGCACATTCACCTACAGCAGGATGCCTTTTGGCTTGACCAATGCTGGTGCCACCTTTCAGTGAGTGATGGACTTCACATTCAAAGGTATGATGGGAAAGGTCATCATAGTTTATTTGGATGACTTAATTGTGTTCTCAAAAAAGTGAAGTGATCATTGTGATCATTTGGAGCAAGTATTGATTAGATGCGAGAACACGGGATTCCCTAAATCAAAAAAGTCTATTTTTGGGGTCTTTGAAGGAAATTCTTTGGGACACGTTGTTCGTGAGGAAGGAACAAAGATAGATGTCGAAAGGGTTAAGGCTATTCAGAGCCTTACCTTACCCACAAGCAAGACCGGTGTTCACTCCTTTGGAAAGGTGAATTTTCTTAGATGCTTTGTTCCTGACTTCGTTGAAAAGACTCGTCACATATCAAATATGATGAAAGGGTCACAAAATTTCCAGTGGAGCGAAGAAGGAAAGGCATCATTCGAGGATATAAAATCCTCCATTGCTCATGCACCCATCTAGTATGTCCTGACTTCTCCAAGGATTTTATCATGTATAGTTATGCATCTGTGCATACTTTGTATCAGCCATCTTAATGCAAAAGAACTCTGAGGATGTTGAATCTCCAATCACTTTCATGAGCTCTCCTCTCAAACTCCATGAATTGAAGATGTCTCAGTTAGAAAAACATGCCTTCGCAGTTGTCAAAGTAGTCAAGAACTTCGGTACTACATCCTAAACTCTCATACGGTAGTGTTGGTTCCTGACATGGCAGTTAAGTCCATCCTAACTCAACATGAGTTAGGAAGCTTATGAGGAATTGGATGTAAAGGTCAAGAGTATGATCTAGACATAAAACCAACCAAGCTGGTAAGAGGCAAGGGCCTATGTCAGCTTATGGCTGAAAACAAAGATTCAGAGGTCCCCAAAGAGAAAGATGATTGCATCGACAGAGCGCAGGGTAAATTGAAGAAAAAGCTGATTCTCTACCTATGGTTCTATTTGTTGTGACCAGTGATGAGTGGTATTCGATATCACTTTCTTTCTCACTTATGGTGAGTGTCCAGCTCATCTAACTTCAAAGGAGAAGCAGACTTGTAAAGCTCAGGGCAGCTAGATATGTCATATGGGATGATGGTTTTATCAAGTGTGGATTGATGGATCTTCTTACGATGCGTTGACAAACCACAACAAATCAAATTACTTGAAATTTTTCATGAATCAGCCTGCGGCGGTCACTTCTCCTCATCCATAATAGCACATAAGATCATCCAGGCTAGGTACTACTAGCCAACACTATTTAGAGATATGACCACCAGGTAGAAAAATGTGAGCTCTGCAACAGTTTGTCGGTAAGCCAAAATTGGCTACTTTTCCCCTTAGGCCCGTCATTATTGATGAACCATTAGGTAATGGGGAATTGACTTTATCAGAGCACTACATCCCAATCAAGTGCCAGACATAGTTATGTCCTAACAATAATAGATTACTTCACCAAATGGGTGGAGGCCATACCTATTAAGAATGCCACCTCTGAAGTTGTTTGCAACTTCATCAAAGAAAATATCATCGTGAGGTTTGGCATCCCACACAAGATCGTTGTTGATAATGCTTCCAACTTCTCCTCATGGGAAGTTATTGTTTTTGCTATGAATACGGGATAACCTTGGCCCATGCCTCAGATTATTACCCCCAAGGAAATGGTCAGGTAGAATCCAGTAATAAGAACCTAGTGACCATCATACGGAAGTTGGTCGATGAGAATCAGTGGTCTGGCACAAGTCATTGTATGATGCTTTGTGGGTAGACCGTATTACTCCGAAGAGGTCTCTCGGTATGTCACATTTTCAAGTATTATATGGAATCGATGCTGAGCTCCCCATTTCCATGCCGAACTCCCTGCTCTACGCTTGGCATGAGCGATCGAAGATGAGACTTTCAGAATTCTCTTGAAAAGAGGATCATGTATCTAACAGAACTTGAAGAAAAGAGAGTAAGAGTGGTCGACAGGATCACCGAACATCAGAATCAAGTCAAGAGACTATTGATAAAAAGGCTAAGTAGAGGATTTCTAGGTGGGAGATCTCATCCTTTTATGGGACAAGCGAAGAGAGCCAAAGGGCATGCATGGGAAATTTGACTCTCTTTGGAGAGGGCCTTTCAAGATCAAGTAGCTCAATGGAGAGAATAGCTTCTATCTCTCATATCTGGATGGAACTGAGCTCCGCTTCCCTATAGTGGGCAACATCTCAAAATATTCAGGAAGTAGAGCTTGCTCTCTTCTTTTCTTTTCTTTAGTTGTTGTTTTTTTTGTGTGTTTGCTTTTTTTGTTGTGTGTTTTCCTTTCTTTTTCATCGACCTTATTTTTACTCCAGCCCAATTGGATAGGCACATGTAGATCTAGGATTCTCTACCCTTAAGCTTCGCTCAAAGTTAGTCCCCAAAAAGAGCAGCTGTTATCCTGTAAAATTGACAAGGGCAATTTTGTAGGTAACCATACCAAAATTTCATTTTGGTTCCCGTTGAGGTCTCTTAGCATTCGGAATGGCATAAAATCCCTTTCCAGAAAATCTAGTTTTTAGAACTTGGTTATTTTTAACCTTTTTAGGTTGGGCACAGTTTTCATTCATGTAACATCAACCAAAAATGTGCCCCTCTATTCCTTTGGTGCATCCTAGGGAGTGTCAACACAACAAATGTTGCTCCCTCTAATGTTGCGCCTCTCTGCAAAAGTGCAAATGTTGCCCTCTAAAGTGTGAAAAAAAGTAGTGTTGACACTCTCAAAGCTGTGCCTAGGGCACAAATATCTTCATGTCGACATCCATTTAGGTGCACCATAGGAAAATTTGGTGGCGCATTTATTACACCTTTTGCTATATATAGGCGCATCGACCTGTCATTTTCATGATTGAAAAAACATGAAAAAGTTATTCCTCTATACTTATCAGTGTTCTGTCAGCCTCATGTGTGTTGCTATTTATCTCATTCATGGACCCCACATCATCTCCTTTATCTTATATATTCCTGGTAAGTGGCCCTTGCCCTTCTTATGGATTTGTTGTGGTTTCTATGTTGGTTTAGGTGGTTAGTATTATTATAAATAACAATGAACCTAAGAAGATAACTGCAATCACAACCCATTTTGCAAATCCAAATACCCACTTCAAACCATTCTTCATCCTCCTTTAGAATCTATAAACCGGAAGGCCACTCGCCAAAAACTGGACTCAAAATCATTTGTCCTTTGTTCCTGTTGTCTGAAGTTTTCCATCCTAACCATTAAAGCCTACCAAAAGAGTGAAAATCATAAAAGTTTTTGCAAAACAATCCACTATCTTTCCTTCGGTGCAAGTTTCATTGTTGTTACACCAAAAATAGTTGCGCCACAGGTGCACTATCCTTGCATGCAGCATAAGCCTTCTTCATGCCTTTAAAACTCTAAAAATTCCTAAAACAAAGTGCAAGGAAAGCACACATACATTAACAACAACATCTAAATGTTGTGCAAGTCCTTCTCCATGCCACACAAAGCTTAATTTCTTGGTGCACCTTACCTTAATGATTGCATATTTTAAATCCGCACCTTGGCGCATCATAATATTTGGCAACATATACCACATATGTGCCAATGGCGCACCCTGAGACCTTGCTACACCAAATAAATTTGTGCCCAGTTAAAACACTTCATATGGCGTGCAAGCGCACATCCATTGACACCAACATCTGAATGTTGTGTGTAGTCTTTCCACACCCTTGCCCCTTTTGGCACTGTTTTCTCCCATGCAACACTTTCCCAAAGTGTGCCTTGCTTTTTTGAGACCCTGCTACTGTAGTAGAACTGCGCCTTGCGCCCAGAGGCTTGTAAATTGATAACTTTTCATTATGTAAGCTTTGATGGATGACTTAATAGCTAACATGGCTCTTCTGCGATGGAATTCCTTGATTCTTCTTGCAGATCAACAGCTGAACTCAGATCCACACATGTCTTCATCGAGTAAGAAGCCAACTAAGTCCAAGGGTAAAGCTAGGCTAACAGAAGAAGAAATGAAATATAAATACCAAAGGGTCAGGATGCTGAATCCCTTGTAGAGTGTGATCTGGATATCAGAGATTCAAAACTCGGGCACATTGACATGGAGGACTTCTGGGCCAGAACCAAGAAGGTCAGGTAGCCCATGGATGGATAAATTGGTTGGCAGTGGTATGCACTTTGCTGCAGGGATCCCGTAAGTGCAATCAACAATGAGTTCATGATGTTGGTGGGTTGTTGTTATAATAAGGACACAAGATGTGTCAAAAATGAGAAGGGCGAGGTAATAATCAACCTCACGACCCGACATTTTGAGATCATGTTGGGTATCCCTCACCACCGACATTTTGTAGCAGTAAGCCAAGAGGACTGCATGAAGACATGGAATGAAAATGAAGACAAATGTATGCAGCTGATGAATGAGGTGTACCTCAAAAAAAGAACGTGGTAAGTAGGTGGCCACAAGTCATTCATCGTAATGACTTTTCAGAGGAGGCTGAGTGACACCATCACTTTCTGAGCGAGTAGGGTGTTTGGGCTTCCGATGCCCATTACTTTCACAAGTGGATGCTCAGGTATTTAGAAACCATGAGTAAAAATGTTCTTGATCAACATTTTAAATGGGGAGAGATTATCAGCAGCACAATCTCAAGCAGCTTCAACAACTTTCAACAACTGGGAAGTTCTATATGAACTCCTATGTGGTATATGTTGCTACCTCAGAGAGGGACTACCTAGCATTGAATCGATATGGGGTATGGCCCCAGGTCAAAATATATGAGTACTATCTAGAGTTAAGACTGGAAAATAGCATAGCCCAATTCAACAAAGTCAATGATGCCTTCTTCTATGGTGTCATCTACCTCTTGAGGCCCAACATGACTCACGGTCGGATGACCAAAAGCATGGTCACCACCACAGAGAAGTGGGGAGCGTTATTCACACAATTCCCCACTTTCACCTATCTCAGAGCCGCTAACTTCTTGGGAGAGCCCACCAAATTACCGAGGTATGCGGGACCCAAGCTAATCCTATTGGAGCTTTCTAGACAGCTCATCACATACCATGAGAAGTGTTTGAAAAGGAAGAAGGGTGGAACTCCATTCCCCCTCACAGTGGGTAGGTACACCTGCACTTCACAGAGAAAAGCCCAGGAGATGTTTGCAGAGCTTGAATTTCTCAACTTAAAGCATAATTTCCGGCAAGGCCAACCTTTGATCCTCGTGATTGCCTTCCAAGGGAAAAGCTTGATCCAATTCATCCCTCAGATCGAAGATATCTACATCGATCTATATCATGAAGTCGAGCTCAGATGAAAGGATCACTCCCACCTGGCCCTGGCAGAGATCATTCAATATGGTGTGGCCATCATCCCAAAGGGTTTCTAAGCAACTGATCAAGAAATTTATCAGGTTTATCTAGACACGGATGGGGAAATTGGCGTTTGTTGAAATTGATAGAAACAAGGCACCTCAGACTATTGAGGAAAGGGTCAAAGGCACTCTGCAGCACACTGAGCATTAGTGTAAGAAAAATGATCTCATCTACCTTGGAGTATATTTTAGCATGTCTCCCTTTGGTAGTGCACCCACCAAGCCAAAGCACTTGCCTAAAGGCAAAGGAAAAGATAAAGAGGGAGAGAAAAGCACTGCTCAGGAGGAAATTCCTGAGAGCCCTCCTTCTGCCACGAGAGGAGAAGTAGTAAACCTAGTATCCCCAGGAGAAGAAGAAGTGGTAAGTGCTCCAACGGGCACATCAACTCAGGATGTTTCCACAACTACAACTGGTGAGGTTCCCACCATCCCATCTCCTGCTCCTCCTTCCCCTCCTCATGTCACTCAACCAACCACTCCTTTGGTTGTGTCTTCTCCCCCATCTTCTACCGTTCCCCCTTCCTCTTCCTCCATCTTCTCTTCCCTTGGATCTGTCCCCCAACATTTCTTCCCTCATCTCTCATATCCCTTCCACCCCCACGGTTTCCTCTCCTGCAATCACTCCTACCCCCATGAGCATTGGAGTGTTGGCTTCTTTCTCAATGCCACCCGAGTGTCTCGACACATTTCCCTGTGTCCACTGTAGTTGCTCCTTCTTCCACCCCTATTTCCTCCTCTTCCTCTGGTCCCACTCCCTTAAGTCAGAATGGATTTCGAACACTGAGCCAAGCCACAAGAGGAAAGTCCCTATTTCACCTATGGACTTCTCGTTATTCGGCTAAAGGGCCCAAGAAGCAAAAAGCTATAACCCTCTTCTCTCAAAGTGCTTCAGGTGAAAGGGTTATGGAGATCACATACCCTGATCTCACAAAGAAGAAAGAAGATCTGTCTCCTACAGATTTTATAGTGACTCAGGTCATGATGGGAACATCATCAGAGAGCCTACAAGGAGAGGCCTTATCTGTAGTGGATGCCCTTTGCAAGAATCTTCAAGAAGCAAAGGAAGAGAAGAGAATATTGAAAGAGAAAAACAAACATCTTCTCCAAGCCCTACAAAAGATGGGTAATGCCCCTCCTATGACTGTTGCCGACCCTCCTGAATTTCTTAGTCAGGAGAAGATAAATGAGTACACCAAGATTGGTGAGCAAGGTATAGTGGTGTCTTCCTGGAAAGGGAAGATCCTCAAAGATAGTGAGGAATTAATTACAAAGTTCACAAAGGTTTATCAAAATATAGATCAAGCTAACAAGGAACTCTAGGCAATAGCAGGACCTATCTCCGAAGAGTTGGACCATGCCAGGTTGTAACACGAGACATTCAGAAGATGCTTGACTACCCATTCAATGACTTAGTGAAATTGAATGTCTTCGATCACCCGAGAGCACCCAACAAATTCCTTGCTGCTTTAGACTATCGGGTTGACCAAATGGAGTTTGTCTTGGAAAAGATAGACAAAATCAAGGAGGAAGCCCTGGATGCCATGCATCAAATGGAGCAGATCATCTTAAGAATGTCTCCAGGGTTACTCGGTGCATCGTACACCTTGAGGAAGGTAGATGATACTATTGGATCTTCAAGGAAATCACATCACAAGGTTTAGTGTCAGAGGCCACTTTTGATATAGAATCTATCAACAACCTTCTGGCCTGCCACGACTTTGTTGGATACCTGATGGAGGTAGGAAATGAATATTTCAAACTCTTAGAAAGACTTAGAGATGAATGGGAGACTTGCGAAGTCATCGGAGATCACACCAAGGTCCGCTCAGGATCAACTTCAAGTGATGGTAAGCAAATTCATGGAGTATCGAGCTCAATTTCACATTACCTCCCCGAGTAGAAGCAGGACACTCCTTTCCAGCCAAGGGATGACGATGAATAGGCTCCTTCCTCCTAGGATTAATCCCATTTTTGTAAAAATATTTAAAAGTATGTTGGCACAAATGATGACATCATCCATGTTGCACCATGAGATGTTGTCATCCACAAAATTGCCCTAAAGTCAACATTTGACTTTTAGATATTTTGTAAATAGTTGTTGGCTCCTTTTTCCTTCTTTCTCCTTCTCCTTCTATAAATACTTGGATACTTGTAGTATTCAGGGTGAGCAAATTTGTATGAAAAATAGAGTGAGGAGAGAAAGACTTTGAGCTTTCTTGTAACAAAACATTATTAATACAAAATTGAGACTTTGTGTTGAATTCCTGTGTTACATGTTAGATCTTTCTTAAGTTAGATCTGCATGCTTATTCTGTTGGATTCACGTATATTTTGTCATTTGTTTATCAGTATTGCTTTGTTTGTTTATGTGAGTAAGTTTGGCTCTGTTTACTACCAGCCCAAAACATAAACCCTCTAACCTTTCTACTTTGGAATTCATTTCTTTTCTCCCTTCAGATCCATCTTTCTTCCATTCCTTCCTTCATTCCTTTTTGTTCTTCGTCGGAACTACCTCTACTGGGATGAGATCCCAAACCCCCGAAGGTAGAATACTATAAGACTTGCATAGATTCCTACTAGTAGAATAGTAATAAACCAGTTTCGCTTTGCTGTCTCAAAGAGGGGCTATGCCCTACACACTGTTGGCCTGTCTATCCATAGATCTGCCCACCCAACAGATTTTCAAACCAACAAGTACACCTTAGGCATAAGGTCGTGTTGGATTACTAGACTATGTTTTCTACGTCCAACTATTTTGAGATCATGAACAAGTAGTTCATGAGAGGAGTGAACATCCGATGTTTGATACAAGGTTCAATTATCCCTTTAGTGAGTTTAAAAGGAGGACCAATTTTTACTTCCTCGACATGTTTAGAATCCATGATATCGTGTCCTACAACATTTTTTATTTTTATTGAAAAATTTAGGTTTGTCCATAGGTTTGGAGGTTTGGTCATCGTTTGAAAAGGGTTTTAATTTCCTTTCACTATCAATGCCTTTTCAATTTGGGTACCCTTTTCTATAACTTCTTTGAAGTTACTGACACAATGCATTTGTAAATGAAACACAACATATGGGTTTAAATTAGGTATGAAAATGTTAACTAGTTTATATTCTAGGATTCGATAAGGGAAGCGGCTAGCTAACCCCTATCATCGTATCAAGAAACTAGTAAAAGGTTTATTGGGTATTTTATGCATGCTACATAAGTATGACATAGTGACTTCACTTTTGACACTGAATGTGAAAAGCCATACAAATATCTCTACTAACTCAAGCCATGTAAAGATAGACCCCTTAGGGATGTGGAGAAACCACTCCAAATCTTGACTTCCTAAACTACGTGGGGATAGGTGTATTAGGTAATTATCAAAATAATCCACTTCCTGACATGCCATGTGTGAGTCCTATTGAAAATGTTTGTACTTGTAAAAAATGGTAAACTTGAAACTTCGTTACGATGGATTGCATTGATGAAGTGGACCTGACTAGGGGGATGCATTAAGTTTTATTATGTTTTCAATTGCATCAATTGATTAACTACATGTAATATTCAACTATGTATGCTATTACGGAATGTAACACCTTATATAGATTGTCATTCCATGTTCATCTTCAACAAATAAACAAAATCCCCGAAGTACCAATGCATTTCCTTGATGAAGGTGGGAATTGTAGTTTATGTGAGAGATTAAACTCAGTAATGGAAAACAAAGTTGTATTTTTCATGCAAAGATTCATTTTAAGTTACAGGTACATTAAATCTCATTATTTATGCATGTTAAATACATTTAATTATGTGATTGAGTTGTTTATTTCATTATACAATCAATATCCATGTCATAAAGTTGAAAGCATAAAGAAGTATACAACTCAAGTACATAAATTAAATGTTATTTATTCATGAAGAAGTACAATGTTTCCCACACAAGTCATGGGATGTAACTCATAACTACTGAAGAAATAAGTACATGTGCATGAAGTTAAAAGTAAAAAATTATAGAAGAAACCCATCATTTCCTTGGGCTTTTCTTCTAAGTATTCTTAAGCTCCAGCTCCACCTTTCATCCACTCTCCCGATAGCCACACAGTTTACGAAAAATGAAAATAAAATGCATCATTTTGAGCTCGGGGTTTGATATGTACTCGTGTACTTTCTAACTACATGCGATGGATTTCCAAATAATAGAAGCATAAGGTACATCACATATAGATACACAACTTATAAGAGCAAAGATTCTACAACAATACATATGATTCCTATAATAATTACAATGAAAAGTAAAACTATGGAAGACAAGAGAGACAAAAAATCCTAAATATTGTCTAACTATTTTCTTAAGTGTGCAGTACAAGTAAAAACATGTCTTATAGACCTCACTATTAGATAACGGTTACATAAAAACAAATTTTAATGACTTCCATCCAATGGTATATCAAATTGGAATAACTCACAAATACATAATGGCATGAAAGAATAATGTGACTCAGAGTTCAATAACTATTCTAGAAATAAAATAATTTACAGACTTTGAGATCGGAAGAGAAACTTACATGATTAATTCCATTTAAAGATAACAATACATGTTTCAAATTTTCAAATAAGTGAAGAAGAAGAAACAAAATTTAAAGGTTGAGATTGGAAAGCTAAAGAGTGAAAGGTTGTAATCAACTCTAGGAAAACTATGATCAAAGAACATATTTCAAAAGGAATTATAAAGCAACATTAGAAAGCTCCTACATATTAGTTGTTGACTTATACATGGAAGGATTTATTATTTATAAACATATTTCATATAAAATAAATGTATATTCTTCAAAATTTACAAGTGCAAGTACAACAAAAGTAAATGAAGAAGTATGCACTCATTAAAATATAAAAGTATTAAGTGATCATTTAGGGCTACAAGAATTTAATAATTCAACTCAACCAATTGCTTCAAGATTATATACCTTTCTCCAATACACAAGTGATTGATGTTTGATTAAGATTTAAGTGCAGATATTCAAAAGAATGTAATCAAGGATGTAATCAACATAGTTTTGAAAAATTAAGTATCAACTATCAAACACATATAACCTTGAAAAGATTGACAAAATACAAGTTAATAGAGCTACAAAAGAAGAATGATGTATCGGATAAACAAAGTGTTTTCACAGAGTAATCAAGGTTAATTCTACAAGGTTTCTAATCAAGGAACAAAAAAATTACATAGATAGATAATTTAGAAAATAACAAGTTTTCAATTTGTTGTTATTTGATACGGAGGTACAAATTACCTCAAAGAGACTAGGCCATCTACTCATGGTATAAGATTAGGATGCATCAAACCGATACATCAAAACAAAGTGCAATTAAGTATCATGACTAAATGGGATAGCAAAATATTCATAGCAAAAAAGCCTCAAGCTTTTAGAAGAAGACATTTCCTCTATTACAAGTACAGTAAAATATTGCAACACTTCAATAGAGTAAAATACATTGCATCCATGAAGATAAAGAAAGTTCAAGGAAAACTTTTGTACAAAGAGTGTATCATATTCAAGACTTGCAAGACAAAATAATACAAGTATCATGGTTAAATGAGTAAGATGCAAAGAGAGTTACAACACACTAATGAGGAAAACTAGCTTTTAAGATTAGAGGATTCATAAAGAACAAGTACACAAAATATGAGTAGAAAGCTATGAAGAAGCTTTCAAAGGCCTGATTTTAGAATTAAATTAAAAGAAGGAATGCATTTAGAAAGTATAGATTACAAGTACAATAGGTACAAAAATGACCTAAATACCATAGCTTATTAAGAAATCACAGTTGAGAGAAAGATGAAATAATTATGCATGTACAACAAGAATTCATGTGGCCACAGGTATAGTTTCTTAAATGAAAGGAAATCATTAAGCAAAACCTCTTATTCATTTTAGTCAAGAAACTCAGAATAGCTTGCAAGATGAAAAAGTGCAGATAGAATCAAAATCTATAAGTATTCAAGAAGACAGTTCACATTAGCATCATCATTGAAGGAAGAAGAAATACAACTTAAGAATACAACTCATTCCATATTAGCTTCAAGTTTTAAATGGCTAAGTATAGTTTTGAAATTTCTAAAAAAGTAACTTATTTAAGTTGAAAAATCATCAAGTATAGAAGTTACAGTGCTCAAGAAGCTATCATTGAAACATAAAAAGGAAAATACAAGCAAAGAACAAAGCTTCACTTAAGTATAGTAATGAGGCACATCTTCCAGAGAAATCTCAAAATGATCAAGCTTTGCAAAGTGAAAATTATTATAAGTTGGAAGAGAAAAAGATGCATAAATTATAAGGCTCGCAAAATTCAAGCATGGTACATCAAAACAAAAATAATGAATCATCTTTCAGAACAATAGAGCCATCTCAGAATGTTTTCATTTTTCAGAATGATTAAAATGGGGAAATAATATTTCTTTCATAATCCTTTCAAGCTCTAGAAATACAATTTCCAACATCGAGCCATGTCATCAAAGAAATTCAGAATTCATTACAATATGTAATATTTTGGCAAGGAAAATATAGATTTTTGAGACTTGCTATATGAATATGGAATACCATAACAAATTCTTAAGCATAGATTCATTGAAGTTATTTAGATCAATAAAATAAAAGTGAAATAGAGCACCCAAAATCTTGAATTAGCTTAGATTGATAAAGATACAACTCATGTGATTAACCAAAGCTCCCAGACCATGAGCATAAGAAGAAGAAAAAAAGGTTCAATAACAGATATATAAGTGTACAGGCAGATGAAAAGGACAAATTCTTTTCAAAATATCCGAGAAAAGTTCAAAAAATGAACAATCATGGCAATAAAGGTCTGAATCACATCTAAAAATAGGTAAAAATATGTTGGTTACAATAAGTGACCTCCACAACTTAAGATAAAAAAGGACCCATGAAAGCATAATGCAAGATAGATGAGATATCAAATTAAAATCACAATGACCCCAGCTAACAAGCTAGAGTTCTTGAAACATAATTAAACAAACCCGGATCTAGAAATCAGTTCATGAATTTATTAAAATTTTGGCACAAGTTTAAATGAAATCATGAGCTTACGATTTTTCATGAGGATCCCCTCAAACGCTTGGTTCAAAATTGAGTTTAGAGCTTGGAGTTAAAGGTCATGCAAAAAATGAAGCCCAAAATCTCCACAATAGCAAAAATGACCAAAGATAGACTAGTTTTTATGTCAAGATGAGTATATGTTAAGAAAATGAAAACTAAGTCTAAAATATTAAAAGAGAAAACATATTTATAGGGTCCATATAGCTAAGTCTTACCCTTCTATTTAATGCATTCGTTAAGGAGTAAAACAAAACTAGAACCCCTTCATAGAGATCTCACAAAGGAGTAAACAATGACACAAAGATAAAAAAATATCCAAGGTCGAGCACACCGGATCAAAAGTATCAGCTGAAATGGAAATTACAACCATCGAAACTAACCAATAAATAAAACTTCATGCTCAGAATATTAACACAAAAGCTTAAACCCTAAATAATTGTCGATGTAGCTTTTTTAGAGCCCAAAGTAGAGTAAAAGCCATAGAGTATATGATACATAAGAACATAAACCAGTGGTTTGAAGATCTCAACATGTAGTTGCCCCTTCAAATACTTCATAGTCAAGCTCAATATGATGGCGAAGTGATAAAGAATACCAAATTTTATACTCAAAGTTTCTTGTGGTCAAAATTTAAAGAAAAAAGCTTCATAACACGTAAAAAAATGGAGGGCATGTAAAAAAATTAGCAGGGCTTCACCCATAGAATGAAAAATGCAAGTGAAAATGAGTTAGGTTTGAGTGTTTTTACCAACCCAACTCAACCTCGTATCAATCTAACTCGACCTAAGTTAAATGATAAACTATCAATAGATTAAAATAGAGAATCAAACGATGTCAAGGATAACCTAAGCCAACCACCATCAAGTCAAAGTAGAGTCTGTAATCAATGATCAGAGATCTATTTGTATAGGAAGATTGATGGCCACAACACATTCACCAATTTCAAAGTGAACCCAAACCCTAACTTCAATCATGGTTCAGATTGATGGCAGATATCAAATGGTACACAGATCGGTTGGTCAAGCAAGAACCGACCGTATTAATTCCAATGTCATAACCTTAAGGATCAATGGAAAAGAATCACGGTACACATATCAATGGTTCTCATCAAAATTAGGTAACTTTAATCATGATTAGAACTTACCATGGTTAACCAACTACCATAAAAAAACTTGCAAAGGGTGAATCATCGTGGAGAGGGGGTTGCCCCATGATTTTAAAAAATCATTTCATTGACCGACTAAGGTATAAAACATATAAATGCCAACAATGATCACCAAAAAGGTAAACTATACCTCATCCCATGTTATTTACCATGATTTTTAATAAAAAATGGTCAACATAAATGTCATGATTAACCAAAAGGGGTTAAAATTTATACATGCAATAAACTATACAAAGGACCCAAATATTATGTGATGTCGATGATCATTCAAAGGTGGCTAATGATCCAAAGTCAGAGTATGGTGCAATCAAGCGAAGGGGAAAATTAAGAATATTGTATATGCTAAGGTGACTATACCAAGTCAAGAAGTGACTAATGATGCCTTAGACCTTACTAAGGAAATCACATTATCATAATGGTATACAACAAAGGTAAGCTATTACCTTAATCTTCACAAAATGCCTTTTTTACCTAAAAAGACAAAGTATGCACATGCCCATAGGTGGCCCCACAAGAAGACAAATTAGGACATGTGCACATCAAAATGCCTTTTTACCTGAGGAAAAAGAAAAGTATTATATTTGTAGGATAATAACATGTGATAAAAAGGTTAACAAAGAGGTTATTTCACCATGGAGATTAAGACAAAAAAATGTCAACATCAGAACTTGCAGGTGGTCCCCACAAGGGCTATTTTTGCTAAAGTATAGCCAAATTATTTTTCACACAGGAGATTAATTTTTATGTGCATCCAAAATGGGAAAATTAAAAATCCTAAAATGTCATTACAAGTGGATCTGAAATTTAGTATTTATGAAGACAAAAATTGCATGCACATTGGAAAATACTTACATTAAGAAAGGGCTATTATGCCAAATTATTCATCCTATTTTATTAAAAATAGATTAGTTGGACTGAAATTTATTTTATGTAACCAAAACTATTAATGCCTCATTGTAATTAGTATGTCTATTTTTATTCCTTTATTTATTCATGATAAAGGGGTAAAATTAGCATGCATGGGCGAGTACAAATTTTAGCTTGTTTTTAGGCTGGAATGGGTGAAACATCTTGCTATATATTGCATGTAATTGCGAGGCACAAGGAGGAATTTTATGACATAAGAGTGCTGAAGAAACTTTTGCCAGTTTTCCCCTTGAATAAGAATTGATTTTTGCCTTTCCAATTATTTGCAGTGGTGTGTATATCTCATTAATTATTGTGAATGTCAAATTCCATGATTAATCATCTTACCTTTATGAAAAATTAGTAATTTTTGCATAGTATTAGTGTGCATGTTTATCTTATTGTGTTGTTTTGACTCATTCCCTCAATACAAAAAGTGTTTTTCCTTAATATTATGCTGAAAATTATTGGTTTGTGCATCTAGAATTAAGTCTCAATTTGATTGTATATGTACTTAGTCAAAGCCCTCAACAAGTTTGGTGTATCACCCCATTTTCAATTCATTTACAGTCATCTTTTTACCCTCAAAACCCTAAAAATTAGTTTAGGATACATCAAAAAGGAACCGGCCTTGATACTAGAGACTCACCTCAACAATAGGTATACCCACAGACCTGAGGTGTTTCCATTATATCTACGAAAGTGAGATATTTAGAGCAAGCTTAGAACCCCTGTAGTCATCTCTCAACAAGGGTGCACTTTTGAGAGATAACAATACTTAATGTGATCACGTGGGTCACCCTTCCCTTTATACTTGTCAAACTTGGGGAAATCAAAATTTTTAGGGAATGGTGTATGTAGCATATCCTTTTCAAAGGGATAAGGACATAGTTCTTCGAATTGATACTTTTTTCTATGTCCCACATTACTTTCTTGAAGGCTCATAAGTATACTCTTCATGGATTGCAACTCTTGTGTGAGGAGTTTCTCTTTGGTAGGGGAAGTTGGCATGTACATGTTATGTATGCATGAAATACTAACTATGTCATAATAATTGAGACTAACAGCTAGTATCTTCAAGACATGATTAGATCAATCAAAAACACCAAGATAAGAGCTTAGAAAACAAACTTTATAGTATTTAATTCCTTCTTGATTTTCAAGCATAGGAAGTGGTCCTTAGCATTTACATTCTATCCTAACTTTGTGAGGTATCTTAAGAGGTGGTAATTCATAACCACTTGTGTGTTTGGGTACCTTGGTTTCAACATTGTTGTTTTGGTGATATGAAGTAGAGGCATGTCCTTGTTTTAATTCATCATCAAATTTAATAAGAGGACATTGTGTTTCTTCTTCTTCATAGGTGATATAGGTAGGTGGAACAAATTCATATTTGGGTGTCATCTTGGCACCTAACTCTACCACCCATGTGAGCACCCTATCCTTATTAAGATAAAGGAATTCATCTAAGCGTGTAGGATCAAACTCAAAATCACCCTGAGGTGAGTCTTCCTCATCACCACTATGATCAATTAAGTCATCTGTGTCTTTTACCATAGAAAAGAGGGGTCCTAAATCACGACCAATGAAAGGATTAGACCCCAATCTCTTAGATTCCATCCTTGTGATAGGGGGCATACTAAGGTGTCTACAAAGGTTTTTGTCAAATGTGATCAATGATACAATAAACCTAGGCCACAACCTTATAACGTGACTGTTGTAATGTTTGCTAAATAATGCTTGACAATTGATCAAATAATGTTGAGTGAAAAAGAATAAATAATCCAAGGATCTAACAAGGATTTCCTAGAAAATAGATCAATACGATGAACAAACACAAGGCACAATCATGTAATTTTGGTAAACCAATCCAACCTAAAGGAACCTACTCCTCATGCAAAATGCACTATCAAATTGTAGGCTAGGCACAAATAGTGGCAACACAATATCACCACTTAGGTTGATTTTGACATTAACAAGGCCTAATAACTAACACGGTGTTGATGCGATCCCCCAACAAAGTACACTAAATCAAGTTTTAAAACAAAGCAAATATAAAGTCTTGAGAAAGGAGGTTACAAGTGTGAATAGTGTAGCAATACTATTTGGACACGTAAATTGTTCCTTGTAGACAAAGACAAGATTTTTATTATCAAAATGATGTCACTATAATGCTAATAAAGTAATGACATTCTCCAAAACTTAATTCAATGTTGGGATCAAAAACTAAGTCTAAGTATAGAAAGAAGTTTTTATTTATGCAAGTAGCGTAACAATACAACTTTGAAACTTAAATCAAGTTTCCCAAGGAAAACAAGACGTAAGTATCCAACTTGTAGTGATAATATATGTGAAAACGTAACAACTCAAAGGAAGTCAATGATGATATTACCTAACTACAATGATAATGTGTCTCAATATGGGTTTGAGACAAAGGGCCTACTAGAACATGAAGATGTACCATTCACACTTTCAACACTTCCATTCCGCCATTGTAATCTGGTCATGCAAGTAGACTACAATAATTGTGGACATGATTATTTCTAGTGATATCCATGCGTGTTGTTTTCTTTTGTCCTAAAATGGGAAACAAGAATACAAAGTATTAAATCCATGTGGTTATGAAACAAACTATGTATAAATTTGGTGAAGCTTCACCTTGCCTTAAAGCAAGTGAAAAACTAAGATGAAGTAACATTTTATAAGTTTCACAATGAGTATCACTAGGCCCCAAATTCAATGGAGTCTTCATTGTTGAATAAAAAGGTTTTGAATTCAAAATAAGTTAGTGCTTTGTGATGGTTCTTTAGAACACAATGTTTTGAGTTGGTCAAGTTCTCTTTAAGAAAAAATGGCTTCCTATTTTTTCTCTCAACTAGGTTGTCACAAACAATTTCTGCAAGCATGGTTTACCAAGGAAGTCACAATGACTAAACCTTGGAGTATCCCGACTTTACTTTACCCCCTTCAATATAATGAGCAATAAATGTGTTCAGTTGTATTTTCACTAGGGTCACATGAAGAAAGTTTTGATGCTATTCTCAAAAGTGTGTACTAATCAAGTAGGTAAATGATGCACTTCTCGTTTCTTCTGAAAAGTTCACTCTTGCGTGGACTACTTTGGGGTTCCTAGGATCATCCCTCTTGTTATCTTAAGGCTTATGCCAAAGGGAGTTTCTCCTAGTTCAAAGTGGACAAGCCATAGTTGTTAATCAAAACTTCCATATAGAGTGTGTTGATCGATAAATGTGGTGTGTTTTTAATCTTTTGGATTATGAAATAAGTTTTAGACCATCATTAGTAACCTGCAACACACTTGTAGTAAAATTTTAGATCCTTATTCTTTCACAACTATATTCTTTGTCCTTAATGCGAAGATTATTGGTTCTCTAAATATTCATAACATCTTAAAAATTGGATAAAAAGTTATTTTTATATCTCAATATCATCCTAAGACACACGAGAAGAGCATACACAATGAGGAATCCTACTATATTGTGAAATGGAAAACTTCATAACCTAAGTGCATAAGAAATTATTTTTAACCAAGTTGTTTGTTCTTTCCCTTAAGCTTAATGAAATGTTTTCGAAAGCATAAGAAAGCATATAATCGTTTTTGATTCCCAAGATCACCTAGAAGGTGTGAGGGAAGAGCATACATGATCTTATCCTTATAAATGAAAATGTGACATTCATTAACTTATCCAAACAAGTTATTGCAAAGCATGATCTCATATACCCTGTAAATCAATAGTTAGCCTTAAGAAACCTTGCAAGATGTTAGAAATATTCAAGATTAAATCATGCAAACTTTCAAAATAGAGCCACGTTTTAATAGATTGGGCATGCGCTCCCTAATTGCGTAAACATGCCCCTAACAACATATATGTGCCTTGAAAACATATGTGTTCCCCTAATGTCATATTTACGCCATTGCAATAAAAAAAAGAGCAAAAAAACTATGTAGCGCATGCATTTCTAGAAAAGCGTATGAATGCCCCTAGAGTGTATATACATGCCCGTTAGAGCGTATGCGCATGACCCTTAGAGTGTATGTGTACCCATGGTAGTAAAACATGAGAGAGCATGACATAGTATTACATATGCATGGGAAGTGAAGAAAATGCGCTCCCCTAATAGAATAAGCGCGCCCCCTAGGAAAAAATACAAAGAGTGGGAGAGATAGTGTAATGCATGAGTGGCCAAAAATCATATGCATGCCCCTTAGAGCATATATGCACACCCTAGAGACTATATGAGATCCATCATGTAGATCACCAAATTATGATATTTTTTAAAAAAATTGTAAATAAAAAAAAATTATTTCATTTGATTTTGAAAACGCCTAACCTCCTTCAATCCTGTAAAGAGCATAAAACCTAAGAAATTATAACTAAACTAGTTAAGAAATCCTATGTTTAACCAAAAATGTAAAAGAGGGTTAGTTTAAACAACTTTGAAATAAATCTTGAAATAAAAGACAAAGGACTAGGGATTAGTCCCACTAGGCATGCCAAATGTATGCATGAAAGACTAACTATGTCATAAGAATTAAAACTAACACCTAGTAGCTTTAAGACATGATTAGATCAAACAAAAACATCAAGATAAGATCTTAGAAAACTAAATTATTTTCATGCAACATGAATGAAACAAACTAACATGCTAATTCATTTTACTCTTTAGATTGCTAAACTAAATGTGAACCTAGTTAGATCCTATAGCAATCAAATTAGGTTTGTTTTTTTCTTCAAGATGGTGAAAGGATATCTCTAAACAATGGCTACAAGGCCATGTTAGATATTCCTCTACTAACCAAACATGAAGAATGGATGCAAGGTGAGAAAGCTATTCCAATAATGGAAGTAAGGCTCAAGATCATATGTTTTTATATGAGATACTATCAAAAGTATGGTGTTCATGGTGTAAAGTTGAAAGGGATGCACTAGGATTGTATTTATAGGTTTCCATTTGGGAAAGTTTAGAATCCTAGTGCATGTGGGACAAAAGGTAAAGCCAAAATAGAATTTTACAAGTCAATGCACTTTTTGATTAGATTAGGAGCTAATTAATCTTTTAGGATTAATTAAGGATCCTAAGTAGGATTAGAAAGATTTTTGAGAGCATCTGGAAGGGGTTTGGATAGATTTTGGAAGTTTGAGAAGTGAGAATTAGAAAATAATGTCTATTGGTTAAATGCAAGATTACAAGCTTAATTAACATATAATTAGCTAATTAAGAGGATTATCGAATCAAAATGTCATTAATTGGAATCCTAAGTAAATTAGAAACATTTTTAAATAACAAAGTGTCATTATTTGACCAAAGTGAGAGGGAGTGAAGATCGTTAGTGTAATTTAAGTAGTAAAAATACTTTTATTGAAATGTAGGTGTCTACAATGTGTGTTTGTGCAAAGTGGGGTTTAG
Source organism: Taxus wallichiana var. yunnanensis (assembly GCA_018340775.1). Classification (NCBI taxonomy): domain Eukaryota; kingdom Viridiplantae; phylum Streptophyta; class Pinopsida; order Cupressales; family Taxaceae; genus Taxus; species Taxus wallichiana. The sequence continues at coordinate 206,217,599 of CM031241.1, forward strand.
GTATCCAGCTGTTCCCTCAACAATCAAGTCGAACTTATAAAATTAGTGCATCATCAAAAAATGATGGGGTTAAAACACAAAATATACCATAAAAAATGTTTAAAAAGTGAGGGAAGAACCTATATAGTCAAAGATCCCAACTATATAAGTAATAAGTCTAATGACATCAATAATAAGAGTGTATTCATTAGGAGAAACTAGAATAGGGGAACATTGGGATTGTTGGAAATAATAGCAAGAGTAAGTGAAAACGAACGTATCAATGTTTGAGTAAAGATATCCAATTTTAGATATAAACTTAGCATAATTCATCATTAGTATATATTTGAATAAATGTAATAATTTAAAGTAATTAGTTTTTACTTTAACTTAAGTCAATAGATGTTAGGTTTAATTATTTGTTAGTCAACTATGTTATAGGGATGTAAACCTATGTTTCGGGAATTTTTTTATGTGTGTATCTGGATATCTCCCAGAAGCAGTATCTAGTAGAAGGTAGGGAAATATATGCTATTTTTTCATATTTCTTATTTGAGGTTTATCCCATCCATTTTTTATGGATTGGATAGTAGTTTTGTAATGCCTATATACACTCTAGCTCTCTCCATTGTTTTGTAATCTTCATATTTGTATATAAATAGAATTATCAAGATTCACCTTGTGTGATTATTAACATTTGGTATCATATTTATATTCTGATCCAAGGAGAATTTAGGAAGTTTAATGGAATTTTAGGGAAATGTGTAGAAAAATTTAGAGCTAGGAGCCATAAAATCCCCCATATGTTTCATATCCCTTACCCAAATCCACACCCCTATTCAACATTGATTTGTAATAAATAAAATTTCCATATTTCAAATAAAATATTTAAAAGGTTGATTAAAATATATAAACCCCTAAATTGAATGCAAATCAACCTAAAAATTTTCCACGTGGGATTTATAAATCAAATTTCCTCCATTTATATGCATAAGAAATTTATACGCTTATTGAATAGAGGTGGTTCTTTGGGAGAGGCAGTCAAGAGGATGACCCCCTTAAAAATAATTTTAAAAAAAAATTAATTTGGAGGAACATATAGAGGTACGATAAATTTATCACTCTCACACCTTCGCTAAGCCACTTAGTAATGAATAAAAGCACCCCTATTTTTAGATACAAAAACCCTATTTTTGACTAGATTTTTTTCTTGATTGGCCCGAATCATGATTTTGGGAATATTTTGTAAAGGAAAATTGGATAAAGATCCCAAAAACAAAACATAAACTCCTTGAAAGAGTGTTGTTTTTCATAGTGAGCAACATACGTTAAAACACCATAGTTGTTTTCCTTAGGTGAAAAATTACAAAACATTATTTGAAAAATTATATATTCCAATACATAACCATTGGAGTTTGTTTAGGGAGATTTTGGTGGATAAATTTTTTGTTAAAAAAATTAAAATTTATATATAAAGTGTAAAATCGGGTAATTTTTTATCAAATCCAAAATTTGTAAAATTGGCGATAATTGCAAATTTAATTTTAAATCAAGAAATAGTTTCAAATATTGTAAATGGCTGAAAAATTAAGCACACAATCAATAAAATATTATTTTTGGGGGTTTGTATGCTTTGAGGGGAGTAAATTGTTAAATATTTCTTTTAATTGTTATTTTTCACAATGGAAGAAAAGATGACACCTAATTTTTTTCCATACTCTCAAATTTTGAGTTCTAATAAATATCTAGTGTGGATAAGAAAATTTTAAACACAACTTGAATTTGTAAATATTGAGCACCATTTTTGGTATATTAGCAAGAATTGAATCATATGTTACAAATCAATGTACATTTGATCGTGCAAATAAAAAGGCAAAGTTCAAAATATTGATTAGTGTTTCACCGAGGTTCAACCTCATATTTCTTAGAACACGTCAAAAAATGAATTTGGGGAAAATTTGAAAATCATATATGATTGAAAAATATTAACATACTTCATCTCAGATTCAACTATTGAACTTGAAAATGCAACCATAAAAAAATTGTAATGTTTTTTAGAAGAGTTGAATCTTTGAGAGCATCACCTCAAGCTTTGGGATAAGTAGATGACATATCACTTGTGCCTATAGTGTTGAGATATTTTCCTCCATATAGAATTTGTGTGACCACATTAAACATAATTGATCAAATAACGACTTTTAACAATTAGTGAATATGATACAATAAGAGGAAGTTATTCAATTAACTAGTGAAATTGAAGAGCAGGTAATTACTTCTAATAAAAAAGGAAAGAAACAAGATAAGTCTAGTAAACAACCTCTAAAGCAAATCATAATTCAACAAGGCAATAATTCACAACAAAAATGTCCTATTTGTGGTTGAAAAGGACAAAATTTAAAGAATTGTTGGTATAACATGTTCCAAAGAGGATCATAAAGTGGTAAAAAAAGTTATAACAAATAATAAAAATAAGGTCAACAATAGAGTAAACAAGAAAAAATAAGTCAAATTGGAAGAAGAAATCAAATCAACAAGGAAATGTAGCTTAAAAGTAAGATCAATTTGATCATGAAGATTTCTTGTATTCTGCATAGTAAAATGAAGTCTCCAATTCTACAAGTTAGTTTGGTAATTAAACTCAGGTGCATCTTAACACATGATAGGAAGTAAATATTGGTTCTCAAAATGATTAACACACCCAAAAAAATCATGTGTATTTGGGTGTTGATACTTCATATAGTGTTGAAGGAATTAGTTCTATTTCAGTACCACTTAGGAAACATAATTGAAAAATTATAGATGTTCTATATGTCCTTTGTTTAAACAAAAACAATTATCTATGATTCAATTATTAGATCAAAATATTAAAATCGAATTTGATTTTAAAAGTGATAAAACTATGTGCCTAACTTAAGATAAATCACTAATCTCAAAAGTTATTGCAAAATATTTGTATGTGGGTATAATGTTTTAGTTTGATTTTGTTCATTAGAATGATCGGTCAATTTTAGGAAAGGATACAACATTAGCTCAACTATGACATTGAAGAGGTGTGACATGTGATATTTGGATATCTTGATACACTACATCAATATGACATGGTTAGGGATTTCCACCTCTTAAAAATGGTACAAATAACTTTCATTATTGTTTAGCAAGAACACGACATAGAATACCATTTAAACATAGTACATTTCAGAGCGGGAAAAACTTGAGTTAGTGCATACCGATATGTGTGGACCAATGAGACCAAACCATTCTAGGTTTCAATATTTCATACTCTTTGTTCATGATTTTTAAAGGAAAATATGGATATACTATATTCACAAAATTACCAAATCTAGAAATTTTCAAGAAGTTGAAATCCCTTGTTAAACCGAGTATGGTAGGAATATCAAAACACTCCACTCAAATGAAGGGAGAATACACTAACAATGATTTGAATTATTTTTGAAACACATGACATTCGATTTAAAATGGATCCTCCTCACACACTACAAAAAATTGTGTTGTTGAAAACTGAAATCATATTATCATGGATATGGTATGATGTATGATTGAGGATGGAGGTTTATAAAAAAATTGGCCAAAGAAACTAAAATGATAGTCTATCTCCTAGAAAAATTCATTGTAGCTCTTGATGGAGTAATAACATAGGAAGCATGGTCAAGGAATAATCCATCTATTTCACACCTAAGAGTTTTTCGATGTAAATCTAGTATGCACATTCATAAGAAACAAAGAAATAAGCTTGATATGAAATCATAAAACCTTTCTTGTGATAAAGTGATGAATCACTTGTCTACAAACTTATGGATCCTAAAACTAGAAGGGTATAGACTACTAAGGATGTTGAGTTAGTTTAGAATAAAGAAGTAGATTCTCTTTCCGTATACTCACACGATGAAAAAATAATCCCTACAAGGAGAAAAGAGGATGGTAATCACCTTATTGATGATTGTGATGATGTGGAACATGGTGAATATAAACCACCCATAGGAATGAATAAAAATTTTCCTAAGTGGTATAAAAGTATGATTAGAGATGAAAAATTGGATAGTGTCTTATCACATCTACCACTAGAATGAGGAATCACAATATGGCTCAAAAATAGGTAAATTTTACCTTAATGAATTAAGTTATTGAAACTATCACGTACTCCAAATTTTCAAAATCCCTATAGTATAAATCTTATAAATATGTTATGGATGAAGAATATAAGTCACTTATGAAGAATAATGCATAGTAGCTTATAGATCTTCCAAAAGAAAAATCTGATTGGACACAAATGGATATTCAAAATGAAGTACAAAGTAGACTATAGAATTAATAGACACAAGGAAAGACTAGTTATTAAGGGATATGATTAAAAATAAGGCATTGATTATGAGGATACTTTTTCTCCAACAACTAAGATAAAAAACGTCAGTTAATATTTTCTCTAGGTGCAAAAATGAGTTCAAAAATCAACTAAATGGATGTGAAAATTTATTTTCTTAATGGTTTTTATATAAATAAGTTTACATGACTAAACCAGAAGGTTTTTTCATGTACCAGGTAAAGAAGAAAAGGTATTTAAACTCATAAAATCACTATATGGTTTAAAAAAGTTTCCGAGGTCATGGATCATAAAAAGTGATGAGTATCTCATTCACTATGGATTCAATAATAGTCCATAAGATCCTAATCATTATCTAAAAAATAAATGGGGGATATAGTGATCAATGTAGTAAATATCTTGATTATGTAGTCATCAACTGGAGGATCGGTGAGTATGATTGAGTCAAGAGAGAAAGATCTAATACAATCATTTAACATGACGGATCTTGGGATACTATATTATTATCTTCGACTTAAAGTTTGGTCAAAGTAACATATTGTTGTATCAAAATTAAATATGAACAAGAAAATTTAAGATAAGTTTAATATGATGAATTGTAAACCAAATTTTAAACCTATGGATACAATACTTCAACTATCTTGAATAGATCAATCACCACAATTAAATTTAACTTGTTGATGCGTAATCAAAGCACCCCCCTGAATGGCCCGATTTTTAATGGGGAATCTGGTGTGATGTACATAACATTGGACCATCTCTCAAGCTGTGGGACTTGGGGGCTTGAGATGGTCCTCGAGAAAGTCATCTTCTTCCTCCTAATCCTAATGTTAAACTACTTATAAGGAAGGAAATATGACTATCTACTCCTAATCTAACAATGCCAAGGAGATAGGAGAAAGAGAGAACATGAAAATAAAGAAATCCTACACTACAGAGGTGATAGCACCAAGAAAAAGGGGTTGTTGATCACAATCTCAGCTACCTAAAATGGAGAGAGGTGAGAAATGGAGAGGATGGACAAGATGCATCACAGGCCAAAGATAAAGTTCACACAGAACACCACTTCAAACCCATTAAACACAGCTCTCAAAACCTACAATAGACATCGAAATATGCACAATATACCCTACAATGGTGAGAGGCAAGAAGAGACAATAAAATAATAAAAGGATGGACAAAATGCATCACAAAATAGATTTTATTGCTCCATGAGATCACACAGTACATCATCTAGTGGGCAAGAGGCCAAAAATTTCCATTACTAAGAAAAGAGAGGAGGCTTAAGCTCCACATTCAACCCTAGGGAAGAAAGAGAGATGGGGCGGGAGAGAAAAAATGACCAACTTCTAGAAAATTCCCATCCTTACAATATATCGGAAGAATGAGAGAGAAAGGAGAGAAGAATTAAAAACCTACTTCAACTACCCCAAAAGAGCATTGAATTCACCCGCCACAACGATGGGTTCTACTTTGCAAAAACCCATGCCTCCATGCGTTGTGTTACTTATTGGGCAAGAAAGGAAGACCATACTTAATTATTGTGGTAGGTGAGGATCCCGACAACCTCCAAAATGTCCAGTCATAGTTGAGTAGTAGATGTCGAGACCTTTCCAAAAGTTCTCTCTCTGCTAAAATCGAGATTCAGTCAAAATTTATGATTATCTAAAATTCGGGGATGAGTGTACCACGGGGCTCCCAAGACTTTATCCCCTCCTTTTACTCTTGAATTTGCAATAGTTGGACACTTGGCATCGTCTGTAATCCTGCTCTACTTTCTTTGTATTTTGGCTAAGCCCCTTTTATTTAGGAGCAACTATGTTGGACCCTAGACACGTGGATGGCCAGTGCATGTTTGGGAACTTGCCTTTGGGTTTTAGCTTTGAAGTTGTGCTAATGAGGCACGTGGAAGCTTCCGCTAGCTCTTATAATTTTTAACGGCTGGTGCAACTTTCTCGAGCCCTAGACATGTGGAGAGCTGCGCTCATTTGGGGACCTGCCTTTGGATTTTAACTTTGAATTTTTCTTGATGAGGCATGTGGAGGCCTGCTGGCTCTTATAATTTTCAAAGGTGGTGTAACTTTCTCGGGCCATAGACACACGATGAGCCTGAGCTCATTTGGGTACCCACTATTAGACTTTACCTTTGAAGTTACGTCGATGAGGCACATGGAGGATTCCACTGGCTCTTACCCTTTCAATGGCCAAAGTGCAACTTTCTCGAGCCCTAGACATATGGAGAGCTTGCGCTCATTTGGGGACCCACTTTTGGATTTTACCTTTGAAGTTACACCGATGAGGCATGTGGAGGCTTTTGCTAGCTCTTAGAATTTTCAATGGCCGGTGTAACTTTCGGGCCTTAGACATGTGGAAAGCATGTGCTTATTTGGGGACCCACGGACTTTACCTTTGAAGTTGCGCTGATGAGACACGTGGAGGCTTCTCCAGCTCTTAGAATTTTCAACGGCCAATACAACTTTCTTAGGCCCTAGAAAAGTGGAGAGCTGCACTTGTTTGCGGAACCACTTTTGGACTTTACCTTTGAAGTTGCGCTAATGAGGCACGTGTAGGCTTCCGCTGCCTCTGTTGCTTTATTTCAACTTTTCAATGGCCAGTTCTACCTTTCTCGGAATCGACCACGTGGCGATCCTACACTCATTTGGGGACCCCGCTTTTGTCATACGTTTTAAAGTTGCGTTGATGAGGCACGTGGAGGCTTTCATTGGCTCTACTAATTTTCTTCAAATTTTCAACTGCTGGTTCTTCCTTTCTTAGACTCTGACCACATGGTGAGCTGTGCACTCATTTGGGGACCCCACTTTTATCATACCTTTTGAAGTTACGCTAATGAGGCATATGGAGGCTTCCGTGCTCTGTTACTTTACTTTGAATTTTCAACGATCGGTTGTGCCTTTCTTGTACTCGGGCTGTTGGTTTGAAAATCTGTCGCTTGGGCGATTTATGGATAGATGAGCCAATGTGTGTAGGGCATAGCCCCTCTTTGAGTCGCAAAGAGAAATTGGTTTATTGTTATTCTACCAGGCGGGAATGCATGCAAGTCTCACAATATTATACCTTCGGGGTTTGGGATCTCATCCCGTAGAGTGTTTCCAAGCTGTGAAAAGAAATAAATGAACTACAAATATCAGAGGGTCAGCATGCCCGAATCCCAAGCAGAGTGTGACCTAGACATCAGAGACTCAGAACTTGGTCACATTGATATGGAGGATTTCTAGGCCAGAACCCAGAGGGTCACAAGAAGTCCATGGATGGACAAACTGATGGGCAGTGGGTTGCATTTCACTGGAGGGATCCCAGTTAGTGCCGTAAACAATGAGTTCATGATGGTAGTAGCCCAGCTGCTACAACAAAGACACAAGATGTGTCCATAATGAGAAGGGTGAGGTCATAATCAACCTCACTGCCGACACTTTGAAATAATGCTCGGCATTCCTCACCACCGGCACTTTGTGGCCGTAAGCCAGGAAGATTGCATCAAGGCTTGGGATGAAAATGAGGATCAGTGTATGCAGCTGATGAACAAAGTATACCTGAAGAACAAAAAGGTGGTGACCCGATGGCCACAAGTCATTCATCGCGGTGACTTTTCGAGAGGAACTCGGTGATACTGATCACATTCTGAGAAGAGTATTTGGGTTTCTGATGCCCATTACTTTCACAAGTGGATGTTTCAATACTTAGAAATGATGAACAAAAATGTGCCCGATCAATGCTTTGAGTGGGTGGAGATCATAAGGCCGCAATATCCGAGCAGCTCAATGACTTACCACAACGGGGAGGTTCTATATGAACTCCTACGTAGTCTATGTTGCAGCTTCAGAAAGAGACTATCAAGCTTTAATGCGGTGCGGGGTTTGGCCCCAAGTTAAAATATATGAATACTATCCAGGCCGAAGAAGCTGAAAAATAGCATCCCCTGGGGTTCAAAAAGATCAACGATGCCTTCTTCTACGGCATCATCTACCTTTTGAGGCCAAATATGACTCACGGTCGTACGACCAAGAGTATCGTCGCAGCCACAGAGAAATGGGGGGCCTTGTTCACTCAATTCCCTACCTTTACTTATCTAAGGGCAGCTAACTTCTTGGGGAACCAATCAAACCGCCGAGATATACCGGTCCCAAGTTGATCCTATTGAGTCATCGAGATAGCTTATCACCTACCACAAAAAGTGTTTAAAGAGAAAGAAGGGTGGAACTCCTTTCCCCTCACGGTGGGCGGAGTATACTTGTCTCTCTCACCACAAGGCGAAGGATATTTTTGCAGAATCGGAGATGCTAAATCTAAAACATAAATTCCTAGCAAGGCCCAATTTCGACCCAAGAAATTGTCTCCCGAGGGATAAACTCGATCCGATCCACATCCCTCAGATCGAGGATATTTACATCGACTTATATCATGAGGTCGGGCTCAGGAGGAAGGATCATTCCCGCTTGGCCTTGGCTGAAATTATCCAGTACGGTGTGGCCATCGTCCCAAAAGGCTATCAAAGCTTTGAGCAAGAAGTCGATCAAGTGTATCTTGACATGGGTGGAGACAATTGGCCTTTCGCCGTGATTGACAGGACCAAAGCGCCTCAAACAATAGAGGAAAGGGTCAAGGAAACTCTGTGAAGAACAGAGCATTGGTGCCGAATGAATGGTCTCATCTACCTCGGAGTTGATTTCATCACATCTCCGTTGGGCAACGCACCTCCTCGGTCAAAACAGCTACCAAAGGGCAAGGGAAAGGAAAAGAGGGTGAATCCAGCTCCACCGATAGGAAGCTCACGAAAGTCCTCCTTCCGCTTCACAAGAACGGGTTGTAATCCCGAAAGCTTAGAAGAAGAAGCAGCGGAAGATGTTCCGATAGGCACATCCACTCAGGATGTCACCACTACTATAACTATTGAGGTCCCTTATGTCCCTTCTCCCTCTCCTCCTTCCCCTCCTCGAGTGACCCAAGCAACCGTTCCTTTGGTCATGTCCCTCTCCCCATCTTCTCCTGCCCCCTTCTTCATCATCCATCCTCTCTTCTCTCGCGGAGCTTTCCCCCACCATTTCTTCCCTCATCTCTGAGCTCCCTTCCATTCCTATGTCTTCCTCCCCTGCAGTATCTCTTCCTCCCGTGAGCACTTCCTCGGCTTCCCTCTCAATGCCGCCTCCAAGTGTCTCCACGTATTTCCCTTCTACTACTGCAGCTGCCCCCTTCTCTATTTCTGGTCCTTCTCCCATAAGTCCAGCCTGGATCTCCCAGCACCTGAGTCAACAGAAGAGGAAAGTTCCCATCGCACCGATGGACTTCTCCGTAATCCCATCAAAAGGGGCCAAGAAGAAAAAGCCCATAACCCGCTTCTCTCAGAGTGCATCAGGGGAGAGAGTGATGGAGATTGCATACCCCAATCCTTTGAAGGTTAAGAAGGATCTGCCTTGACAGTTACGATTACTCAAGTCATAATGGGGACATCTTGAAAGCCTGCAAGGAGAGGCCCTATCTGCAGTTGACGCCCTTTGCAAAAATCTCCAGGAAGCAAAGGAAGAGAAAAGGCTGCTAAAGGAGCAAAATAAATATCTTCTCCATGCCTTGCAGAAAATGGGCAGTGCGCCTCCTACAACTGCCACCAAAACTCCTGAGCCTCTGAGCCAGGATAAGATTAATGAGTATGCTAAAATCGCGAGCAGGGCATGGCAGTTTCCCTGGAGGAGCCAAATCCTCAAGGAAAGCGAGGGAGTGATCGCTAAGTTCACCGGTTTGTACCAGAATATCAATCGGACGAACAGAGAACTCCAGGCGATAGCAAGACCCATCTCCGAAGAGCTGGATCATGCCAGGATGCAACACGAGACCTTTCAGAAAATGCTTGACTATTCAGTCGAAGATCTGGTCAAGTTCGGCGTCTTTGGACACCCTAGAGCCCTCAACAAAATCCTTTCTACTCTGGATTATCGGGTGGATCAGCTGGAGTTCGTCCTGGAGAAGATCAACAAAGTAAAGGAGGAAGCCCTGGATGCAATGCATCAAATGGAACAGATTGTCCTAAGAATGTCTCCAGGCTTTCTCACTTCTTCTTTCACCTTAAGAAAGGTTGAGGAAACTATTCAGATCTTCAAGGAGATTGTTTCACAGGGGCTGGGGCCAGAGGTCACGTTCGACACCGAATCCATCAATAACATGTTGGCTTGTCGTGACTTCATTAGGTACCTGATAGAGGCAGAGAATGATTATTCAAAACTCCCAGAAAATCTCACAGACGAGCGAGAGACCTGCGAAGCTATCAAATCGACACAAGGATCCTTCCAGGATCAACTTCAACCCATGATTAGCAAGTTCATGGAGTACCGTGCCCAGTTCCACATCTCATCGCCCGAGCAGCAAAAGCAAGATACCCCCTTTCAGCCGCGGGACGACGACGAATAGTTTCCTTCTTCCCATCTTTCTCCTTGTAAATATCTAAAGTGTGTTGACACAAATGATGACATCATCCATGTTGCACCATGGGATGATGTCATCCACTAAAGTTGTCAAAAGTCAACAAATGACTTTGTAATCTATTGTAAGATATTTTTGTAATTAAGTGGTTGGTTTGCTTTTGTCTTCTTTTCTTCTCTCCTTCTATATATACTTGAATACTTGTTGTATTCAGAGAGTGGATATCTTTTAGATGAAAAATAGAAGTGAGAAGAAAAGGCTTTGTACTTTTTGTAACAGAAGAAGATATTAATGCAAATATTAAGACTTTGTGTTGAATATGTGTGTTATGGGCATCTGATCTTTCTTATGTCAGATCTATGCGTTTATTCTATTGAATCTATCTCTACTTTTTTGTCATTTATTCATCAGTATTGCTTTATTCGTTTATGCAAGTAGGTTTGGCTCTGTTTACTACCAATCCCAAAACATAAACCCTCTGACCTTTCTGCTTTGGAATTCATTTATTTTCTCCCTTCGGACCTGATCTTTCTTCATCCTCTCTTTCATTCCTTTCTTTTCGCAGTTGGAAACACCCCTACTGGGATGAGATCCCAAACCCCCGAAGGCAGAATATTGTGAGACTTGCACAGATTCCTGCTGGTAGAATAGCAATAAACCAGTTTCGCTTTGCTGACTCAAAGAGGGGCTATGCCCTACACACTGTTGGCTCATCTATCCATAAATCTACCCAAGCGACAGATTTTCAAACCAACAGGGCCACGTGGCGTGCTTGTGCTCGTTTGGGGACCCTACTTTTCTCATACGTTTTGAATTTGTCTTGATGAGGCACTGAGGAGGATTCCCGATGGCTCGATTTTCTTTCCCTTTCACTTTTTGGAATTACACCGAGCTGACACGTGGCGCATTCCATGAGTCCATTTGCTTTGCTTCGATTTGAATCATATGTGAAGTCTAAAAACTTTGATCCTTTCTCCATTTTCTTCCTCTTGAGCTCTGATCTCCTTTAACATTGTTTGGCCCCATTTGCCGACCTTGCTTCTCCATTTTTAGCCCACAACTTGATTTTTGGGATCGAATGTGAGCTCACACAACTGAACCAACCTCTCCATTTTCTCTTGTGCAAGGTCATGTTTGATCAATTTTTCTTGAGGGGAAAAATTGGATAACATAACTCTCTATCGGAATTTGATTGGGAGTCTCATCTATTTGACTTACACTATCTCAAATATCAATTATGTATTCAGCTATCTTTCATAGTTCATGGAAGAACCAAGGGTTTCTCACCGGAAAAAAACAAATTGGATATTGAGGTACATCAAATAAACTATGGACTATGGCCTAAAATACAATAATAATGATAACATCATCTTGAGAGGATATTCATATTCAGATCATGCAGGACACATATATGACAGGAAAGTCACTTGAGATTTGTATTCTATTTGGGATTTGGACCAATATCATGTGGGAGAGCAAGAAGAAGAGTTATGTTTTAAGGTCCTCCAAAGAATCATAATACAACGCACCAAGTGGAGCCATCCATGAAGTGATATGGATCCAACGTATACTTAAAGGGTCAAGGGAATACCAAAGCAAAATATAATTATACTACATGTTGATAATAAAAGAGTAGCTAAAATTTTTCAAAATCCAATTTTTAATGAATGTGCCAAACTCATTGAGGTGCAACTACATTTCATTAGTGAACATGTTAAGCAAAATAACATACAAATATAGTATTGTGCATATATATATGCAAGGTGAAAATGTCTTCACAAAGTCACTTTTCAAGATAAATTTGAGGAATTTAGATAATTTCTCTCGTAATCACTTGAGACCATGTTGAATTAATGGGGGTAATGTTAAAAATAAAACTTATTATATTCATCATTAGTATATATTTGAATAAACGTATTAAGTTGAAGTAATTGATTTTTGTTTTAACTTATATAAATTAAATTAGTTGTCATTAGTTGTAAGTTGACTATGTGATAGGGTTTTATCCATGTTCATAGAAATATTATATGATATGTGTGTATCCAGATATCTCCCAACACTAATTTCTAGTATCGATTAGGGGCAATATGTTATTTATGCATATTTCTTAGTTTAGGTGGATCTGGGCCTTTTTAATGGACTGGATAAAAGTTGTTTAATGCTTAAATACATTACAAATCTCTCCATTGTTTTTTAATCTTCATATTTTCATATCAATAAAAAATTTAATCTCTTCCTTGTTTGATCAATAACATCCACAACATCTTTAGTGCTAGGATTCTAACAAATATCAACATCAAGAAATGGAGGGAAAGACCTAATATTCACCATAACTAATAGGTGTAATATGGAAAATTTTGAAGCATTATAACCATATATAGTAACCCATATGATACTAGGAGAAATAATAGACATAAATTTGGAAAGAGTGGGATTAATTTCCCATATTTATGTAACAAAATGAAGTATATCCATAGTATATGAGTTATACATAGAAGTTTGAGCATTTTGAAACATCATCAAATCAAAAAAATATGTTCCTACTTGTGGTGGGATAGAAGGATAAAGTGATGTAATATTATACTTATTGGGCATTACATTATTATAATTACATGGAGACACATTCCAAGAATCATATGTGAAAGTTGTGGTCATGGTGACATTGTCGAGGGGTGATACTTTCTCCCAATACCTTAGGTATTGTAAATGTAAGAATCGCGATAAGCGGAAAAATATCTAGATATAGGTAAATGTACAACAATATTCATTACCACAGGCCTATAATGAGACTTAAGAGGACTAGAATGATGAAAATTAGTGGGAAAAATAAGATACCTATCTCGTAGATACACTAGGAAGAGAGATATAAATAGTAGAATCACTAGGCATGCTAGAATGGAAATCCTTAAAAGGAATATCTCAAATAGTGAAGACTTATTGATGTTGAATAAAATAGTACATTGATGAACTATCAATGGAACATCCCTTAGAGCACATAGCCAAGGGAGACCTCAATGTAATACCCAGTACGATATATTTAGCATCCAAGAATGAATTATGTGTAGTGATAGACCGTCTATGATCGATAGTGTGACGCATCAAAAGTGTGGATGAAAATCAAACAAAAGAATCTAAAAATAGATAACAAGAGATTAAATTAATGACCATGCATAAAAATTATCATTTCTATGTGTAATAACCAACACACCCTAAACAAGAATACAATTTTTAGAAACTGAATAGATTTAATGTGTCAAAAATAAGTGTATAATCTATATCATCTAATCATCAAAATAAATGATAGGTGTAGAAGATGATGTGCAAGCATGATAATTTATTGATGTAAACAAAATATTCCTAAATGTCAGATGAAACCATAAGGCTACTAGAGTTAGGGATACAATTGTTAACTAGAGAGGGTTCAATTCACCATATGATTTCATTTTTTATCCTACATCTTTCAATCCTTTTTAATTTTTTAGATTTTTTTCTAATTAACATACATAAAGAGGATGAATATTTGTTACGGGTGGATATTCTAATTTAATTAAATTCCAACATTAATTAAATAAATCATAATAATTATTTTAGAAGTTACTTATTGATACAACAACTATCAAAACACATGGTAAATATTTATCTTAGTTGATTCTATGTAGAATAGAGAGAGGCTAGGTGATCCGAATATAGGAACAACTTGATATTATACTATAAATACTTCTTTGCTAAAGGTATAACCTCAAATAGTTCCCAGTAAGAACCATACAACTAGGTTCAAAACAACTATATGATCCTAAACTTTTGTAGGATCATGAACGTACTTGGAATCTAGGTCGTAACTTCCTAAGTCCTTCTTCTTCCTATAAATGTTTATTTTTGAATATCTATCTTTTCTCTCACTTTAAGAATGGATTTGTAGACTTCTCTTAAACCCTATAACGTTTAGAGTGTAAGGAGTTCCTACAAAGTAAATTTAGATGGGTTTTAGGCACCCTGTTACACTATTGATGTTTCCACTTCTATGAAGTTGTCTCAAATTTAAAGTGTTTCCCCTTTCATGTGATATCTACAATAGTGTAATTATAATTTTACAATCATTCTTTAACAATGCTTCACTTGAGTTTCACACTTCATAAAATACTTGGGAAGGGTCACTTTTCTTACTTTTATAATGAATATGGAGACTCCTAAACCTAGAAGGAGGCTTTGTACCTACAAAGGGTGATTCCTAATGGATGTGCATGAGTTATTTTTTGGTTTAGGGATCTTAGAGTGCATTTTGTGCTTGTTTTTATACTATGAATTTTTAAAGTTCTACATTCCTAAATGAGGTCCGATTCACTTGATTATATTTCCAAAGTTTATTATGCCATGAAAGGATAAAAATGGATATATTTTCTCGTAATAATTTGATAACATAAAAATAATTATCCCAAAACATGTTATTACAAGACAATATAGTAGGGTCGGATTGTATATTTGTACAACCTAATAAAAAATGAGAGTTTTGACCATGAAGGAAAAAACGTGTTCTAATTTTATGCCTCAAAGGATGAATTCTTCTACGTTTTACTTCGTAGTTAAAATTAATAAAATAGTAACAAACAAAAAAGCGGTGTCCAAATATTCACAATAATTTAAGAACTATCAAGGTGTGCTAAGTAAGAGTGAAAGTGTATTTTTACGTGAAAGTGTATGTATTGTTGTTGTTTTAGTGCATGTATTGTGTGGATTATTTCGATCAAATGGGACACATTCCCAATTATTTTTATTGATGTAAAATATAAAATTATAGGTCTATAGGATCATGTAGTACATTAACCAATACAAGGCTTTTTATTCGATAGAGGAAATTTTTCTAGATGGTCATGGATAATTTAAATTTTTCATTATCTTTTATTGTATTAACTTCAATAGTGAGGAATTGAAACTTATTGGAATTATGACCAGATATATAATCATAATCACATAAGGTATTTCCATGATATCATGATAGATACATGATAGAGTGATAACATGTAGCATGTAATGTAGTTCAATGTCAAGAAAGATAGATAACAAATGTTGCATTGTGTCAGATCTTAGGAATATCAATATAGCTAACATCATGGATATTATTGAGTGTATTGATCATGTGCTACATGATATCAATGTTGGTTGTAGTAGGTTTCTTATGATCAACATGATTTTCATCAAAGGTACTCAAAGGTATCAATTTTATTGAGTTTGTACTACATGATATCACATAAGTTTTCATAGTTATTTTTTTCTATCAATATTCATTTCAAATTGTCTTATAGTAGAATTACAAAAATGTAACAAGATTTTAATGAACCAATCGGTGATTATGTACTACATTATTAGACAATTTTTTCTAAGATGAACAATATATTAGCGATATTGAGATAAAATATCTATTTATAAAAGCTCTTCTAGTCCCTTTACAAGAGTCGATTATTTTTAACATGTTCACTTTTTTGATTATCTATTTCACTCTAAAATAATATGAAGATAAGATCTTCAACATTAATAAGATCAAATATGTTATTAATCCTCCTAGAACTTCTACTCATAAATTTCAAATCAATCCCGCATTTTAGCACAAGGATGATGATGATAAACCTAAAACTATAACCATTATCAATGTAGTTTTTCAACATAAAAAAGCAACAATAAAACCCCTCTTCAGGAGAGATTTCTATCATTTACCTTCTACATTACAAAGAGTCCTCCAAATATTACTATTATATTTCGAAAGTGCACCCTATAGAGAGATGGTTACATGTTCTCTAAGCTTGCACAATTGATCTCTCTCTTTTGTAGATAAAATGGAAACACCTCAGGTCTATGGGTATGCCTATTTTGAGGTGAGTCTCTGGGATTAAAAGGTTGGTTCCTTATTGGTGTATCCTAAACTGCTTGTGAGTTTTAGAGTAAAAGATGACTGAAAAAATAATTAAAACTAAGGTGATACACCAAATTTGTATGAGGGATTTGACTAAGTATATGCACAACTAGTCTTTGAAGGATTCTTGATGCATGAACCAATAGCTTTTTCTACATAATATCTAAGGGAAAAACACTTTATTGTCTTGAGGAGTATCACAACAAGTACTAATAAGTTAACATGCACATTAAAATTAAGCAGAAAGGACTAAAATTTGTAGCAGGGTAAGGTGGTTGATAAGGGAATTTGCATTCACAAGATTAATGTAACATACACAAGACTGCAAAATAAATTGGAAAGGCAAAAAATACTTCACACTCAGAGGGAAAAACTGGAAAAAAATTCTTCAGTACTCATATATCCAAAATTCATCTAGCAATAATAATCCTTTGTGCTTTGTAAAGGCACACAATATATAGCAAAATAAATTTTCCCACCCTTCCTAAAAATAGACTAAGGTTGTACTCACCCATGCATCCTAATTTTATCCTTTATTTAATAATAAATAAAGGGATAAAATAATACAAACTAGAGCATGCAATTAAAAATAGGCATTAATAGCCTTGTTTACAATGCAGTCAAATTGAAGTTGACTATTCTATTTTTAAGAAAAGAATGGGTGAATAATTTGCTAATAATAAAATTGCTTGCTAGGAAAGTCTCCCTCCTTTGAGCATGAAAATTTGTCTTCTTCTCTATTCTGTCTTCTTGTGAAGCATGCAAAAAATACAACTCTCTTGCCTGTGAGCAAATAATTACAACACTTAGCAATATTTGTAAAAATAATTACTCCTGTGGGGACCACCTGCTATGTGCACATGTTCTGATATTTACATCTTTTCTGAGTGGTCACATGAGTGACACTTTGCAACTCCACTCCAACCTCCTTGTGGGGACCACCCTTAACTCACTTGGTTTGGCCACCTTGTGGACTTGGCACATCACTATGAGACCTGCCACCTTTGCATTGTTCACTACCATGCATAGTTGTCGGCACTTGATTTATTTGATACATTGCATGGTTTATATTTTAAAGTTTCACCATTTTGGTGATCATTGGCAATATAATGTTGATCGGTCCCTTTTGGTTATTTGATTGTATACACTATAGTTATAGACTTTGGAATTCAATGCAATGATTTTCATATTGACACGTGGGTTGGCCCCTTCTCCACGGTGACTCAACCCTTGGGAGTATTGTTGGTTTTAAATTAGAACTTGTTTTCGATCACATTCATTGATCTCTGTCCCTTTTTACAGTGGCCGTTGATCTGTGACCTATGGTTAGTCACGTTGATCTGCATTGATTGTGGTCGAGTGATGTTAACTGGGGTTAGTTGCTTTGGTATTGTTGATCGATCATCGGTCGTTTGATCTTCGTACTTGGATGAAGGTTGGTCGTTGATCTCTGATCGCGATTTAGGGTTTGTTGACTCCACTCCCGAGCTGGCTGTAGAAGTAAATCTTGAACATGTTGATCACTTCATTTCACTTTTTTTTTACTGCGGGTGAATCCCTAGCAAAAAAAAAAATTAACGCCATGGTTAATCACTTCGAGCTCTGTAATGTTGGTCATGTAATGGTTCGAATGAGATTTCGAGCTCAGATTTTATGCAAAATATTTTTGTCTTCTTCACTTCTATCAAGCTCTCTGTGAGACCTTGTGGCCACCATCATTGAGCTTTGTGAGCTCGGCTCTTCTGCTTCCTTTTCTTTCTGGGTATTCGAGAATCTGTAGATTCCTGTGGTTCTTTTGTTAGTCACGGCTGTGCTACTTTCTAAGTGATATTTGAGTGATTTTTCTTTTAACGTGGCCACTATCATTTTGAACTTCGAGCTCAGCACTTTTGTTACTCTCTGATCTCTGTGAATTTTGTAACCTCCTTGATGATTAGTCAAGCTCGAAAATTGTTACTTTGAGGCAGTGTAATGTTGTGAGGCTCAAATATTTGCATTTCTTCATCCTTTTGGCTTTTTTGACTGGCCTATGCCCTATTAGCATCACTATTTTGATGTAAAGATGGTAATTCTTTGACCTCTGAGCACGGTAATCATTTTGTTCTTATTACCTTGACTTCGAAGCGCTAATAATTCACCATTTCCTTTGCATACTTCGTGTCTTCTTGGCTCCTTTGTGGATCTTGAGTTGAAACTCATGTTGGGTTGCTTCCTTTTTTGAACTTGATGACCATTTGAGGGTTGCTTAGATTTAATTTGAATAGTAAGTACTTGTTCCTTATTCTAATTTTCCTTTAATACCCATTAATGGGCCTGCGATGAAAACTAGGATATGTATTTCTTGTCTGATTTTGAATCATTTCACACTCTGTTCCATTCTTCTCTTGATTTTGATGAGGGTATTCACATATTGACTTTTCTTTTCTTGAAATGAAAATAAATCTGAGTCTTTATTATTTCCATCTGGGCTTAAACTCTTCGTGTATTCTATTTTTGTGATCTGAGCTTTCTGTCATTTTATTCGATCTATTTCTTGCTTCCTGTGCATATTTTAGAGCCAAAATACACTTCGTGTTTTGACAAAATGAAGGCTTGTCCTGAACATTCAAACCTTGAAGTAGTTGATGATGGCCATAACAAGGTAGGAGTGTAGGCATTTGTTGTATTATGTTTCAATGTAAGTTAAGACTGTATTTGGCATTGAAAGTCGATCCTGAATCTCCACATTTAGTGGCTTTTCGAGTGCTTTTACTTTTGTTCTATCGAGAATCCTTGAGCTCAAATCCTGCATATTTCATAATAGCTTATGAAAACTCGATTCCTGCTTTTCTTGTTTGTTCTAATACCTGAAGGTTTTAGGATGCTCAGACACTTTACTTTCTACAATTTGATGCTTCTCTGCTACACTTTGACACACTTTGTAGATGTTTTGAGCCTTGTATCTAACTTTGTATCTATAAAATTCCTTTAATTGCATAGTTGTTGTGACTCTTTGGATCTGAGATCACTTGAAAACTGAAATTCCTACTGAGATGAGTGCTTGAATGCAATTAGTTTCTTGTTATTTGGAAATTTCCACTTCGAAATAATAGTTGTAATCCACTAATAATTTTGGAAACAGAAAAGAACTTTTGTACTCAGCTCTGCATTCTATTTGTAATACTCTTTAAGAAAACTGAATCATCTTCCATTTCATTATTTTGGAAAATTTCTCTCTGGATAGATATAGACCTATTCTGAAAAGATAGTTATACCTTAAATCTAGGTTATTATCTCTTTCTGAAACCCTTTATAACCGTAGATGTTACTTGAATTACTTCTCACTTTTAACAGAATCATGAGATAGCTCTTTTTGTTCACCTGTAATAGCTTCTGCTCATGTCATAGATGAGTACTACCTTCTTTGAATGAATGTACTTCATTGTCATTGTAGTAATTTGTGCTCTCATATCTGCTTTATTTTGAAAACTGCAACTTAGAAAAGCTGAAATTTGTAAGATTATCTTGGAATTTCAATTCCCTTCAGCTGTTTAAGTTATAAAGAATTCTTTTCTGCATTATATATTGTATTTCCTTTCATTACAACTCTGATATGTATGCTGAAAAATCTGAAATGTTGATTTTATAAGGCGAAGCCTTGCAAAATTTTTCATAATCTTTTCTTTAATGCATTTCAGAAATAGTAGTTATATATTTTGATCAGGATACAGAAAGTAACACTTTTCATGTTGAACTGATATAGCAATTGAGAACTGAAAACATGATAGTTGTTTCTCTTGATCATGTAATGCTTTTCTGATTTCTGTATCACTTATTTGATTTGCATAGTTCTTTTAAAGCATGTAGTAATTGAAACAGTATGATGAAAAGTTATAAATGTCCATTTTACATGGTGAAGCCCTATCAAAATTTTCCCATAATCTTCTCTCTCATCCTATTTCAGTTGTAATCCTTTTTGCTTTTAGCTTCAGCTTGTTGAAATCTGATTCTCCCTCTTCTTTGCAAATTGAAAAATGTATTTCTATCTTCCATTCTCTCTTTTGAGCTCTAACCTCTTCCATTTGCATAATGTTTACTG
The DNA here is from genome assembly GCA_018340775.1 of Taxus wallichiana var. yunnanensis. Taxonomy (NCBI): domain Eukaryota; kingdom Viridiplantae; phylum Streptophyta; class Pinopsida; order Cupressales; family Taxaceae; genus Taxus; species Taxus wallichiana. The sequence continues at coordinate 206,238,329 of CM031241.1, forward strand.
AACTTTGAGTTGTAATTTTGCTTCTTCTTAGCATGTACTTATGACTTATTTATTTTCTCTCTTTGGTGCAACTAACTGTACTACACACTTAGGAAAATAGTTAGGAAATATTTAGGCTTTTTGGCCTCTCTTATGTCCATGTTTTCTTCTTTCTTTTACTTTCTTCTTTCTGAGTGATTAAAGCATGCATGTAGTTTGTCCTTCAAGTAGAATACATCTCCTACTTAGGGAAGATTCATATGCATGAAGTAGGATAGTGTAGGAATATGGTTTGATCCCTGAGCTCATAACTGATGGTTGACTTGTTTTTCTTTTTAGGTACCATGACTTGAGGATGAAGGAGCTGGCAAGGAGATGCTCTGCACAACAAAGAATATACAAGGAAATGATGGGTTCACCCTCATACTCCTTTGCTTTCTCTTTCATGCATGTGTATCTTTCTTTTCAAGTAGCTATACTTTACTTTTCATTACATCCCACGGCTTGTGTGGGAAACATTTGACTCTCCTTGTGAATAAAGCATTGAATTCTATAAATGAGTTGTATATCTCTTTCTACATTTCTACTTTCTGTATGGATTGTATAATGAACTAAACAACTTAGTAACATAATTGAATGTCTTAATCATGAAGGAAAGAACATTGAATAGAACTTGTAACATTAAGTAATGAACTCTAATTTTTATGTGATCTACACTTATGTTTGTTGTTCCAAAACTTTACACTTCACCTACTCTGCAATTGGATGTTCTCATCAAGACAACATAACTGTCCTTTGGGGCTTGTGTTCTTTTGTTGAGGATGGTCATGAAATTGCAGACTATGTGATCTGTTACATTTTTTAACAACACACATAGTTGCAGATTTCATATAATCTTTTAAATAAATCAGTAGTAACAACATAATCTAATATAATCTCCCATAGCTTAGGTATACTTCACCAATGCTATCCATCATAATAAAGTTTCGAGTTGCCCATTTTTGCACAAGTGCAAAAATTGTCAACAATTACATGAGCTTAATATTTTATCCCTCCCTCCACCACTTAAGGTTGAAAAACATGTACATCATGGTAAAATATTTGATTCTAGTTCCCATTATAATTATCATCAATAGATTGGGTAGTCAACTAATAGTTATGTTAATCTTTTCACATTATACAAGACATCCTTGATTTTGAAACAATTAAATATGATACTATGATGCAAGAGCGTCACAGATTGTAAATAGGAATTTTTGTTTGGTAAGGCTTAGAAGGGTCTAAAATATCAATAAAAAAATTTTTACAGTCCATAACACTCTTTCTTAGTCTCATAATATTTTGATGTCCCTTTGCCTCACAAAAATTACGATTTGTAAAGTCATATTGGTAATCTAGAGTTTTATGTGTTTTCTTGTATTCCATCCTTATGTCTTGTTTAAAATCCTTTATGAGGAGATAAAAGGTGTAATAAGATGTTTTAATATCTATAATCACCTCCCATTATCACACACACACGTGCAAACTAGGATATTTCACACTTTTATCAACTAACTTTTGATGGTTAGTGTACAATCAAGGTACTTAACTTAAAAATGAAATGAAGAGAAAATTGAGTTGAAGGAAGGAAGGTAGATAATGTGGCATAGAAATGGTCTAAGATCCAAAGTAATGGTGGGGCATTATTTAATCAATAAAAAGTTAAGAACATTGTTAGAGATCAAGAACATAAGGATAGATGTGGTAAATTATGTAGATAGGCGTAGAACGCTAAGGATTAGGGTCCTCAAATCCCATAAGGCTCTAGTAAATGTTTAATCAATCATGAAAAATAGTTATTTGATATGTATTTGTTTCATTCTCGTATATGAATGACATAATTTGTTAATGTAGGCTCATGTATGTGCCTAGTTGACCATGTTTTAGTTTTTATTGAAAGAATTATATGTTTTGATTATGAATCTTTATTAATATTATATATAGCAATAGTTTATAAGGATTTCAAAACATTATGAATGCATTATTTAAAAATATGAGTAATTGAAATCCATTATAGAAAGGACACATCCTGATAGGATCATGACATATCATAGAGGAATGTATTATGTTTGTTTGAGTCATAAAATATTGTTTATACCAATAAGATTTTAAGACATAATGGAATGTTGGAAAATATTTAGAGAAGTGATTTAACAACATGATTAAGTTTTTGCAGATGTGTAAAGCATGTATAAGAAGTTGAATCATAGATTTCAACGATTTTAGACCCTTCCCTATGATGCGAAGCATCATCAAGAGGCATTCAAGTATCAATTTTCCTAGTTATCGTGTCATGGGAGAGTCCTAGGCTATTTGAAATCATGGGAAAGAGAGAGTCAAGAGTGAGAAAATTTGAATTTCAAATGAGAGTCTTTCCCTCCAAAAGATGTAATTCCATTATAAAGGCATATTAGAGAGTGATAAGTGTTTTTCAATGTCTTATAAGTTTCTTATTATGATGGAGGATCTGTATGATGAGTCTTTGTGAGCTAAGGAATTAGTGTAAATGGTTAATTTACTGAAAATATGGTAGTTATGAGTCTAGGAGGTAAATGGAAGCTCAAAAGTCACAAAGTGTCAGTCATAATGAGTCTTAGTTGTCGGGTTACATTACTAATAGTAGGTGCATTTAGGAAAAATGCATGTATCGGGAATGAGTTAGGGAATTTTGAATTTTATTCCTCATATGAGGAGGAAGAAGGTAAAAGTGGAAGCTTAACATTTTGTAAGAAAACACTATGGATATGAATATGAAGTTTTTTTGGTATGAAAACTTTCTTGTTGAGTATTTTCGAGCTCGGCATTAAAGAAATTGAGATTACTTGTTTCATTTGCATGGAAGATGGAGCTCGAGGATGTCTTATAGGAAGTTTGTTAGGAGTATGAACCACCGACCTTGTGACATAAGTAGGAAACTTGTTATATATCACTTTGTAGAAAGATAGATAAGACTATGATAGCTTGGTTTGTATATGTTAATTTATATTCTCGTTGGAATGAAAGAGGAGCATTTACATTTGTGAATTTTAACATGTTTGAAACTCAATGAGGCAGGTAATAATGAAAGACCTCGTTTAAATTGTATGATATTTCATTGAGATAACCTTATTTACTAGTTAAGGAACACTCTATTTCAATTGTGTGAATGGATGAGGAATGAATTATTTTGATTTCCAATGTTTAATGAAACTTTTAAAGTGTCTCTTTATTTATTTAAATTATGAGAATGAGGTGATAAGACCATTTGTAGAGATTTATGAGTCGGGCTTAGTTAAAAATGAGTTATACATCTATAAATCCTACGTGTACAATATAGTCATTTCAAGAAAGAATGCATAGTTGAAATTTGGGGAAAGATTCGTGAGCCACCATTAAATGAAACTTGTGGAAGATGTTAGGACAGTTCTATCGACAAAATATCAAACCTTGAAGTGAAGTATAGTGAAATTGGTGACAAAAATAGGGTTCTCGAGCTTCATGTTGTTTGCAGTGAGGTCATGGCTAGGGAATGAGATTTGAGGTAGCAAACTAAGGTATTGTTTTCCTAAAATTAGGAAGTAATGAAAATGGGAAGATTTCTAAGGTGATTCACGTGGAATTTTGATGTTTAAATTGGTAGAACTTAACATATTTATGACGGTTGGGAAGGTGGCGATCACATAGACCTTAAAGACCTAGTTAAAGGGTTAGTTTTCAAAGGAAGTAGAAGATAGACATTGAGATCATGTTTGAAACTTAATACATAGTTAAAAGAAGAAAATGGGTCCCCTGAAATGTATAGCTTGTGCCTCAAACCTTAGCATGGTGAATAAATGCATGATAGTAGGGTGGGAGAGACATAGTTGAGGGTTGAGAGAAAAAATACAAAAAGTGAGAAAGATAGAGTTAAGGCCTAACATTTGACATACATATAAAGGGTGATGAAGGGTCACTAGAGAATGTGATAGTTCATTTTGGGTAACCTTGAAATTCATGACTTGGGTATTAGCAAGAGATGTGCTATTAAGAGAAAGAAAAGGGTAGGTTGAGTCAAGTTGATAAGAATTTGAGTTTGGAGTCTCTTTGGGTGTATTTCATTTATGGTTCTAATAGTGTTTGAGTGTTGGAGAGGGTACTAAGTAGTAGAGAGTTGTCGGGAAGATAAAAACCAAAGATTTGATAGTGGAGCAAGAGCTATTGAAGCAAAAGGAAAGACTAAGTTAAGGTAGGTGAGTGCAAAGAAAATTAGGATATTGATGTGCTATATCATGTATGTAATGGTGTTGTGGGGAGCATGTGAAGCAAAGTGTAAACTAGAACATTGATTGGTAAGGTTCATGTGTGTGAAAATAACTTTGTATTGAAATTTTCTTAAATAATTTTCTATAGTGAAAGATCCTCTCATGCAGAGATAAAGTGAAGTAGTTATTTGCAAACTCAAGAAAAGTGATTATAATCTTGTTACACATTTTATTAGCATCACCATCTTATGATTTGAATAATTTAATATTGGAGGCTTTGAAGAAATCTCCATTGGTGTGAAACTAATATTAATTATCCCTAAATTGGTAATCTAAATTTTGAGATATGGTGGATAAGGGAAACTTCTTCATTCGCTTAAAAAAATAGTGTAATTTTGTATTCCAAGAATCAATTTTTCACCCCTTAAGGAATGTCATGCATAATATGATTTTGGGAGCTCAAAATGGGATGAAAATTATTTTATAATTATATAAATTTACCCTAAATCAATTGTTATCCAATTTTCCCACACGGGGAAAATTTGGTCAAACATGACCCTGTGCAAGAGATAATCGAGGGACGGTTCGGTCATGTGATCCCATAGTTCAAATCCAACATTGAAGGAGCAAGGGTCGGGAAGGAGGCCAACAATGTCAAAGGAGATCAGATCTCAACACAAGAAAATCAGAGAAAGGGGCTCAAAGTTTACGGACTTCACATACGAGTTGACTCGAGGAAAAAACAAAGCAGAGTTGCGAAAGGTGCCACATGTCATCTCGAGCATTTCCAAAGGGTGCAAGAGGAGCAGTTCCCAAAAAAGTGTGAAACTTTCACATGTCAAGGACACAACATCGTCGCTCCTAAAATGGTGAAGGGACCCAGCCAAAAATGGAGGAAGAGGAGAAAACCTGAATCTGCTAAGTACAACAGGGTCACAGAAGCCTACATGCGTCATCTTGGCACATCTTCAAAGGAAAAAACCAGAGGTAGGTCCTAAATGTGCGTTATCCTACCACGTAGTCAGAGATCGAGAAAGGCAGTAGGACCGAATCAGCCAAGTACAACAAGGTTAGCGGAAGCCTCCACGTGCCTCATCTGCGTGACTTCAAAGGAAAAATCTAGAGTGGGTTCCCAAATGAGCGCCAACCCTCCACGTGTCCTAGTCCAAAAAGGGGACACTGGCCGTTGAAAATTCCAAGCTCGGGACAGGCCAAAGGAAGCCTCCACGCGTCAGTTCAGCAAAACTTTAGAGTTAAAATCCAGAGACGGTTCCCAAACAAGCATAGGCTCGCCGCATGGCCAGAAGTCAAAAAAGGCGTAAGCAAGCCACCGAACCCGGCTAAGTAAAGGATAACAAATATAAATCCCCACGTGTCCCTTTGGCACTCTTTCAAGGGGTGAATCCAAAAGTAGGTCCCAAATGTGCGTTGAGCCTCCACGTGTCTCGGGTCAGGCATAGTGTCTCCGTCAATAAGAGGGGCTTAGGTAGAATACAAAGGAAACATGAAAGGTCGAAGGAAGCCACCACATGTCGGGTTTAGCACAACTTCGAGAGTGAAAGGAGGCAATAAAATCTTAAAAATATGGGGGCTCCATGTAGATCTCAAGGGGTAGACTCCAAATCCAAAGTATGTTTGGAAAAAGATTTGGCGAATCATAAAGCCCGCCAAGATTTTTAAATGCTTGGATCTTAAAAGATTGTGAGATCCGCGTTGGGTGTCTTACCCGATCTTGTGATGACCTCAACTACGACTGGAGTAAATATAGGTCGCCATTCTTGAGGTTGTCACATTTCTCACCCACCGCCGTAATGAGGTTTTCTTGCCCAATAAGAAACGGTAATGGAGGTGTGGGTTATGTCATGATACCCATTAATTTCGTAGGTGGATTCAATGCATCGCTTGGGTGGTTGAACAAGAGTCTAGATTTCTTCTACCTCCTTCTCTCATTCTTCGTATATATTGTAAAGGAGGGGCATATTTATAAGGGTTGGTCATCTTTTCTCTCCTTCCCCCTTCTCTCTTTCTTCCTTATTGTTGAATGTGGAGTCTAAGCCTCCTCTCTCGGCTTTGTAATGGCATTTTCTTGCCTCTTTCCCATTGATGATGTATTGTGTGAACTTATGGAGCAATAAAGCTTGTTTCGTGATGCATTTTTCCATCCTTATTTTATTGTCTCTTCTCACCTCTCATCGTTGCAGGGTATATTGTGCATACTTCTGATGTCTATTGCAAGTTTTAGGAGCTGTGTTTAATGGGTTGAAGTGGTGTTATGTGTGAACTTTATCTTTTTTTTGTGATGCATCTGTCCATCCTCTCCATTGCTCACCTCTCTTCACTTCAGGTAGTTGGATTTGTGTTCAGCCATTTCCTTTTTTAGTGTATCACCGCTTTAGTGTAGGTTTGTTTTCATGCACTCTCTCTCCCTAGTTCCTTGGAAAAGTTAGATTAGGATTAGATAGTTTTCCTGCACTAGAGTAGCTTGTGGTAGGTAGTTTAGGAAGAAGAAGTAGGATTTTCTCCAGAGGTCCATCTCAAGTTCGCATGTCCCATAGCTTGAGAGATGGTCCCATGTTATGAAGATCACACCTGGATGCCCAACTCTAACCCGAAGGCCACCCGGGGTGTTGTGATTTCACATCAACAGTTTTGGCACATCCGGTGGGACCAGAGTGAAGAGCTTTACATATTCATCTCAGGAGGTTCGATGTGTTATTTTTGAGATCCATCTTTTGGAGGCATTTTTAAACACATCTAGTGACTCCACCGGTAAAAACCCATTCTCTTTGAGTTACTGAGACCTTCTTTCCATCCATTTTCATCCATTATTCTTCCACATCTTTCATTTTCTCCCATTCCATGAAGTTGTGCAATCATGACTTCATTTCCCTCTTGGAACTCACACTTGCAACAACCATGGTGCAGTCTGCCTCCAATGTATTTCTCAACTCCTCTAGATCAACATTATGATCAGATCCAGAATCATTATGCTTACCCATATGAGCAGTGTCAAAACCATTTTGGCCATGGAGCTTATCAAGAGCAAGGGTATGCATACGATGGTGATAGTTATGTGGAGAATGTTGATCTGCTAGAGAAGATCCAAAGAATGGAGGCTAACATGGTGCGATTGAGGGCTAGAACACAATGATGAAATTCAGATTGGTTGCAGGGTACCTTGTCATATGGGTAGGCCTTTTCCAAGACACTCTGCCCATGGGAGAAGCTTGACTTCATGGTTGAGATGCTGCCCCCAACTCTTGCGCAGTGGACCGAGGAGATAGAGGCCTACGAACTTGGTGTCAGGGAGCCTTGTCAATGGGTAAGTCCTACACCATCATCTGGTAATTTTCTCTCCATTCCCCAAGTAGCACCATCTCAACTGGAGCTTCAATTTCCAAGCTTCCCATCTTCTTCCCCAAGTGTTGATTTCCCTTCTCCATCCCCTAATCTTTCATCTCATCTCATTTCCTCTTCCCTTTTCCCTTCAAGACCCAAGTCCCCTCCACAAGAGCCAAAATCAATACCTTCCCCTCCACCATAGATAAAAAAATAGATAGTGGAGACCCCACCGCCACTCCTCTTACTCTCCTCGAGTCCATGCAGGGGAGAGACTCAAAAAACCAATCAAGGAGAGCGATTGGAAGGGAGCTAAACAGAGAAGAAATGATCAAAAGCTTAGTAAGCTGGGCTCTCAGATTTGGGATTACAAAAATACCCTTGATGGTTAAACCTTCGAGGAGGAGGCTAGGGTCGAGCCGCAAGTGGTGGAAGCGAGTTTGCAGAGAGGAAGAACAACCAGCTCCAAGTCCCATTGAAGAGGATCAACTAGAGGAGATCAAATCAGAGTTGAGGCCACTTAATGAAGAAAGCATTATTGAAGATTTTTTTCTTTCATTTGAAGGACCTAATTTGATTGATGAACCCATCACAGAGGAGGACTATGCAAGTCAGAGGCTTCAAGTGTAGAGCAGGACAAAGAAGAACCTTGATTCTTCCTCCCACTTTAAGCTATAATTTCGAAGAAGATTTTGAGCTTTCAAACTTCATGTTTGAGGATGAGGGGAACCGTGGTGAGAAAGTTACACATCAGGAGACCACCATGGAGGAGGTTGAGCACACACAACAAGACAATGTGGAGGTAGATTGTCTGTAAGACTTGGACGATTTCTTTGATGGAAAGGAGCCTGAAGAGATCACATCATTTTCTCCTCCATCATCCACCTTCCAAGCACATGAATCCACTGCTATTGAGGAGAGCATCCAAGGAAAGTAGTCGCATCTCACAACGACCCTCTGGAACCAAGGTTGGAGGATCCTAATCTTCCATGTTCTTCTCAGGAGGAGGAAGGAAAAGAGCACAAGCATCCCATCTCTTCCACACCATTCACCCAAGAAGGTCTGCAAGAAGACTCCATTTTGGATTTGAATTTCATAACCATGGGCACATCCATAGGATCATACCGTGCCCAATTAGGTACTTGGCTTCATTGGAGCCAAGGAAGAAGTCAAAACTAGTCATGTCCGTTTAGGGACATGAGGTTGAGTATCAAAGTACCAAGGGTCACCATCAACACCTCCAAGAATCAAATATCAATCAACTTGCGGAGGTATTTTTGATTGATGTTGATACCTTGATGATTTTGGTGGAAGATCGAGCCTCTTGTCAGTTTCTCACTCATTATAAGACCATGTTTAGTGCCAAATCATATACATGGCCGCATTTTTTAGAAAGGGAAGTTATTTCTCCTTACCTGTGATACACTTTGTTTAGAATTTCCTTCTTAGGGTTAGTGTGGGAGTAGGAGTAGATTTTTCTTTAAAGAAAATAAGTGTTTTTGCACAGTGCATGTCTTATTTTAGGCATGTATGATTTAATTTTTGTATATCATTTTTGTTCGTGTTTGTCAGGAGAGTACAATGCGCCAAGCCTAATTGTATTATGGTGGGGAGACCCATGGTTACCAATAATAGTTACCTTGATTTCAAAATGAAGTAAATAAAGAGACAAGTGAAAGCCCCAGTCAATATAATTTTCTACTCTCGAAACCTCATCTTCAAGATTTTATTATGAAAATTGAGAGTGCGGACAATGGGGCAGCTCGAGAGTCACCAAGTGCAAGCAATCAAGGAGTCCATTTTAGGGACAAGATCGGTCTTAGGTTATCATTTGTGACTCCATGCCCAATGGATGTAACAAGGCCACTGATCTCTTCATCTAGCAGGTAGATGTCCCCGTGAGTCGCCAAATTGTTATCTAATTTTCCCCCTAGGTAAAATTGGTCAAACATGACCTTGTGTAAGAGATAATTGAGGGACGGTTCAAGAATGTCAAGCCCATAGTTCAAATCAAAGCAATGAAGGAGGAGCAAGGGTCGGTGAAGGAGGTCAACGATGTCAAAAGAGATCAGAGCTCAACATAGGAAAATTAAAGAAAGGGGTTCAAAGTTTTCAGACTTCGCATACGAGTTGACTCAGGGAAAAATAGAGCAGAGTCGCGAAATGCGCCACGTGTCAGCTTGACACATTTTCAAAGGGTGCAAGAGGAGAAGGTCCCCAAATGAGCGTAAAGCTTCTACGTGTCAGGACCCAACATCATCGCTCCTAAAATAACCTAAGGAAACAAGCCAAAAATGGAGGAAGAGGAGTAGACCCGAATCGGCTAAAGTCTACAAAAAAGGTCGTGAGAAGCCTCCACGTGTCATCTTGACGCATCTTCAAAGGAAAAATCCGTGACTTAAGGCAAGTCCAAAATGTGCACTATCCCGCCCGTAGTCAGTCAAGGACCCGTAGAAGGCAAGAGAGAGTCCGACCGAATCGGATCAAGTACAACACGGTTAGCGGAAGCCTCCACGTGCCTTGTCGCGAAACTTCAAAGGAAAAATCTAAAGTGGGTTCCCAAATGAGTGCCATCCCTCCACGTGTCCTCAGGTCCGAAAAGGGGACACCGGTTGTTGAAAAGTCCAAGCTCAGGACAGGCTGAAGGAAGCCTCCATGAGTCGATTCGGCCACAACTTCGAGTTGGAATCTAGAGACGGTCCCCAAACAAGCACAAGCTCGCCATGTGGCCAGAAGTCAAAAAAGGGGGAAGAATCAGCCATTCAACCGAACTAAGCTAAGTAGAGGAGAACCAACGGAAAGCCCCACGTGTCCCTTTAGTGCTCTTTTAGGGGGTGAATCTAAAAGTAGGTCCTAAATGTGCGTTGAGCCTCCATGTATCTCGGTCAGGCATAGTGTCTCCACGATAAGAGGGGCTTAGGTAGAATACAAAGGAAACGTGAAAGGCCAAAGGAAGCCGCCACATGTCAGTTCAACATAACTTCGAGGGAGTGAAAGGAGGTAGTAAAATCTTAGGAATATGCGGGGCTCCATGTAGATTTTGAGGGGTAGACTCCAAATCCAAATTATGTTTGGAAAAAGATTTGGTGAATCATAAATCCCACCAAGATTTTTAAATGCTTGGATCTTAAAAGATTGTGAGAGCCCACGTTGAAAGCGCCGACCTGATCTTCGAGATGACCTCCTCAACTACAACTAGAGTAAATATAGGCCGCCATTCTTGAGGTTGTCACATTTCTCACCCACCATTGTAATGAGGTTTTTCTTTCCCAACAAGAAATGGTAATGGAGGCATGGGTTGTGTCATGAGACCCATTAATTTTGCAGGTGGATTTAATGCATCTCTTGGGTGGTTGAACAAGAGTCCATATTTCTTAGACCTCCTCTTATTCTTCTATATATTGTAAAGGAGGGGCATATTTCTAAAGGTTGGTCATCTTTTCTCTCCTTCCCCCTCTCTTTCTTCCTTAGGGTAGAATGTGGAGTCTAAGCCTCCTCTCTTGGCTCTGTAATGGAATTTTTTCCTCTCACCCACCTTGATGATGTACTATGTGAACTTCTTGGGCAATAAAATTTTTTTGTGATGTATTTTATCCATCCTTGCTTATTTTATTGTCTCTTCTTGCCTCTCATCATCAGTAAGGCATACTATGCATACTTCTGATGTCTATTGCAAGTTTTAGGAGTTGTGTTTAATAGGTTGAAGTGGTGTTCTGTGTGAACTTTATCTTTGGTCTGTGATGCACCTTTCTATCCTCTCCATTGCTTACCTCTCTTCACTTCGGGAAGTGAGTTTGATTTGTGATCAGCCATTTCCTTTTCAGTGTATCACCACTTTAGTGTTGGTTTTGTTTTAGCACTCTCTCGCTTGTCCCTTGGAAAGGTTAGATTAGGATTAGATAGTTTTCTTACACTAGAGTAGCTTGTGGTAGGTAGTTTAGGAAGAAGAAGTCGGCTTTCTCCGGAGGTCCATCTCAAGTTCACAAGTCCCACAGCTTGAGAGATGGTCCCATGTTATGCAGATCACACCGGATGCCCCACTAAAACCCGAGGTCACCGGGGGTGTTGTGATTTTGCATCAACATCAATCATTGAAACTTTGATCAAAATAGATAAAGTGCAAGTCCTTCATCCTCACAAGTTAAGTTGGTGAAATTTTTTTTTAATGGAAAGAATTAGGTTTTGGATGCAATGTTATAAACCCTTCCCTATAAAAGGATGTGTTGAGGTTCCTATCTTGTTAGAAGTTGTATAGAAATACCCTAGATCATTAATTAAGAAATGACATATATATATATATATATTAGATGAAGAGTAGTCATTAAGGCCTTAAGGGGTCCGAGTAAAATAGGGTTTTGAATCTTGTTCTTAGCGTTTGTAGCATTGAAGTTTTGAAATATTCAAGAGGGTCCCTATCATATTGGTATTAGAGTGGTTTTATTATGTAGAAGTAATAAGAGTGACAAGAATTTGGTAATAAGAACCCAGTGAAATTTTGAAGAATGAGAAGCATACAAGAATTTTGAGGAGAGAGTTGGATGAAGTTTGTGATAGAAGAAACAATCCCTACGAGAGAATTAAAAAAGAAATGATTTAAAAAATAGAAAGAGTGGTAATGATCCTTAAGAAAAGAGGGAAAAGGAAAGATCAAATTTTGGTGTTTGTATGACGAAGTACTATTAATGTTGGCCTTGTATGCCCAGGAAAGGAGGCCTAATTGAGAGTAGGGTTTGAGCAATTTTGTGTTCTTTTCATCTTGCAAGGAAATTTGAATTATGAAATTATTGTACTTGTATGGGAAGGTGGTTTCTAAGGTTCTTAAAAGCGTGATCTAGTCTATGTCCTCCAATTTTCAATTTAGGCCCAATAGCCCTATTACTTGTGTAATGCACATTGACCTTGATAAAGTGGTGGATCTATAAAAGTTGTATTTATTTGTGATTATGAGGTTAGGTGACAGTCATTAAATCATTGAGAGAGTGATTTGATGTAAATCCTTTGAAAAACTAATAAAGTGGCTTGTAGCCTAATAGGCCTAGTTAGTGTAAAACTCAAGTTTGACATATAAATGGTTCTAAATCCTTGAGTATAAGACTATTTTACATTGAATATGACGTGAATAAGCCTGAGAAGCCTTGAGAAAGGTCATTTTCATCCTAAGCCCCAAAAGAGCATGTTAAACCAAAGAAGAGTCTAACTTGTGATGTATTGTCTTGTGGTATAAAGAGGAAATCAGTCAAAACAAAGTTGTATTGTTTGTCAAGTGAGTTTTCATGATCTTGAACAAGGATATGAGAGTGGTTGAATGCTAAGAAGGAACAAGGTGCTACATTTGTCCCATTTAATGATCAAATGTAGGGGTTGCAAAGAAAATCATGATCTAAATAATATATATTTTTATGTAATCTATGTTCTTTTGATCCCGAGCAATATCTAGAAAATTATCTAATATTGACCATATATCTCCACATTCTATGTTAATTAAATATTGGATGATTTAACCCTACTAAGAGATACAAAATGAAATATCTTGAAATAATCACGGAGAGGCTATATATGATAATTTTGTTTTATAATTTGCAATGACAATATATATTTCTAGAGTCGTCTGAGTGCCAGGACAAATAATAATAACCGGTAATCTAGCTTGAGAAAAGTTTAATGTACCGGTTGCCTCCTTATCTTCATTTCTGCGTATTACTGGGAATAAATATCATTTTGCTTACACACTGCTATTTGCACATTAAATCTGTAATTATTATAGCTTCACATTTCATCATCCCAATATTCCTCGAGGGTTTTAAAAGGACCATTCGTTGGATTCACATAAAAGTTCTTCATTATATCTTTTGGTCGTTGTGTTAGCCTCGTGATTTTCTCATGGTCTTCGTGATCCAATTTCCAATCAAATATTTGAAAGTTTTCAAATATTCTCGCAGGTTTAAAACTCCTGGTTATCACACTTACACCAATCTCTATTCCCCAACGCAATGCTACCTAAAAAAAGCCACTTCACAGTGAATTAATTGTACCCCAGCAAATTTGTTATAGAATCCATAATGTAGGAATTGAAGAATTAGTAGTTGAGTAATACCTGAGCAGGAGTTTTGGCATGCTTTGTCGCTATGTCTTTAATTATAGGATTTTCCAGGGTATGAGTTGATCCCCACATATTCCCTGGGCCTCCCAAAGGTGACCAGGCAGACACATGAACATTCACACTGTTGCAATACTCCCTCAATTTCCGCTGCTGCCAAGCAGGATGCACCTCCAGCTGCACTGGATAAACTCAATAACTTTCATATCCATAAGTTTTGAAACAGGGTAGATGGAAAAATATAATAGGAAATGAACAATTTTTTGTGAAGCCAAACAATGATTTTAGCCTAAATAACCAGTACGTCGACAACAACACAGTGATTTCTTGTAGACATTCAAAATTTCCATGGTTTAACATAAATTAATAATAAACTAATATAATCTTGTTAACATAGATTTACAATTAAAAGCACTAAATATGAAAACATGTTAAACAGAGGAACGAGGATGTAGACCTGATTTACAACAGGAGGAATCTTGGAAAAGGCGAGCAGATCTTCGATCTTTTTACCAGAGAAATTACTGACTCCAATTGCTCTAGTGAGGCCAAGTTCAACACATTTCTCCATTGCTTTCCAAACACCTTTGATATCCATGGCTACAGTATCATCTGGTGTTACAGCAGCAAACGTGACGCCTTTCTTAAGGGCCACAGCGAAGTGGATCAAATAAAGATCCAAATATTCTAGCTTCAATGCCCTGTTTTAAGATAAAATTCAAGATTGCGATATTTAGCTCTACAATCACATGAATCCCTTGCAAAATTGAATGCTGTTACTTACTCTAAGCTTTTCTTGAGAGCAGGAATGACATCCTCTGGATAACAGTCAGTGCACCAAAGCTTGGAGGTAACAAAGACTTCATGACGAGATACAAGCCCTTTTGGAATGCTTCATTCAGAGACTCCCCAATACACCTTCTGTGAAATAAAGGCTTGCAGTATCAAAGGCTCTGTATCCAACCTTAATGGCTTCAAGTACCGAGGCCTTAAAATGGTCCACTGGTGCAACGCCGTTGGCTGTCATGGTATGATCTTCAGCCAAACCAAATCCTATTACTGGCATCTTGGCCCCATTATTCAGCCTTACAGTTACAACCTCAGCCATTTTCTTAACCCGAACAACTAGCCTTGACGACGTGTTAGTCTCTGCTATGCTTCCGATTTATCGTGGTTTTCATGTGCAGGTGTGTGGTTTAGATTTGACAGTACTGGAGAGCATTGAATTCATGAGATGTGTCCTGCTGGATCGTCGACCGATGTAGGCTACTACAGATCGGCCCCGGCCCAATAACTTTATAATGACAGGCGCTTTATTCTATAGCAGAAATATTAAAGTTCCCCTGAAATGGAGCCTCGCCTTACATGATCGGCGTATTAAAGTCTGCCACTCTTCACATGCAAACCGCCCGCTATGCACAGCGATCGTAGTTGACAATTAGATGAACTAGTGTCGGCAGTGGCATGGAGATGATTGTCGTCATAAAATATATTGGGATACATCTGTATTATCTTTTCTATTCATTTAATGTCACATATATCTCGTGGGAAGTGGGAAGGTAAATTGCTTATTACCATTAATGGGATTAGATTTTATGTAGTAAATTAGTTTTTAGGGAGCAATAATTTTTAATTTATGGAGCAATAATTATGCCGATGGTGTTTTCTAAGTGGAATTGAACCACTCAATTCTGATTAGTGTCGGCAAGTGGCATGGAGATGAATGTCGTCATAAAATATATTGGGATGCGTCTGTATTATCTTTTTATTCATTTAATGCCACATATATCTCGTGGGAAGTGGGAAGGTAAATTGTTTATTACCACTAATGGGATTAGATTTTATGTAGTAAATTAGTTTTTAGGGAGCAATAACTTTTAATTTATGGAGCAATAATTACGCCGATGGTGTTTTCTAAATGGAATTGGACCACTCAATTCGACTAGTGTCCTTGATGGCATGGAGATGAATGTCGTCATTAAATATATTGGGATGCGTTTGTGCTACCTTTTCTATTCATTTAATGCCACATATATATCGTGGGAACTGGGAAAGTAAATTGTTTATTACCACTAATGGGATTTAGATTTTATGTAGTAAATTAGTTTTTAGGGAGCAATAATTTTTAATTTATGGAGCAATAATTACGCCGATGGTGTTTTCTAAGTGGAATTGAACCACTCAATTCGGTCGACTAGTGTCGCGATGGCATGGAAATGAATATCGTCATAAAATATATTGGGATATGTCTGTGCTACCTTTTCTATTCATTTAATGCCACATATATATCGTGGGAACTGGGAAAGTAAATTGTTTATTACCACTAATGGGATTAGATTTTATGTAGTAAATTAGTTTTTAGGGAGCAATAATTTTTAATTTATGGAGCAGGACCCATATGTGGTGCACCCTATCTTTGCACAGTCACCGCGCCACGTCACTGCCACCTGGACGAGTAAAAACACCACCAATGGATGCAGGACCAAATTCTTGACCTCCAGCATTGCACCGCCACCTCACTGCCACCTCAGCGCCACGTGGACGATCCGCGTCAGTGAAGATATCGAAAAAGTCGGATTAATTGCATGGGACCAAGTGTTGTCCACTCGCCGCGCCAGTTGTTGTCCGGGCTACCGCCATGCATTGAATGCTCACCCACCAGCCGTTAATGTGGGCGGGTAGGTTTATGGAGATGGTCACCGCCAAATCGGGCCATGGCATTTCGTGGGAAATGGAGAGGGAGCTCGTTCAGTCTGGTTTTTCGCCTGTTCTGTGGCAGAGCTCGAGCGACCATTTCGTGGTGTCTTGCAGACCGGTGGGTGCGTGCGTTTTCTCCACTCCTGATCGACTTCGTCCTCGGCATTGGCTCGGCCTGCTAAGAAGATGAGAAGAAAAGGCAGAGGTGAGAGGGTTCTCACTCAGGCGATGATCCTTAGTGTTTTTAAACACTGTACTACTATGGAAATTTTGCTTTACTACGTGCAGAAGTTTTACGATTTTGCTGTGCTGTTATGATATGGCTTTGGATTATTTGTTCTTGTAACTTCTTTTGACATGATTGTACTGTGTTTTGTTACTTAAAATGCCTTTACTTAAAATTTAAGGACAGTGTTTTGCATTGGTTGGTCCAGAGTTTTCTTGCTCCTCCAAAATGTCTTTCTTTTTCGGCTTTTTTTTGTTCTTCTTCTGGTGCTTTTTGGCCTTGTGTGGGTGGTGACGTTAAACAGTGATAGAATTTGGTTTAAGACGGATGAATGGTGAAGAATACGCGCAGGGTTAGACAGATAGTGCCTAGGTACTTCAGAACACCCATTAAATCTTTTTGTATATATTTCTGGTTTACTTCAAAAAAAAAAGCAGAATTTTTATTTTCGTCTGTCTTTGGATTTGATGCCGTAAATCAGATAGACGAGTGAAGTATTTTTTTTTTCAATCTGGGCATTTAGTTTTTGGGCGTGTGAAAATATGGGTCGAAGTTGTGACTTAATGCCTGTATTTTTATCACAGGATTTTTCGTGGCTTGCATTGCCAACTCAAAATTTAAGGTGTTGGTATAATAGATACGAGTTTGATTAGATTTTGGAGTAAGATATGTAATTTTTAATTTTTTTTATTAACTAGCATAGCATTAACCCTTGCCGACATTAAGATATGTTCTTGAATGACTTATGGACAATTGATTTTATGAAGCAATGCATACTTAAATTAAGATATACATTATGTTTTGTATCTTTCGTATTATTTATCACTTTTTGATGACTCATGTATATGGATGAAATATTTGTTTTAGATATTCTATTTATTCTTGTCTTTATTAATCACATACATATACATGATGTTTTGGTTGATCTACATAACAAGGGAAATGTATGCTCTATCACGCTATTTAAATTTCTTGGCATTTCTACACAAAATCTTGCATTTGATACCTAGAATCCTTGTTACCGTGTATAACTCTACCTATCACTACTCTAGTTTCATTCTCGGTTGTTACTAATCTTAGCTCTGGTGCATTACGTTTAAGTTTCCCTTGGCTGCATGCTCTTAGGGATATTCCGTCATTCATTCATCAAAGTGTCAAATTTATTCATAATTAGCAATTTTGTTGGTAGTAATTTTGTTGCTGATACAATTTTGCTAGATGTGTCACTGAAGTCTTCCCTATTAGTCTCTAAAGAGCAATATAAATTTCTTCACCTCCCTTCTCCTAGTGTTCTACCCCATAGTGATGGTAGTAATTTTGTTGGTCAATATAAATTCTATTCCTTCTATGTAGTCCCTTAGTGTATCTATGGATTGTCTTTTAAGATATTGAACATGTGCCCGCAAACAATGCTTATTACCCCATATATGATGATGGTTCACATAAGTATCCAATTGTGTTGTCTTTACCCAATACTAACTAAGATATTGAACATGTGCCCCGCAAACAATGCTTATTACCCCATATGATGATGGTAGTAATTTTTTTGGAAAGTCTTGAGAAATGACTTGTTGAAGTGATTGTAATAGATATGATGTGCATCAATGAAAATATTACTTAATGAATAGATGACTGTATAGACTTGGTTTTGTACACTTGTATATAAATTAATATATATTTTTTAGTTCTATCAATGAATAAGAGAATATTGATTAATATAGACTTGGTTCTTAAGACTTGTTTGCATCTTTCGGGATGACAATTACAAATGTTCTATTATTGTCTGATTCCAAAAGATCCACCAAGCACATTAAAACAATTTTAAGGTTCTAGTCAGTTCAAATCCCTACGAACTCTGTAATAACTTCAACGATTCTACGCATTTAAAGATAAAGGCTTACTACTGCAACTAGTCCTTTGAGTTCATCTATATCAATTTTCTTTCCATTCAATCTCTTATAAGTGTGAATCTTGATATCAACTATGTTCTTCTGATAGTTGAATTTCAAAAGAGCAAGAATGTAAATTCATATTCTACTGTATTAATACTGTATATTAAGCCAATACCCATATTTTTCAATATTCTCTCCCTCGATCGAAATATTTAGCCCTTGCTAAATCTTTTTCAATCCTTATTGTAACTAATCTTCTCTAACAATCTCATTTCAATGTTCTTAAAAATTCTCGATCATATTGTTTCCTACACCAATTCCAATACTCTCTTTCGTTTCCAATGAGTCTTTAAATGTCTCTATTTTTAGTATTTTGTTATTAGTATGTTTTTATATTAAGCAATGGTATGCTTTTATATTCAACAATAATATGTTATTAATTGGTAATGAACTCGGTTTTTGCGTTTAGTATTTGAGAAATGATCTTCTCAATATTGTAATTGTAGTTTTTGTCTAATTATAACATCCCTTTATGTCAATTCTTGTTCAATATTTCTATTGTTTGAAGAATCGTACTTAGGCGGTGATGGTAAGATTCCCCTAATTTAGTTCTATCAATGAATAAGAGAATATTGATCAATTTAAAAACTGTCTTATTCAACATTTCATGCTTCCATGTTTAATTAATAATGATAGGGGAGAAAACGGTTGGGTTGTATTAACTTCACATATCAACATTAAAGTACTTTCATGCTTCATGCTTCCATGTTTAAATGTCTTTCTTTCTATGGAATTTTATAGTGTTTATTTTCAGTGTTTGCAGCAACAAATGTAATTTGTTTTCTGTTTTGGGTTGCAAAAATTATATGTTTTAGGTGGCAAAAATTATATGTTTTGGGATCTGAATGCATGTGGGAGATTGTTAGGCTACGTGATTTGCATGCTTGAGTGGGGAAAGGAACTGAATAAACTTTTACTACATCTGATTTGCATTACACACATTCGGCCTCCAAATTTCCTTCATCTCAGAGTTTCAGCAAAATGAACTTTTTAGTGTTTATATAGAAACAACAGGAACTTTAATGAAGATATCTAGTAATTTCTGCTTCACCTCTTAGTGTATCCAATTGTTTTCTTTTTGTATCAGTACCCAATTGTTTTCTAAAAAACTTAGCAGCATTACCTCATCATTGGACTTAAAGTAATCTATTTTCTAATACCCAAGTACCCCTTTAAGCAATTTCTAGGTCTAATTATAGACAGATTTACAGGTCTACTAACCCCTTTAAGCAATTTCTAGGTCTAATTATAGGCATTACCACTCTCTGTTACTGCCATTTACATTGTTTTCTGTTGTAATTGCTCGCTTCTGTATTAGCGTTCTCTCGATCTTGAGTCTAAATGTTTGAAGTGTCTTCCATGGTTCATATATACATGTTGCTCCCAAGGGCTGCATTGCTGTAACGCATTGCACCGGTTGTAGTGCACCCTATCTTTGCACAGTCATTGCACCACGTCACTGCCACCTGGTCGAGTAAAAACACCACGCCATTCGCCGCGCCAGTTGTTGTCCTGGCTACCGCCATGCATTGAATGCTCACCCACCACCCGTTAATGTGCGCGGGTAGGTTTATGGAGATGGTCACCGCCAAATCGGGCCATGGCATTTCGTGGGAAATGGAGAGGGAGCTCGTTCAGTCTGGTTTTTCGCCTGTTCTGTTGCAGAGCTCGAGCGACCATTTCGTGGTATCTTGCAGACCGGTGGGTGCGTGCGTTTTCTCCACTCCTGACCGACTTCGTCCTCGGCATTGGCTCGGCCTGCTAAGAAGATGAGAAGAAAAGGCAGAGATGAGAGGGTTCTCACTCAGGCAATGATCCTTAATGTTTTAAAACACTGCACTATTAAAATAGTGAGCATAATCATACTGATATATTAACATAAGTTTAATTGTATACATAGAACGATGGAAAGTATTCTGATTACATACGCAAAATTAATATGAGTATTCTGATTACACCGCCAAATAGGGTGTAAAATAAAGAGCGTCATCATATTGATATATTAACATAAGTTCAATTGTATACATGGACGCCTGGAAAGTATTCTGATTACATACGCAAAATTAATATGAGTATTCTGATTACACCGCCAAATGGGTGTAAAATATGGAAGAGCATCATCATATCGATATATTAACATAAGTTTAATTGTATACATGGATGGTGGAAAGTATTCTCGATTACATACGCAAAATTTATATTGCACTATATAACTTTAGAGACTACATAGGAAGGCTTCGGTGAATACATCTAGCAAAATTGTATCACCAACAAAATTACTACCATCATCATATGGGGTAATAAGCATTGTTTTTGGCACATGTTCAATATCTTAGTTAGTGTAAGTAATATTGCCCTCTTTCTATCTTGCTTTTGGATTTTCTTTTCCCGCCGATACTGGTGTTTGATTGGCCAATTGAAAAGGGATTTAGAATCCTTTTGTGAGCATTTGGTTGCCCAACCGATAAAGGATCTGGTCCCCTGCTTTGAAAAAGGATTTGGTTGTCCGCTTGAAAAGGGATTTGCACCTGTTGTTGACAGAGGAGTTGGTTGCCCTGCTGAAGCTTGCATCCATGGTGGCATTGCAAATGAACTACTAGGACTGCTTGAACTTGTACAAAGTAAATGAGGTGATACATACCAAGATGGAACTGTACAAGAGTTATTCATAAGTGATGGAGGTGTTCCAATTTGAGCATAACCTGGAATTTGAATATTTAACATATCTTGAAAAATCCTTCGATTTTCATGATCAGTTGCAGAACTTACACGCATCCTCTTTTCGTATTCCCTTAATTGATTTGCAAGTTCCCTCTCCCTCTTCTCTTGCTCTTTCCTTTGTTGCTTGTGTGCCTTCTCAATCTCTTTCTGTTGCTCCTTAGCCTGCTTCTCCCTTTCTCTTTCAAGCTTCTCCTGCAATCTTTTTTCTTTTGCTGCAAGTCTAGCAACCTTTTTTTCTTGTGCCACTTCTTTTTTCCGTAACTTTAGTTTTGCTTGTTCCTCCTTTTTTCTTTCCGCATCAACCAATAGCTCCATGTACTCAGGTGCAGTCAAAATCTGTGAATGCCTACTCAGTCTAATAGAACCATCTGATTTGTTTATGATCTCCCTTGGAAGTCGTAGAAAATGGGAAAGTAACGTACCGCGTCCATCTTGGTTTTCAGTCTCTTCAGGGTGTTGAGGTTCATGTGGCATAACTTCTAAGTTAATTTCATTTTCTTGAGCATCCTCTTGAAATTCGACTTCGTCTTGTTCATCCTCATCTCCAACATCTGCATAGTAATGAATTATTGCTTCTTGTTCTAGTCCTTCAGGAAAGGAAGGAAGATTTAAGCTTTGATCTTCTATGCTGGATGGTAGCTTGTAACCCAAGTTTTTCATGGCATCCTCTAACCATTGTGGCGGGTTAACTTGACTTGGCAAAGACAAATCATTGTTACTTACAAAATCTGAAGACCCCTCCTTATTGTTGATGATGTTACTTGGGTTTCCAAGAGCACCGTTTAGCTCCACTCCATGTGTTGCAGCTGCTTCCATATCATCTCTAGAGTCAACATTTTGCATGAATTGAGTTTCAGGCACCACCTCTTCACTGTCATTTAATTCAGGATTTATTCGTTGAGATAGGCTCAAAATGTTTGTGACAGCATCAACAACTTCCTCACCTTGCATGTCAAATGCCTGGCTGCATGCCATGTCATTTAGGAGAGCATCATAATTCAATGGCCAAATACCAGTTCTTTTGAAACCTGCAATTATGTTAGATGGTGTCTGTGCCTTTTTTAAGGCTCTACTTGCAAGCTCAGCAATGTCACTCCTTTTCACATCTGCACATTTGTTCTCTGCCATCCATTTGGACCTCTCAGCTCTAAAATATGTCTTGAAAGGGCTGAACACACTCACGTCAAGAGGTTGCAACTTATGACTAGTATGTGCTGGTAGTGTTATCAAATCAATGCCCAATTTGTTTGCCTCCTCCACAGTTTGTAATGCTACATGGCTGCCATGGCCATCAAATATCAATAGGTGTCTATTATTTGGAGAAACACCGCCTGGTACTGAACGTGCAAAATGACATAGCCAATTTAAAAACAATTCCTTTGTCATCCATGCATTTGGATGTGCAGCCATACATGCTCCAGGTTCACAATTTTTAATGTAATTCTTTATCATTCTCTTTCCCTTGAACAAATAAAATCCTGGGATTGACATACCTGCTGCATTGACACAACACAATATAGTGATCCACTCCCTGCTCTTTGGTATTACCTTTGGGACATTACGACTGCCCCTCTTTGCAATTACTCGAACTCCACAATTTCTTCCACCGCAAACCTGAGCCGGTCTCATCACAATTCCAGATTTTATGAGCGCCGTATGAATAGGTTCCATAGATTTTGGCCAAATTATCATAAAATTTGGTTACTTATCAGTAGGCGCAAGTTTAAAGCTCTATCCCTGTCAAGTCCCTCAGCGGTTCGGATTGCAAGGTCTGGATGACGTTTTCTGAATCCAGCCCACCATGATTTACCAGGAAACCCATCTCTGAAGGGGTTTTGTCTTGTTTCACAAATCTGAGCAACATTTGCCTTTAGCTGCATTAACTCCAAGCCATGACCCATATCAGCCATTTCTTTGCACCATTCAACAATTTCCTCTTCTTCTTCTTCAGTTAGAACTGTTGGAGGACCCCTCCTCTTTGTGTGGGTGAGACCATTTAGCCAATAGTGTAATGATGTGGGTGGAATGGAATACTTCTTTGTTGCTGCTCTAACTGAGAACCCATTAAACTCAACATCATCTATCGCCTTTTCCATATCTTCTTTTGTCCAACCTCGGATGACACTAAGCTTCTTTGTTGCAGATGTTCTTTGAACTGAGACAGTGGGTGGGTTTCTACATTCTGGTTCATTACCAGTTGGTGCTGAATTATCCTCTTCATCACTTAAATTATGTGATAATTGTACACCTCTCACTTTTGGCCTCCTTGATCTTCTAGCAATAGCACCTTTTCTCATGGTGTAAATGAAATACCTGATTCACAGCATGAAAGATGATTGTTGGAAAAGAAACTATAAATATACCAAAAATGAATGCTGGAATATGCTAGAATATGAATGATTTTGTTTAATTTTTAGGAATTAATTGACTTGTAGTTTTCATTATGACAATGTTGTATAGTTCAACAATGTTGTATATTGCATTTCAGAATTCACTATATTGTTCGTTAGAAATATGGAAGGGAAAATTTATAATGAAAACATTAATGGCTGGTGGGTGAGCATTCAATGCATGGCGGTAGCCCGGACAACAACTGCCACGGCGAGTGGACAACACTTGGTCCCATGCAATTAAACCAACTTTTTCGATATCTTCACTAACGCGGATCGTCCACGTGGCGAGGTGGCAGTGAGGTGGCGGTGCAATGCTGGAGGTCAAGAATTTGGTCCTGCATCCATTGGTGGTGTTTTACTCTATAAATTTTCCCTTCCATATTTCTAACGATTGGTAACAGCTTAGCTCTAAACTCTATAAATTTTCCCTTCCATATTTCTAACGACAATTCAGCAAAGGATTGGTTCCATCAAGTCACATTAGATTTTTTTGAAAAGGATTTGTCGAGAGGATTGGTAACAACTTAGCCAAATACCAGTTCTTTTGAAACCTGCAATTATAGTGTTTTTACTCGCCCAGGTGGCAGTGACGTGGCGCGGTGACTGTGCAAAGATATGGTGCACCACAACCGGGTCCTCTCCCCTAGTTGTTAAAGCTAAGTTGTCGTTAGAAATATGGAAGGCATATATTTATAATGAAAACATTAACGGCTGGTGGGTGAGCATTGCTAGGGGATAGGCACCGGTTGTGGTGCAGGGTCCAATAATGGAGACAGTTTTTAAATTGGTCAATATTATCTTATTCATTGATAGAATTTAAAATTTTCCTTCCATATTTCTAACGAGAACTTGACAAACTACTGTATTTCTATGTATACAATAAAACTTATGCTAATATCACAGTGATGATTGGAAAAAATACTTTTCAACTGGAGAATGAGATATCTGGAAAAAATGAACAATACAGTGAATTCAGAAATGCAATATACAACTCGTGGACTATAGAACGCTGTTGTGGTCATATTCCGACAGAGTTGTATATTCCAGTAGTGTTGTATTTAAAGTTATGTTTTCAATATAAATTTTGCACATGTAATTAGAATACTTTCCATCTTTCTATGTATACAATAAAACTTATGCCAATATCACAGTGATGATTGGAAAAAATACTTTTCAACTGGAGAATGAGATATCTGGAAAAAATGAACAATACGGTGAATTCGAAATGCAATATACAACAACTTTTGGACTATAGAACATTTGTTGTGGTCATATTCCGACAGAGTCTGTATATTCCAGTAGTGTTGTATTTAAAGTTATGTTTTCAATATAAATTTTGCACATGTAACTAGAATACTTTCCATCTTTTTATGTATACAATAAAACTTATGCTAATATCACATTACATCATTGGATGACAGACACGTTCCATGTAGCAATCTTCATTTTAGCATTTATTAAGAGTTCTCAAAAAGCAAAGGTTCTTTATTATTAGCTTTATACGAAATATACTGCACTTGTTACTTGCCAATTAAATGTATCACTGTCCAGTTGAATATTTCCTTCATCCATAATGGTTTTAGCAGCATTATTGTCCAAT
This sequence comes from Taxus wallichiana var. yunnanensis, assembly GCA_018340775.1. NCBI lineage: Eukaryota > Viridiplantae > Streptophyta > Pinopsida > Cupressales > Taxaceae > Taxus > Taxus wallichiana. The sequence goes on from CM031241.1 coordinate 206,263,592, forward strand.
CCTTCATCAAAAAAATCTAATGTGACTCGATGGAACCAAGAGGTTGGAATCTCTAATTGAGCAGGCCCTCAATGTGCAGCGAGAAGCGTGTGTCTTTCACAACTCCCTGGATAATGCACTTTCTCTGTATACTGATCATCAATGTGGAAAAGATCAAATCCCTACCATTACATTACAGGTTTCAACTCCTGCCCTTTGTGTGTAAGCAAATGTTTATGTGCAAGGTTTTCTTGCGCTGATCATAGTTCTATGTTTTTTCTAATGGACTCATTGTAAATATCTGACATATAATGGATTGACATAAACGTTGTTGCCTCCAGCCATGTCTTTAAATATTCTAATGCAACTAACATTGAAGTATTTAGAGCCAAAATGATTTAGCACCTTCTACCTACAGCTAGTGCTCCAGGAGAATGTTATTGCAGAGAAGCAATGGAGAAATGTATTAAAATTTTGCTACGTAAAGATGCAAATGAAGAACTTTTATGCCATACTATATCTGTTGCCAAGTGAGTAAAACCGTACTTAGTTAGGGATGCTTTGTGCAAACTTTGTTTAGTGAGTTTTGTGACTCTTAGAGGGGCTTTTAGTTAAAGAGCTATTTCTTCATGGATACATAGCAGTGTATATAAGCTCCATTTTCTCTATAGCTGGAATAATAATAATAACATGTGATATTAGGAGTAAAAAAAAAAATCAAATCTGCACTAACTTATCATGGATAGAGATCTGTTTGTCAGTTGTTTAGTGCCAAAATGATTTAGCACCTTGTACCTACAGCTTGTGCTCCAGGAGAATGTTATTGCAGAGAGGCAATGAAGAAATGTATAAATTTTTGCTAGCTAATAATGGTTTTAGCAGCATTATTGTCCAATCCTTCATCAAAAAAATCTAATGTGACTCGATGGAACCAATCCTTTGCTGAATTGTCGTTAGAAATATGGAAGGGAAAATTTATAGAGTTTAGAGCTAAGCTGTTACCAATCGTTAGAAATATGGAAGGGAAAATTTATAGAGTAAAAACACCACCAATGGATGCAGCACCAAATTCTTGACCTCCAACATTGCACCGCCACCTCACTGCCACCTTCAAATATATGTTTTATCCTAATTTCTCAAAAATTCAGTCTGTAGTTTTTGGTCTCATAGAATGCCATGATGGCAGGATATGCACAAATTAGATTTGTTGAAAAGACTTCATAAACTTTAAAGCAAATGCAATTGGCATATACAACTCTGCTGCAATATGCAAACACTGAAAAAATAAATAGAGGGCTTGAATTATGAAATAGTTTGTAATTCATAAGTGTCTTACCTGAACTGCACTGCTCCTCACTTCTTCAACTTGGAGAGATGAAAACTGCATGAACAAATGGAATTGTAATCCATCCTCCAGCTTTTATTCTATCATCCTAAATTCTGATTGGTTGATGTTAGTTGACATGGATTCACTATGAAAGTTCAATCAAATGGCTGAGATTTATTGGGATTTAATCCAATGGATAATATTTTAGTTGGTCATTTTTATTATTTTATGCAGCTGGTTACACAATTTATTGTTCATATGGTACTGAGTTTTTAAACACTTTGAAAGGTGAGACTGACCATAATTTCATTTATTGTTATGCAGGTGTTTACTTGGATTGAAGACTCTTACATCAAAACTAGTGCATGGGATTTGAGATCTGGGTTGGAAAGTCTTGAGAAATGACTTGTTGAAGTGACTGTAATAGATATGATGTACATACAATGAAAATATTACTTAATGAATAGTTGACTGTATAGACTTGGTTTTTGTACACTTGTATATAAATTAATATATATTTTTAGTTCTATCAATGAATAAGAGAATATTGACCAATTTAAAAACTGTCTTATTCAACATTTCATGCTTCCATGTTTAATTAATAATGATAGGGGAGAAAACAGTTGGGTTGTATTAACTTCACATGTCATTCAAAATATGTTAAAAAAAAGGTGAATGACTTTTCACCTACTATCTCCACTAATGGAACTTGACAGCCCATACTTCCGTGAAATTGAGTGGAGATCGCGACATAGTTAATATTTGCGATGGTTAGGACTCCCTTTAATTGGGGAGACATTCCAATTTTAGCGGGTGTTTGCTCAGACAAACCGTAGCGATTTTTTGTGGAGAGGGTTTCAAAGTTGGGTGATATATTTATGCCTTCACTCACTGGCCATCCCACCATAGTAGTCTGCGGCACCAAGGGAAACCGCGTGCTTCTCTCCAACGAGAATAAGCTGGTGGGCGTATCGTGGCCCAACTCTTTCCTGAAACTCATGGGGCAGGACTCTATTTTAGCCAAAACGGGAGAAGACCATAGGATCCTCCGCGCCGCTCTAGACTCTCTGGTAGCCCCTGCAGCAATACAGGGCTACATAGCTAAAATAAGTTCAGAGATAGAAGAGCATATAAATGAAAAGTGGAAGGGAAAAGATTAAGTGACTGTGCTTCCCTTGGTGAGACAAGTTGTGTTCTCGCTTGCAACCACCCTGTTTTTCGATATTAAAGAGGAGCACGAAAAGAGAGAACTTTACGAGCTTTTGGAAACCATTATGGGAAGCCTGGAATTTCAAATTATCTTCAAATCAAAATTAGTTGACGGTTTAGCTCTGTCAGGTGGCTGTAAATTCCAGTAATTTTTATAGATATTTCTATAATCTGTATATATATATATATATATATATATATATATATATATATATATATATATATATATATAAATAAGTATTATATTTTAATATACACCACTTCAATTTTTTTAGTTTTTCACCTGTAATACATGGTTAAAATCACAAAAAAACGGCCTGCTTTCGGGGACTCAATTCAATAGAGCGGTCAAGACACGAGCGAAGAGGGCTTGCACGCAGTACAAGAACAGTCCAGGAACTGGCGACTTGCATATCATGCAAACTGATTTCATTTCCACCCCTACTATTCTTCTTGTAAATTACAGTGGGTTGCTTTCTGCTGTAGCTTTTGCTTGTACTTCTCATCCCATGCAAACAATAGATTTTGAAATCTTGACACGGGACATGTTGGAATCCACCGCCCTAGGTACTCCTATATTTTTTTTTGCTAGTGTTAGGTAGGTAAAAAAATATAGCAGTTGGCATGTTCTGATCATATTCTCGTTCAACATTATTAGTACTTGCCGCTGGCAGTGTACTATTGTTTTCGCCTATTCTGATTAATTGAGAAGTGGTGGGTTGGTGCTTTCTGATAAACATTATCAAATGTTTTGTTTGGGTCGCCGATGATTGGTGCAGTATTAATCCCTCATTGCCGAGCTCGTTTCTTCCTTCTGCACAGATACGACCGATTTAATTAAAGTTTTATTTTCCTTTCAGACTTTGCCATCTGCTGCAGGTGTTTTCTGTCCACCTCGCCCTGTTGTCGGATCCTGGAGACATGTGGCTTGTTGCATGAAATAGGGTTCCTTGTTTGCTACGGAAATGTTCTTTTAGAATCTGTTTGATTTTCCGCTTTGGCTAATTAGGTGGAAAACGTTGGAGCGCTCAGCGCTGCACTGTTACTGATTAAATCAGGGGTTTCAGACATTGCAGGGTCTACGGCGGCGGATGTGGCGAGCGGCTTATGCTCACGGAGGTTTTTTCATGGTCCTTATTTTGTTCTAATGTGATGGTGAAGCTCGACTTGAAGGCTGACCCAAGCTTATGAGGAGGCCCCTGGTGTCTGGATGCCAGGTGATCCCAATGACCCACTAGCAAGAGGATTCACACGAGCCTTACAAATGATGATAATCCTGCAAATGGTAAAAACACATCAGTGTCACCTCTATATATCTAACAACAAAGCTGGCCTTACACCAATGGATTTATGCTCAAAGACATTTTTAAGTGCCTAGATAAAATAAATGCCCCTTGTTAAGACGCCTGAGCTCTCTGTTATGAAGAAAATTTTCAGCAGGGTATGCAGTGATGCACACTCTTCGCTGGAAGCAAGGCAATCCTGGTAACCCAATTTATGAGGCATCGTGTCAACCCAACCCTGCAAATCGTAAAATCCCTATAGTTTTTACCTCTTTACATCTGACAAGAGGGTTTGCCTCACCTTGTGAATGTCCTAGCTCAAAGACCTTATTAACTGACAGCACTAAAAATTCTGAGCCCTTGTTAAGATGGTCTTGTAACCCACTATTTGAGCAGGTGAGAGTTGGGATCCACAGACTACCCACACTTGTTAGCTTATGCATGAAGAACACACTGATTGTTAGGAAGATAGTCTTGTGACCGCAGACGAATAAAACAGTAAAGGAACTTAGTTTTGCTTTTTATAATTTTTAAATTTAGTATACAGCGGAAGACAGACACGTAAGCAGAAGGAAAAAATAACAGTACAATAGATTCATCTCGTCTTTAAAAAGCTTTGGGCTATTATTTGATAAAGAATATTATGCTTGTGCAGGCTACTGGCATTGAGGCAAGGGCAATATATAATGCAGGGCAGGCATCTGGGCTGACTTTCTGGGCGCCTAACATTAACATATTTAGGGATCCTAGATGGGGACGAGGTCAGGAAACTCGTGGAGAAGATCCTCTGGTGGCTAGCAGGTATGCGGTTGCCTATGTGCGAGGATTGCAAGGTGATCTACTTTCTGGTACGATTAGAGGGATACCTAGGGTCCAGCAGCCTCTAAGAGCTTCTGCCTGCTGCAAGCATTTCACAGCTTATGATTTGGATAGCTGGGAGGGCAATAATCGTTACTCTTTTAATGTTTTGGTAAGTGGTGTTCATTGCCTTGTTCTATTTTAGCCTTTGGTAATTTACACAGTAGCATACATGTTGAACTTGCCTACTAAAAAGACAAGGCACATCAAGGATGTAATAGACTGTTGGAGAATGTGTCTAGAAGTAGATACCCTTGATCTAAACTGCAATTAAGGTATAATATTTTCTGGAACTGTCTGTTTCATCCCATAGATTCTTCAAGGTCTTCAAATTTCTTTTGATTATATTTCAATGTTTTCTGTAAACTATGATCAGGTGACTAAACAAGACTTGTTGGATACATACCAACCACCATTCAAGAGCTGTGTGGAGCAAGGGCGTGCGAGTGGTATCATGTGCTCCTATAACAGAGTTAATGGAGTCCCTGCTTGTGCTGATTATAACCTTCTCTCCAACACTGCAAGATATGACTGGGGATTTCAAGGGTAATAACTACTTCAATGTTGACCCGTTTTTCAGTGGGTGAAGATTGATGCATGGCTTGGACTTCCTTTTAGCACTTCTTAGCTATTGTAAATTGCTTTATTTTTGAGTCCCATTAACCTAATTTAGTCTCTCATGGACATTAACACAATTCCTTCCTTCTTAAACTTTATATGCTTTCATTTTGTTTTCCAGATACATCACTTCAGACTGTGATGCAGTTTCAATCATAAACACTAATCATCATTATGCACCAACTACAGAAGATGTAGTAGCAGATGTTCTAAAAGCAGGTGAACACATATTTTTGAAGTCATATACTCTTTAAAGACGTATGTTCCACTTCTATATAACACTTTTATCAGCAGCATTTTCTCCTGCAATGAAGTACCATGTTTGCAGAGTTTTAGGCATGGTTACCTAATATGGTGGTTTTGTAGATATTCACCTTATTTTTCAATTCACTGTTAAAATAATCGAAACTGTGATCTCCTTGGTGGAAGTGCTTAGATTTTTTCCTGGTAACTTCGAATTTCTGTATTATGCCGGGTTTTCAAAAAGATTATTTTTTATAGATGTAATTAACTGTATTTTCTCCATACAAATCGTACTTTTTTAATGGACCGTTTTATTTTTCCCTATATTTTGGGTCCTGCAGTATAAACCACTCCATACAAAAGTTTAAGGAATGTGTATATGGTCATGTGGTGAGGTGAGGAATCAACTTCCATAATCTCGGTCTAGTTGTGACTTTAATACGATGTCTTAGACCTTGTGTAAAAAGTAGGGGATCTATGGCTTTTTTATCACATCAGGATTTGATTTTGAACAAAAGAATAAGGGGATATGCATTTAAGCTAATTTCAGAATATACAGATTTAGAGATGTTGTCTCTTTATTATTAGATTTGTCAGAGGAAGTTTTATTACAAGAGCAAGGACTGTAGGTCTAGGAGCAAAAGTGAAGAATTAGGGGAATGTGAGGGACGGAACATTTTATCTTACTGCAGTTTGTAAGCATCTATGGTAATAGAGTTTATTATTGTTCTTACTCTTAGTGCTTTAGTCTTGGATAATACTAAGTGTCTTTTAATCTATGAGCATTAATTATAGGGCGGTGGGGCAGTGGGCTGCTAGTGGCTGATTGATTTGAATATGATGGCTTTGTCTAAAGTGGGAAACCTAGTTTTATGAAGACTATAGTTTAGCTTTGGCAAATGTTATATTTCTTTAGCTGTTTATTGGTGTCTGCTATTTCTTTCATTGTCGGGCTTCTATTTTATTGTGATTTATTGTTTTTCTTTCATTTGTGTTCCTCTCTCCTGTGGACAGTTGCTCGCATGCATGAAATCGAGTTGGCTTTAGGCACGGTTTTCATGGTTGGTGCTTTGCGAGGATGTGCTTATCTGTTCCTACTCTCCCTGCCTCTGTCTGAATGGGAGCTTGGAAGGCTTATGGACATCCACAAAACTTCAGCCTGGGACTGCCCTGTTAGACTGTATGCAAAGGTGTCAACTTTTTGGAAAGCACGTCAAGCGTTTGAGCAGAGTTTAGGCGAGTCTACAATTTTCCCTGTCGGAAGCAGAAAAGACAATTACAGTTGTTCAATCTTTCATCCTCGTCTTTGGATTACACCACCACATCTTGAGGCAAATCTATCCCTAGGTGCTGAACAATTATTGTTTAATTTTTCCCATTCAAAAGTCTAAGGAATGTAGTGGAATGAGCCCGTGAGTAGTCCTTAGTGTCAAAGATTGCATTGTGTTGGAGAAAAGAAGGCCCTTTGACAGCGACTACTGCCTGCATTTCATGTTCCCTAGCAAATAAATGTTAATTTATTCTTATCCTGGTCTTCCACAAGTATGGCTTCAACATATGACTATTTTCTTCAAATTTTGTTTCCTCTATCTTGTCCAGCTCTTATGGAATTATGAGAAATTCAGACAGCCAACTCCTAACACACGAGTTTTAGAATTTCTCCAGGATCTCAATCTCGATGTCTTGCTTCATTATTTCTTTTGTCAACTCTGCCTGTAAGGCCTCCCCCTTCCTTTTCTGTCCTCAACAGTATTAGGGCCTCTGACTATGGGTTGAAGGAGCTCATATCATTCTTGTACCAACATTCATTTGGCCGATATATTTTTCTGTGAAACAGCTGGTCAGCTATCCTTCCGTGTAATTCTTAGTCACTTTTGAGGAGTATGTCGGGTTTAAATTTTACCCTCGTGTGTTGATGACGAATCAATTATTTAGTATGTTAACTGTAGCTATTTAATATTTATTAACAACTTAAATTTACATTTTCCCCTGTTCATGCTTATTTCCTGTCTGGCATCTTCTTCCCTTGCATACTACATGTGCATGGGATTGCCTAATCTGTTTTGGACTATTAAGTGGTCATACAGTCAAGAAATCTCTATTTTCTAAGAGTTATTAGACTATTGTCAAATAATAATGTTTATCCCAATATACATGGCATTAAGTGTACCTCATTTGGGATTTGCAAAAGCTTCTTGATTTTGTGTAGAACACGGTGATGAATGAAATGGGTATATGTTGGTGATACAGGAGGGGGCCTATCTCCAAAATACTTCTTTCATGTGTTGTGGCTCTGTTTACACCCTGTTGCATATTTGGACTTCCATGGCTTGTAACATGTACACCTTGTCCAAAAGGGGAGATGTTCAACCAAGAATGTCCCAACATTAGCAGAACAGGGAACTTCAAGCAATTCCATTGCCCTGCAGGTCACTACAATGACCTGGCAAGCTTGCTTTTCAACACAAATGATGCTGCTGTTAGAAATATATTCAGCTCTGGCACAGGCAATGAGTTTCGTCTTACATCACTGATGCTCTACTTGTAATTTTTATATTGAGACTGGTAACATATGGACTTGCACTTCCATCAGGGCTCTTCATACCTGTAATTTTGATAGGCTCTGCATATGGTCGAGCACTTGGAGAGCTGATAGGATCCTTTGCAGACATTGATCAGGGAGTTTTTGTTGTGCTGGGTGCAACCTCTCTTCTAGGGGGCTCAATGAAGATGACAGTTTCACTTTGTGTTATCCTTCTGGAGCTAACAAACAACTTATCCTTGCTCCCTTTGATAATGATAGAACTGTTAATATCAAAGACAATAGCCGATTGCTTCAACAGCAGTGTGTATGACAAAATTGTGCACTTGAAGGGGCTTCCATTCTTGGAAGCACATGTTGAACCTTATATGAGTCAACTCACTGCAGGGGATGTTGTCACAGGTCCATTGGTAACCCTTTATGGAATAGAGAAGGTTGGAAAAGTTGTACAGATTTTGAAGAACACTAAGCACAATGCCTTCCCAATCATAGACGAACCTCCTTACTCAAACATTTCAGTATTGCGGGGACTTGTCCTTAGGTCACATCTTTTGGTTTTGCTGAAGAAAAAAGAGTTCCAAGCTTCTCAGGGGAATGCAGTTGTTTCTGCAGGGTTAAAGCAGAAGTACTCTTATGAAGACTTTGCCAAACCAGGCTCAGGAAAGGGTCTTAAGATTGAAGAGATTGAGGTAAGTGCAGAGGAAGAGGAAATTGGCAAAGGCACTGATCCTATTTCGGCATGTTGGCTTGCGCCATCTCTGTGTGGTACCCAAAGAAGCAGAGGTAAGTATCTGCCACCATAATCTCTATCTCAAATTTTTCTTATGAGGCACTACCCACCAAAAGCTTTTCCAATCAGGAATTTTCTCTGAGCTTGGTTGTTGATTTTTCTGCATTTCATGATCAGATTTTGGGCGCTGATTGTTTTACACGCTTTGCTTACCTTTGCAGAGAGCTCCAAAGAGCAGTTGAATGCACTTTCCTCCTAAAAATTCAAGCCCCATGAAAGTGTGAGATGTAATATTTAGATATTAAATTATTATTTTTCTGATATTTGTTTAAAATAAATTCGAGTTTGGAATTGCAGATGTCGAGCACCCATTGAACAGATGTCATGGTATAGAGACATGCTTGCTGAATTGTAAATTTGTATGGCCTTAGCATTTTAGGTACAAACTTGAAGAACCATCTTTAGTGTAGGTCAAGGATTGCCTTAGTATCATGTTTAAGATTCATTAATTCTCCATTGATGTAAACCTCTTAAATTAAACTGAAATCTTAGTTTTCATCTTCCCTCCATTTTTCTCTATCAATTCTGCTCCCCGTGAACAACCTTACTTTGTCAATCACTCTGTTGTTCAACCAAACATGCCATAGGATTTATTGCCTTCAATTGCAGCTTTGATTTAGAGCTCAATACATAATGTAAGCAATTTCAACAATATTTCTGCATTTTTCCTTTGCTAACCCTCCTTAAGATGTAGTAATTTTTTTGGTGGATAAGAAAATCTCTTTGAGCTTGACATTTACCTCAGGTAGTTATAAAATTATATAATTTCCAAATTCAAAACCTGCTTTTCAATGAAATTGTCAAATTGACGTAACATGCATCAAAAGTAGACAAGTTCTTTTCAATATAATCCAGTAGCTTCACAGAAAGGCGATCCCAAAGTTGTTGGTCATGTTTGATCAACCCAAATCCAGTGATTTTTCCTCTACTTCGCACCCTCTCTAGAAGGCTACTGTTTTTGTGCCTCAGAGTAGCTGCTTTCCACTTGCAATTCTCTAAATCCTTATGCAAGACTTGTTCTACACCACCTAAAAGCTCTCTTTTTCATAAATTAATTATACACTGTGCTGGCAACACAATAGCAGCAATGGCTATTTAAACTATTTCAAACTCTAAACTCTGCAACTGATTACAGGGGGAAAACAAAGAGAGTCTTTTTTGTGAGTTAGTGAGATTGAATGATGGCCATTGCTCTGAGCTTGGATTTGGAATTGAAAGTTCCTGTAAAGCAGTATTAGGATACCATCAGGGCCCCTTCAAAACTGTTTCCAAAGATCATGCCCTCTTTCTTCAAAAGCGTTGAAACCATTGAAGGAGAAGAGGGAAATGTTGGGTGTATGAAGCTGATCAAGTATGGAGAAGATGTGCAGCTCCTCACATTTGCCAAGGAGAAAGTGGAGGTTGTGGACACAGCCAATATGTGTGCCACCTATTCTATGATAATGAGCTTCTGCTATACCCAACCACCATTATAGGAGCAGTCAAGCTACTGCGCCAAGAAGGTACCCTTCAACTGTCCTAAAAGTATTAGCAATTGTTTCCTTGACCATCTCAGACACCACATTTATGGGAAAATTCTCACCGGCAGATTCAATCTCAACACTCCAGTTGATAATGCAAGAGTTATCATCAAGTGGAGCCACCTTGAATGTTGGCTTGAAGGCTTTGAGGATCCCCAGAAGCTCACCCATAAATTAAAAAAGATGGGGACAGTTTGAAGATGGTTGAAATGATATTATCATTACCACAGAATAATGCTCAAACCTTCTGCTGCCATGTATGTTTTTTTGGGTTGCAAATAACATCTCATAATGCTGATGCTTTACTGCAGATGTAGGAAAATGACTGATTTTTATTTAGATCATTAATCTGATGGAGGGATAAATATGCTAGAATTTAATTAGTCCAAGGATTTAAACCATGATGGAGTGGATAGTGAGAACTAAGTGATTAGATCCCATTACCTGATTAAATTTTTTTATAAATGCCTGGTCAATTAATAATCTGCTCTTAACTTGTCTTTGAAAATCACAAGTCTGGTCAATTAATAATCTGCTCTTAACTTGTCTTTGAAAACCTTCACAATTGTCCCCACATGGCTCCCACATAAGATTTGATATTCAGTTTGATGTCTCAACGGAAAAACGAGTTGGTAGATCTTTTCCACGTGAGTTGCATTGGTTTTGTCGTAGTTTTCAGTGTGATTTCTTTCCATTTGTAATTGAACATAGGCAATCTTCCATTTTCTGTCTTGAATTCACATGTTGACATATTCATTAGTTTCTCTCTGATATGACACCAATATGCAATGTTTCTTGTGTGTGATTCATTTGCTACAATCTTTACCCAGCTGCTCTTGAGATGTGTGTGATGGCAGGATACTATTGTTTTCGCTATCTCCTATTAATGTTGCTATTTTGGCATTTAGTGGTCTTTACCGGTATGATATGTGCCAGGACTAAAGTCCAATTATTATTTGTGGCATATATTTGTCTTAAACTATGGATATGTTTTTATGGTTATTATTTGATTGGAAGGAATTATTGCTCTCATTGTCGGATCTATTGGAAATTTTTTTGATTGGTCGCTTCTCCGGTTGCTGCAGTTATGGTATAAGGTGTCGACCTGGCTTCCTCCATGCAGCTGTGTGTAGATGGCAGTGGCCGAGGGCAGCAGGGTTTTGTTTTCTGTACATGGTGGTGTGTTGAACACAGAAGGGTTTTTGTTTTTTGTGTGCTGTGTTTGTTGCGGAAGGATGGAGCATGTAGGAAAAACTTGGCGAAGATCCACGAAGACACGAAGGTGCTCACTTCCTATAATATATCTAGTCTTGTCCACCCACAAGAAAATGATGCCCCGAAGGAAGATTTCTAGTTATTTCTAAGGAGGGTGGATGCCGGAAGGATTTACCCTTTGTTTGTCTCTTGCTTCTACATGATTATGTGCATAGTCTGGTCGACAAATGTTGTTGCATGTTATTTGTTGCCTAATTTCTATTCACAATGGTCCTTAGTTTCAGTTTGTAAATCAATTGTTAGGATATTTTGAGCATAAACAGTTGTTGACATTGTTAAAGAAACAACAGGTAATCGTAATTAGTAATATGTATCTGGACTGCAGAGTGCTATGTATATTGAAATTGGTACAAGCTTTTCACTTGTGTTGGAAGGCCAATTGCATAATCAGCCACTCCCTGACAGAATCGTGCTTGAGCTTGGAGGCACAGAGTTGTAACAAAAAATGGATTATGAAAATAATCCATTTTGCTGCTGCCTATGCTATCTTCTTGAACATAATGCCAGAGTCTGCATAACATGAGGTGGCCCCAAGAATGGAAGAAACTATGGATTACCAAGTGAAACAGTATGATGCATTTAAATTCACGGAACTAAATAGAAAGTTGAAACCCTTAAAACAAGAAATCTGTTGGTGCCAATAAGAAGGCTTAACAAGAAAACCTTGACAGGGAAAGAATCAACCAAACACAATTTTTTCTCAATAGACACGACTATCAACACCTGCCCCCATCCTTTGTTACCCTCCTATAGGATCTCACATCCTTTCCCATCCTATTTCCTTCTCAACACCAAACTCCAGGCCCCTACCAACCTCTGGTCAATGGTGGATTGCCCCATTTTCTGCTTCGGCCCAAAGGCACTTCAAATTGCTGCTGAAGTGGGAATCGCATAGATGAAAATCCCTATGCATCTTGTACGTGTCATCCTTTACCAAACCAAGCACCAAAAGTAAGCAATTAAGTCCTCAAAAGGCTCCCATATTGGATTAAGTATGAACCTCATTGCTTGAATGCCTCACTCCAGGCCTACTGCAATAATAACCGACGAAGTGAAATGTCCCTTCAAGGGGGCAATCAGTATCTCTCTCTATTAAAAGGACCTTTAATATTAATGTAGACCTAAAGCAAAGTTTTGCTTGTGTCCCACTTGCCACTGGAATATAAGAAAAGAGAGGACATTTTTGTTTAGGCAAAAGGTAGCAAACGCCAATGAGGGGATTTCCATAGCCAATATTTCCCAGTCTAGGCAATTAATCGTTTAGTTACCAAATGCAAACAACAACAGGCTAAGTGGCTTATGTATTTCAACTTTGTTGCCTATGGCTGTGGCTTAAAATAGGTAGTTGAAACAATTTTGGTACTAGTTTCCTACCTACTTATGCCATCACTGTTGTGGGGTGTATGATATACATATGTGAATTTAAGTGAGAAAAAAATGCATTGTACAACAATGATCAAGTATCCTTGTTTACATGGTCAAGATGAGTCCATTCGCTTTATCTCTGTATGATGGATATTCTCAGTGTTTAAAATATATATCCCACTTAATGAACATTTGTTACTAATCAGTCATGTTTATGTAAATTCAGACACATGATGGATAGTGGATTATTAAGTAGGTTCCTGTTCTTCCTTAGTTTTCGTGTAAAATATACATAAATCCTCCTTTCCTTTCTAAGCACATCTCCCTACTCAGCAGTATTAATTTAACAAGAACTTGGTTTCCATGCAAACACAAAAATGTGTGCATCTAATTCAAAAATACAAATTAGTTATCTCCATACAATCATCTACTCCCCACCATATAGCTCTAGTGATTGTCAGTAGTTGAAGTGGATATTTTTCCAACATTGAACAACTGGTTTCCAATATATACAATGCCAATAAGGCAAGATTGCCTTACAATTTCATGAAGAAGTTGCTCAAATTGATATCCAATACAATGATCACTTGTGTTTTAAGGGCTTAACATTGAAAATCCTTTACAAAAATACTGCTTTCGTAATTCTATTGGTCCAAAGGCTCAACTGCAGTTTTGAAGAGGAGAAACGATACCTTGCCCACAGCAAAATACAAGAAGCCTCCCAGAGAATGAGTGACATATGATCCAAATCTTGTTCCCACAATGCAATGCCAAGCATGGCCGTAAGATGTATCAAATTCCTGCAGTCAGTGAAAAGATTAACGAGTTAGCCACAATTCTTAAACTTGAAGACAGCTGAAAATGTAGGCCATTGGAGTTATGTATTATGTGCCAAAAGAGGAAATTTACATTACATTTTCTTTGAAATGAGAGCATTACTTTTAGGAAAAATAACCAATAGAAACACTTGCTTCTCATAACATAGTTCGGTTGAAAAGAAAAAGGAAGATTAGCCAAGGAGGTACATATCAATATCAAGGAGAATATTAATCAAGATGTTTGGAATCCAATGTTAAGTTCTTAATATTTAGTGAATGCAATGATAGTAACAGAAGCTTTAGTCAATGCAATGACGGTAACAGAGGGTTTTCTGATGTTATGAAGTTCTCTAAGCAACTGTTATTATGGAAAATGCATAAAAGGGAATTGGTTAGTTCATTGTTATTAGAGATTTGAAAAGGCATTGATGCCCTTAATTAAATGTACTTAAAAGGTATTTTCATTATTGCATGTCATAGGACTTCTTTCAATTCATAGTATCCATGTTTGGTTTATTTATTTCTGTCGTAATACTATAATACAACTATTATGCTGATTGTTTCTTTCAGCCCATTGCCTCTAATTCTACTCGTGAATGGTCAATATTGTACAATAATCTTCTAGCTTCACATACTGTAGGTGAATAATTTTCTGTCTTTTTCATTATAGTTTATTAGGGATCTGTTCAGCGCTCCTCTCTCTACTCTAAGCTAGCTGTAATTTCTCAATGAACTATTTGGCCATCTTTAGACATTACTATACTATCTTTGATATGCATTAATATTGATGATGGTACCTAAAGCACTCTTCAATTCACAACACACGGATTCTACTATTACCATGTTCACGGTTTAATATCTACGGTTAATCAATCTTTCTCTCAATGAAGAGGATTTTTTTCTCAAAGCATCTTGATTTTTAATTCAAAGATGCCATATTCATATGATAAGAACTATTACTAAATTCTAATGTGATTCCAATGAATTTTTTTCTCTTTCCATCAAGATGATTCTACATAAAAACTTAAAAATTAAATAGCTTGAACAATAGTCAGCTCCATTTGAATCTTTCTAAGATTTCTCAAGTTTCACTTGAAAGAAGAATTTTTGGGCTTGCAACCAAAATAGAATAAGGATGCCATTACAAAGGAGATTCACAGAACTGCACGTATTGGATGATTCCCTTTTAATGCATTGGAAGGTGATATGGTAAATTCTGAGACAAAATATATTACAAGTTAAACAAGAAAAAAACTTACCTCGCACTCAAATAATACAGAAATCAAAATGGCTATTCTTCTCTGGAATTTTTAGCAAAACATAGATCTATGAAGAGATACTGAAATATCAACTAAAATTCTTTAATAGGAAAACATTAAGTTTGCCATAAAACCCGGTAGAAAGGTTGCATTTGTGTATTTAAGATGAGAGCATAAGACATATAGTAAGCTCATCCAGTTTTCTCCTTCACTTCTATTGTCAAAATGCACCCTCTTCATTGACTTAGAATCATTTCGGTGAGTGGCCAAAATGCTGTCTGCCAGAAGACAGTCATTCACTCCAAGTTCCATCCTCTTGAAAGGGTTTTAGCTATCCACCAAGAATATTGCTTTCTACAAAATATTTATCATCCTCTCACATCTGCACGTGTTTTTATATAAATTTTGCCCAAATAGTCTCCCCTTATAGAGTAAGCAATACAATTGTCAATCCCCAATAACATGAATTCTTTTAGGAAGATTTGGATTACTGATAGAAAAGAGATTTATCAAGAAGAGTACTGAATTCATAGCACTGAAGCCCATTTTCCAACAAGATAAAAAAACTTGTTTCAGGATTACAATAGATATGGTAGTTCGGGATGTACCATACAAATTAATCAGATACCCAAATAAAGTTGAAGAGTTAGCATCATTTCACATAACCAAATGGAAGTGGTGCTATTTTAGGATTGGATATTTTACCCCGTCATGCACCGAGTAAATTTGTCTCTTGTTGGCTTTGAATGCAATTCAATAATTTATGAGAGTTTGCGTTGTTAGTTGTGTGTGACTCATTTGCTGCAATCTTTACTCAGAGGACAATGAAGCCATGGCCATAAAACAAGCCAAATATTATGAATTCTCAAGAGGCAGTAATGATCTTTTAACTACTAATCCATACATATGGGGCAACATCATGCTGTCTTACTAAACGCATCTTCCAAGATTTCAAAATCCCATGCAATTGTTCACTTTTTAAAAACCTAATCTAAAGACTTAAGTATTCACTTACCAATGTGCATAATTTCAATGATAATTTTTTTTGTATTGTCCCGAAAGTAATATCTTTTTATTTAAAGAACAAAGACAATGTTGCATGTTCTCTATTACCTCAATATCATTATAGTTGAAAATGAGACCCTCTCTAGTCAAAAGTTTTGATAAAAAAGCCAATGACAAGCTCAAAGGTATGTTATTTTCCAGTTTGAATATGCACCACCTTAGACCGTCAAATTTAATCCCTTTCATAGGTTGTTGTACCTGTCACCGAATGATTAGATCTTTGCAACCTGTATCCCATCAATGTTTTATGAGGTTTGTGTCAACGATTCCTATCCACTAAGAAAGTTTGACATAGTGCATGTCATTGATTGTTGCCACGACTCTCTCTTGCCACTTATCATCAATCGGGTCTTAATATAGTTTGAAAAGCATATAGTTTAAGTGAAAACACACGACGATTATAGATCACTAATGCCGTCCATTATTCTCTCTCTATAAACTATGCAATCTTTGGTGACCGCCACTTGTAGGCAATGACTAGGTAACAAAAACCATTGACGGTAGGCACCGAGTAGTTCACCAAATGCTAGAGGGCCGATGGCAACAAAGTTTTATCTCCAACCATTTGTCATTGATCGAGAGGAGAAAATTCCCAAATTTGAAGCCCTTTAATCACTCAAACCCCTTTGATCCATGCCACTTTCCATTAATTAGTTGCATATGCAATGTTTGGAGACTTATAGGTGAAATAAAAAGACTCTAGGAGTACTGTGCACCGATTAGTGCCACTTGTCTCAAATCCACTCATCATTAATTCAAAAAAATAAATAACTCATCCTTGATTGTGATAGTCTATGTTGCAAATAGAGTCTATGTTGCAAATAGAATATAGATGAATAAACGCCTCTGTCCATTTAAGGAAAAATCAAACTAACAATGGGTAACTCCTTCAACATTCTACCTATATAGGATCATATATCGTCTATGTACCTATATTTTAATCAACTACTCAAATTTAAGAGTCATCACAATATTTAAAATTCTTCAAGCCTTCAACTCTAAAATTGTTTACCAATTCTTAAATAAAAACCAAAATAACACGCTTTTTAATCGACTCAACATCATTCTCAATAACACCATATTTTAAATGATTTGTGTAATGTGGTTTGCAGAGGCAGGATTCGATTTGTATATTACAAGGTTACCTATTGCAATTATGGAAATTTATTTTATTTCAATGATGCACAGGTTGTAGAAAGCAATATAGAGAAACAAAATATGATGTTGAAACCGATAAACAAGAAAACTAATAGATGTCTTTGCAAATTTCAGCACAAGGAACAAAATTATTGATGATTGCAAAAGGGGTTGTGTCTTCAAAGACAATGCCGAACTAGTCTTGCATCAACAGATATGGTTAAGGAATCTCACCATGTTGACAAAGGGATACTCTTGAAAATCATCTTAGTGCTAGTTGTACAAAAGAGGTCACAACTTTAGGAAAGCATCCGAATCTGGAGTGTAAGAAATTAGAGGAAGGCATTCAGACCATAACCAATTCTATAGAAGAGTTTGTATAGCTAGTACTGTTATATTTGTTTCCGGTTCAAGCACATCGCTATTATCTTCTATTTAGAAATAAATCATTTAAATTATAACTAGTTACAATAGAGAAGAACTAGGTTGAAAAGACCCTAAGAGATCTAATAAGTATATTTGTTTTATTTTTTCAAATTTCTATCTGAGTATGACACTTTCCATTAAATAAATAGAAATTGTTTGTAGCAACTAAATGTTAAAAAAACAACATTACCCTTTTGCACTCTCTCCGAAGTGCCTTCATAGATGATAGCAATTATTGTTCTTTGGGTATGGATAGAACAATAGAATCACATCTCTTGCTACATAAATACCTTAAACCTTGGAACATATCTAATTTTATTGTTGTTTCGAATGAAGACAATAAGCTATATGTCATTCAGTACATTTCCCTTCTACCTAAAGGTTATTTTGTGTATGCTAGTAAGCATCCATTTTCCCCTTATTACTATGTCATTTGTCTTTATACAAAAAAATTGTACAGATCTATGACATCATGTGAAGGGTTGTCGAACCATCTATGCATTACTTTATTTTAACTTATAGATGTTTGAATCTATGTCCTGCATTTTTTGTTGATGTTTTGTTCTTTCAATAACCAGCAAAACATTTTATCTGAATCATTGAAATAATAAGTACTGATGTGCTCTGGTGCTTTCAGGATGCAAAGAAGGGTATTCTGTTCATTGATTTTCCTCCTATGCTACAACTTTAGTTAAAGCGCTTTGAATAAGATTTCATGCGGGATACAATGGTTAAGGTGATTGCATACCAATATTTTTCTTGCATGTAGATATCATGGTTTCTTGTTTCAAATTCTTGAATTATCAAAATTAATGATTATAAGATCAGTCTTGTGCATGTAATCATTTGTCTCTTGGTTGCCATTATTTATCTATGACATTTTTGTATGCATGTAACCACTTCACAACAATTGAGCATTCTAGGATTGAAATGATGCAAATGTTAGTCTCTTCAAAAATTCCCAGTGCAAAATGCCTAACTTCTTCGTTGGGCAATTCTTTTTTATTGTTTCATGGTGCGCTTTGCCTCAACTCGCATGCAAATGATAGTAATTTATGTTTTGTTCAGTTTAATTACTTCTTTTTCCATTCTTTATGCCCGCTATACTGACTGCACCTTATCAATTATCACATCACTGGCTTTTAGATTGTTTCAGATGGTATGATTAATCTTAAAGCACTGCAAGAGTAACATGTCTACAAGAGGACTAGATATGCATTTCCACAAAATGCTTTGTTTTGGTAGTATTTGGTTGGAGTCTTATTCCATGTTGGCCGGTGTAAGTTCATGGTAAATTGTGTAGTTCAAAGGTGATTACCCTTCTTTCACATTTTGCCTCCTATGCATTTCAAACTTCCAAAAGACTTGAAAAGCAATGAGTTTGGAAACTACATCTAACAAATTTAAAGATGGCTCTCCTACATTTTTTTTGTGACGTATATCTCTGCACACCTGCAAGGACATCTTCCTATGAAAGAGCCACGTTCAATTAAGTATTTTCGCTTACCATATTTGTAGGAGCATATCTCTTTCATATGAGCCTTTTGGAGAGTTTATGGAACCAGCATTGCAAGTATTACTTTGCCGAAATCTGTAGATATTTTGAAGTGCTTTGTCGAATTCTCTCCCAATTTCCTCTTGTTTTTCGTCATATTGTAACTTGTTTTGTGAGGTTACAAAGTATGTATTTCTTTAAAAGTACATATAAGATAATATAATTAGATAATTATTTAAAACCAAATAATAACTGATTAAATTTGCTTCTATGTATCTTCACAAAACACACTACAATAAACTGAGCATACTACAATTAGACAACAAAGATAGCATCATTCATTGAGTAATGCTTTCCACGCTTTTTCCCTCACCTCCACATTCAGCAATTGCACAAAATAGCAACGGCAGGTACTGCTGCTGCACCGCAACCCTTGTTAATACAAGCATGTTTAAATGTAAGTACACACATTGTATTTAACTATTGGAATAGGTAATGTGCCTAAAATACCTCACAAATATTTGGAGAGCATATAATATCAAGATTGATTAGTCAGTTCTGCCATTCTAATGGTTCTTTCATCTACATATTAAAATTTTAACCTCGAGCCATTTCTAAAATTAGTTTCCATCACTACCGAAAATTTATTCCTAAATATTAAATTTTTCATTTTCTCTATGTGTGGTTCTAAAATAGTAATTTGAAGACTTCTCCAAAAATTATGTAGGAATTTACAAATGTAAAGGGATGGCGTTGTAATATTTCAAAAAAAATAAATGATGATATGAAATTAAATGTGGATGCTTTTATAATGTAATGGTGGAGAAAAGATTGTTTTTTAAAACTTTATTTCTATGATGTTATATAGGTAGTTCATTTTTGGCTAACAAAGATGTAAAATACTTGTTTTTATGTTAGTGGAGATGTACAAATTTTGTTCATGAACATCCATGAGGAAATCACGCATTTTTTTATTATGGAGACACTCTAAGACTTATAATTTGTATATTTATTTTAACTAGTATATCAAATGGACTTATGGACTTTGACATGTAAGTGCGTGCTATGTATAATTAGTTAAAAAATTTCTTCAAACTTTTACTTTCATAAGGGAATCAACAACATGAATGAGAATAATGGAATATAACATTTTATATATGTTTACTTTGTGTGGCATTGCTTGTTTCTTGTAATTAGTCAAGCTTAAAATTGAAAAGTGGGCCTATGAAATGTTACAAAAAGTGAACATTGCAACGAGGTTCTTGAATGAGGAAACTATTACATTTTTCCTATTTCTTATTTTAGCCCCTTTAAGCACAAATTGCACTCACATAAATAATAAGATTGAGATCAAGATGATAAAGTAGAGCACAAATAACAAATATTATGTGAGTAGGAACAATCTAAGTCGTATAATAGGTGTGAAACATGGAGGTTTTTAATTCACTCATTTAAGTCCCACTTTTTCTTTCCGACTTTCCATTCATGGCATCATCTTTATCTCAAAAATTAAACTTTTTTAATCAAAACCTTTGACACAAAAAAGTTAAATAAAATAATAACAAACCATGATTTTCCCATATTTCTTCAAACATTTTCATTTCTTTTGATTTTGTAAAGGCCAATTGTTGGTTCCCTAGAACTCACATGCCCCTAAAGTGACAAGAAAAGTTAATAGTCTTGATTAAGTATTGGCTCCTTGATATGGTTAAAAATAAGACAATCAAATGTTATTCTTGACATTGATACTATTTTTTATTAGGTTGACTCATGTTCGCAATATTTAATTCATCATATCCGTTCATGACCTCGAAATATTTTCTCCTTGTTTTCTCTTCCATGTGAAAATATATTTTAATCAAAACTTCTAAATATATGTCAAAATATCTTTCCAAATTTGTCACCTCTCAAAAATTAAAAAAATATAAAACTACACCAACCTTTCAAAGTTAGTAAATTAAAAAGTGTTGTGGTCCCATACTTACATTGGAAATAACTAACCCTCTATAAACCATGGAAAGGGCACCCTATCCATATTTCACCTTTTGGAGAAGAATGTTGTGCGACATTACCTATTTTCTTGCAACTTATCAAAAATAAAATTGAAAAGGAGGGTTACGAAGTGCTAGAAGAATCCAACATTACTGTTGGGTTTAGAACTTGGGAACCTATTTGATATTTGATATTTTTCATTTTCTCCCCTTTAAACACAATTTGCACTCATGTAAATAATGCAAGCAAGATTGAGATGATAATGTGGACCACACATATCAGATATTATTTGGGTAGAAACAATTTGAACCTTAGAATAGGTGTGGGATATGCAGGTATTTAATTCCCCACATTTAAGTCCTACAATTTTCTTTCCAACTTTCTATTCAAGGATTCATCTTTATGCCAAAGCGTCCCCAGTTAAAATTGGGGTTGCTCCGTCTGACACAACAAAACACTCAGATGGTCCAAATTTTGTCTGGAAGGACGTTGACAATCCAATGTGATCCCATTCTTCCATGTCACAAACCTCCAAAACTAGAAAACATAAACCACCTTTCTCATCATTTTTTTCTTACACGCTTTATGACTATTTTAGTCCTGCTTTATGGAACACCGAACAATTTGATTTTTCTTCTCTACTAGTTTTTGAAAAAAAATTGATGTATGGATGAGCTTTCAACACCGCTTCCTTGCCACCTATAAAAATGCTTTAGTGTGCTAGAATGCATGGAAGGGGACTCAATTACCGATATTGAGACAACGTTGGAGATAATTGTATTCTTCTTGTGGGTGAGAAGGGATTTGCTCTAATCTCCTCGTCATAAGTGTAGGTACTCCTTGCGAGTTGCTCAATCCATAAAGTGATCCATTTATAAATTATCCACGAGTGGATGTGCTTTTTTATTCGATTTTGGTGTTGTTTTTCTCTTACATTTTTGTGGTTAGTGTCTCCACTAGTTCCATCTCATTTGGGTTGTTTGGTGAAACCTCTACGAGTCTCTTCACCTATATGTACATGTTTTGATGTATAAACACAAAAATGCCATTTTTTGCATTTTAAATAGAGAAAAGTTTTGAGTAGATTAAAAAACTATGTTTTATTATTTGTCGGTCGAACAAAGAGAATATATTTTGTTTTTTGGTTAGGAAGTCTCCCCTATCCTCATGGTGTTTTTAAAGTATTAAATTAAGAAATTGTTGATGCAAAATCATAGCACCCCTGAATGTCTACAACTGGATGGGTTGAGATTCTCAGTGTGACTGCACAACATGGAGCATCTCTCAAAGTGTGGGACTTTGCGAGTCGAGAGAGCTCTCCGAATGAAGGTCAACTCATATTCCTCTGTTCAGGTGCACATGTTCAGATTACAGAGGGTCATTCTAAATCCTACTCTAACTTGCCAAGGAGACATGGTTAAGGGAATACAAGAAATGAAACCTAATCTAACAAAGGTGATGCACCAAAGGAATGTTGAACATTTGCATTTCTTTTAAACATAAACCATTAAAATTGGACACAATATCCATGCATAGATGACCAAACTTGCAATGAGGGATCAGGAAGAAGCAACTAAACATAAGAGAGGGTTGAAATCATCCACAAACTTATTTTATTGCTCCAAGAATTGATACAGTGCATTACAATAGCCGAGAGGCAGAAATTGTATTACAATTTGGATGGAGGGTTTGAGACTCCATGAATTCACCTATAGAGTAGAGAAAAGGGAGGGCGCAAAGCAAGAATGTCCAACCCTTTGAAATTGTTCCTCTTGTACAATATATAGGAAGAATGAGAGAGAGAAAGGAGGGAAAACAATCCAACCCTGTTCAACTGCCTCTGAAGAAACATTGATATCCCCTGCCACAATGATGAGTCTCGCTGCAACACCCATGCCCCTATCGTTGTTCCTTGCTGGGCAAGAAAGGAAACCCATTCTTCATCATGGTGGCAGGTGGGAGACTTGACGGCCTCAAAATGGTGGGTTGAAACATTAATGGTGGCAGGTTGGTAGCAAGTGCCGAGAGCTCTCTAAAACGTCCCCCCGCTCGATTTTGAGCTTCTGATCGAAAGATATGGCCGCTTGAAGGTACTTCGGGTCTGGAGTCTATTCGTGCATATCCACGTGGTGGCCCCACGCATCTCAAGGTTTTGCCCCCTCCTCTACACTCTTGAAGTTATGTCGGGTGACACATGGCGCCGTTCGCGAGCCTCTGCTCTGTTTCTTTTGTTCTTTTCCTAAGCCCCCTATTGGCGGAGACATTGTGCGACCCGAGACACGTGGAGAGTTGGCGCATGTTTAGAACTACCCCCTGAACTTTGCTTTTGAAAGAGCATCGAGATGGCCTTTGGCTCCTCTTTTCTAGTCTTGGAATTTTCAACGGCCGACTTTGTCCCCTCGACTCGACCAAGTGGTGAGCCGACGCTAGTTTGGGAACCGCTTTTGGATCCGCCCCTTGAAAGAGCGCCGAAGAGACACGTGGGGCCTTCCACTGCCTCACCTCATGCTTAGCCGATTCGGGTCCTAAGTGAACACTACCTGCCTCATCCCTTTGGTGAGTTAAAGGGGCCCACCATATATAATACAAAAACCCCTTGTGGTGGGACCCTCGTAGCCACTCCCTAAATTGTGACGGTGGGACACATGGCATCATCCACGGGCTACTCCTCCATTTCCTTGTGTTTGGCTTAGTCCCTTTTGTTTGGCGGGGCTATATGTCTGACTCGGGACACGTGGGGGGCTTGTGCATGTTTGGGTCCTACCTTTTGGGTCGTGCCCTTGAAGTTACATTGTTGGGACACGTGGGTCCCCGCGACTTGTGACTTTCCAATGACCCATGAGACAGTTTTCTAACTCCGACCACGTGGCGGGATGCTACTTTTTTAGACCTTCCATTGAAATTTGCTTTTGAAGGAGCATCGATTGGATGCGTGGAGGCATCTGCAAACTCTATTCTATTTGGCGATTCAACGTGGTCTCTCCTACTCTACCCTAACTCTTGGCCATGTGGTGATTTGGCGCTCACTTTGGGGACCTTGTTTCGACTCCACTCTTGGCGATGTGTCGTTGAGCCACGTGGCATCCTCCGTGGTTCATGTGTTATGCTCGCTTCCGGACTTGGTGTTTTGGGATCGATTTGTGAGTCCACACGATTGGTGACCCTTCCATTGTTATTGTGCAAGGTTGCATTCGACCAATTTTTCCTGGGGGGAAAATTGAGATAACAATAATTTTGGTAATCCTAAAACAAAAAATTGAATATGATTTTAAAATAGTTTTCATACTTAAAGTTTTATTATAATCAACATAAAATAATTATGTTATAATATATATTTTCCATTTCAACGCTTTACTTTGATTTAGTGTATTTGATCTTGATTTCTTGAGACACATGACATGAAAAAATATATTTCTAATTTTATTTTTGGTTTTCATATGCCGATTGGAATCTTTAAATTGGTTGTAGGATAATTTAGTTTGGTTTGGAAATGTTGGATAAATGTCATCATCGCTAATATTGCTCGAGAAGTTCCTAACTTTAGATTTTTATTTTTCGATTTGAGATCAATGTATCACTATTGAAAATTAATTGAATGGATCAGTCAATCAATGCATTTAAGGAGGAGGTGAAGGTTTGATATGTTATTAATTAGTCCATCATTAAATATTATTGCTTTAATGAGAGCAACATTGATTATGTAATGGAAGGTAGTTTATACTAAATATCATTATTAATGTTGAGTAAAAGTCCACATACCAATAGATCATCATCCATAAACATAAAGAAAGTAATGGCTAGGGGAAATTTATTATACGAAATTTAATTTTAGCTTTAAATAATCATGCCACATATTTAGGGTTTTTATTGGTTTTATTATGCGAATGATGCAATTGGGTTTTGAAAGTGAAACTTGTCATATTTTCCTCACTTTTTATTTTGTCTTGTTTAAGTGTACATTGTAGTCATGTGATTAATGCATTTAAGATCTAGATAACATAATGGGGAGTATATGGTACATAATTTTTGTAGGAACAATTTGAGTCATGGAACAAGTGTGAGATATGTACGTATTTAACGCCCACATTTTTCTTTCCAAAATTTATTTAATGTATTCGTCTTATTTAACAAATTAAATGTCATCCATTGAAAACATTTTTCTTTCTAACTTTACATTCAACTCTTCATCTTATCTAACAAATTACATGTCATCCAATGTAAAATATTAGTTGTGTAAGGATCGGGTGTTGGTGCCATAGAACTTACAAACAAGTTAACAACCCTGATTGAGAGACTCCTATGTATGGCTTAAAATAAACACAATATAATGTTATTCTTATGATCTATACTATTTTCGATTATATTGACACATTTCACTGAATATTTATTTCATCATATGCATGCATCACCCCTAAAAAAATTCTCTCCTTATTTTCTCATCAATATGGAAAATATTTTATGTATACATTCTTAAGATATGTCAAACAAATTTTATACATATAAAAAATAAAACAATCTTAAACCATATCAACCTATAATTAGACAAGATAAAAATCTAAAAGAGGGGCTACAAAGTTCTAGAAGAATCCAACAATTTGCGGTAGGGTTTCGAACTTTGGTCCTATTTGAATTTCTCCTTTTTATTGGTCCTTTAAGAACAAATTGTACTCACGGCGTGTTCAAGACAATAAAGTGGGGCACATATAATAGATATTTAAGTCCTACATTTTGTAGAAGTATTTGTTAGTGCTCAAGTGGAAAACCCTCGGTGTAAATATTTTGCTCCTCAACATTACGCATTCATAGGAAAATTGAATTATAATCTTCAAACTAAAATGTTGCCTCCTTACTAACCTTCGATGAGCTAGAGGATACTACACACTACCATTTTTGAAATTTTTGTGTTAACAAATAATTACATTCATAATTATTTATGCGATTAGTGACATGAATGAATTTTGAGTATTTGGTCAATTGCATTATAATATAACACAATATTCCCTATTTGTATCTTTGAATGTGCTAGAGGATCGAAGGAGTTCCCATGTATGAACATAGTTGTTTTCCTCCTTTTTCAATGCTTTTAAAATTACTTACGCAAATAGTTATTTCAAAATAGGAGCCTCAGAGATGTTCTTGACATGATTTGAGGAAAATTGAAGTTCACGGTTTTGTGTCATTAGTCATTGACGTATAACATCATCAAAATTATTGTTGAGGGGAACCTTGATCACTATATTAAATTCTAAACAAAAACCATTATTGCATATTTGCATGGAAGCGACCACATAATGAACCTTAAACAAAGACTTTATATTTCTAAAAATTTACGAGTTTGGGATTCAAAAATATTTGGAGTCTTGACATTGATATGCTTGGAATACATTAAGTTAAATAGAAGTTAAAGGTTATATGTCCAGAGTCATTGAAATATGATGTCATCATGACTATTTTTGAAGAGAAACCCCACTCATTAACTTAATCACTAAACAAAAACCCTAAAATCACAAGCATGCATGAAAATTGTAACACAAGGAACCTCAAACACATATTTTTTGTATTTAACATATGTGTAAATTTAGATTCAAACATATGCAAGTTTCCCTTGGAAGTATTCATCATCCAAAGAACATTTCCTCAATGAATTGCACATGTCACCACCTTTCTCTTTCAAAAGATTCGGAAAAAGATGCATGAATCATATGTATCTTGTCATAAGAAAAGAAGTTTCACACAATGCTTCCCCCACCATTTTCCACATCAGTTTACTTCTCATCTCTCTAACCACAAATATGTCGCCCCAATTCCTCCTTTGAGGTTTTGATCCCTTGGATTTTACTTCCTTAACACATCCCCTTCGACATTTCCATCGCACATTTCACATGTGATTGCTAGTTTCTAGAGTGGTATAAGTAATTATAAAATATGTCAAAGAGGTATATTAGGTTTGGGTAGAAGAACATGTATATAAAGACAATTTTTCAAATAAAAATTGTAATTTTTGGAGTTACGGAGGAGAGCGAAACGTCGAGCAAGAAAACATACTCATCCTATAACCAATCAAATATTAAGTTAATAAAAGAGACACTTTCTTTTCGCATTACCTATATCGGCACAAGGATCATACTATATTGGGTTTATATGTTAATGCAAACAAAAACAAGTACCAATAAATGTGGGATTAATTGTTATTAAGTAAAGAATATTTGGGACGTGGAAAAAATTCAAAGATGGTCTAAACAATTGCATCCATATTGGGTTTTAAAGAATGCATTAAGAGGTAATTTGATAATATTTTTTATAATTTTCACAAACTATGGAG
Organism: Taxus wallichiana var. yunnanensis; assembly: GCA_018340775.1. Taxonomy (NCBI): domain Eukaryota; kingdom Viridiplantae; phylum Streptophyta; class Pinopsida; order Cupressales; family Taxaceae; genus Taxus; species Taxus wallichiana. Next base: position 206,291,115 of record CM031241.1, read on the forward strand.
AAAAAAGGGAAATCGAGAAATAAAACCTACTCATTCATGACCAATCCATCATTATGTTAGTAGGTGAGTGACTTTCTTTATGACATCATTCCTATTGGAATAAGGATCATCATATAGTGAGGTTTACATGCTACAACGAACCAAACCAACTAACTACCAGTTAATATGGGGTTGATTTTAGTTGATTTTTAAAGATATGTAGAAGTAATTCCAAGATGCGGTAAAAAGGTATATAAATGACTTGTATAGTAAATAATGTATTTAGAGGCAATCTTACATGTTTTTTTAATTGAATCCATATAGGAGGAGAGAAGGATGATAAAAAATCATACTCATCATCTATTCAAACATTGTGATGTTAATAAGATGGCCACCTCCATTTTTGAATCAACGTGTTTAGCATAATGGTCATGACATTTTATATTTTTCATATTAACATGGAAAAATCCAACCTCAATACAACATTTCGATTAATTATTATTGATTGATGTCTTTGAAACACATAAAATTAGTTCCAAGATGTACGGATCGGGTATATTTGACTTTAATTATAGTAAAACATGTATTTAGTGCAATGTTAATTTATTTTGTAAGAAATTTTCAAACCATAAGGATGGGAGGGGAAAGATAATGAAAAAAACATACACATGCTAGAACCAATCAACTATTACTTTAATAAAACACCCGGTTACATTGTGATGTCACTTCCATAATTTTTAGAAAAATTCAATATTACTATTTATAAATTGATTTTTATAAAACACCATATACCTGGAATAATGTTAATGGCGCACCACCCGAAATAATTTTGGAACGAATTATTTAATTTGTGTGTTTATTTTTGTGATCAGAAGTCAATATATAAGTGAATATATAGATCATTGAGTTTACTCATTAACAATTTGTATATAAATTACAATTTTAATCATAGTAAAATAAATACAAGTGAAATCAATAGTGTTCTCACACCATATTAACATTTTAAAAATGACATTACTCAAGAATATTAAAATTTCTATACTTGTGTTATTAAACTCAAATGAAGGGTGAATGATTGTAACATATGTGGCGAGGAGGAGGTCATGACCATAAGTATTAAGAAATAACATGTTTGAGAGTACATGCCTATGTCGTTATTTTTGGGCCTATGTGGAATGAAAGGTAAGGGCTGCAAGAGGATAGGGGTTTTTAAGGGGGTTTATGACATAAATCACAGAAAAAAAAATTCCGGGTGTAATTTAATACACTTTAAAATAATGATATTCATTAACAAAACTTAAGAATTTATGTTATGAAAGGATTTTTAAATGAAATGTAAATATAGCTACAAATATGTGGGTGCAAAAACACTTACTATTTAATTTTGCGCACCAGGATTATTATCATATAGTGGATATTGCGACTAGGTTACAGTCATAAGTGTAATATAGATAACACATGTAATCTTACGTAGAATAATAGGTTACAACCATAAGGTTATGCATATAAAAATTACTAAGTTGTAACACACTTAGTACTTCATTTGGATGATTGCAACTATTTTCAGACACGTGGATTGTGAGTAGGTTACAGTCATAAGTGTAACTGTGTAACACATATAACATATACAATCTTACATAGATAGATATGTTATAACCATAAGGGTTATGGATATAATAATTACAATCATAAGGGTTATGCTTGTACCAATTATCGACATAACCTGTTAAATAATAATAAAAATTTAAAAACACGAGAGTGAAGTAATATCAAAATATGTACGTGGAATACAGTCAAACGTAAGATGTATGGATGTAAGTGTTATGTTAGTAACACCTATGGCCATAATACTTACGGACATGAGTATCTAATAACACCTACATAACACTCATGTGGCAAAACAATTTGACTTGAAATTCTATAGTGAAAGTTTTTCGATGTAGGCGTCACCATAGCCATTCAAAAATTGAGTTTTTTTGGCACTTTATATAAATAATAAATTGTGAGTTTTTAGCACTCATTTCACTTTACTTAACATTATTTTTATATAAAACTTACACCAGTTGTTATTTTTATATTTTTCATCCAAATTATTTTTGCTTATTTATTTTTATTCCTTTTTAGGCACACAATCAAATATAAGAAAATAAATTATTAAACTTTGGAAAAATGTACAACACTAGACAAATATGAGCTTGGCATAACTATCTATTTTTTCTAACTATAGTATTTTAAATTTTGAGACACTTAGTATGTGATAAAATAAATTTATCTTCGTATAATATTTGTAAATATAATTTTAAAAAAATACCACAAAATATTAAAAATATTTTTTGCTATAACGTTGAAATTACAACATATCTTCAAAATTTTGTTTTAATAAATATATAGCATTATCATCAATATGTGTGCGAATTTATCTCTCAATGTGTAAGTTTTCATAAATAAACTAGTGTGTTCCCATATCTCACATAAGAAATATATTTTGACCATAGTGCTTCACTCAATAAGCTCTTTATTAGCAAAGGCTTCATCGTTATCGATTAGTTAACCCTTCTCATCCTAACTTCCTTTTTCTCTCTTCATATTCTTATTGTTCACAAATAATGTACTTTTTCCCTATTTTGTCTTATTCAATTAAGTGACCCTCAATTCAATATTGTAAGAGTAACTTTCCATCAGTAAGAAAAATACTCACCTCCTACGAGTGTGGAAGGTTACAAGTGATGAGGAAAGTTGAAAAGTCACGTGGGAGGAGATTAAAGGACATCTTGTAATGCTATAATTTGGAATGGCTTCTCCATTCCAAAGGGTTGACAATAATGTATTATTGTTTGTTATTATGCTTTGTATCACCACTTTGCACAAAGAAAAAAACTGCATTTCCTCTATTTACGTGTATCCTATTAACTCCCAAACTTAACAAGCATGGTGATATTTTACAACCAAGAAGGAATTTTTTGTGCTTGAGTAATGAAACTATAGACCTTTGTGTATTTATTTTATAGTCTTACCTATTGATTTCATTCTCATGTTCTTCTAATTGAATGTGGACCTACTCTAGTTACTTTACGTGAAATTTGTAAGACTACTCACTAAATTAATCTTCTTTCCTTATTTTCTTAATCCCTTTAACCATTTTTCACTACAAATTCCTCCCTTATAGGCTGGCACAAGAACTTTACCATAGGTTTAGTGGTGCATTCCTATTTAATACCTTTCCTAACAACCACCCACAACTTTTAGTTAGTTTACATTAAATAATGTGAGCATCCACATACCCAAGAAGGATGGTCCTATCCTCGTGACCATTGGCGAGAAAAAAATTAGCACAAAAAAATTATTTCACCGATATGTCGAACTATTTGTATGGACGACAAGGCTATAATGTTTTTAAACCATGTTTATTTTGCTAAATTCATATTCCTTACTCAATTCTAAGGAATTTTAATCAACCCCTTCATATTTTTCCCCTATAAATATTATTTTATATTCTAGAAATGTATAATAAAACCTTGGATGTTTTCTCCCTCATTCAAGTGTGTGTGTGATGTAGAATTTGAGTACATAGCTTAAAATAAAAGGTGGACACTAATAGTTAAGTAGATGAGAATCCATATATACACTCACGAAATTATTTATATAGTGGACACTAGGAAGAAACTATTGTTATAAGAGGGGATGTGCATGGTATAATCCATGGTACTAAAAATATAAACATAAAAAATAATCATTATAAAAAGAATAGTGACAATAGAACAACACAAAAATAATAGCAATAGAAAATAATGTGTTAGTATATCACATGTACAAACATGTCAAAAAGTTTCACAAAAAGGTGAAATATCTACAAATATGGTGTACTCATGGTGTCATAATAAAATCAACATCCATGAGCTTGAAAAAATAATGTACAACCACAAACAAGGCATAATGTTGTAAACATGTGACACCCATGGTGTCATAAGACAAGTAATTCCCTTAAGCCACAATCAAAGTACTAAAAAAGCATACTTACACATAACTAGAAAGCATGCATTAAAATAAAGATTAATTAGAAAAATTATGGAATAATTTTTTTGTTTAAAAGAGTCTACAACCGATTAAAGGCAACAACAGCACTAACAAGTTAGAAAAATTCTAATTCACTAGAACATTATTTTTCTTATTAACAATTATTAGAGGTCATAAGGTCCAAATTTTAGGGTTAGAAGGTTCAATAAGGTTCAAGAGGGTAATTCCTCACCATACCCACTCTCTAACAGGCTTAAAGGTTCAACTTGATTTTTCTCAAACTTAACGCATTCAAAATTTCCCTAAATTATTCCCATTGGATAGGAAATTTTTCACCTTTCCATTGATATAAATAAGTCCTCCTAACTCCTCATATTTTTGAGTTATGGGCGGTGGGCCTGGGGTGAAAATTTTCCCCAAGAGTGGGCCTGCGGGCCTAGGGGTGAAAATTTACCCCAAGAGCGGGTCGGCGGGCCACGGGAGACTTTTGGAAATTTTCCCATGTGGGGAAAAAAAAAAAACTTTGCCCCCGCACACATGAGTCCGCAAGTCCACTAGGGACATGTGGCGCCTCCCAAGTCAGCGTGGGGAGAGCGGGGCGGCGGAAGACATTTTGAAAAATCTTCCGCACGGGGTGAAAGCCAACTTTGTTTGTGCCGCACTCCGCAAGTCCACAAGGGACATGTGGCATATCTCCTAAGCCAATGTGGGGAAGGTAGGGTAGTGGGGACAAAATTAGTTTAACACCCCGAAGGGCTAAGAGGGTAGCATTTCACTCGTGCCTCCGGCACCTCGTGATGCCACGTGGCGGCTCCTGATTGGTTGCGGGGACAAATTGGGGAAAATTTGAAATTTTCCCAAAATTTTATGAAAATGTACAAAATAAAAAAGGGACCCACTCTCCATTGTTGATGCCTCGTGATGCCACGTGGCATCAAATTGATTGGTTGCGACCGCGGGGTGGTGGGGAAATTTGGAAAAGTTTCTGAAAATTTTCAGGAGCTCTAAGCTTTAAAAGGGGTCACCCCTCCACCTTTGACACCTCATGGTGCCCCATGGTAGCTCTCGATTGGAAGTAGGTCGGAGGGAAAATTATGAAATTTTCCCAAAAAATTTTCTGAATTCTAAGGGAAAAATTCGGGCCCGTGGGCCCTTGAAAATTTTCCCCAATTTTTTTGACGCCAAGTGAAGGAAAAACTTCAGAAGGCCATAACTTTTGATAGAGGCTTGATTGTTTTGGGAAAACGAGGACTTTTTGGAAATCTCTCGACATCCTCTTTACACAGAGATCATTAATTTTTTGATTTTGATAAAGTTTAAGGGGTCAATTTTGTGAAAACATTCTGTAGGATTTTACAGTGCAAACTGGTAAATTTTAACTTGTTAAATTTGTTAAATTTGTTCTTGTCCCTCTCTCAACATGTCAAATAGACATGGAAAATTTTTCTTAGGTGTATTTAAGAGAGATTTCAAGATTCAATTTTTGATTGATTTGTAATTTGAACATTTACATTTCTTGATAGCACGATGTGTAAAATGGTTGAGCCCGATTTTGCTAAGTTTTTATAAGAATTTCCTTAAGTGTTAATATCTAGATGAATTTGATTAGATATTATTATGCCCAAATTAATGTTTCATTTGTTATTCCTTTGTTGTAGATTCGGTCTGAGCATTTGGGATTAAATAATTGTCAATAGGAAATACAAGACAAAGTTCATTTTTTTTTAAAAAAAAGGTCTATTTCCATTGTCTTCTTCCAAGTATTATAATGTGCTCCAAACCTAATCTAATGCATTTAGTTGATTCAATCCAACTATTCAAAACTAAGATACATCTCTGATTTCCAACTTTCACATATTTCAAAGAAACAGAGTATTACACTTCCTTTCAAACAGAGATTCAACTTCGCATCTAAATGATTAAATTCAACACAATGATACAATTTGAGGAAGATTATGCAATCCTTTATCTATTCCAAAATACAACTTTACAACTTCCTTATTTTATTCTTTCCAAAAACATATATTATATACAGGATAGAATAATACATTTTCTTTTCACGTGTTTCACTTTTCCACTTTCCAAACAGGGATTTCATAGAGCTTGTTAAGTACAGATTTCCAATGGAAAGAATATCATATGAACAAGGAAAACACTTCCATTAATTCAAATGAAAATCTTACAACCTCCTTTCCATTTGATTTCAAAATACAACATACAAAACATGTATCATTCTTTCACATTCTTTCCAAAATAGAATATAGAGTATAACTCTTTTACATTTCAAATTTCCACTTTCATTGCCAATACAAAGTATATTTCCATTATAATGAATACACAGATCATCCACTTCAAGTGGGAAAGGGGCTACAATAAGATTTCATTTCATAAGGGATTGTCAAACTATGTCTTTATCTCAGCTCCAGAACAACAACATGCAGATTTCTCATTCTTCCAATTTGATCACAACAAGAGTAGGGGAAAGACAACACTCTCCACCCAACCAAGACATCAATGAAGAGGAGAATCCATCCTTCTTCATTGGCCCCGAGCCCCAACCACAATGCAATAAAAGATGTGATCCAACTCATGGAAACAACAAGGCTTCCACAACCACACAAGCAACATAATCACAATAAGAACACAGTCCAAAATATAATGTAGTTCTACAACTACATTAAAACATGACAAACAATACTAAGGCTTCCTCAAGCAAGCCAAAGGAGAAAGAAACTATGGGGGATGCTTCTTATGCCTCCCAAAAGGGAAATGGGTATCACCACCTGAGAACAAACCACAAATATATATATATATATATATATATTATATAATTTCAAATCCTTGACATGCCCTTATGCCTCCCCAAGTACCCCTTATTCCTCACATTTCCTTATGCCTCCCCAACCTCTTATGGCACCCCATAATGAGTAAATAAATGCAAGCTATTTCTTTGTAAGGTGGAACCCAAATCCCAACTCCCTCCACTCTTATACCTCCCTAAAACACACTTGTTCCTCCACAAAATAACCCCATAGTCTTCTCCTACACCATTCCTAGGCCATCTACCCAACAACCCACAAACATGCCAAAACATTCATACATTAACATTACATTCATAAAAGAAGATCATTTCAAGAGTCAAGCTCCTACCTCTCCATGATGGAGTTGTTTCCAAGTTCTAAAACAACAAGCTTTATCCCAATGCAAGCAATCCAAAAATAGCCAAGCACAAGCATGCAACAATCTTCCCAAAACTTCTTCAAAGCAAGAGCTCCAAAAAAGAAAAAAGAATTCACCCAAGAAAATGAAGTCTCCAAAGTGAAGCAACCCCAAAACAAGGCAAGCCATTCAAATTTTATAGAAGAGGGAAGGGAAGAGAATGAGGAAGATCCACGTAGGATGCCATATCACATCTCTTCAACCCCAACCCAAAAGTCAACTTCATTCTCCAATGCACAATAACTAGGTGGGTGAATAATATGACAGTTTACTTACACACTCAAATCCAACCCACACCCCAAAGGACTGAAATTAAATCATGTAAGAAAAGTGCAATTAAAACCTACAATTTTACCTTCTCAAAAAACATCACAAAATTCTAATCTCAACTCCCCAACCATAGGTATGGTTGGTAATTAAATTTAAGAGGTATGGGACAAGTTTAACTTGTCCCACAAGCCTCAAAATCAGCCTCCAAGGACAATTTCAAATTTCAAGAAGGTGGAGTGTTTCACACTCAAAAGTTAACTTACACATCACTTACACATCTTTAATCATGGCTAAAAACTCTATTAATTACTTTCTTATGACATGTTTTAATTAACTAACTTAACAACATGATTACTCACAATATTTACACACCATTTAATGAATAATGAAAGGGGTAAAAGCACCACAAAATAAACACATGCAAACATAAACAAAGGGACCAAAATAAAAGGAATACATAAAACCCCTTGGTCACAATTAAAGGTGATCCCCCCATGGGAATCCCTAACACACACAAACATGCACAAACAAATACTAGTTGCCATGGTGACCTTGTTGAATTCATCTAGAATTCCAATGTGGTTGGTCTCCAATCCCCCGATGTTTGTTGTGATATTTTAACCTCTAAAAACACAAATACCCTTCTTGGCCTCGTGGCCATATCAGAACATCCAAAATAATATAAATATAATTCCCAAAATCATTTAGATGTATGAATCACAACAACATCAAAGCAATTTAACAATATCATTTATGGTTTTATCAACAACTATATCATCATCCAATAATTTCCATTTCTAGGTCTACTCACAATATCCAAATATCACAAGTCGCACAACATCCATAATATAACCATGTCAAACAATATATCATCATCAATATCCAAAATGTCTCTAATAATCATCATGCATCATAATTGAATCAAGTCAACAATAATCCATGATCTAACATCTAACATCATACTATAATAAGGTCCATAATCATGTCCATAATATAATCAAGTATCATGATTAGTATAAAAAAGGTGTCAAAGGAAGTGGGCACTACATCCCCCTCCCCTTAGACTCGACTTCCTCTGGAAGTCACTGGAACAAGTGTGGAAACTGAACTCGTAGCAAAGTAGCATCCTCCCATGTAGCTATAGTCTCATCATATGTCCCACTTTGCGCACCCGGACTCGATCCTCTCTACCTCGAAGGCCTAGGGTCCTATGATCTAGGATGCAAATGGGCTCCACCATCACCTACCCTTGATCCTACACCTGCAATGATGTCCAATCTAACACATGAGAAGGATCTGTAACATATCTCCTAAGAACTGAAACATGAAACACATCATGTATGTGAGACAAGCTGGGTGGCAATGCTAGATGGTAGGCCAAAGGGCCAATACGCTCCAAGATCTCAAAAGGACCCACATGAATCTAGGAGCTAACTTAGAACCTTTTCCATAATGGATAGGGCTCTTATGTGGCCTGACACGAAGGAACACCTTCATGCCCACATCAAAACTATACGGTCGGTCCTATGCTGATCTACATACTTCTTCTATTTGTCTTGTGCCTCCTGCAGTCTCTGTCTGATCAAAACCACCTGCTTGCTCCATGTCCTGCAACAAATATGGTCCAAGAGAAACCCTGTCCTCTAACCTGTCCCAACTAAGAGGTGTCCTGCACTCTCTGCCATACAAATCCTGAAAAGGAGCCATGCCTATAGAACTCTGAAAACTATTATTGTAGGAAAACTCCACCAAGTATAGGTACTCCTCCCATCTAGATTATTGATCCATCACATACATCTGAGCATGTCCTCTAAAATCTGATTCACCACTCAGTCTTTCCATCTGTCTCAGGGTGATATGTTGTGCTGAAATTGATCTTTATCCTGAGGGCATGTTGCATGGTGGTCCAAGAAATGGGAAGTATACAAAGGATCGTGGTCACTAATGATCTTCTATGGAATCCCATGCACTGACCGACAATCTCATCAAGATACACCCGTGCCACTGCACTAGCTGTATAAGTGGTCTTCATCCAAGAAAAGTGAGCCACTTTTGTTCAATTTTCAACCATGACCATGATGGCATCGTGGTGATATCTCGACATCGGTAGCCCAATAATGAAGTCCATGGAAATGGTGTCCCACTTCCATTCCGGTATAGCATGAGGAAAGAGAAGGCCAGCTGGATGTTGATGCTTGAGCCTTCACTTTTTGGCACTCTAAACATCGTGACACAAATTGGGCCACATCTCTATGAAGTCCTCTCCAATGATACAACTGTCTCAAGGTGGCGTGCATCTTCTTCACCCCAGGGTGGGCTGAATAGGGTGCATGATGTGCCTCTACCAAGATGTCCTACCTCAAGCCTCCCTCTCTGGGAACATAAATCTAGCCTTTGTGCCTGAGAAGGCCATCTACCTCTAGTGAGAAACCATCAAAATTCCCTCGAGGGGTCTTGAGACTCGATCTCTACTCAAACTGCAATGTAGAAGCTTGTCAAGAGGAAGCTGTTGAAGAATCCTACTCCATAAATTTGTGCTCACTGAGGTGGCCATAGCCACATGTCTCCATCTCTGCTGAGAGCATCTGCCACCACATTCTCCTTCCCTTCACATGCTCTATCTCCATATCATACTCACAAAGCAACTCCATCCAACGCCATTGATGAGCATTGAGATTGGGTTGCGTGAAGAGGTGGTGAAGACTCAAGTGATCTGTCCTAAGTGTGAATCTCTCGACCAAGAAGAAAGTGCCTCCATCGAACCAAAGCGTGCACAACTACCACAAGCTCAAGATCATGAGTCGAGATAATTAAGCTCGTAATATTTGAGTTTGTGAGACTCAAAATCCACTACTCTTCCCTCCTGCATCAACACACCTCCAAGCCCTGCTAAAGAAGCATCCATGCAAATGAAAAACTCACCTGTGGATCCGCACTACAAGAATAGGTGTTGTAGTGAGACATTCCTTTAATGTACTAAAGGCCTGCTCACACTGTCGACCAAACAAATTTCTTCCCTTTCCTCTGAAGGGAAGTGATGGGGTGTGCAATCGAGAGAAGTCTGAACAAATCTCAGTAGTAACTGCTAATCCCATGAAGCTGCGCACCTTAGTCATAGTAGTGGGTGCTGGCCAATCCATAATAGCTCTAATCTTGGAAGGATCGATGGTGATACCTTCCCCAAAAATGATATGACCCAAATATTGTACCTCCATCTGAAAGAATGCACACTTCTCCAAGTTCTCGTAAAGTTTTGCTCTCGGAGACACTGAAGAACATAGTGAAGGTGCCCCTCATGCTCCTCACGCATACGTGAGTAAATCAAAATGTCATCAAGGAAGATGAGCATGAAAGTGATCTAAGAAGGTCCTAAATACCCCATTCATCAAACTCATAAACACTGTGGGGGCATTCGTCAAACCAAAAGGCACCACTGTGAACTCATAGTGGCCATATCTCATACGGAAGGCAGTCTTATGAATGTCCACCTCTGAAATCCTCAATTGATGGTAACCTGACTTAAGGTCTATCTTAGAGAAAGTTGTGGCTCCCTTCATCTGATCAAACAAATCATCAATGCGTGGAAGGGGATAATGATTCTTGATCGTTACCTTATTCAGTTGGCGGTAATCAATACACAACCACAAGGATCCATCCTTCTTCTTTACAAAGATCACCGTGTGCACCCCAAGGGGATACACTAGGGTGGATAAGGCCTTTCTCCAAAAGGCCCTCAAGCTACTGTAACTTGAGCTCATAGAGCTGGTGTGGTCATCCGATAAGGTGCTCGTGAGATAGGCTCTACTCCCTAGAACCAAATCTATATGAAAATCAATCTCACGTGGGGGTGGTAACCCCGGTAGCTCCCCTGGAAAGACATCTGCAAACTCTCTCAAAATGGGGTGATCATCTAGCGATGGTCCACTAGATCCATCCTATGATCATCACTTGATTGTAACAACATACATCTGACAACCCATGTCACACACACCACTTAAGCTGCATAATAAGAGATGGTGCGAATAGAAATGGGTCTCTTGACCCCTGAAATCACCGACTCAACTCCCAAATCATCTGCACAAGATATAATCTTGTGGTAACAATCCACTCTAGCCCTGTGTGCAGACAACCAATCCATACCCAAGATGACTCCATATGAGCCCAAAGGAAGGATACGAGAGATCCGAGGTAGTGGTGAAAGGTCCCAAATCTACCACACACTCCTTAACTAAGGAGTCTACAGAGATCTTGGCTCTAGAAGCCATCTCAACATCCCAACAATGACCCTACCTAACTGCCACCAGCTTGCATCACTCTACTAAAGATGGTGTAATAAAAGAATTAGAAGAACCAGAATCAAACAAAATGGAGGTAGGAATACCACCAATGTTACATGTAGCCTCAATAACTATACTCTGATGCTTTCCTAGTGGTTCTCGACCACTACATACATCCTATGATTGTGCCCCATATCACCAACAATAGGCTCTGAGATTTATGTCTTACCCTTGTTATTAGGGTTATGTGGGCAGTCTCTCTAGAAATGTCTAGTAACACCACAACCAAAACAACTGCCTGATCCTCTCCCCTGTGTAGCAGGTCGGGTAGTACTCTAGAGGTCTATGGTGTGGATCCTGATGATCTGCTATGGTCTATTGAGGTCTCTGCTAGTGAGCTCCTGTTGAGTGAGCTCTCTGGGCACCCTGTGTCCTGATGGGACCCCTAGGAGGAGGCCCCATACTCGACCTCTCTTGTGCATCAAATCTCTGTGGAGGTCTATAAGGTGGGAGGGACTATTGTTGATGTTGCTATGGTCTAAAAGATGACTATGTTGAACCCTATCCACCATGAGGAAGTGGTACTGACCCCCTCGATCTGTTGTGTCCGCATCTGCTGTATGCGGCTCGGACTCGGTCTCTAGCCTGTTGGGTATTTCCCCGAGTCTCCTCTGCTATATAGGCCTTCTCGATGGCCTCAGCTAATTTTGTGGACAATGGATCCTGCACTGCACCTCCAATGTCTAGATTCAAGGCCCTGGATGAACATGTGAATCGCACCTGCTCATCCTGCATATAACCAACATATTGGAGTAGATCCAGAAATCTACTCTCATACTCAGCCACTATGAGAGATGCCTATCAGAGGTCATGGAACTCATCTATCCATATTGTATGAACCTCTGTGACAAATATCTGGTCCGAAATGCTCCTCAAAGAGCTCCTAGGTAACTGTCTCAGAATCAACATGGAGCTTCTGCTCCTCTATCCACCACTAAGACACCAGCTCCATCCCTAGTAGATGGATCGCAACATGAGCTTTCGTGTTGCTAGAACAAGGATAGAGCTTGAAGCACCCACTCAAGCTCACTAACAGGCCTCTACCTAAAATCCACCTATGTCACTAGAATAATGTGATGGCCGAAGCTTCAGGATCTCCCTGATGTGATCTGCAGTTGTGGTCGATGGCCTCTAGGTCTCTCTGCATGCTCATCCCTAAGCCTAGGGCTCGAGACCTCTCTCTATGTCCTAAAACTCGGTCACCCTACTCCCTCTGTGGTGACTCAGCTCTGGCTGAACTCTGCATGGGAGTTCTCTCCTCCATGCTCCTCATTGGGTCGAGGTGATACATGACCCTCAATGGAAGGGACTCTATCATGTCTGGCTGCATGCCCTCCTACTGATCCTCCGCGTAGAGTGACATTAACATCCTGAAGAGTCTAAAAAATGGGGTAGGATGGCTGTTACAACATGATCGGTGGTGGTAAGTCTAGGTCTATGTGAAAATACCCCTCGTCCCATCTGTGCCTCCTACATCAGACCAAGGTGAGAGTTAGTTCACCTTTCTAAGTTTTATTCAAGTTTCCATGTTTACTAAAATATGTAACTTCTAAACCAAGTTGTTTTCTAGATTTAAAAGTGTGCTAGATTTAAGGTTCATGTCTCAAGTTTTCTAGTGTGCCCAATGGCCCAAGATTTTGAACCACTGCTCTGATACCAAGTGTAACGCCTGCTAAAACAACCCACTTGAGACCCAAGAACAACCTAGGATTAATTAGGAAAATTATGGAATAATTTTTTTGTTTAAAAGAGTCTACAACCGGATTACAAGGCAACAACTATCACTAACAAGTTCTAGAACAATTCTAATTCACTAGAACATACTTTTCTTTTATTAACAATTATTAGAGGTCATAAGGTCCAAATTTTAGGGTTAGAAGGTTCAATAAGGTTCAGAGGGTAATTCCTCACCATACCCACTCTCTAACAGGCTTAAAGGTTCAACTTGATTTTTCTCAAACTTAATGCATTCAAAATTTCCCTAAATTATTCCCATTGGATAGGAAATTTCCTCACCTTTCCATTGATATAAATAAGTCCTCCTAACTCCTCATATTTTTTGAGTTATGGGCCGATGGGCCTTGGGGTGAAAATTTTTCCCAAAAGCGGGCTAAGGCCCGGGGTGAAAATTTACCCCAAGAGCGGGTCGTGGGCCATGGGGAAACTTTTAGAAATTTTCCCGCATGGGGCAAGAAAAAAATTTTTGCCCCACACCCATGGGTCCGTAAGTCCACTAGGGACACGTGGTGCCTCCCAAGTCAGCGTGCAGGGAGAGCGGGGCGGGGAAGACATTTTGAAAAATCTTCCCGCGTGGGGCGAAAGCCAACTTTGCGCCCGCTCCCTGCAAGTCATAAGGGACATGTGGCATCTCCTAAGCCAACATGGGGAAGGTGGGGGTGGGGAGAAAATTAGTTTAACACCCGAAGGGCTAAGAGGGTAGCATTCACCGTGCCTCCGCCGGCACCTCGTGATGCCACATGTGGTGGCTCTGATTGGGTAGCGGGTCTGATTGCGGGCGGTGGGGAAAATTTGGAAAAATTTCCCAAAATTTTTCTGAAAAATGTACAAAGGAAAAAAGGGACCCGCTCCTCTGCCGATGCCTCATGATGCCACGTGGCATCACCTGATTGGTTCACGGCTGGCCAGGGTGGCGGGGAAAATTTGGAAAATTTTCCAAAAATTTTCTAGGAGCGCTAAGCTTAAAAAGGGGTCCGCCCCTCACCAACACCTCATGGTGCCACGTGGTAGCCTTTGATTGGCTGCGGGGTGGTGGGGAAAATTAGGAAAATTTTCCCAAAATTTTTTTTTCTAAGTTCTAAGGAAAAATTCGGGCGCGCCAAGGAAATTTTTCCCAAATTTTTTTTTGATGCCAAGTGAAGGAAAAACTTCAAAAGGCCATAACTTTTGATAGAGGCTGGTTTTGGGAAAACAAGGACTTTATGGAAATCTCTTGACATCCTCTTTACACAGAGATCATTAATTTTTGATTTTGATAAAGTTTAAAAGGGTCAATTTTGTGAAAACATTCTGTAGGCTTTTATAGTGCAAACTAGTAAATTTTAACTTGTTAAATTTGTTAAATTTGTTCTTGTCCCTCTCTCAACATGTCAAATAGACATGGAAATTTTTCTTAGGTGTATTTAAGAGAGATTTCAAGATTCAATTTGTCTGATTGATTTGTAATTTGAACATTTACATTTCTTGACAGTAACACGACTGCAAAATGGTTGAGCCCGATTTTGCTAAGTTTTATAAGAATTTCCTTAAGTGTTAATATCTAGATGAATTCGATTAGATCTTATTATGCCCAAATTAATGTTTCATTTGTTATTCCTTTGTTGCAGATTTGGTCTGAGCATTTGGGATTAAATAATTGTCAATAGGAAATACAAGACAGAGTTCAAATTTTTAAAAAAAAGGTCTATTTTCCATTGTCTTCTTCCAAGTATTATAATGTGCTCCAAACCTAATCTAATGCATTTAGTTGATTCAATCAAACTATTCAAAACTAAGATACATCTCTGATTTCCAACTTTCACATATTTCAAAGAAACAGAGTATTACACTTCCTTTCAAACATTTCTTTCTTTCAAACAGAGATTTCAATTACATGATTAAATTCAAACACAATGATACAATTTGAGGAAGGTTATGCAATCCTTTATTGATTCCAAAAGACAACTTTACAACTTCCTTATTTTATTCTTTCCAAAAACATATATTATATACAGGACAAAATAATACATTTTCTTTTCACGTGTTTCACTTTTCCACTTTCCAAATAGGGATTTCATAGAGCTTGTTAAGTACAAGATTTCCAATGGAAATAATATCATATGAACAAGGAAAACACTTCCATTAATTCAAATGAAACTCTTACAACCTCCTTTCCATTTGATTTCAAAATACAACATACAAAACACGTATCATTCTTTCACATTCTTTCCAAAATAGAATACAAAGTATAACTCTTTTACATTTCAAATTTCCACTTTCATTTCCAATACAAAGTATCTTTCCATTATAATGAATACATAGATCATCCACTTCAAGTGGGAAAGGGGCTACAATAAGATTTCATTTCACAAGGGATTGTCAAACTGTCTTTATCTCAGCTCTAAAACAACAACATGCAGATTTCTCATTCTTCCAATTTGATCACAACAAAGAGTAGGGGAAAGGCAATGCTCTCCACCCAACCAAGACATCAATGAAGAGGAGAATCCATCCTTCTTCATTGCCCCCGAGCCCCAACCACAATGCAATAAAGATGTGATCCAACTCATGGCAACAATAGGCTTCCACAAACACACAAGCAACATAATCACAATAAGAACATAGTCAAAACAGAATGTAGTTTACAACTACATTAAAACATGACAAACAATACTAAGGCTTCTCAAGCAAGCCAAAGGAGAAAGAAACTATGGGGGATGCTTCTTATGCCTCCCAAAAGGGGAAATGGGTATCACCACCTGAGAACAAACCACCAATATATATATATATATATATTATATATATCATTTCAAATCCTTGACATGCCCTTATGCCTCCCCCAAGTACCCCTTATTCCTCACATTTTCTTATGCCTCCCCAACCTCTTATGGCACCCCATAATGAGTAAAGAAATGCAAGCTATTTCTTTGTAAGGTGGAACCCAAATCCCAACTCCCTCCACTCTTATACCTCCCTAAAACACACTTGTGCCTCCCACAAAATAACCCCATAGTCTTCTCCTACACCATTCCTAGGCCATCTACCCAACAACCCACAACCATGCCAAAACATTCATACATTAACACTTACATTCATAAAAGAAGAGCATTTCAAGAGTCAAGCTCCTACCTCTCCATGATGGAGTTGTTCCAAGTTCCAAAACAACAAGCTTTATCCCAATGCAAGCAATCCAAAAAAATAGCCAAGCACAAGCATGCAACAATCTTCCCAAAACTTCTTCAAGCAAGAGCTCCAAAACAACAAAAGAATTCACCCAAGAAAATGAAGTCTCCAAAAGTGAAGCAACCCCAAAACAAGGCAAGCCATTCAAATTTTATAGAAGAGGGAAGGGAAGAGAATGAGGCAGATCCACGTAGGATGCCATATCACATCTCTTCAACCCCAACCCAAAATTCAACTTCATTCTCCAATGCACAATAACTAGGTGGGTGAATAATATGACAGTTTACTTACACACTCAAATCCAACCCACACCCCAAAGGACTGAAATTAAATCATGTAAGAAAAGTGCAATTAAAACCTACAATTTGCCTTCTCAAAAAACATCACAAAAGTCTAATCTCAACTCCCCAACCGTAGGTATGGTTGGTAATTAAATTTAAGAGGTATGGGACAAGTTTAACTTGTCCCACAAGCCTCCAAAATCAGCCTCCAAGGACAATTTCAAATTTCCAAGAAGGTGGAGTGTTTCACACTCAAAAGTTAACTTACACATCACTTACACATCTTTAATCATGGCCAACAACTCTATTAATTACTTTCTTATGACATATTTTAATTAACTAACTTAACAACATGATTACTCACAATATTTACACACCATTTAATGAATAATGAAAGGGTAAAAGCACCACAAAATAAACACATGCAAACATAAACAAAGGGACCAAAATAAAAGGAATACATAAAACCCCTGGTCACAATTAAAGGTGATCCCCCCCATGGGAATCCCTAACACACACAAACACACAAAACAAATACTAGTTGCCATGGTGACCTTGTTGAATTCATCTAGAATTCCAATGTGGTTGGTCTCCAATCCCCGATGTTTGTTGTGATATTTTAACCTGCAAAACACAAATACCTCCTTTGGCCTCGTGGCCATATCAAGAACATCAAAATAATATAAATATAATTCCCAAAATCATTTAGATGTATGAATCACAACAACATCAAAGCAATTTAACAATATCATTTATGGTTTTATCAACAACTATATCATCATCCAATAATTTCCATTTCTAGGTCTACTCACAATATCCAAATATCACAAGTCCACACAACATCCATAATATAACCATGTCAAATAGTATATCATCATCAATATCCAAAATGTCTCTAATAATCATCATGCATCATAACTGAATCAAGTCAACAATAATCCATGATCTAACATCTAACATCATACTATAATAAGGTCCATAATCATGTCCATAATATAATCAGAGAAGGATTTACAACATATCTCCTAAGAACTGAAAGATGAAACACATCATGTATGTGAGACAAGATAGGTGGCAATGCTAGATGGTAGGCCAAAGGGCCAATATGCTCCAAGATCTCAAAAGGACCAATAAATGTAGGAGCTAACTTAGAACCTTTTCCATAACGGATAGGGCTCTTATGTGACCGACAAGAAGGAACACCTTCATGCCCACATCAAAACTATGGTTGGTCCTATGATGTTCTGCATACTTCTTTTGTTTGTGTTGTGCCTCCTTAAGTCTCTGTTGATCAAAACCACATGCTACTCCATGTCCTGTAACAAATCTGGTCCAAGAGAAACCCTTTGCTCTAACCTGTCCCAACTAAGAGGTGTCTTGCACTCTCTGCAATACAAATCCTGAAAAGGAGCCATGCCTATAGAACTCTGAAAACTATTATTGTAGGAAAACTCCACCAAGTACAGGTACTCCTGACATTTAGACTACTGATCCATCACATACATCTTGAACATTTCCTCTAAATCTGATTCACTCGCTCATTCTCGTCCATTTGTCTTAGGGTGATATGCTATGCTGAAATTGATCTTTTCCCGAGGGCATGCTGCATGGTGGTCCAGAAATGGGAAGTGTACAAAGGATCGTGGTCACTAATGATCTTCCGTGGAATCTGTGTAACCTGAAAATATCATCAAGATACACCCGTGCCCTTTAACGACTAGTTGGCTATATAAGTGGTCTTCACGAAGAAAAGTGAGCCACTTTTGTCAATTTTCAACCGTGACCATGATGGCATCGTGGTGATATCTCGACATCGTATCCCAACAATGAAGTTCATGGATATGGTGTCCCACTTCCATTCCGATATAACATGAGGAAAGAGAAGTCCAACTAGATATTGATGCTTGACCTTCACTTTCTCGGCACTCTAAACATCGTGACGTGAACTCGCCATGTCTCTACAAATTCCTCTCTAATGATACAAGTGTCTCAAGGTGGCGTGCATATTATTCACCCTAGGGTGGGTTGAATAGGTGCACGATGTGCCTCTGCCAAGATGTCCTACCTCAAGCATCCCTTTTTGGGAACATAAATCTAGAATTTTTTCCCTGAGAAGGCCATCTGCCTCTAGTGAGAAACCATCAAACTTCCCTACGAGGGGTCACCGAGACTCGATCTCTTCCAAACTGTAATGTAGAATTTGTTAAGAGGAAGCTGCTGAAGAATCCTACTCTGTAAATATGTGCTGACTGAGGTGGCCATAGCCACATGTCTTCGTCTGCTGAGAGCATCTGCCACCACATTCTCCTTCCCTTTTACATGCTCTATCTCCATATCATACTCACAAAGCAATTCCATCCAACACCGCTGATGAGCATTGAGATTGGGTTATGTGAAGATGTGGCGAAGACTCAAGTGATCTGTCTTGAGTGTGAATCTTTGACCAAGAAGAAAGTCCCTCCATCGAACCAAAGTGTGTACAACTGCCGCAATCTCAAGATCATGAGTTGGATAATTAAGCTCTTAATCTTTGAGTTTTCTAGACTCAAAATCCACTACTCTACCCTCCTACATCAACACACCTCCAAGCCTTGCTAAAGAAGCATCCGTGTAAATGAAAAACTCACCATGTGGATCCGACACTGCAAGAATAGGTGTTGTAGTGAGACATTCCTTCGCCATTTTGAAGGCACCGCTTGCACCTTTCGACCAAACAAATATATTCTCGTATAAAACCTAGATATGAGATCCAAAATTATATGTCCCATGATGTTAGCACTTGGATAAAGGGTAGGCCAAAACCTATCATCGTGTATCATTATGTCCATGTCCTACATCATGCTCAATATACCATATGATTGTATGTGTAATGAATAAATTATATCTATCTAGCGACAAAAGCAATCAACATTTATAATGTAAAGTTAAAATATATTATGCTATAACAATAGGTCTTGAGTTTCTATTTTTACAAATAGTTATTTTTTTAATTTGAGACCATCCTTGAGGGCATAGATTAAAACATATTCTCTTAAGAGAAGGAAGGGTGATCCAAAAGTTCCTCCATGAAGGTATTATATATATATATATATATATATATATAAAATGAAACTAAATGAACATAAGAAAGGTTTCCCCCTCAAGTGTGTGTGTTTTGAAAAGTGAGGTTTAAGTGTGGGGCTGTCCCATCAACAATAATGTGAAACCTATAAATTGAGTGCATCATTGGAAAATGAGGGGGCATAACACAATATATACCCTAAAATAATGTGTACAAAGTGAGGGGATAAACCTATTGATTCTATTGGCAATAAAATTTATCGGTGGAAAAATTTATGTATATCTTTCCAACGCTCTAGGACTATAGATCCCTTTGCATGGATGGTGCAACTCAACTATTTAGTCAATGAAAAAGGGAAATTTGTTGTCGGCAAAGAGGCCGTCGATCCAATAGGAAAACTCCACTACACACTTGGTAAATTCTTGTTATAAAATACAAGGGAGGAGTTTTCTGAAATATGGGGGAAAAGGAGTGAGAAATTAGTAGGGAGAAATTAATTGTGCAAGTGGAAAATCTTATTTTTTTCTAAAGTTAACCGAAGTATCGATTCACAACTTATAGGAAAGAAAAAACCATGTTTGG
Organism: Taxus wallichiana var. yunnanensis; assembly: GCA_018340775.1. NCBI lineage: Eukaryota > Viridiplantae > Streptophyta > Pinopsida > Cupressales > Taxaceae > Taxus > Taxus wallichiana. The sequence continues at coordinate 206,311,757 of CM031241.1, forward strand.
AATATCAAGGATGAGAGGAAATTACACACACAAATTTGGACACATTCATGCATCATGAAAAGAAGGAACTCCATTATTTATTGTGATTCACAATTTGTACAATATTTGGAAAATAAAGGAAAATAGATGGGAAAAATGGAAGAATGTTATCTCTTTTTCCTTTCTCTAATACATCTCTCACTTGAGTGTAAAAAAATTGTAACCCTTAAGAAAGAGTGTTTTATTACATTATATATACTTTTGAATGACTCTCTCCGCCTCCCCACGATACGACCTTTCGGTTTTCCATGAAACGTGACTTTTGACATTCCTAGGAAATATTATTAAGTCCCCTTTTAGTAAGTAAGGATAACTTATTACATTTGAGACTATATTCACCTTAATTAAAAAGGACTAATGATGTAATTGATAACAACTAAGAATTATAAAGGGGAAGTAGAGAAGAGGAGGAAGAATGATGAGAAAAGGGGAGGAAGAAGAAGTGCTCCAAAGAATGAAGATAACTCCATTATTGATGAAGACATGTCCTCAAGTTAAAGATGATAATATTGGATTATGATCACCACTACAAAAATTCTACATTAGTTTAAGGCTCTAATAGATTTCACATTTAACAATTTTCCCTCACCAATGAAGATCACAAGAAAACTCATTTTTCGATGTGCGGATGCCCTAGACCTTGAAATGAGTGTTGAGAAACACTATTTCAAGACTTCCCAATGTGAGCATGGGATGGAAATGGGCATTGTGTAGACACAAAATCACACATGTTAGGTAATTACCTAATCCGATTATAAACTACTATTCATATGATTCCTAAGTAAGAGTACTAATTAGCCCATGTCTTTTTCTAGTTTTCTTTGATTTTTATTGCTACTTTTAGTCTTGCACCCTTTCTTGCTCATTCTACCTTTTTACCCTTCAACATTTTTCATTCTAGACACTTGTGCCCAATCGGGATGCTAGTGTCAAGTGCCCTCATACCCTCCCAAGGCGCCCATATACTTTTTGTTCTTTACTCACACTTTTTGAGTCCTTTCTAGCTGTTTGAGCATCATATATTTTTAGTAGTAAGACTTTTCAAGGTTAGTTATGAAGTTCAAGAAAGGAATCACCACCTAAATTTATATCCATCAACGCATCTAGGATCTCCACTACATCCATCTAGCTCCATCAAAATGGATATAAGGTTTGGTTTTTATTCATCACACTTCATAAGAGGGAAGTTTGTTCTATTTCATGCACACATTTATTACATTATACATCTATATACTTTCTTGCTATCTAAGTGATACACACACAAGAGAAATCAAGGGCATTATTGTACACACATGCACTAATACATTGGGTTGAGACATAGTGCAACACTTAGTTGTAAGTTCACCATTGTGCTACTTGAGGATGGTTTGACCCTTCATTCAACACCTTTCCTTTTTGGAATTCGATTTCTATTTGAAAGTTTTGCAGGTTAATTTTTTTAGGTTTGAGTCACCTCGGTGATATTGGTATGACCTCGAGTGACCAGAAGGTCACTAAAGGTAAACAAATTGTGACACCTCATAGGAGGTTTTATAAGAATTTCTACTGAGACCGGGCACCCGAAACAAGTCACGGGCACCCCTATCCCTCTCTAGGTGCCCTGGTCTAGGCTATCTCTCAAGATTTACATTTTTTTGAGATTCGTTATGATGGTCAAGGCTTCATATTTTCCATTTTTTCAACTCTTTGCATCTTCTAGATATTTTGAATCAACTTAGCCTTATTACCCTCTCTTTGCAACTAGGGTTTCATTATTTATTTATTATTTTCTTGGGTATTTATTGTTGTACTTAGTTATTATTCACTTATTTCTGCAATAACATTCATATTAGGCTATTATTTACATTTTAGCTTAATCATTATGGAGAACTCAACATTCGAATCCAACTTCTCTTTAGGGCTCTTATACTCTCATTACTATGGCTCAATTGTATGGTTTATTTATGAAGACCATCTTAAATCCCTTAACTATTGTATCATTTGAGTATCCCCAATATCTAGACATTCTATTACATGTTGATCATGAGCAGTCAAAAATCTTGCAAAGCTTACTACTTTTGCTATCATTGCCACTTCCATTTCTATTAAACCATCGACTTCTATTCTTCTGCTCATTTCTTTCATCCATATTTATATACCTAATCCCAATAACCACTTCACTCCACCCCTTATTTCTCACACGTGTTAAGTTTCTTCCACTTACACTCAAGATTTAGCTCCCCTTTATCAATACTTTCAATTGTAAATTCATCATTTACAACATCCTACTTCTCGTGCATCTATATATTTGGATTCCACTTTATTACTATGCACTCCATTGACACCCTCCATCTTTTCTTTCTCACTTTCTCCTAATTTTGTCACCCCGAGATTCCCATTTTTAATGGACATGGTTACCCATAAGAATATCTCTACGAGCATTCCATGTGGCTTTTACGTATTTTGTGGAGTATCATATCCTCTTGGATAAAACCTTCCACCATAGTCTCTATGATTATGCAATGTGTTGGTTATATGACATACTTTTCATTTAACAACATCTTTTACGCATCTAAATGATGCTTTTATTACTCATTTGCTATCAATATCGGCTCTAAGATCTCATATGCATACCTCACACAACTGAAAAGGATCTAGTGAACACTTAGAAAATTATGTCTTGTAATACGAAGACAACTTATCAAAGATGTCAAATGTGCTTATAGAATCGAACTTAAGGAATTATTCATTCGAGTATATTACCACCTCTCAAAGAGAGTATACTCTTTGAGACATCATGCTCAATTGATAAACTATGCCATACTCTTAATCTTTGTGAAACTAAGCTCCTATCTATATGGAAGATTAAATGTCAAAAGCAAGTTTCATCTTCTACACGTTTTCAAAGTAAGTCATCATTTAAACCATCTTTAACAAAACCAACTAACACAAAATCATTGTTAACATAGTATCCACCACCAAGGAGCTTCAATCGTAACCTCCTAGATGTATATACACGAATTTAATCTGTCCTTCCACACATTTTTCTTCCATAGCTAGTCAAAATTATTCTCATCACACTTCCTATTGAATTTTTTGGAACCCGTGAAAAAGCCAACTCTAATTTACTTCATTTGAGATGCAAAAGATTGATATGATGGACCTAAGGAAAAAAAAGAGAAGTGAACAACAATGCAAAAGGAATCTATGTTTGTTGTTGTAGAATGAAACACCTTACGTATATCTTGGCATCCCATGTTCATCTTCATCTAAGTTATGGAAAAATCCCTTAAGGACTAATATATAACCTTGATAAAGGAAGGAAAAATAATAGATGTGAGGAGTTAGACTTTGGAGCAAGTAATCATAGTTGCCATTTGAATGGCTAAAGGTACATTTTTCAGCTACTGGTGCATTAATTTCTTGATATTTATTTATGTTTGAATGAGATTAATTATGTGTTGAGTTGTTTAGTTCATTCTAAAATCATCATCTATAGTATTGAATGAAAAATAAATAGATGAATAAATTACATAATTTTATTTCATTTATTCATAAAGAGATACGATCTTAGTTTCCCACACATCTTTGTGGGATGTAACTTCAATGAACTGAAATAAAACATACATATGCATGAAACTATAAGAAAAATAAGAAAGAGGAACCCCATCATTGCCTGATTGGATTGTTTTTCTATCGATCTTCATCATCTTGGTGAATCTTCATATTCATCTTTAGTTGTATAATCTTCAACATCATCTTCAACTCCCAACATTAGACACCCGTGGAGAGACAAAAACAAATTGTTGTTAGATATTTGGGTTATTCTTTATTCACGTGTTTATAGTTTCATGTAGATTAATCCTTTAAGAAATAACATATAAAACATAAGAGGTGATGAATTCGAAATTCGAAAGTACATCTCACTATACTATTTTTAGAATCAAGACAGAAAAAAAGAATCATTACAAGATGAAAGAAAGGCTGCAAGAATTTATTTTCCTATCTATTTTATGAAGTGTGTATATATAGAAAGAAGATTACATTTCACTTGTGTATTATCAACACACAATATTTTACTGAGTACAAGTTTCAATTTTCAAACTCTTTCCAAGTTTTCACCATGCATTTCAGATAGAATAAAGAATTCAAGTTTTCATTTTAGATCAATGCAAATCCATGAGTCGACATTAATGGTTTCCATAAAGATATTGGCGTTAAAGAAAAATAAATTGAATGTTGTTACCAATGAATCACAAGAGGTTTATATAATTAAGTATCTCTCCGGATACAAGAATGAACAATAGCTACACCAAGCTTTCATGATGGGTTTTGTACTTCACAGAAGAATAGGATTTTGATTAAAGTACAAATACAAAAAATGAAAGATTCACATGATCAAAGTAACTCAAGAAAGTATTCAATTGAACTTTTGGTTTCCAAAAGAGAAGTGCGAGTTAAATAGTAATAGAGCTAATGAATCTATTTATATGATGAAGCAAAGAAAGGATCATCAAATGCATGAAACGAAGGACATGTTTATAAAAAAATATCACTTTGTGGAAGTAGAGACAATGCATGGAGAATAAGTTTAGTTGATTAAGGAGAACATCATTCATTTTCATATGATGTAAAGGTTATACCTATTGCTATGTCTTTAAATTAAGCCGAATAAAGCAAAATATGATATATACAATGAGATATAGATATTACAAAATATTTAGAAGGACATTTTTGGTAAGACATAATGTAAAAGTAAGTTATGAGTGTAAAGGAAAGTCTAGCTACCATTCATATATCTTTCATTTAAAAATTACATCGGACTTTCAAGGAAAATCAATTACTTACGAGGCATAAATGAAAGGATACAAACCTCCAAGTCAAATTTAGAATTGATTTCAGAAAAACTATTCATGGAATAGATCGAGTATTTAAGGGTTAGGATGTAATTAGTATGATTTTCTATACAAGTGAAGATATACAAAAATTATGCATTTATAGGGTTATCTCGAAAATTGAAGAGTTCATATGCTTCATTATTTGTCTCTTGGTAGCATGTTCACATCCACATGCTCATAAAACAAAATGCAACCACAAAACTAGTTTATTGGTATGTTCGAGCTCTATAAATGGCAACCCGGATCATATGTGGCCAAGAAATCAAGTAAAGTGAGCTCAACTTATAGTGAAATAAGGAGTTTTTTCTAGCACAAAGAAACCCCAAAGGGCAATTAAAGTGTAGAACAAATCTTTAATGAAATCAAATGGTAGCTAGGGTAAGGTTTAGAGCTTTAAGGATAAATAAATAGCGACCCAGAAGAGTGGATGAGGTTTCAATGCAAATAATAAAAAAATATAAAGCTCAGCAACAACAATGACGACCCATCTATTGAAAAATATAATGAGTAGTTAGAGAGCCTAGAAATGGAAAAATGTACACATCAACATTAAAACATCGTTATGGTTTGATCCATGAGATAAAACCCCAACTCATTTTGAAATATTCGAGAGATGGTAAAAATCTAGATTTAAATATAAAGAAAAACAATAGATCCCATAGCGTACATTGTAGAGAAAAAAAGATTCATAACAAAAGAACACATGGCTCCATACACAGAATCTCCTAGCCCATGTTTTCTAAATGACCTCTCAAGTAAATTAATAAAAATGACCTCCATAGATATGGTCCGTTGTGAAAATGCAAATCCATATGGGTATAGAAAAATGAAATCTACACTTACCGAAAAATGTAAAGCTTCTACTATTTTTCATGGCGACAGACACAAGTAGAATAACCCCAAGTGAAAACATTGATGAAGTAAAGCACAAAATCTCACTACAGGTCAATTCATTACACACCGATCTCAAATGCACAAGTCAAATGTGAATAGTTGGATGAAAAACTAGAGCTCTTAGTTCTATGATGGTGGATATATCACAATTTCACTAACACCTGTGTCGAACGAGAGCTTGAAAGAAAACAATGGTGACCAAAAAAATTTCTACAAAGTTCCTCCTATAGTTGGTGCCTCCAAATGAGCATGAATGAACTGTGAAGTGATTAAGGTTTCCTACCCTAATTCCATTTGGTCGCATTCATATAACCTTACCATAGTTAATTCCTTAAACCTCAAGTCAACATTGGGATACATTATACCGAGTAATCCCGTGGAAAGGGGCAAATTTTTAGTAATATTTAATCATATGTATGATTAAGGTCAAAAGGGTGAAGGATTTTGAATTAAGTATTATTGTGGGGTGATGCAATAATCAAACTTTTGCACGAAGGGATGGGTCTATTTTTATTTTAAAATCTAATAATGTGCAAATCAAAGGGTGAAAGTCTTCTTGATATTGGTTATGATAAAGGTATCTTTTCAAGGAGTTTTGAAGTATTCAGCCATGCACTTGGATAAGTTCAAAAACTAGTCATCATTAAGTGTTATGTAGTGTGGTCTCATAAATGTAAAATAAAGGTGAGTTAGTGTTAAGCATACACATGCTTGTAAATATAGGCAAAATGCTAAAATAGACCTTTTCACATAGAGGAAAAGTGGTCTCTACCTTGTATTTTCCATATATACCTTAACGTTTCGAAGGATTCCCATACCTTCATTTATTTCTTTCAAAGGCAATCAAATCTAGTTGATAAAAGATGTGTGCAAGCTTCATTGGAGGAATTTTTGGCTTTATTCATATAAAATTAACTTTGGAGTGATCTCTAAGTTAACTAGATTTAGGGAGTTATTTTTGGAAGGGCTTGGTGTGAATTTTTGGCTATTTATTCATGATTTTCAAGCATTGAAGATGAATTTTTAGATGTCTTGAGTATTACATAAGTTTTTTCCAGAATTTCCCTTGAGAATCAATTAATTACCTTTCCATTAATTTGCAGTGATGTGTATTACAATAGTCATTCTTGTGAATTTTATTCCATGGATTAATTAGGATTACTTCTACTATTTACCTTACTTCAAATAGTTGTTCATGCTGGTTTTAGTGCGTAATAATTTGTTGTGTTGTTGTGAAAATTCCCTTAACATAATAGTTTTTCCTTGAGATTAGCTGAAAACCCATTGGATCATGTGTGTTCACTTTATTCTCAGTATATTTTTCACGTTTCACAATCAAGACCTCAAAATGTTTGGTGTATCACCCACTTATTTTACTAGTTTTAGCCATCTTTTTACCTTCAAAACCAACAATTTTAAGTTCTAGATACATCCAAACAAGGAACCAACCTTGTAATCCTAGAGATTCACCTCATAATAGGGAGACCCACATCCTGTGAGGTGTCTCAATTGTATCTGCAGAAGTGAGGGAAAAACAAAGTTAGAAGATCTGCTAAACCTAAACAAGGGTGCACTTCTAAGAGATACCAATTTTTTCCACGCCCGAGTGGGATGAGAAAAATTATTGATAAATTTAGACAATTGAAGATTTGGAGCGAGAATTCATCTAGTGCCTCCGTGAAGAATTTTAGACTAGTACGAAACTTTTCATCATCAAAGTGACATTAAGTTTTTAGCTACATCCTTTTGAGGTATTTTTCAAAAATTAGATATATTATTTTGCTGTAATAAGCCTATTTTCATGAGAAATATAATGCCCACAATTTTTGACATTCTAAAACCACATTAAACCTTAATAACTATCTAGAAAGTTGTGGCAATTTTTGTTTGTTTAAAAAGTTGCAAGGGTGTCAAACCCTAATATACGTTTAATTAATTCCTACCGAAATGTTACATTTCATTGGATAGATCAAGTCTAGATTATTAATTAAATATTATTAATCCATTTCTAATGTCAATTTAATTACAATCTACTAGGAAAGTGCCATAAATTATTTTACTTGGTTAAATGGTTTTCTCCCTCTTAAATTAACATTCAAACCCATATTTATTAAACCCTTATCCTTGGTTACCTTAGTTCCCTTAAATTATTAGTCTTAATGTCCTTTGAATCATTTATTACAAACATACTAGAAGAGTTACATAAATAACTTAACATACGGGGTATTAAATGGTACTATTCACCCATTTTCACATACATTTAAATTATTTAAAAACCCATAATACATATTCCCACCTAACAATTGTAGGATTGATTCCTAACCCTTGGATCAAATCAATTGTGGCCACTAGATCTTAGGGTTCCATACTAACCCTAACTATCCTTATGAAATTTCATCAAACCCCTTTTCTGTACTCCTAGCCTCCTCATTTGGTCTTTTTTCTTTTCTTTGATGTGCAGCCTGGAGAAGTGAAAGCCATGAAACCAAGGAGGGAAGAAGCCATAGGTGGATTCATTTGGATCAAGATTAGCTTAGTTTATTTTATGGTTTTATTGTGGAAATGTATTCCATTTGTTGATTGTAGAGGTTTCCATTCTAAATCTAGAGTAGTTATTTAGTTATTTCCATTTTGAGTTCTCTATTTGGGAAAACCCTCTTTCCAATTAATCTATGAGATTGAATACATTTAAATGCCCATTCAATGATTTAATTGCTTTAAACAATGATTTTATTCCCTTATAGCATGTTGGTAGTTTCCTTCTTACATTTTATAGGATCAAATTTTAGTTTAATGAAGTTTAAAATTACACAGTTGTGGATTTTACTTTTCCACCGAAAGTGATGAAACCGCCGTCCTACCAGGTGATGATTCACAAACCACCACATTTCTTGGGTGGTCATTCATAGACCAATGGTTTGATCAAGTCGGTGGTTGAGAGACCACTCCTCTGCATAGGGTGGTGGTCATGTTCTTTGAAAATATAACAATCAATTCCACAATGTTTTAAAAAAAAAAATATTACTAGAGTGATTTACGGTTTATCCTTAGTTGAATTTATGTGTGTGAGGTCTCTAGGTGAAGGTTTTAACCATTTATTCATTCCATGATTTAAATCACGAAATTGCAAAGATTTTCTAATTCTAAAGAATAAAAAAATAAATACAAGACTACTTTTCTAAAGAAATTGCTTTCAAGTTCAAATGAAGAAATAAAGCTTAATCTATTTCAAGTATATTTTTTTACCTTCCACTATAAGAATGCATATATCAACAATGTAGCTTATTATAACTTAGTGCATCTTTCCATTTTAACTACAACCATTTACTCAAGGAAAAAACAAGTATTATAAATTTAAGATTCACTAAGAATACATTTCAATGATTTATAGCTTTCAAGTTTTCCCTTCCTTATTTACAACAATATAACTCTTACAAATAAAAATAAACTTTATTTTTCTTAGAGAATATCTCATTTCTTACAATACCAAGAGTTTTCTTTCTAACAATACATCACCACTTAATACAAAAATATAAAATACATATTTTCTTTTAAATGCGAGTCTACTAGTCTTCCACCTTAAGTGGGAAATTAAAAGAAAGGTTTCTATAATGAGAATTTTTTTTGACTTCTAGAAATGCTCCAAGTCCCAAATCTTCAACAAGATCTCCACCATTTCTTCACTTCAATCACAACAACAAAAATGGGGGAGAGACAACACTCTCCACCCAACCAATAATCCAATGAGGAGAAGAAGCTATCCTCCTCATTGGCCCCGAGCCCCAACAAAAATGCAATAAGAAATGGATACAACTCATGAAAACTAACACAATGCTTCCACATCACAATAAAAATTTCACAACCATTTAACACAAATTCAAAAACAATAATGAAACTTTCAAAATACACAAGGCTTGAAATGCAAAGCCAATGGAGCAAGGATCTATGGGGAGATCACTTATGCCTCCCAATGGGATTAGGTGCCCACCTTAAAACCCTCCAAAACACAAATCAAAAACCCTACACAACTCTTATGCCTATCTCAATATCCACTTATGCCTTCAACATTCTCTTATGCCTCCCTACAATCTTTTATGTCTCCCTCAAAAGAACCAAGTAAGAAATACAAGTATTTTCTTATCAAAGGTGGGGCACCAAACCCAACTCCCTGAAAAAACATGAAATAAAATATTATGCCTCCCTACAATGGAAAAATACCCATATCCTTCTCCTACACCATACTTAGGCATTCTACCCAAGATCCCAACAAGCACATAAACCATTCACATACATGCAATACACACATATAAACAAACAAGTAAAAGAGTGTAGCTCATACCTTTCCATAATAAGAAATTGATCAAAGAATCACACTCCAAGATCCTTAAAGCTCAATCAAACTCCAACAAGCTCTAAGACTTCAACAAGAATTCCAAAAACTCTCAACTCCAAAATTACAAGTGCACAAATAAAATGAAGTAACCCCAAACAAACAAATAAACTTGCATATATAGAAAAAGAGGAGAGGAGGGTGAGGTGGCTCTATGTAGGATGCCACATCACTTATCCTCAACTCCACATCATAAGTCAAACCTCAACCCCAAGGAACAATAAATTTGTGGTTGAGAGAAATGACAAGCCTCTTACACACACAATCCAAACCCACACCCCCTAAGGACATAATTTAAAACTCATGTAAGAAAAGTGCAATAAATGTCACTTTTGCCTTACAAAACACATAATGGGGTCTATTTTTTACCCCCCAATCCATAGGTAGGGTTGGTATATGAAATTAAGAGGTGTGGGACAAGCTTAACTTGTCCCACAAGCCTCCAAAAATGGCCCTTAAGCCCAAATCGAATTTCCCAAGTAAGGTAGGGTGTACAACACTCAAGGTCACATACACTCAACTTAAATCACAAGATCCAAAGGACCAACTACTCTAATAAATGGCCCCTTTTTCACATCCCCAATTAACTTAATAAACATGATTAATTACACTTAATTAAGGCACATTAATCAACAATGATAAAAATGAATTACATCACAAATTAAATCACATACTCCACAATTAAATAAAAGAAAAGGGAAATAATTACACACAAAGCCCATGGTCACAATTGGAGGTCATCTTCCCCATGGGGACACCCTAACAAATAAAAACAAACAAAACACATTACACATGTGTCCATGGTGACCATCGATGTATCCATCCAGTATTCCGTTATGGTTGGTCTCTAACCCCCTTTTGATTGTTGTGATATAATTACTTGCGAAATCAGACAATACCTCCTTCGACCTCATTGCCACATAAAATATATCAAAGATAAAATATACGCACATCAATCAATAACCATCATCATATAACTAAATCATAATATGAACTAAACAATGTTATCATTTATCTAACATTTCAACAACATTTCAATTCTACCTTTTTATCAATATCACAAGATCACAAGATTGGTTTGAATGCTAATTCATAGTAAACATGATGAGAATTTGAATGTCAATAAATAGATATGCTAGCAACACATCAAAATCATTAATATAAAATCTCTCTTTATGTCTATAAGAATCCAAACAAATCATACTATGAATCACAATCCATTAACAGTAAGAATATCTCTATCATTTAACATCATGATGAACCAAAATGATACAATAATATCCATGTCTATAGTCAATAGTAATCAAAATAAAAATATAATAAGTGTCAAAGAGGAGTGGGCACTACATCCCCTCCCCTTAGACTTGACTTCCTCCTGGAAGTCATTGAAATAGGTATGGAAACCTAGACTCATAGCAACGTAGCATCCTCCCATGTAGCAACAGTCTCATCATACCTGTCCCACTAGAATCACACCTGATCAATCTCTCGGCCTCGAAGGCCCCTGGGTCTTGCACTCTAAAATACACATGGGCTTCACTATCATCTACGCCCCGCTCATACACCTATAATGCTTTCTAATCTAATACATGAGATGGATATGGGATATATTTCCCAAGAATAGATACGTGAAAGACATCATGCATATGAGACAAGATGGGTGGCAAGGCTAGATGATAAGATAAGGGACCGATCCGCTCAAGTATCTTAAAGGGACCCACGAATCTAGGAGAAAACTTAGAATCTTTCTTGTAATGGATATGACTCTTATGAGGTATGACACGAAGAAACACTTTCATGCCCTCCTCATAACTACGCTCAACTCTCCTCTTGATTTACATACTTCTTCTACCTATCATGTGCTTCCTGCACCCTCTGTCGGATCAAAACAACCTACTGCTCCATTTATTGCAACATAGCTAGTCCAAGAGATACTTTGTCCTCAAGTTTGTCCCAACTCAAAGGTGTTCTGCACTCCCTACCATAAATTTCCTGAAATGGTGCCATGTTAATAGAAATCTAAAAACTATTTTTATAAGTAAACTTCAAAAATACATGTACTCCTCCCACCTTGATTGATGATATATGACGTACACCCGAAGCATGTCCTCTAAAATCTCATTCACCCACTCCGTTTCTCCATGTATCTATGGATGATATGTTGAACTAAAATTGATACTCATCCCAAGGGCCTACTGCATGGTAGTCTAGAAAGTGTGGTGTGTATAAGGGATCATGGTCAAAGATGATATTCTGCGAAATACCGTGCAGTCTAACAATCTCATCCATGTACACTCTTGCTACTGCACTAGCTATCTGTATAGGTGGTCCTCACTGGAAACACATGATCCACTTTCATCAATCTATCCATAGTGAACATGATGACATCATGGTGGTATCTCGACGTCGGTATCCCTACTATGAAATCCATAGAAATGGTGTCCCATTTCCACTCTAGTATAACATGTGGGTAAAGAAGGCTAGCTGGATGTTGATTCTCGTCCTTCACCCTCTAACACTCTAAATAGTGTGACACAAACTGAGCTACATATCTCTAAAGACCTCTCCAATGGTAAAGTTGTCTCAAGGTGGCGTGCATCTTCTTCACCCCTAGATGGGATGAATAAGGTGCACAATGAGCCTATGCCAAGATATCCTGTCTAAAACCTCCATCTCTATGTACATAGATCCAAACTGTTTCGATAATTCCATATGAATATAATACAAAACCATCAAAATTCCCCTTAAGGGGTCTCCGAGACTCAATATTTGATCTAGTTGCAAGGTAGAAACTATCATGTGGAAGTGTGAAAAATCATGCTCCGCAAATCTATACCCAATAAAGTAGCCATAGAAAAATTTCTCCATCTACTAAGAGAATTGGTAAAAAGATTATCTTTCCCCTTCACATGCTTTATCTCCATTTCATACTCGCATAACAACTCCATCCAACACCACTGACGAGCATTGAGATTGGGTTATGTGAAGAGGTGATGTAAGCTCAAATGGTTTGTCCTGAGAATAAACCTCATGCCAAGAAGGAAATGTCTCCATCAAACCAAAGCATGCACAACTACTGCAAGCTCAAGGTCATGAGTAAGATAATTGAGCTCATGATCTTTGATTTTGTGAGACTCAAATGAAACTACACAGCCATCCTACATCAATACACCACCTAATCCTACCAAGGAAGCATCCGTACACATAAAGAAATCCCTCTGAGGATTTGACACAACAATAATCAGATTTTTACGTAAGGAATCCTTTAAGTGTACTAAAGGCCTTCTCACATCCATTCAACCAAACAAAATTATTCCCTTTCTATTGAAGGGAAATGATGGGGTGTGCAATCCAAGAAAATTCTTGAACAAATCTTTTGTTGTAACCTACCAACCCCATGAAACTTTACACCTCGGTCACATTGGTTGGTGTGGGCCAATCCATAATATTTATAATATTGGAAGGATTAATTGTGGTAACTTCTCTAAAATAATGACCCAAGTACTACACACCTCTCGAATAGAAAAATGCACACTTCTCCAAGTTCCCGTAAAGTTGCTGCTTTCTAAGACACTGCAAAACATGGCAAAGGTGCTCCTTGTGCTCCTCACACATACTTGAGTAAATAAAAATGTCATCAAAAAGTATGAGTATGAAGTGATCTATAAATTTACGGAATACCCCATTCATCAAACTCATGAATATTGCAAGGGAATTAGTTAGAGAAAAAGGCACTACTGTGAACTCTTAGTGGATATATCTAATACAAATTTTTGTGTTATGAATATCTTCCTCCATGATCCTCAACTGATGGTATCCAGACTTAAGATATTTCTTGGAAAATACCGAGGCCCCCGCTATCATCGATAAAAAAATCATCAATACATTAAAGGGGTAATGATTCTTGATCGTTACTTTGTTCATCGACAATAATCAATACACAATCACAAGGATCCATCCTTATTTAGAAAAATCATTGGTGCACCATGCATGGGGATACACTAGCAAAGATTAGGCCTTTCTCAAGAAGGCCCTCTAATAGTAACTTGAGCTCACGAGCTTAGGGATAGTCAACCTATAATGAATTCATGAGATAGGATCTGCTCCAAGAACAAAATAATTGTGAAAATTTATCTCACGTGGGGGAGGTAACCTTGACATTTCCCCTAGAAAGACATATGCAATATCCCTTATGATATCATGATCATCAAGTAATGGCCGACTAAATTCATCCTTTGACCTGTCACTAACCGTGACAACATACAACTAGCAACCTCATCACGCACACCACTTAAGCTGCGTAGCGGATATGGTGAAAATAGAGGTGGGTCTCCTAACTCCCACTATCAATGTTTCCACTCCCAAATCATCTGCACATGATATTATCTTACTGTAACAATCAAATTTTTCCCTATGTGTAGATAACCAATCCATGCCTAAGATAATCCCATAGGAACCCAAAATAAGGATACGAAGATCCAAGGTTGTGGAAAAGGGTCCTAGGTTAACTATGCACTCTTTAACTAAGAAGTCCACTGTGAGCTTGGCTCCAGAAGTCATCTCTACATCCTAACTACGGATCTTCCTAACTGCCACCAACCTACATTGCTCTACTTCAAATAGAGAAATAAAATAATATGAGGATCCTAAATTAAACAAAACAGAAATAGAAATACCATCAATGCTACCTGTTGTCTCAATCACCGTGCCCTGGTGCTCTTCTTGGTGTTTATCGATCACCGCATATATATTGTGTATCCTAGCCATATCACCCTCGTAGGCTTTGAAGCAGTGCCTTACCCTTGTTATTAGGGTTCTAAGGGAACTCTCTCCAATGATGCCCAAGTACACCGCACCCATAACAACTACCAAATCCCCTCCAATGAGATGCAGATTCAAGTAGGTACTTTATTGATCTGTGTTGTGGATCCTGATGATCCTACTATGGAATAATGTGGTCATTGTTGATGAGATCCTACTGACTGAGCTCTAGGTGGTTTCTGAGTCCTGAGTGGTCCCCTAAGAGGAGGCCCCATACTGCGTCCCCTCTGAGAATCGAATATCTGTGGAGGCCTAAATATAGGATGAGTTTGTTCTATTATCGAGGTGACTATTGTGGTGGTCTCGAATAAAGACCATATGGAACCATGTCCTCCACGAGGAGGAGGAGTTGACCCCCTTAATCTGCTATCCTACATCTAGTGGATGTGTTTCGCATTCTATCTCCGGCCTACTGCATCTTCCCCCTAGTCTCCTCTATAATGTAGGCCTTCTCTATAACCTCGATAATGTCTACGGACAATGAATGCGCACTACCCTCCAATGTCGAGGTTCAGGCCCCTAATGAACCTATGGATCCTCACATACTCATCTTGCATGTAGTCTACGTAATGAATAAAGTCTAGAAAGTGAATCTCATACTCTGCCACTGTCATGGATGCCTTATGTAGGTCATGGAACTCATCTATTCTCTACTGAATGAACCTCCTGGACAATTATCTGGAACCACTCTTTGAAGAGATCCCAAGTGACTGTCTCAAAATCCACATGGAGCTTCTGCTCCTCGGTCCTCTACCAAACCCCTCGGTCTATTTCTCTTAGAAGGTGGATGGAAACATGAGGCTTTTTGTTGCTGGTATACATACATAGTTTTAAGCATCCGTTCAAGTTGATCAACCATGCCTTAGCCTGAAATCCCCATTTTCTCCAAATAAATTAGATGGATGGAGTTTTTGAATCTCTTTGATGTGATCTGTAGCTATAGATTTATCACCTCGAGGTCTCTCAAGACGATCATCAAACGCCTAGCACTCCTAGATTTGTATCCATGTCTTGTAGCCATGTTTGCATGACCTCTCTATGGTGACTCTCATCTGGCTTACTCAAAGTGGGAATTATCTACCCTATGCTCATCACTATAACGGGAAGGTGTACGAGCCTCTACTAATGGCTCTTTGTCATGTCTAAAAGGTATCCATCCTAAACATCCCCCGTGTAAAGAGACATTAACATAATGTAGTGTCCAAGTAACCGAGGAAATATGGCTACTACTTCGATCGGGGGTGGTCGGTTTTGTTCCATGTGTAAGAACCCCTCATCTAGTTCGTGCTTCCTACACATACTAGGATGAGAGTTAGTTCATCATTCTAGGTTTTTTTTTAGTTTTATAGGTTCTCTACATTTACAATATCATGCCATGTTGTGTGATCTCATTTTAGAGTTGCACTAAATTCTCTTGTTATGTCTAATGTTTCCAAGTGTGCCAGTGGTCCATTTTTGAACACACAACTTTGATACCAAATGTAACGCCCACAATTTTGACATTCTAATACCACATTAAACCTTCATAACTCTCTAGAAAGTTGCGAAAAATTATTATTATTTTGTTTAAAAGGTTGTAATGGTGTTAAAATCTAATATAATTTTAATTAATTCCTATCAGGAATGCTACATTACATTGGATAGATCAGGTCTAGATTATTAATTAAATATTCTTAATCCATTTCTAATGTCAATTTAATTACAATCTACTAGGAATGTGCCATAAATTATTTACTTGGTTAAATGGTTTTCTCCTTTTACTTTAATATTCAAACCCATATTTATAAAACTCTTATCCTTGGTTACCTTAGTTCCCTTAAATTATTAGTCTTAATTTCCTTTGAATCATTTATTACAAACATACTAGAAGAGTTACATAATTAACTTAACATACAAGGGTATTAAATGGCCCCATTCACCCATTTTCACATACATTTAAATTATTTAAAAACCCATAATACATATTCCACCTAAAAATTATAGGATTGATTCCTAACCCTTAGATCAAATCAATTATGAACACTATATCTTAGGGTTCCATACTAACCCTAACCATCCTTAAGAAATTTTATTAAACCCCTTATTCTTTTCCCCACCTCCTCATTTGGTCTCTTTTCTTTTCTTTAATTTGCAGGTTGGAGGAATGGAAGCCATGAAAAAAGGAAGGAAGAAGCCATGGATGGATTCATTTAGATCAAGCTTAGTTTAGTTTAGTTTTTCATTTTACTATGGAAATGTATTTCATTTGTTGGATTTTGAGGTTTCCATTCTAAATATGGAGTAGTTATTTAGTTATTTCCATTTTGAGTTCTCTATTTGGGAAAAACCTCTTTCCAATTGATCTATGAGGTTGAATACATTTAAATTCCCATTCAATGATTTAATTTCTTCAAACAATGATTTTATTCCCTTATAACATGATGCTAGTTTTTCTTCTTACATTTATAGGCTCAAATTTTAGTTTAATCAAGTTTGAAATTTCACTTTCATGAATTTTACTTTTCCACTGAAAGTGATGAAACCACCACCCAAAGTAGGATAGTAGTCCGGGACCACCGCCTACTACGGGTGGTGATTCATAAACCAATGCCTTACTTGGGTGGTGGTTCATAGACCACCACTCTAATAAAGATGGTGGTTCAAAGACCACTCTCTGCAATGGAGGGTGGTCTTGTTCTTTGAAAATAGAACCATCAATTCCACAATTTTTTCCAAAAACAAATTTTACTAGAGTGATTTATAGTTTATCCTTAGTTGAATTTATGTGCCTAAAGTCTCTAGTTGAATGGTTTAACCATTTATTCATTCCATGACTTAAATTACTAAATTGCATAGATTTTCTAATTCAATAGAATACAAGAAAACAACTACAAGACTACTTTTCCAATGAAATTGCTTTCAAGTTCAAATGAAGGAATAAAACTTAATCTATTTCTAGTATCATTGTTTTCCTTTCCACAACAAGAATGCAATCTTTCAACAAAGTAACTTATTATAACTTAGTGCATCTTTCCATTTCAACTACAACCATTTACTCAAGGAAAACATAACTATTATACATTTAAGATTTACTAAGAATACATTCTCAATGATTTACAACTTCCAAGTTTTCCCTTCATTATTTACAATAATGTAACTCCTACAAATAACAATGAACTTTCTTTTTCTTTGAGCATAGCTCATTTCTTACAATGCAAAGATCTTTCTTTCCAACAATACATTACAACTTAATAACAAAATATACAATACAACTTTTCTTTTAAATGCAAGTCTAATAGTCTTCCACCTTAAGAGGAAAATTACAAGAAAGGTTTCTAAAATGTAGGATTTATTTTTACTTATACACATGCTCCAAGCACCAAATATTCAACAAGACCTCCCCCATTTCTTCACTTAAATCAAAATAACAAAAATGGGGAGAGACAATACTCTCCACCCAACCAATAATCCAATAAGGAGAAGAAGCTATCCTCCTCATTGGCCCCACAACCCCAATCGAAATATAATAAGGAATGGATACAACTCATGACAACTAGCACAATGATTTTACATCACAATAAAAAATTTGAAAAACATTTAACACACATTAAAATACAACATAAAATTCACAAGAATGCAACTTTAAAAATACACAAGGCGTGAAATGCAAAGCCAATGGGCAAAGGATCTATGGGGAGATCACTTATGCCTCCCAATGGGATTAAATTCCCACCTTAAAACCCTAAAAACACAACTCAAAACCCGTACACAAATCTTATTCCTCCATCAATATCCTCTTATACTTCCCTCATTATCTTATGCCTCCCTACAATCTTTTATGTCTCCCTCGAAAAAGAACCAAGTAAGATATGTAAGAATTTTTTATAAAAGGTGGCGAACCCAACCCAAATCCCTCCGAGACATGAAATAAACTGTTATGCCTCCTTATAATGGAAAAATCCCCATATCCTTCTCCTACACAATACTTAGGAATTATAGTCAAGATCCCAACAAGCACATAAATCATTCACATACACGCATGATACACACATATAAACAAAGAAGTAAAACAATGTAACTCCTACCTTTCCATAGTAAGAACTTGATCAAAGAATCACACTCTGAGATCTTCAAGCTCAATGTAACTCCAACAATCTCCAAGACTTCAACAAGCATTCCAAATATTCTCTAACTCCAAAATTACAAGGTCATAAATCAAATGAAGTAACTCCCAAAGAAACAAATAAAATTACATATATAGAAAAAGAGGAGAGGACGGTTAGGTGGCTCTATGTAGGATGCCACATCACTTATCCTCAACTCCACATCATAAGTCAAACCTCAACCCCAAGACACAATAAATCGGTTGTTGAGAGATATAACCAACCTTTTACACACACAATCCTAACCCACACCCCTAAGGACATAATTTAAAACCCATGTAAGAAAAGTGCAATAAATGTAAATTTTTCCTTACAAAACACATAATGGGGTCTATTTTTACCCCCAATCCATAGGTAGGGTTGGTATATGAAATTAAGAGGTGTGGGACAAGCTTAACTTGTCCCACAAGCCTCCAAAAATGGCCCTTAAGCCCAAATCCGAATTTTCCAAGTAAGGTAGGGTGTACAACACTCAAGGTCACATACACTCAACTTAAAACACAAGATCTAAAAAAAAAAAAAATACTGCAAAAAATGGCCCCTTTTGTCACATTTCTAATTAACTTAATAAATATGATTAATTCACTTAATTAAGGAACATTAATCAACAATGATAAAAATGAATTACATCACAAATTAAATCACATACTCCACAATTAAATTAAAAAAAAGGGAAAGAATTGCATAAAAATCCCATGGTCACAATTGAGGTTATCTCCCATGGGGACCCCCTAAAAATTATAACAAAGAAAATACATTACACAAGTTACGACGGTGATCATCATTGTATCCATTGAGTATTTTTCCATGGTTGGTCCCCTAACCCCCTTTTGATTGTTGTGATATAATTACCTACAAAATCACACAATACCTCCTTAAGCCTCGTGGTTGCATCAAATATATCAAAGATAAAATATACGCACATCAATCAATAACCATCCTAATATAACTAAATCATCATCTCAACTAAACAATGCTATCATTTATCTAAAATTTCAACAACAATTCAATTCTACCTTTTTATCAATATCACAAGATGACGAGATTGGTTTGAATTGTAAATCATAGTCAAAATGATAAGAATTTTGAATCTCGTAAACATATATATGCTAACAACACATCAAAAAAATCAATATTAAATCTCTCTACATCTCTAAGAATCGACATGAGATCATACTATGAATCACAATCCATCAATAGTAATAATATCTCTATCATCTAACATCATGCTAAACCAAAATGATACAATAATAAACATGTCTATAGTCAATGAATCGAAATAAAAATATAATAAGTGTCGAAGAGGAGTGGACACTACAAGTAGTAGAGATTTTTTTCTATTTTTACATCTTTTATGAGGTCATGTAATCATGACATCAATTCCTCAGTGGAATTATTCTATCCAAGAGCTGTATCCATCATACCCACCATATCCTTTTTACCCATATTCTTCTTCAGATTAGTACTATGACCCCTATCAGAATGAATATCCCCATAACTGAACCTTGCTAATCAAGTATAATTACTAGTATGATGATTTTTATGCTATTCGAGACTAAGGTTATTCAGAGGGTTATGTTGTTCAAGATCAAGGTTATGGAGATGATTATGTTGATTATGCACATTAGGAAGATATCAAAATTGAGTTGGATAGTTTGAAGTGACATATTTTACTATCAAGAAACATGTTCGAAAATTACAAGCAAAGTGGATAATGATAGGCATTAGGTTGAGGAATCCAATAAATGGGATGTTCCCACTTACCTTCCTCATCAAGGTCCATTACGCACATACCTTCCTTTCCAGCCAAAGCATCCCATTTATCTATTTTTAAGTTTTCAAGCTACTACAAATTCGCATTCTATTCCACAATCACATACTAAAATGAAATTTAAGTTTCCAAGTTTTCTTGTTGTTGTTCCAATTCCTAGTTCAAAAATGTAGAGTTTGAATCCCCTTCCCTTGCCCAAAAATTACAAGATCAAGATGAAAAACATCCCACCCCTCCTTCATCCGTAGTACCAATTTAGGAAGTTACAAATAAGAAAATCATCAAGGAGGGTAAGCCAATTGATGAAAATAGCAGATTGTATTTCTTGCAGAACTTGCAATAGTGGTTTCAAATTTTAATTTTGATCATGTTCCACAGTCAGAGAAATAATGTGTGTAAGAAGTGGAATATGAATTTTAAGA
Source organism: Taxus wallichiana var. yunnanensis (assembly GCA_018340775.1). NCBI lineage: Eukaryota > Viridiplantae > Streptophyta > Pinopsida > Cupressales > Taxaceae > Taxus > Taxus wallichiana. The sequence continues at coordinate 206,333,113 of CM031241.1, forward strand.
AGATCAAGTACAAAATGTTGAGATTTAAAGAGAGTGTGCTTTATAAAGTTTCAGCTAGAAGAGGTTGATTTCTTATCAGATTTAGAAGATTGTATTAGGAAGGAACAACCCATAGAAGTCACTAGTTTTAAATTTTTATTATTTTTCTACCAGAAAAAAGAGCTTCTTGGATTTGAATAGGAGAAATAAATTCCATTCGATGAAGATCCTTTCTTTCCCCTTTTTGAAATATATTTTATAGAGGATAATATAATGAGTAGCCTCTGATATACGAAGGAGACGATTTTGAGTTTTGGACTACATGATGGATCTAAATATTGGAGAAGAGGTTGAAAAATTTTTATGAAAAATAAATCATAATAGTTGCAGTTCAATAACTTGAAGAGGCTAAAAAGCCTTTAAATCAGTTTCAAAATGTCAAGATAAAAGCGAACAACAATTTCATAAAGAAAATCATGCTTTAAATCAGTTTCAAAACTTTCTCATAGATGGAGAGGAAGGAAGAGAAATATATCAGATCAGAAATATAACTTCTTTAGCTACTAAGATGCTCTATCCTACTCACTACTTGGCTGATTCTCAAAAATTATAGCAATACCAGAATTTATGCATGTTTTAGAGAACAAGAATGAGCATAAAATTCTCAACAATAAGTCCCAAAACCTCTCAAAATAACTTATAGATCAGATAGAGGAATTTCTAAGTTATTAGACTGATCTTGTGAACAAAATAAAGGTACATGTCTCGTTTCAAGCTTCTTCAGGTTACTTGTTTTCCAAGATGAATTTATGGCCTCATTTTTTGAGAAAGGGAAGCTACTTTTCACATCCTATTTAAGGTTTTGTTTAGCTTCAGTTTGTAGTTGGTTAGAGTAGGTTAGATTAGGATTTCCCTTTCAATAAATGCTTTCACATATTGTAGTTTTCAATTCAATAAGTGCATTTCATGCACATGATTTGGTTTTTTAGTTTTTTTTTGAAGGTCATTTTTAAGAAAAGGGCTTATTTTTTAGTATCGATTTTTACTCTATGCCGAATGGACAAGAAAAAGGCAATGGTCTTAAAGATAGTAGGTAGCTTTATCTCACGAGAATCACTAGAAATGTTGATATTTTTGGCTCCTGTGAAAAGGTCAACTAGAAACTTCATGTTAGATAGAAAGGATTGTTGTGATGTACTTAACTAAGGAAAAGAAAGACAAGTGAACAACAATGCAAAAGGTAGTTATGCGTGTTGTTACAGAATGTAACACCTCATATATTCTCGCCATCCCATGTTCGTATTAATCAAAGTTATGAAAATGTCTTGAAGGACTAATACAAAATCTTGATAAAGGTGGGAACAACAAAAAATGTGAGGAGTTACACTCCAAAACAACAAACATTGTTACTATTTGCATGGCTAAAGGTACATTTTCAGTTATAGGTATATTAATTTATTGATATTTCTTTATGTTTGAATGAGATTAATTATGTGTTAAGTTGTTTAGTTCATTCTAAAATCATCATGTAGATTATTTGAATGTAAAAGATATAGAAAACTCAATTGCAGAGTTTAATTTCATTTATTCATAAAGAGATACAATCTAAATTTCCCACACAAGCCGTGGGATGCAACTTCGTGAATTGAAATAAAAGGTACATTTATATGAAACTATAAGAAAAATAAGAAAGTGGAAACCGATAATTACCGATTGGGTTCTTCTTCTCTCGATCTTAATCATCTTCATTTCATCTTCATCTTCATCATCTTCAACATCATCTTCAGCTCCTAGCATCAAACACCTATGGATAGAAAACAAAAAATTGTTGTTATAGCACCAAATTATTCCTTATCCATGTGTTTATAGTTTCATGTAGATGAATATTTTTAAAAATCACAAATAAGAAAAATGAAGTGTTGAAGACGAAATCATAAAATAGATCAAACTATATTGTTTTCATTATCAAGACAAAAAAATCACTACAAGATGCAAGAAAGGCTACAAGCCTTTATTTTTCTAATTGTTTTATGAAGTGTGTGTTATCTCTCATAAGTGCACCCTAGTTGAGGGACAACAATAGGTGTTATAAGAATTTTTTTCCCTCACTTCTACAGTACAATGGAAACACCTCAGGGTTGTGGGTATCCCTATGTTATGGTGAGTCTCTGGGATTACAAGGTTGGTTCCTTATTGATGTATCCTAAACTATTTTTTTAGGGTTTTAAGGGTAAAAAAATAGTTGTAACTTAAATTAAAATGGGGTGATAGACAAAAATTATTGAGGGCTTTGATTGAGTACATGCACGATATACCAACAAATGCAGATTGATGAAGCATGATCCAATGGGTTTCATCTTGATCCTAAATAAAACACTTTACTATTGAGGAATAAATCACAACAACAAGTGCATCTAACATGGACACTAATACTATGTAGAAACATTAAATTTATAGCAATGTAAGCTAATCAATTAAGGAAATTAACATTCATAAGAATTAATAAAATATACACACCACTACAAATAATTATAAAAGGAAAAAATAGTTTCTCATTCAAGGAAAAACTAGAAAAATTTGCTTCGAAGTCCTACATCCAAAAATTTCTCCTTTGTGCTTTTCAATGCACACAATATATAGCAAAAATATTCACCCAACCTCCTAAAAATAGGTTGCAATCTGAACTCACCCATGCATGCTAATTTTATCCTTTATCATGAATAAATAAAGGGATAAAATAAACATGTTGTTTACAATGAGGAAATAATAGCCTTTAGTTCCAAAAATACACTTTAGTCAAAGTGTAGTTGACTGCTTTAATTCTGAAATAATGAATAAATTTGGGTGAATATTTTGGCTAATAATAGCCCTTGCTTGATGTGCAAGTCTTCTCCAATGTGCATGCAACTTCTGTCTTGTAGCTTTGATGTGACTTCATCCACTTGCAAGGATATTTTTGTCTTCTTGTGATAATATGCAAAAATACACTCTGTGCAAAAATAATTCCTTTGGTTTAAATACATAGAAAAAAACATTCATATTTACCTACGGGGACCACCTATGCACATGTGTAAAACAATAACTCCTCCTTTTCATAGATAATAAAGTATTTGTTAAAATTAAGGTAATTTCATAAATGTCCCTTTTACTAGTCCAAGTGACACAATGATGTTAACCTCCTTCCATGCACTATCTTCTCTTAGTAAATTTTAAGGTAATTATTATGAAAGTCTAAATTCATAAATTTTGATTTTATTTAGCCCATTATTGGCCCCTCCTTTTGACTTGGGCGTGGCATATGGTGATCATTGTTATCCTTTTGATTTGATCATTACACATAATAAGTTTTCGGTCATGAAAAAATTTATTATGGTTTAGAAATTAAGCTAAAGTGAATGCAAATAATAATTCAAATGGGACTTAGTCCCATCTGCCATGATGACTCACCCCTCATGATTGAGTCGGTGGTCCTTAACTCAAGGTGAGTTAGGTTTTCCTTGCATTTGTGTCACATTTTTTATTATTTAACCTAGTTAAGTTGAAGGTTCTTTGATGGCTATTGAACTGTACTTTGTAATGTGAATTGTCAAAATTAACCCACCTTTGGGTGAGTTGAGGAGATAAAATTCATTTCGAACTCTAACCTTGATTTTTTTTTCTCTTATGAAAATGGGTGAAGCCGTGGAAAATTTATTCCAGGATGCCATGATTTTTCTTCTTTTGAGCTTTTAAACTATGCAATTTTGGCCTCTATGAGCTCGGGCGTGAATACTTGGATTCTATGTCATTTTGAAAGACTATGTTTGAATTTAGTCGTGATGAAAATATTTTCGATCTTATTTCAAAGCTCTTTTGTAATGTGCTAGAAATGGTCTCGATTTCTATAAGAAGGTAAAACATTGTTTTGAGAACAATGTATACATGATTTTCTTGATCTTCCTTTATACCTTCTTCTGCTAAAATTTTTCTATTTCATGTCATTTATGTTGTTTTCTAGTTGTGTGTGACACTCTTGAGCCTGATTCGGATTGGGATCTTTTTTTGGCTCCACTCTTGATGACTCTCTTGAGGTTTTAATGAAATGTAACCCAAAACAGTGATTTACAAACTCTGTATTTAAGCTCTCTCTGTAAAATGATGACATGTCTTTCATGGACGTGATATAAAACAACTTATCCTGGTTTCATTTGTTCTTTTATCTAAAAATTCATGAGGGTTTTGATATTTGAATCTTTATGTTTATCCATCTAATAAGTTGTAGATCTAGTCATTTAATGAGATGGGTGTCTATTTATGAAGGAAAATAAAGAAATTTTGAGCTCGTGTTATAAGATATTTTCTCGATGTCTTCTAGAATACCAGAATTTTCTTAAAGAAGATTGTATCTTAATCTACATAATATTTTCTCTTTGCTTACGTATCTTTGTAAAAATCTTCCATTGATGAGTTTTGAGTTCTCTCTTTCCATTTTCTCATAACCTAGATTTGGGTGCAAGTTGTTTGATGTTTCTAAAACTCTATTTGCTTCTCTTCACCTCAAGTATTCTATTCTTTGCAAGACGTGGCTATTATGCATTCTTTGAACTCGATGTAATGGTTTCAAAATAAATTATCCTTTCAAGAGCATAAATAAAATCTTTGGAAATTGAATCTTTGTTGTAAATATCATGATTCTTATTCTTGTAGCTCTACAATTATGTTCTTGGGGTATTGCACATGTTGATTTTGATATTTCCATTATAGTTAGTAGCTAAAGAGTTTAATGGTAATCATGTTTTGATTTGATCCTACATTTCATTTGAATCTTGGCACTCTTCTCTATATCTCATGCATTCTATCTTTCGGATGTATCTATGAATGTATTGAATCATTTTTTGAAAAATATATGTAACTGTACTTTGAACTTTAATAAGTTCTCGAAAGCCAAATATTTATGTACCTATTATAATTTTTGAATTTCCATGAGTTTGATCATTTTATTTGTAACTAGTTGTACTGTACTTAAATTGGTGGTGTTCATTAACACCTTGCACTCTATAACATCTTAAGTTTCATCTATCCTCAAATGGTATTTGCATATTTTGATATGAGTTGGCACTATTTCTAAAACCTTCTTGAAGGGTGAGATGAGACTTCATCGGTTGTATATTTGAAACGTTTCCTCACACTTTGAATAATGTAGCTCTATTTTCTGCATTTATATATTAATTTTAATGGAATTAATGCTTCATGTTGATGAATATGTCATAAATTTTCTCATATTGAAACATTGTTGCATTGTGTGTACTTTTTCCTTTGAATAGTTCTTTGGATGTGAACTTTAAATCTGTTCTTGTTAAGGGTATTTAAAAATTATGAGCTCACTATGCTTACCGATATGAAAATTGGATGCTTTTTATTTGAAATTTGAAACTATTATAGTTCCATTCTCCTTTTCTGGAAGTGGTGAAACACTTTGAACGTGATGTGAATTTCTTCTTATCTTTCAATCTGTACTTTCATATTGTGAACAAAATTCTACTTGCATCCATACTTTATGAAACATTGGTTTTCATGAATGCAGTTTTCAATAATTGCTTCATAACAAGTAGTTTATGTTCTTGATGACATTTACTTGATAAATTATTCTTGATGTCATACTTGTAGGTCATTTTTTTATGAATTGATGAATTGGAAACTCTACTTGATCTTATGAATTTAATTTAGTACTTTTTGCAACCTTTCTTTAACTAAGAAACATTCCTTTTCTGGTCAACTTCAAAATTCATGATGTGGAAATGAGTATCTTCAAAAACTTTTATTATTTCCTTTGTAGCATCTTGGTATAAGAATCAATGCATCCTGTAACTTTACACTGATTGGAATATATGATGTCTAGAAAGTGGACAAGTAGTATTTGTATTGATAATACAACAACTTATTGAATTTTTCTTGGAACATGAAATTTGTTGTGTAACCTCTTGTGATTAAGTGTTATGATGATTATGATATCGAATCATAAATTTCTTATGTACTCCCTTAATTGATCACTATACCTTTCCGTTTAAAAAAACTTTTATTTTAAGATTTGTACTCTTGTACTTTGATCATTGTGGAAAAGGTAGGAATGGATTTTTCGTCTGTATTTTTTAATTTTGTTTTGTGCACTAAATGTAATAAATACTTGATAGTACAAAATTTAAATTATATAAAATATTTTTCTTTCTTCAACTTCTACATGCACCTGCAAACTTAAGAAAATAATTAGAAAATAAAAGGGTATCAACATCTCTCGTATTCCATAGTGACTTTTCTTTTCTTCATTTTCTGTCATGATTCTTAGAATCACATGTGCTTCTTCAAGACAGTAATTTCTCAAATATGTATTAAATTTAATGTACCTCAAGCCTATTAAATTCAAATGATTCATTTTCATGAAAGCGATAGGATAAGAATACAGATTAAACCCTGAGCTCAATAAGCGACAACCTTCTAGTTCTTTTTCACATACATTGATGCAAGTGAAGATAATGTAGAAGAAGATTAAGGTGAAGGAAGATGCAACTAGATGAAGACCAAAATAAGACCCAAAAGGAAATGATGGGTTTCTTCTATATTCCTTTACTTTTATCTTTGTGTACATGTATCTTTTACTTCAATAATAATAGGTTACATACCACATATTGTGTGGGAAAACTTAAATTGTATCTCTTTATGAATAAATGAAATTGTATTTTGTAATTGAGTTGTCTATTTCCTTTTGCATTTGATTACTATACATGATAAGTGTGGAATGAACTAAACAACTCAAAACATAACTAACCTCATTTAAACATAAATAACTAACAAGAATTAATGTACATGTAATTGATAATGTACCTTCATCCATGCAAACAACAACTATTTTTTCTTTTCTAGAGTCCAAATCCTTAGGTCTGCAGTTGTTTCTACCTTTATCAAGGTTGTACTTTAGTTCTTTGGAACATTTTTTCAACTTTGATGAATGTGAACATGGATTGGAAACATACGTGAGGTGTTGCATTTTACAACAACACACATAGATGCATTTTGCTTTGTTGATTTACTTACTACATTTTAAAACCTTTAAGAAACTATGTCTCCCGCTAGGTTAGGTCCATCACATCAATGCCTTCCGTTTAAAATGAAGTTTTGAGTTTCCCATTTTTCCCAAGTGTAAAAATTGTCAACATTTTTGGCGATCTTGTGGGGAAATATTCCTACTATCTGAAGACCAGTACCTTGCTCTTTTCCATTGGGCATGGAGTCAAAAACATATAACCAAAATCTACCTTTTTAAAAAAGCTGACCACTCTAACTAAAATAAAGCTAGGAAAGGATTTGGTAAACCAGATCATGTGCATAAAATTCACTTATTAAAATTTAAAGCATTACAAGTGTACATGAACCGCACTTATTGATAAGGAAATCCTACTCTAACCGAGAAGTGAAAAGATATTCAATAAAAATGTTTGAGAAACATACCATTCAATAAATAGAAATTTATTCTCCATTCACTTTGAAAGCTGAAATGAATTGTGCTCTTTTCAAGAAAAAATCATATAAGGATCACTCCATATTTGATCAAACTTTTTGTGGTTTTACGGCTTTTCACGAATAGCATCCCATTTCAGCATATTGTCTCCTTCATTATAAATTCTTAACTTATTCTTTTTATCAACCATTCTCGTGATTTGTTTTTCATTTTTCTCCATATTCAAGTGATTTTGACCTCTTAGCTCTTGTAGTTCCATTATTTCTCCATAATGAACTGCATTGATTCATTCTCAAGTAATTCCATATGATGTAGTAAATATAATTCGGGAAGCTCAATTGAAATAGGGATTATTGACTCATGACCATAAAAAAGATTCTATGGCAAATTAACAACCGATATTTTAGGAGTCACTCTATCAGCCCAAAGAGCTCAATTCAACATTAGTTACTAAGCCCTTTGGTTTTCCTTCATTTTTCTTCTCCGATAATATTGAGCATAATTTTATTAGTATTTTCAGCTAATCCGTCACCTTGGGGATCTTGATTAGATGAATTAATTAGATAAATATTGTGCTTAATATCCCAATCTACTACCTTTTCTCTAAGGAAAGATAAGGCATTATTTGAAATGATAGTACCTAGAACATCAAATGTGTAAATGATACCTTCATAGAATGATAATATTGAAGTATCACTAGCTTCTTTTAAGGCCACTACTTTAGTCCATCGAGTAAAGTAATATGTGGTAGTAAAGATCCAATTGTGTCCTTGTGATGATGGTTGATTTATCATGCCCATGAAGTCAAGATCCCACTACATGAATGGATGATCCACTAAAATAGTCTGTAAAGGCACCGAAGTTAATCTTTTATTTTATAACAAAGAAAACACATTTCTTACAGAGTTTTTAATCCATTTGAAACAATCCTTGAATAGGATAGGCCAACAATAACCGAATTTCATAATTTTAAGAGTTGTAGTACATGCTAAAAAATGACCTCATGTAGGTCCTTTATGAAATTCAAAGATTAATTGCTGCACTATATCATAATCGATACAACCAACAAAACTCCATTGACATCTTTCTTAAACATCACATTATCAATAAATGCATAAGAATGGCCTGTAATCTTAAATACCTTAATTTGTTGTTATCTATACCTTATGGATAAGTACCATGCTTTAAGTAATTGATCAAACCATTCATCCAAACCGATCTTGGAACCTATGTATTGAATTCAGTTGTTGATTTTGCAGGCTGTACTAAAATTTCAAGTCATTGGTATGAAACTATATGAATCTAATGAATCTATAGCCAACTATTAATCCATATCAGCAATAAAATGTTCACATAGTCCTTTTTCCTCATATTGTTTTAGCAACATAGATTTCAACATCGTACTCCATAACCTTTGTAATCTAACCTACTCATTTTCTTTTAGTTCCTTGTTCAACAGGAACACTTTAACACTTGGGTGAGAGACTAGAACATGAATCTTGTTATTTGAAATCATGTACTTGAAGTTTTTTAATCCTCTAACTATAACAAGTAATTTTTTTCAAGAAAATTGTACCATGTCTCGTAGTCATGTAAGCTCTTCCCGAAGAAAGTAATGGTATGTTTTATGTTCTCTTCATTAACCTCAATCAATAAGGCTAAAATATTTTCAGCTCCTCCAAGTGCATACATTGTGAAATCCTTATCAAAGTTTGAAATTGCCAAAGTAGGAGCTTGTGAAATAGATAATTTAATAGCCTCAAATCCTTTTCTTCCTTTGCTGGTCCAAGAGAAAGTTCTTCCTTTTTTAGTGTGATTGTTAATGGTCTGCCAATGCTGAAAAATATGGTAAAAATATTCTAACAAAGTTGATTTTTCCCGAGAAAAATTTATAATGCCTTATATGATGAGGTAGGGGACGGTTGTTAAATTCCTTCAATTCTAAAAGGATCAAAAGTTAATAATTTCTTAGAAAAAATATGTCCAAGTAATTTATCTTCATGCATTGAAAAAAAGACTTTTGGGATTCAATGAGATTCCAAAATGCCCGCACAACTTAAAAGTCTAGCTTAAATGCATAAGATGAGCATCAAAATTCTTTTAAAATATAGTAACATCATATAAATAATCCAATATGCATTTATTCAAGAGTCTATGATTATCCATATCCATTGCACTTTGAAATGTTACACCGACATTAGAAAGACCAAAAGCATTCTATTATCGGTGTAAGTACCCCACTTTTTGGTGAAGGCCGTCTTGTATCTATTTTCATCACATAGAAGAATCGATTGTATCTCTTTGTAACCATCTAACATGGACAACCTATCTTAACCTCATACGGTTCTCAAATTCTTATCCATATTGGGAAGTTGGTAGTGAGATTTTAATGAATACTTATTTAGATATCTCAAATCCACACACAACCTGGATTTCACCATTATTTTCCGAACATGCACTAGATTGACTACCCAACTTGAATGCTTGACTAGAAAGATAATATACGATTCAATCATCTTAGATAAATATTTCCTCATCGATGGTTCAATTTCGGGATTTACAAGCCTTTTCTTACGCCTACTAGTTTTGAATTTGGCTATAATTATATAGTATGTTGTGTCAAACTAGGACCAAAACCTTAAAGATCATGGTATTTCGAAGAAAAAACATCTTTAAAATATTTGCATAAACCGACAATTTTTTTTTATAGCTAAAGAACATACCTTGCCAATCTAAACAATTTTACCTTCATCAACTAATATCTCTTTGTAATTATCAACATGCATTAAGATATTTCCTTCATCTTTTCTAACTTGATCATCAGAACTAAAAATGCCTTGTAAAGTGACATGTCCTTGAGGCAACTTGTTTTTCTTCAGCTATACAATTTGATCACAATATTGGTGTTGTAATTTTTCTTGATTAACTACAAAAATTCAGCTTCTTGCTGAAAATTTTTATAGATATATTTTTCATCTTCGAAAAACTTACAAATTTTCTTCATTATTAGGCACTAAAAATATGATGCTAAGCTTAATATGTGGCTATATTTTTTCATTTTCAATTTGTTCTAATGATGAGTGTCATCAATCCTTTTCATTGATAATATCAATCTAGGGTTGTTTTCCGATGACTATATGTAATAAGAGAAAATGATCTTTAGAAAATAAATCCTTCAAACACAATCCAAATTTTCATAAAATAAATAAAACATGCAGAAATGGAAAGTCATACTTGCAAAAATGAAAGAGCACATTTGTAGAAATCAAACTTGCATGAAAGAACACAAAATTGCATAAATGAAATGACACTTATAGAAATGTAATTGTTGAATTAAAAAAATGAAAAATAAATAAGATACCTGTAGGTTCACAAAAAAATAATACCGAAAGAAGGATTACATAACATAAAATCAGAAATTCACAACAAAAGGAAAATACAGAATAAATATATGAACATAAAATATTGATCCATCTTCCTTGGAATGAGTGGCCAGCTCATTCCTTGGAAGATGACTTAATTCATAATTACAAACTTTAATTCAAAATGTCTAGAATAATTTCATTCACAAGATTGGAGAGAAAGAACGTATATTCATTTCTTGGTACAAGATTACATATAATGAGTGTGGAAGATTGCATTTATAATTCATGCATCCAACCAACTCCCTAATTTGGGGAATACAACACGATCTTCTCTTTACGTAACTCCTAACAACTAAGATCTCAATCTCCATAAAATATGGAGAGGGAGTTGGAGTCAAATTCTTATCTAGATATTTTGGAAGATGTAGTCCCAAATATTCTCCTTAATTTTTGGTAACAAGAATCATAATGATTTTATTCTCCAAGTTTACTTAGTACACAAACCGAGAACTAACCTCCTATTCTTTGGTGGATTTATTCAAAGGAATAACTATGAAAATAACTTCTTTAAAACAGTCTGAATAAATATCCATAGTTGACTATGTGATTCCAACGGTACACAAATATGTGTTTCTCACAAATGATGATTGTTGTACGAAAACAATGGAAGAAATTTTTTGTTCCAAAATTCACTATGAAGAAAAAACTCTCTCATATTTTCCATTCGACTTTTTTGTTTCTCCATTGTGGAACTTTTAGTGCTCGTTTGATGTACTTTTTCCTTTGACTGAAACTCAATAAAAGTTAGATTAATCTTTAGTGGTAATACCAGTAGAAAATATAAATCATATTTTGGTTCAATACATTTCTATAAATAAAAATGTCTGTCATTGGATTCTCGATTATTCACAATTCCTACGATTCCGTAGCTAACTTCAATGATTCTAGAGGTAACTAAAAATAATTATAACTTTTGCATATGATCTCGATTGAAATGAATATTTTTTTAAACTTGCATAATTTTTTGAGAGGAATATGAATATTCAATAATATTTGAGTTTAAATATACTATTAATGATCAATTTTACTTTCCCAAAACTAGTATTATCTCTTCTTTATGGCTTGCATACATAGGAGTTTACACATTTTCTAAATAATCAATACAATTATTTAACAAAATAGGTAACAAATGACTTCTAAAAGAATGCACAATATATATATCCCAACTAAATCAAACTATAATTTCCAAGATTACATTTGAATCCACTTTTAAAGGTAATTTTAGAAGGATAAAATAATGGTGATTTATGGCCAATTTATGGCCTCATCATTGACCCACACCTAATCTTATTCATGTCTTCATGAATTATATTCTTATATCATCTTCATAGAGTATTATGAGTATTGATCTTATGCATATATGCATTTCATCTATAGTTCAAGGACATGCTCTTGTGTGGATCCTCTTCTGCTGTGTTTATTCTTCTCTCTTTTTACATTTTATAGGTTCTTGTGTGGAGGTTTTCTGTTTTCCCTTTATTTTTAATTTTATTGTAGGTTATTGTGTGTAAATCCCCTATTGCACCTTTATTATTTTTATAAAGACCTTTGGCATTAGTTATTTTTGGGACTCATCCTATCTGCTATCCTTTATTTTGATTAGAGCAGGTTCTTGTGTGAAGAGCCTCTGTTGTGCCTTTATCAATAATGTTGGACATCATAGAGCAACATAGACTATTTTAATGAGAATTTACAACATAAAATCAACCTATCCAAAAATAATCCTCATAATAAAATGGATTGTTTGATCCAACCTCATATTTAAAATCAAAATGCATACTTCATGTTTCTCCTTCTCTTCCACACATAAGCTCATGCATGTCCTTATGAATGTTGCTTATTCATGGCTTCCCATAAATTAGACTCCAAAAATTTTATTACAAAGAGGTGCACATATTTTCAATATTTTTAAGTAGGGGAGATATGAATTTTATTTTTCCTTCTTTGGACATCTTAAAAGTGGATCTAGCTATAATAAAAAAAACTTACAAGAAATTTTAAAAATAAAATAGTAGAACTAAATAACTTGATCAAACCTCTAGTTGTCCTTGTTTTTCTATTGATAACATAGTCAAATATGTTGAAATAGTGTAGAGAAGGAAGCCAAAAGCTAACCATTGATCACTTTTGAAGAAAATATACCCTTTATTTCCCTTTGATTGGTCACCAAGCTGGTTTTCCAATCAATACTTTTGACATTTTTAGAATTTGTTTTTTTTTCTTTGGAATTCTAGCATGAGAAAGATTAGAGAAAAATTGATCCATGATTAGACTATATTCATTAATGCAAAGTCTGTGTAAAATATGAAGCAATGTATGATATATCATAGAAAACCTCTTTGTATATTGTTGGTGCTTAGAATAGTCTCGCCCCATTTGTGCCTTTGAAAATTTATTGATTTACGGCCTCTGTCATTTTCTACTTCCCGTGTTGTGCTTGGTTAGACACATTTTTCCATTTTTAATCTTCTCCCGGCTCAAAGATCATTTATGGGTCCATATTTATCTCCTTGTTTCTTTGTTCCTCTGGAAAAGGTCTGTATTTTGAGTCTCCCATTCTCTGTTCCTTCAAAACTTACGTTTTCCTATTCTCTCTATTTTCCATAGTCAAGATCTGTTGTCCTTTTTATTTTTGCCCTAGATACTTGAAGAAAATGAATTGATGTGTCCTTGAGGAATGTATTTGAGCCTTGTAACATTTTTAAACTCTCTTTCCTTGGAGAAAATTTCATTCTCGGGCTCAAATGATCATTTTCTATATTTTACGATTTAATGGGCATTTCTCCCAGTCAAATTTGTATCCTTGCATCAATAGGAAACATGGCCTCTTTTGGTTTGGCTCTGGACCAGCGCCGGGAGGACATGTGGAGGGTTGGAAGGAAAGAGACACATGGAGGCTTCTGCTAGGTTTCCCATACTTAGTCTCTTTTCAAAAAGTTTTTGGGATGTGTGGAGGAACAACACTCATTTGATTTACTTTTGGTTTGGAGGACGTCAGGGAGACACTCATTCCCTAGAGATTTTTTTTAGTGGGTCAAAGCATATTTGGTCCCACTTTTTGTAGAGCAACTATGTCTAACAACCAAAACATGGGGAGACACATATAAAATGACCAAACATGCATTTTTAAGAGGCTATAAATACCAAGGTGCGGGGCATCTAGAATTTACCCGATTTTTGAATTTTTATAGTATTTTTGAATTATTTATTTACTAGTCGATTTAAAATATTTGTGGCCACAAAGGATGTTTGACCCTAGTTGGATGGCGAGACAAGGACATGTGGTGAGCCCGCGCTCATTTAGGGTCTTAAACTTGGGCACCATTTTGAAGAAGTGCCATGAGGACACTTGGAGGACTCCGCTCACTTTACATTTTTGCTTGGAATTTTCAACGGCCAAGGAGAATACCTCAGATCTTGACACATGGCACCTTCCGTTGAGCTTCAAGCCTTCAAATAAATTTTTCTAGGGTATGACACATGGTGAGACTGTGCTCATTCAAGGTTTCAAATTTTAGGGACCGTATAAATATGTGCCATCATGACAAGTGGTAGTTTGAAAAGTCATAAGGGGTGGGGAAGTGGACCATGAGGGTAACTTAAAATTTTTACCTCCTTACCTCAAAAGGGTTAAAATATCAAAAATGGCCTACAAGCCCGACAAAAGAAAAAGTCAAAGTTTGTTTTTGGTCAAAGGGGTGGGAAGGCGGACCATCGGGGCAGAAATTTTGCCTCTTGTATTCAAATGACTCAAAGTATCAAAATAGCCTACGGGCCCAATGGAAAAGGTCAAAGCTTTCTCCAGTCAATGGCGGAGGTGCAGGCTTTCGGAGGAAAAGTGAAATTTTTTCCCTTTGAGGGAAAAGGAGTTAAAGGCATAAAAGGACCCGGGGTTCCGCTAGGACCCACATTAGAAACTTGAAGCGGAAGGGTGGAGCTATGGGGGAAACTTGGAAAATTTTCTTTTTCCAAAAAGAGGGTCAAATGGCATAATTTTTCCGTGTTTCCTTTGGGACCCACCTTAGGACATGTGTCAGGCCCATTTTTAAGAAGCAAAGGTGTGGAGCAAAATGTAAAATTTTTACATTTTTTCAAAGGGTAAAAAAAAGTCAAAAGGAAGCCCCGAGCCCATTTTTGAATCTTCCACGTGGACGACCCACATTCAAATCAAAGATCAACAAAAGTTGTGTGTCTAAATTTGATTTTCCCCCCATTTTCTACTGTAAAGCTCCGGAAGTATGAGTCTTTATGATTTATTTCTATTTTCTACACGCCAAACAGGGGTGGGTTAATTTTAATATCTAAAGTTTGGTGGGAGAGATATGGAGATGTATTTCGCCATTAAAATGGTTTGACTTTTGGGCTCAATCTGGTTTTCTGTTTTTGTTCTCCTAAGCATGCAATGAGCTATATTTGACAGATTAGGGGTGGAAGTGGTTGGTGAATGGAAGGAAGTGTGATTTTCCAGAGGAAGGAGTTGAATGTGGGAGATATTCGAAGCGATTTTCCCTTGAGCACCTAGTAACTTCTTGCAGATATGATTCCAGGAATTGTGATTGTGATCATGGCGAGCATTGGTTACACTCAATGTATGGGTTTTTTGGGGGAAAATGGGTCTTTTTAAAATGTTATAAATGGCATGAATTCATAGTGCAAATGGTTGGGAGTCTTAGAAAGGTCAAGGACTGTTTTTGTTGCGAGAAAAAGATCGATAGAGCCCATCCTTTTTGAGAAGCCGTCTAAGAAGCCTGTATATCTCTCTTTGTGTCAAATTTAATCATGTCAAGGTGGTTGCAAGTGTACAACCAATGAAAGATTTGATATTGTTCGGAAACTTTCCCTTGTTGATAAATTTAATCAAAGTTGAGTTATTTTGTGTTAATCTTGCGTAAAGTGTATTTATTTCATCTCGAATGCATGCAAGTAGTTTTTATTTTTTCTGTAGCAATATTGTACCTAAATCTAGTCCAATCACATAGGTATCAATCCTTGTGATAGTTTAGTGGCATGTGCAATTTCATTTCTCAGAAGAGCCTTCATATGGGAGTGAGATAAACGGTTTAAAATCACTTTTCTTTCATTTTGTTGACATACATTATCTGTAAGCCTCTGGGTGTACATCAGGAGTGGTTTGGTTTAAATCTTGGTGCTTTATTGGGTTTTCTGACTTAAGCCTTTATGATATAATCCCATAGGTTGTATGAAAGAGTGCTAATCTGGGCCTCCATTGAAGTACATATTCAGTTGAAGAAACTTTTTTAACTTTTTGTGGCATTTTGTTGGTTGAATCTTTCCATTTTGCATAATCTCTCAAGGATCTAGTGATTCAACTTCATCATGTCTCCCCTCCCACCAAAAATATATTAAAAAATATCTAATATTACCCGTACTTCCCTTGTTTTGCTCTTTATACCCACACAAGAAAAAAATACATTTGCTAATGTAGAACAGATCGGGATCCCAAATGTCTTTAGTAACCTTAGCCTTGTGTTGAAAATATATCCATAATTTGGAAGTGACAACTCGTGAGAGTCGGATATGGTGTGTTGATCATATTTTCCCAAGGTCTACTCTATAAAATTTATGCAAAAGAAAGGTATTTGTATCTCCTTTCAAATAACAGAGGTTAAAAAATAGGTTCTCTTACCTTGGTTGAAAGGCACAACCTAAAATAGTTAGGACAAGATCACATCCTTTTAAGGTTCTATCCATCTCTCCACAAATCCAAGTAACAAAGGTACAATTAGATTTCATCCCCGACTACAAAATGACATATATTTATGATCTTTCTACCTCTAAGATCCCCATTTAATTTGTGTTGCTGCTTGGCTTGAAAAGGAGAACAAATTTGGATACCAATACATACTTGGTAACTCCAATAAGATTTCTAAAAATTGTGTAGACAACTTCTAGGTCTTAAAAGCCCAACTTAAATTGTGCATTATCGTGACCACCATAGTAATCTTCAAAGCCAAAACTATTGATATCAGGAGTTGGATTAGTTATGTCTAGAGTTTTTCTAAAAGAGATTTTAAGTATCCATAGGTCCCTCCAAAATTATCCTTGGTTGATACTTTTGGTGCTTAAAAATCTGCATCTTTGGTATAAAAAAACTCTAGAAAACTAGGTTGCAATCACATTTGTTTAGCAACCCAAAAATTGCTAAAATATGATCATTAATTTCCTTTAGATTACACTTAGTCACCAGATGTTAGCATGAACAAAATTGCTTTCCTTTATATTCACAACAATTGCTTCTTTACATTATACAAACATATACAAAAATGAAGAAAGCGAAAGACACGAAAAAACAAAATTTTCTAATGGATATGGTTCAAGGATGGAATCTTGTTATGGGATGAGAAACTAATTTGGATGGGCATATTTATTATGAGTGGTTTTTTTTTCTCTAATGAATTCCCGAATATGGATGGAGTTAATTAGAAATACTACCACTTCATTATTACAAACTAGATAAGATAGTTTATTTACTAAGGTTATGTGCAATAAGATCACTTTGAGCTATTAGTTGATATAAGGGGAATGGTGGTGTTTTCAAGAATGAAATTTGATATTTCATCAACTAGATCTACTTCGATTCAATGTCTTATTTCTACCATTTCTTCATAAATAGAATCTGATTTGAATTATTTATCCATGCCATTATACCTTCTTGATAAAACATGAAAGCTATTTTATTATTAAACACGAGTTATTTTTTTTTGGGGGTGGGTAAATATTCACAATCTAACATTCCTAATTAAAAAATCAAATTTTAATCATAGTGCATGAAATAAATATTAACCTATTTTGGAGAAAATAAAATTTTAAAGCGCCACTAAATAGTTCTTTTCACAGAATTTTCTAAGAGGTATTATATTGTCATTTGAATAGTAGTTTATAAAAATGTGAGTCTCCTAATAATACCATGATCCCAAAAAAATGCCAAAATGAGGAGGGTCGTTAATCCTTTTCATTAATAATGTCAATCTATGGCTGGTGTCTATAGGTGTATGATAAGAGAAACATATATTTGGAAAACAAGTCCTTCAAACACAATCCAAACTTGTATAAAATAAATCACACATGCAGAAATGGAAAGACACACTTGCAGAAATGAAAGAGCACACTTTCCGAAATAAAATTGCATGTGATAAATCACACTTGAATAAATGAAATCACACTTACAAAAATGAAATTTCTAAATTAAAAACAAATGAAAAATAAACAAGACACTGTAGGTTCAAAAAAGAAATTGTACAGAAAGAAATATTACATTACATAAAATAAAAAATTCACAACAAAAGTAAAACTACATAATAAATAAATGAACATAAAATATTGATCCATCTTCCTTGGAATGAGAGACCAAATAATTCCTTGGAAGATGACTTAATTCATACTTACAAATTTTAATTCAAAACCTACAAAATAATTTAACTCAAAGGAATCGAGAGAAATAATGGATATTCATTTCTTGGTAGAAAATTACATATAAGAGTGTGGAAGGTTACATTTATAATTCATGCATCCAATCAAATCCTTATTTTTGGGAGTACAATCTGATCTTCTCTTTATTTCAATCCTAACAACTAAATCTCCATCTCCAAAAAATATGGAGAGAGAGTTGGATTCAAAGACTTATCTAGATTTTTAAAGAAAATTTTCTCCCAATTTTTCTCCTTTCTTTTTGGTAACAAGAATCATAATGATTTTATTATCCAAGTTTACTTATTCCACACACCAATAACTAACTACATATTCTTGGGTGGATTTTTTCAAAGTAATAACTATGAAAATAACTTCTTTAAAATAGTCTCAATGAATATCCATAGTTGACTACGTGATTCAAACAATACGCAAATATGTGTTTCTCTCATATGATGATTTCTATATAAAAGAATGGAAGGATATTTTTGTTCCAAAAGTCACTATGATTAAAAACGTCTCTCAAATTTTCCATTTGAATTTTTGTTTCTAATTGTGGAACTTTTGGTGCTCGTTTGATACACTTTTTCCTTGGACTGCAACTCAATAAAAGTTAGATTTCTCTTTAGTGGTAAGACCTGTAGAAAATATGAAGGAGGTTTTTGTTCAACACATTTCTATGAACAAAAAAATCTCTCATATTTTCCATTGGATTCTTTGATTATTCACAATTCCTCATTCCATAGATAACTTTAATGATTCTAGAGCCAACTAAAAACAATTATAAGTTTTGAATACGATCTCAGATTGAGATGATTTATTTTTTGAACTTGAATAATTTTTTGAGAGGAATATGAATATGCTATCATATTTTATTTCAAATATACTGTTAATCATCAATTCTACTTTTCCTAAAATTAGTATTATCTCTTCTTGATGGCCTACATACACAAGAGTTTAATCTTTCCCAAATAAACAATAAGATTAGTTAACATAATAGATTAAAAAAGACTTATGAATAATGAATAAGATATATATCCTATAATCCATCTCAAGAAAACTATAAGTTCCAAGATTACATTTAAATCCAATTTTAAAGGTAGCTTTGGAAGGATAAAACAATGGTAGTTTATGACCAATTTATGGCCTCCTCATCTTGCACTTCAAAGCTAGCTCCAACTGCTGCAAGTCTATCTGCATGTTTATTTTCAGCTCTTAGGACTGATTGAATGTTAAAAGCTTGAAAATCATCCATCAAATCTGAAATTCTATGCTTATAAGATTTCAGAAATGAATTCTTACAAACATTATAGTTATTAACTTGGTTTATAACTAATTCAGAATCACCATAAACTTGTAACATATTGATTCCTCTATTTTTGGCCCATTGTAGGCCATGAATCAATGCTTCATATTTAGCTATGTTACAAGTACATGAAAATTGCAAACTTAGAGTTGAAAAATACCTCTTATTTCAAGGGGAAGTAAACATCAAACATACACCTTGTCCTATAGTTTTCTTTGCTCCATCGAAATGAAGCTTCCATAATCCTTATGTTGTATTTTCTATATTGGATAGCAAAGGAATAGGTGTCTCTTTCTTATGAAGATGGTAAATAATGAATAATCCTTCATCTAATTCTTTCTAAGGATAATAAATATGTTCTTCTTGAATTTTTTTGTCCATAAACAATTTAGAGACACTATCTAAAGCAAAAATATATTTTTATCATCAAAATCAATCGATCTATGGCTACATAATTTTCTACAGTATTTGGAACATGAGGCACAATATGAAATCTAGATAAAGGATCTTAATTCACTATAACTTTAGTTCCATACGTTGTTATAAGGAATAAAAAGGACCAATATAAAGAAATATAACCACATATATTATTTGTAAAATCTCTTGATAAGAAAATAGTAACGTTAGAAGGTAGATCTACAATAATTACATCTTGTAAAATTGAAACATTAGGACAAGCATGTAATGTTACCTTCAAATTTTTGATGACACCAACTATGTCGATTCTTGTCGTCCCATCAAACTATAATACACCCTTTTCTGTTGGTTCATATTATAGGCCCAATTTTTCTACAATTTCTTTGGGCATGACTATGTTGCTTGCACCACTGTCAACCATACAATTGTGAACTAAATGATCACCAATAATAAGAGAAAGATAAACAGGTGGTGGTTTTTTCATATCATATATATTCAGTACTTTATGTACCATCAATTTAACTTCTTTCATGCGATCTTGATCAACTATGGAAAGGAACGTATCATATTTATAAACTTCTTTCTTTCCTAGTTTGGAAGAAATGTGCAACTTAGCAAGCTCATGAGCAAGTAATTCTTGTTGTCTTGGAATACTCAAAGCATCCCATAAAGAAAATTTGATATTGTGCTTTTTCATAGCCTCAAAAACTTTAAATGAAGTCACAAACGGTTTAAGAGTAAGCTTGAGAAAAAATTGATTATGCTTTTGTAGCTTTAGAAATTTGAGGTATGCATAACCATCTAGGATCATGTTGAAGTTATTATTTCTTCTCTTTAGGGGCTGAACTTCTTGCTTTTTTTGAGATGAAACATGACTATTTGTTTTTTTTTCGGTAAATTTAGGTAAAACTTGTCATTTCGTTGTTTTTCATCATCGTGAGCCTTTTCGAGACCGAGTAGTAACAATAATAAAATATTCCTCACTAGATCTAACCAAATTATGTTATGGTGGTTTTTGAGTCTGAGCACCTTTCTCCCCACCCTCCATCGAGGCATGAATAATGTTTCATATTGTGGTTATATAACAAGACTTAAATTCATGAATGCATTTAGACAATTAGCAGTTGTATGAGGCTGATTGCAAGGTGAAAAATGCTCTTATGAAGCCATGTTGATTGGTACAAGGGAAATAGATGAGATGGGAAGTTTATTATAAATTTTTATTTGTTGATAAGGCCGCATATAATTTGGATTTATTTGGTATGGCTACCTATTTTGTTGATAAGTGCTTTGATAAGGCTTACTAGGTTGATCCAATTTATTCTCATTTGATGTTAACTTGTTTCCCATGGTCTATAAGACCTTAAATATGTCATCTTAAGGTGATGTAACAATCAAATATATTATAGTAATAAGTTGTGGAATAGGTCTCAAATCTGCAATAATATGCATCGGGGACCTAAGAGCTAATTTACCATCCTAAATAAGGTTGTTTTAAGCTCTAATAGTAATGTCATAAGCTGTTGGAAGTATAGTTCCCCCATATACGTATCAATGCTACAATATCATTGTTTAAGGATTTGAGATAGAATAAAAATGCATAATCAACTCGAGGCTTAAAAGTGGTTGGAATTCTTTCCCATGTTCTTGTAAATCTGATGTTAAAACTAGCCATAAATTCGTGAGGATCTCTCTTAATAGTTGAAAACTATTCTATGAGGGATAAATGATTGAAATTATCTTGAATTTTTTTATGTAATTGATATCCCAATTCATCCCAAGATAATAAAGTCGTTATTGGTAACATTTTGTACCATTGCAAGGCTTGTCCTTTAAATAATGCAGCTAAAAGTATTAAAGCTACATCTTCATGAGTAATATTATGAACTAAACAAAGGGCTACAATGTATTAAATATAGTCAACATGAGTAACATGATTTTCACCAATAAATGAGGGTAAACCTTTTAAGGAAGAAACAGGTATATCATGATAAATAGGAATTAATAAGGGGCTGCCATTATTAAAAGGTACAAAATTTATGGGTGGTTGCGGTGGTTTTTGAGCCATTGGAATCAATGGGATTTGAACAACAAGATTGATACATGGTGAAGTAAGGGGAGGAGGGTTGTCAAAATCGGGCCTATTATAGGGTAAGGTATTTCAACTCTTCTTCTTCTTAATGAATTTAAAGGAAAAGAAACAAATCTATGAGGAAGTCCTCATACCATTGATCTTGTAGTCACCTTAGGCACGTAACATGCTGTAAAAATGGCCTAAAATAAGCCTTACAGAGTCGCCAAATATTTATTATGAATGGATGTATTCAAAATTCTCCTTCCAAAAGTGTTATTTTCTTTGCTTTAAATCTTCTCTAAATTTTCTCCAAATCTGATCCATTTCCAAATCTTCTTTAAATCTTCGCTCATCCATGTCCCACCCTAGATGAGTGAAAACATCAGTGTTCTAATCTTTTTTTCCTTCACTTCTTCTGATACAATGGAAACACCTTAGGGTTTTGGGTATCACTATGTTGAGGTGAGTCTCAGGATTACATCATTGGTTCCTTATTGATGTATCCTAAACTAATTTTGGGGTTTTAAGGGTAAGACAATAGCTTTAACTAAAATTTAAAATGGGATGATACATCAAAATTATTGAGGGCTTTGATCAAGTACATGACTAATATCTTGAGAAACAAATTGATGAAGCATGATCCAATGGGTTTCATTTTGATCCTAAGGCAAACACTTTACTGTTGAGTGATAAATCACAATAACATTGCAACTAACATGCACACTAAGACTATGAAAAAATAATAAATTTGTAGTAAGGAAAGATAATAATTTAGGGATTTAACATTCACAAGAATTAATAAAATATATACACCACTGTAAATAATTGGAAAAGGCAAAAACAATTTCTCATTTAAGCGCATAGTTGAAAAAATTGCTTGAGACTCAGACATCCAAACAATCCTCCTTTGTGCTTTGCCAATGTACACAATATATAGTAAAAATATTCACCCATCCTCCTAAAAATAGGTGTGTAGTCTGAACTCACCCATGCATTCTTATTTTAGCCTTTATTATGAATAAATAAAGTGATAGAATAAGCATGTTGTTTTCAATGAGGAAATATAATCCTCTAGTGCAAAAATATCAAAGTGGAGTTGACCGCAATAATTTGGAAACAATGAATAAATTTGGGTGAATATTTTTGCTAATAATAGCCCTTTCTTGATGTGAAAGTCTTCTCCAATGTTCATGAAACTTCTGTCATATATCTTTCATGTGATTTTATCCACTTGTCGGGATATTTTTGCGTTATTGTGATAATATGTGAAAATTCACTCCTATGCAAAAAGAATTCATTCAAAGATCAATACTTAGCAAAAATCATTCATCTTGACCTATGGAAAAGACCTTTTCACATGTGTAAAACAATAATTCCTCCTTCTTATAGATAATAAAGTTTTTATGAAAATCAAGGTAATTTAAAAATTGTCCCTTTCACCGATCTAAGAGACACACTTATGTTGACCTCCTTCCATGTATCTCTGTCTTCTCTTAGAAAATTTTAAGGTAATTTTTATTAAAGTGTAAGGTAAGAAATTTTTATTTCAATAATCCCATTATTGGCCCCTCCTTTTGACTTGGGCATGACATATAGTGATCATTGTTCTTTTTTTGATGTGATCATTGCACATAATAAGGTTTCGGTCTAGAAAATATTGTTATGGTTTAAAACATAAGATAAAGTCAATATAAATAATAATTCAAATGGGAATCGGTCCCCTCGGCCATGATGAATCACCCTCGTGATTTTTTTTTGGTCCTTAACTCAAGGAAAGTTAGGTTTTCTTTGCATTGGTGACATGTTGCTCATTCTTTAACCCTGGTTAAGTTGGAAGTTTTTGATGGCCATTGATCATGTACATTGTAATAAAAACTCACAAACTTAACCCATTGGGTGAGTTGAGGAGATAAAATGAATTTCAAACCCTAACTGTGATCATTTTTTGCTCCTACGGGAATAGGCGAAGCCATGGAAAATGTTTTCTAGGTCGCCGTGATATTTCTTCTTCCGATTGTTTAAAATTTGCAAGTTTTGCCTCTATGGGCTTTGGGTGTGAATACTTGGACTCTCTGTCATTTTCTAAGACTCTATTTGAAGTTGGTCGCCATGAAATTTTTTTGACCTTATTTCAAAGCTCTACGGTTCTATGATAGAAATGGTCGTCATTTTCTATAAGAAGTTAAAACCCAGTTTGAGAACATTATATACACAATTTTCTTGAGCTTCTTTTGTACCTTCTTACCCGCTAAAACTTTTATGTTTCATTTCGTTTTCTAGCTCTATGATGACACTCTTGAGCTTAAGTCAGTTTTGTATCTTTGTTTTAACTCCACTATTGACGAATCTCTCAAGGTTTGAATGAAACATGACCCAAAATGGTGAGTTATGAACTATGTATTTAATTTCTCTTTGTAAAATGATGACAGTCTTTCATGGCCATCATATAAAATTATTTATCCTGGTTTCATTTGTTCTTTTCTCTAAAAATTCATGAGGGTTTTTCTATTTGAAGATTTGTGTTTCTCCATGTAATAAGTTTTAGATCTAGTCATTTAATGATAGGGGTGTCTATTTGTGAAGGAAAATCTAGAAATTTTAAGGTCTCGTGTTATAATATATTTTGTAAGTGTTTTCTAAAATACCATAATGTTCTTAAAGAAGATTGTATTTGAATCGAATATGATTTTCTTGTTCGAAAACAAATAGGTATTTTTCTCTTTGCTTAAGTACTATAAACATCTTCCATTGATGAGTTTTGAGTTCTCTCTTTCCATTTTTCAAACATCCCTGATTTGGGTTCGAGTTGTTTAATGTTTTGAAAAATCTATTTTTTTCACTTCACCTCAAGTATTTTGTTCTTTGCAAAACATGGCTATTATGAATTCTTTGAACTTTGATAGAATGGTTTGAACTAACTTATCCTTTCAAGAGCATCATTAAAATATCGGCATTTGTTGAAGCTTTATTTAAAATATCATGATTTTTATTCTGTAGCTCTACAATTTTTTTACTTTGGTATTGAAAACTCGATTCTAATATTTCCATTATATTTAATAGCTCAAGACTTTAATGATAAGATTATTTTTATTTGGTCCTGAATTTGATTTGAAGCTTGACACTCTTCTCTATATCTCATGCATTCTATCTTTTAGATGTAGCTATGAATGTGATGAATCATTTTTGAAAAATCTTTGTAATTGAACTTTAAACTTTAATAAGTTCCATAAATCCAATCATTTATGTCCCTATTATACTTTGTGAATTTCCATAAGTTTGATCATTATATCTCGCAACTAGTTCTACTTGTTCTTAAATATGTGGTTTTATTTAATACCTTGCACTTTGGAATTTCTTAAATAACCTTCTTAAAGGGTGAGATGAGACTTCACCGGTTGTATCTTTGAAACTTTACCTACCTCACCGAAAATGTAGCTTTTTTCTCCTACATTTATAGATTACTTTGAATGGAATTAAAGCTTCATGCTAATGAGTATGACCTATTTTTTTCATACTTAAACATTTATGCATTGTGTATGATTTTGGCTTTGAATATTTCCTTGGACCTAGACTTTGAATATGTTCAGTTAAGGGTATAGAGAGCTTTTGAGCTCATTGTGCTTACCGATCCGAAAAGCTGGATGTTTCTTATTCGAACATTAAACCTGTAAAGGTTATGTTCTCCTTTCTGGAAGTGGTGAAACACTTTGAACTTAATGTGAATGTCTTCTTATCTTTCAATATGTACTTGCATATTATTAAAAAAGCGTACTTACATCCCTACTTTATGAAACACCGACATGTAATGGTTTTCTTGAATGCACTCTTCAATTATTGATTCATAATAAGTTGTTTCCATTCTTGATGACATTTAATTGATAAATTATCCTTGATGTAATACAACTAGTGCATTTGTTTTATGACTTGATGAATTGGAAATGGTGCTTGATCTTCTATATTCAATTATTTACTTTGTTCAAACTGTCTTTAACTTAGAAACATTCCTTTTCATACTTTAGCTTCAAAATCCATGATCTATAAATGATTATCTTTGAAACTTTTATTGTCTCCTTTATTAAAATATTTGTCTTAGAATGAATGCATCCTGTAAATTTACACTTTGATTGGAATTTTTAATTTCTAGAAAGTGGAAAATTTGCACTTGTATTGATAATTCAACAAGTTATTGAGTGTGTTCTTGGAACCTGAAATTTGACTATGTAACCTCTTTTGATTTAGTTTGATGATGATTATGATATCTGAATCATAATTTTTTTATGTACTCCCTGAATTGATCATTGTACCTTTGCCCTTTAAAAAAATTATTTTAACATTTGTAATATTATTTTGGTCATTATGGAAAAAGAATGAATGGATTTTTATTCTATAGTCTTGAATTCTATTTTGTGCATTGAATGCAATTTATACTTGATAGTATAGAATTTAAATCATGAAAGATATTTTTCTTTATTCAACTACTACATGTACTTGCACACTCAAGAAAATAATTAGAAAATTAATAGGCTTTCGGACTCTCTCATATTCTATAGTGACTTTTCTTTTCTTCCTTTTCTGTCATGATTCCGAGAATCACATATTATTTTGCAAGATAGTAATTTCTCAAATCTAAATAAACTTTGATGCACCTAATTCCTATTGAATTCAAATGATTCATTTGCATTAAATTGATAGCATAAGAATTCATATTAAACCTTGAGCTAGATAATTAACAACCTTCTTTTTATGTACTTTTGGTACCATTATGTAATGGAAGATGATTGAGAAGAAGATGAAGGTAAATCAAGCCACAACTTGATGAAGACTAAGAGAAGAACCAAAAGGAAATGATGGATTTATTCTATATTCATTTTCTTTTAGATTTGTGTACATGTATCTTTTGCTTCAATAATCATAAGTTACATCCACGACGACTTGTGTACGAAATATGAAATTGTATCTCTTTATAAATAAATGAAATTACATTCGGTAATTGAGTTATCTATTTCCTTTTGCATTTGATTACTATAAATGATGATTGTGGAATTAACTAAAAAATCAAAATATAATTAATCTCATTCAAACATAAATAACTAACAAGAACTAATATACATGTAACTCGATAATGTACCTTCAGCAATGCAAACAAGAACTACGTTAACTATTCTAGAGTCCTCGCTCCTCGGGTATGCGATTGTTTCCACCTTTATCAAGGCTATAATTTAGTTCTTCAGAGATTTTGGGAAACTTTGATGAAGGTGAACATGAAATCGAAGCATACGTGTGATGTTTCCCATCTAGAAATATAAAAACATAGTAGCATCAAATATTTGACTACGGGAAGGACAAATTTCTAGTTTATGAGATGTTTTAGGGTCTGTTATACACCCCTGCACTCCTTAGATTCCCACAATGTGGGTTGCTATTACTTAAAACATTTAAAAAACTATATTTAATCCCATTAATTAGGTCCATCACATCAATGCCTTCCATATGAAACAAAGTTTAAAGTTGTCCATTTTACACAAGTGCAAATAATGTCAACAATGTACAAGTACAAAAGAAGATTAAATTTCATTTAAAGAGTACAAGTTTCAGTTTTTAACCTCTTTCCAAGTTTTAACCATGCATTTAAGATAGAATAAATAATTCAAGTGTTCATTTCAATCAATGAAAATCCATGAGTCAAAATTAATGGTTTTCATAAAGATACTGGGGTTAATGAAAATGAAATTGCATGTTGTCACCAATTAATCACAAGTGGTTTATAGAAATAAGTATCTCTCGAGATACAAGAATGAGCAACAAATACAATCAAGCTTTCATGAAAGGTTCTTTACTTCACGAAGAAGAGGAGGTTGAACCGAAGTACAAATACCAATAATGCAAGAATGAGATGATGAAAGAAACTTAAGAAAGAATTCACTTGCACTTTTCGGTTTCCAAATGAGATTTAAAACCATAGAGTAATAGATATAATGAAACTATTAACATGATGGAGCAACACGGGATCATAAAATGCAAATATTGAAGAGATCAATTACATGAAACCACGGACATGTTCATTAACAAAATATCACTTTTTGGTAGTAGATACTGATGCATGGAGAATAAGTTTAGTTGATTCAAGAGAACATCATTCATTTCCATTTCATGTTAAGGTTATACCTATTTGAATGTCTTTAAATTAAGATGAATAAGATATTACAAATTGTTTAAAAGGACATTTTTAGTAATACATAACGTATAAGCGAGTTAATGAGTGTACAAGAAATTATAGTTACCATTCATATATATTTCATTCATAAATTACAATGGAATTTGAAGGAAAATCAATTACTTACAAGGTATAAATGAAAGGCTACTGACCTCTAGACAAATTAAAAATTCAAATTTATGAAAAACTATTCTTGGAAAAGATCGAGTATTTAAGGGTTAGGATGTAATTAGTATGATATGTTATACAAGTGAAGATATATTGTTATCTCTCGAAAGTGCACCCAACAGAGAGATGGCAGCAGGTGTTCTAAGTCTAAAAAGATCTCTCTCTCTCTTGTAGATACAATGGGGACACCTTAGGTCTGTGGGTATACCTATTTTGAGGTGAATCTCCGGGGTTAAAAGGTCGGTTCCTTATTGGTGTTCACTAGACTGCTTTCTGGGAGTTTTAGGGTTAGGAGGTGACTGAAAATGAAATAATTGCTAAGGTGATACACCAAATTTGAATAGATAACTTGACTTGAGTGGAATACACAAATGACTTGTGAAGAATTCTTTGTGTGCACGAACCAATTTGTACTTTCTGCAGAATATAAGGGCAAAAACACTTCACTTGCGAGGAGAATCACAACATCATTGGTAAGCTAACATGCACGATAAAACTTGGCAAAAAATAGTAGATCTACTGAGGGGTAAAGTGACTAATCAGGGAATATTGATTCACAAGATTAATACGGGCATACATAAGACTGCATAATAACTTGGAAAGGCAAGAGTAATTCAACACTCATAGGGTAAAACTAGCGAAATTGCTTCAGTACTCATATCAAAAGTTCTTAGGAAAATCTCGAAAAAATCCCCTTTTGTGCTTTGCAAGAGCACAACATATATAGCAAAAGTTCACCCCCTTCCTAAAAATAGACTAAGGCTATACTCGCCCATGTGTCCTAATTTTATCCCTTAAATAAAGGAATAAAATAATACAAACTAGAGCATGTAATAAAATAGGCATTATCAACCTTAGATACAATACAGTCAAAATGAAGTTGACTGTTCTATTTTTAAGAAAGAAAGGTGAATAATTTGCTAAAATTATAAATTTCTTGCTAGGCAAGTCTTCTTTCTTTGCACATGCAAATTCATCATCTTCTCTATTCTGTCATGTTGTGGAGGCATGAAAAATATCATCTCTTGTGTATAGGCAAAAGGATGCAACCTTAGCCATATTTGCAAAATAAAGTGAAGTGGGGACCACCTCCAAGATATACATGCTCGATTTCCTCCACTTTTCTGGATGGTCACACGAGTGACACTTTGCAAATATTTTTGTTTAATACCCCATGTGGGGACCACCTTTGGTTCGTATGGTTTGATGCTGCCACATTGTGGACTTAGGCATTAGCATGTGTATTTGATTAAAGGGGACCACCCTTTGTCTAGCCCACCATGTATATTATTCACCACCCTTGGTCATTGGCACATAATACAAACATTACCTTTTCGGGACTTTTGGCATATAATGATGTTTGATTTTGCATTGGCATTATAGTTTCAGACTTTTGAAAAAGTCCCCTGTAATGATTAATTGAGGGTCTACGTGGGCTGGCCCCCCCTCCATGATGACTCGACCCTTCTAGTCATAGGCAGTGGAAATATAACCTTGGGCTTGGCTACTTGGTTTTTTGTGAGCTCTTATGGCCCTTGATGTTCATCCTTGGTTCCTCTGCCACCGTTGATCTTCTAACTCTAGTTAGGGTTCTCGGCCTGAGCATTTATTCCAGTCGGTGGCGTTTAATTGGGCTTTATCACTTTGGAACCTGTGTGGGCCAATCACCGTTCGATTTGGCACTTGGCATTTGATGAATCATTGATGCTTTACCGTGGGTTAGGGTTTTGTAACCCTAGTTTGATGAAAGGTTTATACACTTGCGAGCTCTGCTTGGTCATTTCATTCATTTTTTTTTCAATTGCAGGTGAAGCCCTGGCAAATTTTTTGCTCACTCTACAACTTTGATGGAAACTTGGAGATCTGGAAGTCTTTGAGCTTGCATACTTGTTATTGAGCCTTGACGCCATAGTTGCTCGACTTTTTCGTATTTTCACGAACATGGAGGTATTTATTTTGTTTTTGATCCTGTAGCTCGACCTTTTCCTCTTTGTATATGATCTGAAGATCATTCTCATCTATTTCTTTGCTGTTGTGATCATGACAAAACTATGACTTCTGGTTTTATGTCTATTTTTTGATTCGGTAGCTAATGAGCTCAACACGAGCCTGTAGAAGGAAGTTGCCACCACTTTTCTTGTTTGCTCGTTTTAGGCACGGTGAGTTCTTACATTGTTTCCTCTTTTCTTTCGGGCTTGAGTTTTCATCCTACAACTCTGGATCTTTTCAAACCTTGGTTATAATATTCATTAAATGAAAATACTTTGTGGGTTCAATCTTTCCTTCTGATGCGGTCCTTTGAGCTCTGACTCGTCATTTGAAATTCGTTAAAGCTCCTTTCTGTGCATTTTTGATGAACTGTTTGTAAACTTGTCTTGGTACTTGGAAGTGTTGACTATTTTGTTTTTCATTCTGATACATGAGCTCTGTTTCATTTCATCTTCCTGTGATAGATGCATATTTGTAATTTATGAACCCTTCCTTCATTTTTAGAGGCAAAATGATTTGTTTTTGAGTATTTTATTCCTGTAGATACATGCTTGACTTGTTGAACTCATTTTGAAGATGTAGTGAGAGAACTTCACTTCTTAGCATTGTTTTTATGATACTTCTTTGCATACCTGTAAAGGTATTTGGAAATGTTTATTGGATACTGCTAAGCTATAACTGTAGATGAATACTTAGCGTTAGCATTTCAATTTTCTTGTGATTCATTTCCTTTTCTGTAATGACAGAACTCCATTTTCATGTAGACTTGGAATGGATCTTGTACCTTCTACTTGCGGTAGTTGTTGGTTGAAAAGTTTCTATAAAGCATAGTGTTAGAAGCTTGACTATTTATGATCTTCCATTGCACCTGTAGCTTTGACATTTCCATTCAGAAATATTTTCTAGAAGCTATAAGGCTGCTCCTTTGATGTAAACATGATAGCATTCCATTATGTATAATGAAATAGATGTTCCTTTTCTAGAAAATGAAGAAAATACTTAATTTCCTTTTCTGAAGTTATAGTAGCAATTGTATTTTAATTTTGCATTAAAATAACATTTATGTTTTTTTGGAAAAGTCCATTTTACAAGGGGAAACTCGGAAATTTTCCCGAATCTGTCTCTCTCGCATTCTTATGATTTGACCATTTCTAAAAGGATATGAACATATCTCTTGCTTGTCTGACCACTTGAATGAAGCTATCCATGCTAGCTTTACTTGATTCATTACAACTTCTATATGTTTCATTTGATCATGATATCAACTTAGAAGTGATGAAACATGTACTTTTCTTGATTGTTTTTATTCCTTTTGAAGCTCAGATAGCTTAGAAAGCAATGTAGTAGCTGAAAAGCATGTGTTTCAATTTTGTTTTAAATCAAAAGTCAATTTTACAAGGGGAGACTCTGGCAATTTTTTTCCAAAATCCTATTTTCTCTCTCCTTTTCCAGATTTTTGATCCAGATTTGCAAAATATCTTCTTATTAGCTCATTCGAAGAGGGCCTTTGAGCTCGACTTTCTTCTGTAAGCCATCTGAAAATGATGTTTGTGCTTCATTCAGTAGATGCTTTCTTCTTAACCAAGTAACTGATTTTCAATCAATGTTGCAACTTGTTCCTGCAAAATTCAAAATGAGTTAGAAATAAATAGGCCTTTTGGCCTCTCTTGTATCCATGTGATTTATTTCTTTTTCCTTCCTTCTTCTGCAACTTTTTCCAACCTCCTTCCAGTGTCATTTACTCATCTGTTTCTTTCACAAGCTGCTTCAGATTCTGCCCTTTTAAATCAACTCTTAGCTTCATTTGACCTTCTCTTTTCAGATTTACTTTATGAACTCTACCTCTTCCTTGTTACCAGCTCATCTGTATTTCTTTGTTTTCCTGTGCCATGTGTTTCTGTACTTATTTCTTTCAAGTACCATTAGATACATCAAATTCAGAATTTGTATTTGCTTTAGAACATGAGTATTGGAATAACATTGTACCCTGAGCTCAATTTGATAGATGCTTCTCTTGTCTTGCAGGTGTTAAGAAATGGAGATGGAAGTGGAAGACGGAAGAGTTGAGATGGAGATGGAAAGGATGAGGAGTGAAGACAAAAGAGAAAAGGCAATGATGGGTTCCCTTTTACTCATATACTCTTGTTCTTTAGCACATGCGATATTCTCATTTCCATGTATATGATGAGTCACTTAGTCATATCCCATGGCTTGTGTGGGAAAGCTTATGATCTCTTATGAATAAAGCATTAAATTGAAATAATGAGTTGATTATCTCTTTCTGCATTCAATTTTCCTTTGATTGTATAATGATGTAGGAAACTCAATATCTCAATAAAATGAATTAACATAAGGGATAACTTGAAGTGAACACCTATAACTCCAGTGGATAATCATTGAATAGAATGTGTCTCTTTGTATGCTATGTGATTATCTTAGCTTCCATTCTTCATTTTGACTCCTTTCTACTATCTCCATTTGGACATTATTGTCACTATTTGTTTGTCAATACTTTCTTGATGGAAGTAGCAAGAAAGGAGTCAACTATAATCTTTTATAGCGAATATGTAAATGCAAACTTATAAATCATAACAACTTTAATTAACATAGAGCAATAAAGCGATAGGCATCAAGATAATAACCGTGAATCTAATTGTCTGAAAAGCGCCACTATGTCTGCTTTGTTCCAAAACTATACACCTTACATATTTTATAATCCGGTGTCTTCATTGGGATAACATGATTTCCTTCGGGGCTTGTGTTCTCTTCTTTGAGGACATTCGTGAGATTGCAGAGACTATGTGAGTTGTTACATTTGTAACAAACACACATAGCTGCAGATTTCACTTAATCTCTTTCAAAAATCAGCAAAAACAAAATAATCGACATAAATCCCTTAGCTTAGGTATACTTCACCAAAGTCTGTCGTTTTGTAACGAAGTTTCGAGTTGCCTATATTTGCACAAGTGTGAAAATTGTCAACATATACAACAATTATGCACTTAAAGGGTAATCTACGAAATTTAAGAGTTCATATACTTCATTATTTGCCTCTTGTTAGCATGTTCACATCCACATGGTCATAAAACAAAATGTAACCACATTTCCATTTTAGTAGCGGAGTTCAAGCTTTCCAAACAAGGACATAGATCATATGCGGCCAAGAAATCACATAAAGGGAGCTCAACTTATAATGAAATAGCAAGTTTTTCCCAACCCAAAGAAACCCCAAAAGGAGACTGAAGTGCAAAACTGAGCCTTAACTCAAATCAAATGGCACCCAGGGTAAGGTTTAGAGACTAAATGAGAAATAAATTAAGACCCAATAGAGTGGCTAATTTTTCAATGCAAATAAACCCAAAATTTAAATGTGAGCAGCAATAATGGTGACCTGTCTATTAAAAATATATAGATTAGTCAGAGATCCTAGAAATGAAAAAAAAATACCCATTGACATTAAAATTAGCACTATGGGTTGAGCCATGAGAGAAAACCCCAATTCGTTTTGAAATATTCAGAGATGGGAAAAACCCAGATTTAAATCTAAAGAAAAACGAGGTATCCCACAGTGGTCATTGAAGAGAAACAAAGATTCAAATAAAAAGAACACACAACTCCAACACACAAATACTCGTATCCCAAGTTTTCTAAATGCATGCTCAGGTAAAATAATAAACATAAACTCCATAGACATGGTCCATTTGTGTAAATGTAAAGCCACATGGGTAAATAAAAGTGAAATACACACTTACCCAGAAAAATTCGTAGCTTCCACTTTTTTCATGGCGACCGAATGGAAGCAAAATAATCCGCGAGTGAAAACATCGATGTAAAGACCACAAGCTCGCTACAGGGTCGATTAATACACACTAAGCTCAAATGTTAATAGTTGGATGTATAACCAGACATCTTAGTTCCATAATGGCAACTATATCAAAATTTCACTAATACCCAGGTTGAACGAGAGCTTTAAAGAAAACAATGGTGACCAAAATCATTTCTACAGACTTCCTCCTACAACCGCCACCTCCAAATGAGCATGAATGAAATAAAAAGTGATTAATATTTCTTACCCTAATTTCTTTTTGTCGCATTCATTTAACCTTACCATAGATAATTTCTTGAACCTGAAGTCAAAATTTGGTTACATTATGCCCACTAATCCATGTGGAAAGGGGAAAAGTTTTACAATGGTTAATCCTATGCTTGATTAAGGTCAAAAGGTGGAGGATTTTTGAATTAACTATTATTTGTGGGGTGATGAAATAATTAAAATTTTACACAAAGGGATGGATTTTATTTTTATTTTAAAAGCTAATAATGTGCAGACAAAAGATGGAAATTCTCCTTATTATTGGCCATGATAAAGGTATCTTTGCCAAGGATTTCAAAGTATTAACCCATGCACTTGGATAAGTTAAACAAGAAGTCATCATCAACTTGTATGCAACATGGTATCATAAAATTAAGATAAAGGTGATTTAGTGTTAAGCTTGCACATCCTTCTAAGGATAGGCTAAATGCCAAAATAGACCTTTTTAGATAAAGGGAAGTGGTCTCTATCTTTTATGTGCCAAATATACCTTAATATTTTAAAAGGAGTCCAGTACCTTCCTTTAATTTTTTCAAAGCTTGTTAACTCCAAGATGTGTGCAAGATTCATTAGAGTTATTTTGGGCTTTATTCATATAAAATTAACTTTGAAGTGATCTCCAAGTTAACTAGATTTAGTGGAGTTCTTTTGGAAGGGCTTAGGGTCAATGTTTGGCTATTTATTCATGACTTTTCAACTATTGAAGAGGAATTTTTGATGTACAAAGTGTTGAAGAAAATTTTCCCTTAATTTCCCTTGAATGAGAATCAGTTAATTACCTTTCCATTAATTTGTAATGGTGTGTATTACTGAGTAGTCATTCTTGTGAATTTTATTCCCTAAATTAATTAAGCTTTCTTATGTTATTTATCTTGTTGAAAATAGGTGTTCATGCCTATTTTTGTGTGCAATAATATGTTTTGTTATTGTGAAAATTATCATAACATACTAGTTTTTACCTTTAGATTACTTGAAAACCCATTGGATCATGTGTGTTCACTTTATTCTCGAGTATATATTGTGCACATTTCTCATTTAAGATCTCAAACGCGTTTGGTGTATCACCCACTTTTTTACCAATTTTAGCCATCTCTTTACCTTCAAACCCTAAAAGTTTAAGTTTAGGATACATCCGAAGAAGGAAATGGCGTTGTAATAAAAAAATATTCACCTCATAGTAGGGAGACCCATAACCCGCGAGGTGTCTCAATTGTATTTGCAGAAGTGAGAGAGAAGAAAAGTTATAAGATCTTCCAACCTTCAACAAGGGTGAATTTTTTTGAGACAATACTTCCTCCTATACTCAAAATAGATCCATATCATCCAAAAGGTCATAATTATGATGAAAAATTCCATTGTGATTATTATAAGTACATAATAAATTTTCACAGATCTTTGTTTCAAATTCGTAATCTCATTCGGATCCGATCAACAATAATAAAGTAAAATTTATAGAGCCTATGAATTATGTATCTGTCAATGAAAATCATAAATTCAAGTATATTTATCTATCCTCTACCAAAACATGATAATAAAGTGGCTGATTCCTCAACTAATCATACATATCATATAGTGTGTCCTCTTACATCGAGGGATTTTGATTTCTTAGTTTCTCATCTCGACACTTCTCCACTAGTTATTTCTTTCTTTGATCATGATTGTCACATTGTATTCACTTATGATCATTTTCAAATCCATGCTTCTATTGGATCTATTCATATCAATAACACCAAAGTTGATCCATCATGGCCCATATCCACGTGTTCTATTCCACTTCTTATTTCTATTGGCTACCCCATTTTGCAAATTTCATAGCCAATTAAAAATTCCTCGCAATGTTGTCGAGATCCACATTACTATTGGTCCTCTTAATTTGTTGGTGCCCTTCCTTGTGGGAAAATAAATCGATGGGCGTGAAATGCTCTTAGGCCTCAATAGGATTCACATTTCTTAGTCCATCATCTCCACAAATCATTTGTGTCTAAAATTCATTCACGATAATTCATTGATTTTTATTAATGGTGTGCTTTCATATAATCTGCTACGCCCTTAACCTATTGCTTGTATTAGGATATGAGTAGCCGACTTGTGGCTTACCATATAATTTTATTATATCATTTATACTTTATCATGCTTAATAGGTTAGCCTGGGTGATGGCCATAACATATGAATAGTATATATAGGGGATTGTAGGTAGTAGTTCATTATCATTTGAGCATTTGAGTATTATTGTATGGTTTGGAGGTTGCCCCCTCGAAGTGGAGAAGCTGTTTTAATTGCATATTGAGATCATTATTATGGAATATTGTGTTATATTTCTGCTCATGATTCGAATTATACAAGTAGTTTCATTACAAATGGTATCGAGATGTGATCTAGGCCAAAATTAGGTAAAAACCCTAATTTTTGTTTCCACCATATATTTTGAACCATAGCGAATTAATTGGATATATTTTTACCGAGTTGTGGAATATTACAAATACGGCTCCCTGAAAATTTCAAACTTTTTTGATTTATTTTTCAAAAGTTATTACAAATTTAGGTTTTTTCATAAAATCACTCCCTAGGGTGCAAATTGTGGAATTTTTTCAAATTCGTTACATTTTCGGAAAGAAAAAAAATATTATTTGGGGTTTGTTCTTTAAGTTTGTTTATATTTGGCTGAATTTGTATCAAAATCTAAAACCCTAAAATTTGACCGTGATCCCTACATCCTACTATTTTGGGGCATCATGGTGGGGCCTTCCACAAGAGGAAAAAAGAATCCCATCACTCTAGGTAAAACACCAGAAAAGGATGAGATATTAGTTGAGGATTTGGAGACAGAAGATATAGCTACAAATTCCTCAAGGTTAGGGTTTACTTCAATGACCATAAAGTAAGCCAACTTGAGTTTAACCTAAGAGACCTCGAATCTCGGGTGGCCAACAAAGAAGATGTGGATAGGATTGGACAAAGATTGGATGATTTCATGCAAAAATTTATTATGAATATGATGGGTAATCATACTTATATCAATCAAGGTGGATCCTCAGGTCAACATAATAGACACATGAGCCGAGTGGATCTTCGAGTGTGCACAATCCAAATACGAGCACTCTGCAGGCCCATACTATGTTTCCAAAAGTGGAGATGCGTAAGTTTGATGGAAAGGATCCACTCAATTGGATCAACCAAATGGAGAATTTCTTTGAACTACATCAGATTCCATCAGGAAAAAAGGTGACCATGGCAGCTTTATATCTCGAACCTGACCAATTCGTCTAGTATTGATGGTTATGTACTCAAAGGAAAAAGAGTGGTCTCAATGTTACATGGACAATATTCACTGAAGAGTTGAAATTACACTACAGTTCTAGTGTGTTAGATAATTACTTCAGCCAATTAGAAAAGTTGAGATAGACAAGATTTGTTAAGGATTACATTCATCACTTCCAAAACTTTCTCTGTGGGTGGAAAATATTACTGAAGAGAATCTGAATGACCTATTTCTTGGGGTTCTTAAGGATTACATTGAGCATGAGGTGCGTATGTTTAATCCTCATAAGGTTTATGATTCGATGATTATGGAAAGAAGGGAAAAGGAGAAATTTGTTTCAAGTAGGAGACAACATTTCACTTATACTAGAGATCGCAACACCTTGGCCCCAACACTCCCTCGACCAGTTAGATTGACACCTCAACAAATTAAAGAAAAAAAGAGAAAAGGGTAATGTTTTAAGCGTGACATTAAATTTGGACCCGAACATAAATGTGCTAAAAAGAAGTTGTTCTACACCGATGGGCCTAGTGAAGATGAAGAGAAGAATGAAGATTCAAAGTCGAGGTCTTGGTTGAGCAGAGGAGGAGGAGTTAGGAGATCCTCACCAATGATCTCATGCCATGTAATTTTAGGTATTATCACCCCGATACCCTAAAGGTGGTTGGATTCCTAAAAAACAAAGGGTCACAAGATTGATTGATTCAGAAGTACTCACAACTTTATCAATCATAAGTTACTAGTGCGCCTAAATTGTTTCATTGATCCCACTCCTAAATGTCAAGTAATGATTGCTGATGGAGGTACTATTACTTGTTCTGGAAAATGCCATAACATTAAGCTTGTTATGGGAGATTACATACTAAATAGTCCCATGTATGCCATTTCTATGGGAGGAGTAGACATTATGTTAGGGGTTCAATGGCTTACCACTTTAGGAACCATTGAGATGAACTTCCAAGAATTGTTCATGTGATTTCACTCTGAAGGAAGGAATTTTGAGCTAAGAGGCTTAATAGCAAAGTCTCCACAAATAGTAAGTTCTCATCAGATGCACAAAATGCTAAAAAAGGGTGTAGAGGGATTTGTGGCACAATTTTTTTCATTGGAGGCTCATCCTTCTAAGGACATTATACCATCAGATATGCAAGAAGTTTTGGATGCACACTCTGTTGTATTTGAAAATATACCAAAGGGCTTACCTCCAAAGAGAGATCATGATCATGCTATTCAGTTATTACCAGGAAGTCAACCACCTAACATCAGACCTTATAGGTACCCATATGTGCAAAAGAGTGAAATCAAGAAGATTGTACAAGAGATGTTGGAAGCAAGAATCATCCGTCATAGTCAGAGTGCTTATTCTTCTCCAGTAGTGATGGTACGGAAGAAAGATGACATGTGGCGCATGTGTCCTGATTATAGGGAACTTAATAAGTACACAATCAAAGATAAGTTTCCTATTCCTATAATTGATGATTTGCATGGTGTTGTTTATTTTACAAAGCTTGATCTTCGTTTAGGATACCACCAAATCAGAATCAAGGATGAGGATGTTCATAAAACTACCTTTCGGACACATGAAGGCCATTATGAATTCTTGGTAATGCCTTTTGGACTCACAAATGCACCTTCTACATTTCAAAGTTTGATGAATTCTATTTTTAAGTCATTCTTGAGGAAGTTTTTCTTAGTGTTTTTGATGATATATTAATTTATATCAAAACATGGGAGGAACATTTGCATCATGTAAATAAGGTTTTGGAAACCCTCGAGCAACATAAAATTTATGCAAAGCCCTATAAGTTTTCTTTTGGACTCAAGGAGGTTGAATATTTGGGTCACATTGTCTCTCATGAAGGGGTTAAAGTGGATCCTAATAATATTAAAATCCATGATGGAGTGGAAGGTTGAAAAACCCTAAAAAAATCTACAAGGATTTTTTTGGCTTATAGGTTATTACCATAGATTCGTAAGGCATTATGGAAGCATAGCTGCACCTCTCACATATTTATTAAAGAAGGAATCCTTCCATTGGATTTGAGGATGCAACCAAAGCATTTGAGCAACTTAAAGGAGGCCATGTGCACCACTCTAGTCTTGGCTACTCCAAATTTTTCCAAAACATTCATTGTTAAATGTGATGCATCGGGGGTGGGTATGGGGTAGTTCTCATGCAAGAAGGCCATCCTATTTCATTTTTGAGATTTCAATTCAAAGGTAAGAATATTTCCAAGCTGACTTATGAGAAGGAAATGCTAGCCATACTTCATACAATAAAGCAATGGAAACCATATCTCATAGGAAGACACTTTAAAGTGAAGATAGATCATGATAGTTTGAAATACTTCTTAGAGCATCATTTATCATCGAAGAATAACAAAAATGAGTCTCCAAGATGTCGAGATCTGATTTTGAGATTATCTATAAGAAAGGGAAGGAGAATGTAGTTCGGATGCTTTTTCATGGAAAGATGAATCAAACTGTAGCCTTGTTATGTTCCATATCCATATTACAGAAGATTGGATAGATGAGGCAAGGTCCGAATGGAGAAATGACCCAACCACACAAAACCTCATTCATCATCTTGAATGATCCAAGAATTTCTAAAAAATTTGTATCTGAAAGGGGATTCTTTATGGTATAAAGATAGACTATACCTATGTAAGAACTTCAGTCTTAAAAATATGATTCTATCTCGAGCTTCACTCTTACCCAGTAGGGGGGCACTCTGGATTCTTGAAGACTTATCATCGAGTCAAACAAGATTTCTTCTAGGAAGGGCTCAAAGTGGATGTCCAAATTTTTTTGGCAGAATGCATGGTTTGTCAGCAAAATAAGGGTGAAATAGTTCGATCCCCAGGTATTCTATAACCTCTATCTATTCCTAACCAACGGTGGGAAGAGGTTTCCATGGAATTTATCACAAGATTGCCTAAATCTGAATGAAAAAATGTCATCATGGTTATGGTGGATAGACTCACCAAATATGCTCATTTTTGTGCCTTGTCACACCCATTTTTTGCAAGCACGGTAGCAACAGCCTTCATGGACACAGTTCAGAAGCTTCATGGGACACCGAAGATTATAGTAAGTGATCGAGACCCTATATTTACTAGTAATTTTTGGACTGATTTATTCTCATGTTTGGGTACTCAATTAGCTCGTAGCTCTTCTTATCATCCCCATTCTGATGGGAAAACAAAAGTTGTAAATAAGTGTTTGGAGGGATATCTCCATTTCTTTACATCAGATAAACAAGCAAGATGGGTCCAATGGTTGCCACTTGTAGAATAGTGGTATAACACTTCCTTCCATACTTCATCTAAAATGTCTCCTTTTTAGCATTATATGGTTACAATCCACCTTATATCACTTCCTCCTTGAGGGTGCAAACTAAGGTCGAGATGTTGAGGAACACATTCAACATCAACAACAAGTTTTGGCTAGTTTGAAGGAGAATTTAGCATTAGAAAAAAACAAGATGAAACAACAAATAGATCAACATCGTAGTGAAAGACATTTTGAAATTGGTGACTGGGTTTTTTTTGTACGTCTCAACCTTATAAAAATATGTCTCTAAAGCAATAGAAAAAGGAAAACAAACTTGCAAATACTATGGCCCTTATTAGGTCTACGTAGAAAATTAAAGTGAGGCTTATAAACTAGAGTTGCCTCCATCTTCACACATACACCGAGTATTCCATGTTTCGTGCCTGAAGAACGTTATTGGACAAAAATTGAGCCTAGACAGAGTTACTAGAACTTGACGAGGAAGGAAGAATCATTTTGGAGCTAGAGAAGATTCTACAAACACGTACTAAGAGGCTGAGAACTAGAGACATTAAGGAATATTTGATCAAGTGGAAGAATCTGAGCATAGAAGATGCAACCTGGGAGGATGAAGATTTTCTGCAAAGCAACATCCAGGATTATTCAATGTTGAGGACAATGTTGGTTTGAAGGGGAAGGGCATGCTACGCCTTTAACCTATTTCTTGTATTAGGATATGAGTAGCTGACTTGTGGCTTACCATATCATTTTATTATATCATTTATAATTTCTCATACTTAATAGGTCGGTGTGGGTGATGGCCATAACATATGAATAGTATATATAGGGGATTGTAGGTAGTATTTCATTATCATTTGAGCATTTAAATATTATTGTATGGTTTGGAGGTTGCCCAAGTGGCAAAACTATTCTAATTGCATATTGAGATCATTATTCGGAATATTGTGCTATTTTGTGTTATATTTATACTCATGATTTGAATTATACAAGTAATTTCATCACATAATCCATGGTCGTAATATCCTCTCATGTAATTATAGAAATGTATCACTTATTCCATCTAGTATGCGACAACCTCTAGAACCTAAAACAAAATCTACTACTAGCTCATTTACTTGCACACAACCAATGTGGTATTATTGCTCTCCTAGTCCAAAGTGCATGTGGTATAAGTCCATCGTTAGGAAAACTACTACATCTAGAATAACTTTTCCGCCTAATTTTATTCCACGTATGTGTCCATCACTATCGTGTTCTACTTGTATAGGTCGCCATATCCTACACATTTTTTTACACTAAGGTGCCCACAATATACTCATCATTCACATGTATATAGAATTCATTCACGTACATACCATCTATCTCATATACCACCACTCTTAGAGCATGATCACACACCTTCATCACTGTAAGGATCAAATAGAGGACCTTCAACCTTTTCTTTTATCAGATCGCTCATTTATCAACAACACACACCGGGGCATTACACTAATTTCTCCCCTAGAATCAGCGCACATCTTAAACTCACATATTCATCATATACACCTTAACACATGCTTGTATCATCATTACCCTATGAAACACGTTTGTGTTATGGTTCACACTTGACTATTGAGGGAATCCTATGCATATGAACCACACAAACTACACATTTCACATTGCACATTACATGCTTTGCATTTCACACGCTATGAAGTTTTCTCATCATTGCATATACTAAATTTTTACACATCCACTTCTTCACATTGCACTAACTACCCTATGTCACATTCTAGTTCCATAGTCGATACTCAACTATTGAGGGTATACATCTCAAATAGACCTCATAACACTCACATGTTCAATCATTATATATATTTTTTATCATGTGATACCCAAGCCAAAGTGCCTTCTTCACATATATTGTGATATACGATTTATGCTAAACAAAAACTTTATTTTTTTTATCTTTCCTATTCATTCATCTCATGATATACGGTTTATGTTACATCATCATTATTTTTGACATCCTATTCACACACCTATTGATATATTCTTTACACTAAATCATCATTCCTAATAGCAATAGTGATATAAAATATAGGATAAATCATCAGCTCTTCTCATCCCTATGTTGCATTCAATATCATTTAAAATTCATCATTCTACCATCGGACTCTTCATGCCCAATTCATCAACTCTTTATTTTTACGAAACTGATTTAGACCATTTCCTAATGATGCACTCTTGTTTACAGTTCATTCTTGAATACTAAGGGGGAATAAAAAAATAAACATCATTGCACACATACACATCCACTGTGGGGCACGCTGGTCCTATCATTCATACTGCATTCCATTCCATCTCATCCACAACATACCGTATATCTTTTTTGCATTCACTCTTTCTTTCATTTACTTGTTACATGTTCATCTTATATACATGATAGATATATAGTTTTGTCATTATCTTTATTATACACACACGTGATTTCAATTGTCTTTCTAATTATGATCAAACTTTTTATGAATCTTTACATGCATCATGGATGCTTGGCACAATACCTATTATATGGTCCCATATATCATCCCGAGGGCATCCAATTTCATAGAAAACATGTGCTAATGTTTCATTTTGTTTCATAACACATTAATTTATAAGATTACACACACTTTGACATAAATTTTATCTTTCTTACATGGTAATGGGTACTTCATGTGCAAGATTTGTTACAAAGGACTATTTTTTTCCATGATTTTTAGATACAATATTTTCTATTATTTGTCATTGTTTGCACGATTTATCCTATGTAATTCTTGTTATCTAATTTCTTATGGTTGCTAGGACCTTAATTATATTGTGAAATCGTGTGTGGTGTCCCATTTTTCAACCCACTTTTTGTAGTCTCCATTATTTGTTTACATGATTAATTACATCTTGGATTACAAATTTTATTATTATCTTTCATTTTCATCCTTTACATGAGTGCTTGTATTTGTTTGTACTAACACTTGTTTCCTATTCACTTTGTTTGTTTGTGCCCTTTTTTCTACCAAGCACAATCGCCACCGCATGGCACAACTTCAACACATTGGTCATTCCTCCATTGGGTGGGCATCATACTCCTTTAACAACGCTGCATGCACCCCAAATGAGGGGGGAATAATTTGGGTGAATCAATCACCCCATACAATGTTATACACAACACAACACCGTATCGTTATAACACATTTATCAATTTCGAAAGGACCCACAATCAAAATTAGGTCTTTAGCATAATGTCCTTTCTTGGATGCCCGAAACCAAAGGTAATTACACAACGATTGGTAGTTTAGTAAAATCTACCTATAGGTCAAAGAATGTAATTGTGTCCCAATTATTTGCATTATTTATACCTTTAGCTAAATATATTCGATAACCAAAACATGACCAAACATGTATTTTTCAGAGCTAATAAATACCAAGGTACGTAGAATCCATGATTTACCTAGTTTCTTCAAGTTTTTATACTATTTTAAATATTTCTTTACTAGTCATATTTAAATATTTTTGGCCACCAAATGGGACGTACTTATATACTTTAACCCATATAACTCTGCACATAAAGTGGATTTTATAGGACATACATTCCTTAACACATACATTTATTCACACCATTTGAAGTTGTCTTCTACATTTTGGGAAGAAGTTTAAGGTTGGAGGATGACACTAGATTATTCTCCCTACACTTCTTCCATTTCATTGGCATGAGATCACCTGAAAAAGTCATGCATCGACATCATCTACATGATTCGTTTCTAAACCCTTTTCTTATCATGGACCGGGTGTAAATATTCCTTTTCCACACTTTCAACATTTTTACATACTTTTCATACTCAC
The DNA here is from genome assembly GCA_018340775.1 of Taxus wallichiana var. yunnanensis. Taxonomy (NCBI): domain Eukaryota; kingdom Viridiplantae; phylum Streptophyta; class Pinopsida; order Cupressales; family Taxaceae; genus Taxus; species Taxus wallichiana. The sequence goes on from CM031241.1 coordinate 206,378,110, forward strand.
TTTTAACATATTTTGATCATATACATGCGTATTTGACTAATTTTTCGGCTTCTCTTTCACATGTCTATCCATATGGTAAGTAGTAGTCAAAAAATCACACACATCAAAATTGACATCAACATCAATAACAAGTACATCATGATATATACACATGTGTTTCGTGCTAGGCTCATTTTCGTCACTTTTTTCACTTTCTCCTCCTTACCATCCATGCTTCACATTTTTATCATTCCATGCTTTTTCTAGTCCCTCAACATGCATTTCATCAAGAATCTACATGGTTATTAGATACACATCAATATCTACTTTTTTTTTCGAGCGTTGTGGTCACCAACATAAAGTGGAGAGAAAATGTAGACAAAAATTATGCACTTTGGGTAATTACCTATTCCGATTACATACTACTATTCATATGATTCCTAAGTAAGAGAAGTACTAATTAACCCATGTATCTGGCCACATTTATTTTATTTCTATTTTTACTTTCAATCTTACACCCTTACAAGATCACTCTACCTTTTACCCTTCAAAATTTGTCATAATAGACACTAGTGCCTATCCAGATGCCAACATTGGGCACCTTCGTCCCTATGGGAGCCAGTGTCCTCTTTGTACTTTATTCACACTTTTTTGTTCCTTTTTATCCATTTGAACATTTTATGATTGTGGTAGTCAAAATTTTTGGGGTTAATTAAAAATTTAAGCAAGGGAATCATATAAATATAAAGTAACTTGATAATAATAAAGGACCAAGACTAAACATTAACTATCACCACCTAGGATTTAATCCATCAAGGAATCTAAGAGATCCATTGAATCCATCTAGCTCCATCACAAGGGATACAAGGGATTTTTTTTTCTACATCACACTTCATTAGAGGGAAGTTAAAACTATTCCATGCACACAAATATTACATTGTACATATAGCTACTTTCTCACTATCCAAGTGTAACATGCACAAGAGCAACATAGGGCATTATTACATACATGCATATAGAGAAAACATTGAGTATGAGATGTAGTGTAACGATCAGTCGTAAGTTCACCATTTTGATAGATGACGATAGTCCGGCCCTCATTGTGCATCTATTTTTTGAGATTGGATGTCTATTAGAGGGTTTTGCATGTTCATTCTTTATCAGAGGTTTTCGTTTACCTTGGCAATATTGGTATCACCTCGGAGTGACCAAAGGTGACTAAATGAAAACACATTGAGAAACCTTAAAGGTGGTTTTCTATGTATTTCAAAAATCCAAGCACTTAAAAATAGGTCTATGGTGTCTACGAGCCCACGTCCTCTCCAGAACCACAATCCAACATATCTATCCATATATGAATTTTTCTAAGCTTCAGTACAATGGTCAGTGCTTTGTCCTTTCTAGTTTTCCAAATCTGTTCATCTTCCAAATATCTGTGAATAATCTAAGCCTTCTTACACTCTCATTGCAATTAGGGATTCATTATTTATTTCTTAGTTGCTTGGTTATTTGTTGTTGTACTTATTTATTATTCATTTGTTGTTGTAATAACATTCAAAATAGGTTATTATTTACATTTTAGATTAATCACACTACTCACAATGATAACCCTTGATGCTTGATTTATTAACCTCTTATCTAATTGAAATCACCTTATAAAACTCATTTCAAAACACCAAGCTCACTGAGAGATGGTAATGGATCCACCCAAAGGTGCCTTATGATGCCTTACTTTTCTTCTAGACATTGTTGAACTCAATGTGAAGTTTCAATAACCCATTTGAATTTATCAATTCTCTTTTGAGCCATGAAACCATCCCATTATCCCATGGAGACTGCAAAAACTAGAAATATGAGAGAAATTATTGTCATCTATAAATTTTTGCTCCCAAATTGATGACCTTGTATTTTTAAAAGGTAGGACCGAGACCGCTATATTCGGACATATCACTTGTTTTAGTCCATTTTCAACTTCTTAACAACTTGGAAAATTTAATAATTTTTTTATTGTTGAGGCATTTCTATATTTATCACATTTCTATTTTTATCGTGTTACTTTTAGGGGACCTACCATTTTATGAAAATTGTCATTATTACCCTACCTTTCATTTTACATGTTCTCTAATTGTTCAATGCTCAATCTTGAAATTTAGGAGACAAAATATTTTTATGATGTGGGATAGCATAAGATATGCCATTTTTAGTAAGTTTTTGAAATATCCTCGGTTTTGATAGGAATTATTTTTTTGGATTTTTATATTTGTCGCGATCTCATGCTCAAATTTTCACTAGTTTTGCTCATTAGAAAGCTCATAAATTAAAAATGATTTTTTTTCTTGCTGAAGCTTCAAACACAAAGATACAATTATATCCACTCATAGTGTGTTGATATTTTTTACATGGTATTTTTCCACGTCTAATTGCAATGAAAGCAACTCCATCGAGACATATATTTTTCTCCTAGAGTTTGTGTTCATGATTTTAGCTTCACATGTTCTTTGGATTAATAGGAAATATAAGGAATTAGATCCAGGGAAAAAATAGTGTTTTTGTTATAGTAAATTAATGGGGGAACCTTTCAATATTTTAGTTTTTACAACTTTAAGGCGTTAGGAGGAGCTATGTTACAAAAATTCAATAGCATTCGATCTATGGTTCATGAGTTATGAAGATTTCTTCATCATGGAAGCTTCGACAAATAAGGCCATGGTTCCAGATGGAAAAGCAAGGATTTAGAGGAAATTTCAATATTTGAGAAATATGAATGGATTTTTAGTGAATGAATGAAGAGGTAGAAGAAATTTTAATGTAGAAAAAAATTTCCTTTCGGTGGTGAAGTTCTTGTGTGCGAGAGGAAGAAACAACACAAAAAATGAAAAAACTTGAAATGTCTTCAACTTGAGCATGGGAACAATTTCTTTTCCAAATTGTCCCAAATGTTTCATATTTTTGGTGCAAATTTTTATTCACCTTTCCCATTGTTGCATATGTTGTTCATTGATTAGCCGAGGCAAAAGGGTGAGGAGGCTAGAAAAAACCTCATAAGCAACTTTCTAGGTCATGTGCATGACCAAGGGCTAAAATGGGTGTGGGTGAATTTTTGTGTCCCAACCATGCAAAAAATTTGGGATGGTTAGTCATAAAATTTTTCCCTTCCTTGATTGGTCCATTTGGTGCTTCATGATTATATGAGGTCGAGGGTTAGAAAATAGTGCACAAGGGCTCAACTAAACAAGTTAGGCACCAAGACAAGTCATATCATGGTACAAGGGGATTTATGGGAGGATGGGGAAATTTTTATTATAAACGTCACAAAATTTTAGGATGGTTGGTGCAGAAAAAGGTGCCACTACCTACGCTTGACACATGTCCACACCGAAAGAAGCTATCTCCTTGATTTTACATTGAGGAGTAACTGGACTGAGGCATAAATTGAGCTTCTGGATGTATTTTCCAACACTTAATTATATATAACTTACTAAAAAAACCATCTACATAGAATGGGATGGTTATCACATCTTTATTTTTCATAACACCTCCTAAAAAGGAATTTTTCTTCGGGCTCATAGGTTTTGCATGTTGAAAATAGGTTGTGGGTATAATTTATTTACTCTTGCTAAGAATGTGAGACCACTATCCTCTATAGATCTAAATTAACTTTCCAATGATATTTTTTTTTGATTTCCAAATCTTCACGAAGCTCCTAGAATCACTTATCGAAGGTCAAGGGATATTTTTCACTATAAAGCTGCTTCACCCTCTACGACCAATTTTTTTCTTAAACTATCTAAAAACATATGAAACTTCCTAGAATATTCCAAAACTAGTTACAAAACATTTTGGATCTATGATACACCTCTTTGATGAGTGTGAATATTTTATCTCGCTCTAGGGGGTGTGTGCCGGCCTTAGGAAGACCAGAGAAATAAACTTTCTTAAGTTTTTCAAAGAGTCTCATGTCTGGAAGAATCTTATCTTGGAAGTAATCGAATGGACTTCAAGGCGTCCCTAAATCATCTATGAATATGAATAAAAACACATTCAAATACTCATATTGATGGAATATGACTTATACATGGTTTAGAATAATCTACAACAGGCTCTTAATGACATTTAAGAAGAATCTTCACCGTAGGGTGCGGATTGTCATGCTTTCAGTTTGAAATTTGCCATTGAAACTACTCATGAAAACAACTACCTATGAATTATGGAATTTTTTTGGATCAAGTGCAGTGAGGACATGCCATGAGAAATCGAGAATATCAATTCATAACATTAACTAGCGCCTTATCCATTAGGATTTAGGAACACACAACTTCAAAGAGATAGATAACAAGGAGGAACACAAACACACCAAACTAAAAAAAAAAAACACACAAAACAGGGGAAAAGGGAAAACAAAGCTAAATCACCTATAGTACAAGGCGAAGGACAACCCACTTTCACTGTTTATACAATTTAAGATATTTCCCGCTATAAGGAAACTCCAAATGTATACCATACAGATATACGACTAATAGAAGGAATTTTCACCACAATATTATCAATTTAAGAATGAACCAAGCCACAGAGAATCAAAACTTCCCATGTGTTCCATTTAGTTATTTCCTTTTTTCCCATTATAGGATGGGGTCTCTAACTTAAAATTCTGTTGCCCTAGCTTTCTTGTCAAACAACGTTTTAACCTTGAGGTGATGTTATTCGATACGATCCAAAATTTGATTCTATCTTCTTCAAGCTTCTAAAGGAACAATATTCTCTTATCAAGAGCATCATTATACTAACCATATTTCATAACTTTAGCCAATTTGAGTGCCATCAAGTCAATGATTACTAGGATTTTTGTGAGTATTAATTTCCACCCATAGTGCATCATAGAGTTTCTTGTGCCAATTTCTTTGATTTTCATCAACTAACTTGCAGATGATGGTCACAAGTTTTTTTGGACTCTTCTTGACCATTCCCTTACGGGAAATATTATAATGAATAAGACACTTATATTTCATAGCTATAGTAGAAATATGTTAACTCTATGGTGGAGAAGTAGGTATAATTTTCTACCACAATCTTGTGAGGGATTATAAAATGTACAATGATGTTCTAATTAATGAATTTACACACTATTTAGAATTATATTTCTTATTGAAAATTGTTTTTACCCACTTTATGAATTAATGTGTCAATGTGAACAAGTAATGTTGTCCTACACTTGAGTGACAATCAAGAACTCCAATGACGTCCAAGCCCCACTATTCGAAAGGTTCTTCAATTGCAAAGTGTCTAAAGAGGAAGCACAATGAGTTGAGGTATCAATGAAATTTTTGGTAAGATTCACACTTAGATACCCATTCATGATCATCTGCAAATAGGATACACCAATAGTACCTAAAATAAAGGATCTTATGGGTGGTTACCATTGATGAGAAGTTCCCACCACATGCTTTATCGTAATAGGCTATAAGAAGCTTCTATTGTTGTTTTTATCTTCAAACCTTAGGAATAAACCATCAAGTCCTCTCTTATATAATACATGGTCCCATATGACATACTTATCTAACTTTAACTTCAGATTTCTTATTTATTTATAATCAAGATGAGATCGACAATCACCACATGTTGAAAGTAAGTGATGTCGGAATACCATTCGTTGGTGGTTCTCACAAAAATAACTTGAGGAATATCTTTGCTTACACATTTAAAACACAAGCATTCCTTTGTTTTGTTTTGAGCCTTGAGTGCCCCATGTTTAGCTATCAACCTACCAAAACCATTTCCTTGGATCATATTTGAAGATCATATCATCAGATGATACTCTTCGAATCTTGCCTCCGATTTTACTATTTTGGACTCCGGCATTATTGAGTCAATATTTACTTAATTATTGCTCTTGGAACCATCACCTATGTGTGGGAGTTGAGGATATAAAATAATAAATTCTTCACTCCTTTTACCACAAAATAGGCATTATTATCCATCTAGTTATACTTCAACTCATTATTCTTCAATGGGAAACTCATGAAGGAAATGGGTGCCTCAATAAATCTTCGTTGTTTTTAACTACATGATGGAAGAGAGTATATTCTTGGAAGTGTATCAATATAAGATGAAATCCTTATCAAAATCAGGACATACCATAGTTGGTGCTTTGGTTATGGATCATTTGATTTGCTTGAATATTTATTTTCCATTATCATCCCATTTGAATCTTTCTTGTGGCTTCATCATGTTTGTGTTTTTCTTGGTCAACTCCGCAAAATATGAAACAAAGCACTAAAGGAAGTTGACTTTTCCAAAGAAAGAGTGCACTCCTTTCTTGTTGGTTAGTACGAAAAAAATACTTAAATGGTTTTTATCCTTTTGGGATCAATTATAACTCCTTTTTGGTTCAAAATGTGTCCAAAGAGTTTTCCTTTAGATATTGTGAAGTTGCATTTATTTAGATTTAGAGATATACCATGCTTCCGACACCTAATAATAAATTTCTCTAAATGTGGAAGGTGATCTCCTTGATTGTTTGAGAAAACCCAAAGGTCATTGGGGTAGATAATGATATAACATTTTAGGTATTTGAATGCTAAATCAATTTCTCTCTAAAATGTTTCTCCAAAATTGATGAGACCAAAAGGCATCCTTTTGTAATAAAAAGTACCCCATGGAGTGGTGAAAGCTCTATTGGACCACTCTTCTTCATTTACTTCAAATTGGTTACATCTATAGAAACCATCAAGTAGCAATATAATTTTTGAACCATTGACTACCTATAGGATATAGTCCATGATGAACAAAAGATAATTATCCTTCAATAAAGCTTGATTCATATTATGAAGTCCACATAAATTATTATCTCTCAAATTTTCTTCCACACCGAAACAATATTTGCTACCCATGTGGAATGGTGGATAGGGAAGATGATTCTATCATTTAGAATTTTGAAAATTTCCTCTTTGATTGTGTATTTAATTTTGGGATTATATGGCCTTTTATTTTTCATGAAATCCTTAGACCGGAGCTTAAGAGGAATGGAGTGATGTATCTCCTTCAGATGGAAGGAATTTAGTTCATCATAAAAATAGGAAGAATACTTTCTCAACAATGAAAAAAAATCCTTTTCTTTCTATCAAAAACACTTGCCAATGTTAACCATCCTTGGCTGCTCGATGGTGCCAATGTTCTCCTTTTCAAAGTAAGTCAAGATTCATGACATTTTTTTGGCCTTTTCTTTAACAAATATGTCATGTTTATAGAAAAACTATTTTACGAAAAAGACCTTTTGGGATATTTTTTCCATTTAGCCTGATGAAACCTTGTAATCAAATCCTAAAATACCTTATTTTTTTTCATTTGCAATGGACTCACGATTTGTGTTTTCACTTTCTCAAGGAACAGATTGTTGAAATTATGTTTTTCTCAAGGAAATTAAGAAATTAAATATCGTCATTAAAAACTTGCGATGATTAAAATTTTTGGTATGCTCATCGGAATACTATTTTTAGATTTAGTTTGTCCTTGCCGAAGGATGGATAGGGAATCATCAAGGAGGATAAGACCATGAGGGAATCATGTTTCTCATTCTATTCATGACGGATAGATTGAATTGAGAAAACATCAAAAGATTCAATGCAATCCCATACCTAATTCTTGTAATGTTTGAGTCTAAGATTTTTACCCGGTATTGGTGCCTTACTTGCTTCATAATTACTTTATCATCACCGAGGCACTTGAATTTATTTATGCCCATAAAATCTGAAATTTCCATCAAAATAAGGAGAGCCTCATATTACGTGGTTCTATTTGTATTGTCAAAATAAAATTTGTAAGCAAATGGATATAGCTCACTTAAAGGAGAGGTTAGCACAATTCCTACTCCATATCCTACACTAGTGTGGCTCCCATTAAACTCCATTGTCTATAGTTTCTACTCCTCATCATCTATGAGAAGAGGTAGGCTATCATATTCTTATGATGTGAAGACATAGTTTCCAAATCCACTATCTTGGAATATGATATCATCATTGGGATCTTTGGAATTTTGGACAATAGATTTCATTTTATGCATTGACAACAATTTTTTAATTTCAACCCTTACTAGAATGATTGTAGAGACCAATCCATATGAATATCACAACCCATATCCCTACAGAAAAATCCTTCTTAGCTACATATTGAATGATGCAACGATATCCACCACTAGAATACTAACCATGACTTTATTTTCTAGGTAATCTACTAGAGCAACCTATGCATCCTTGATTATTCCTTCCAGTTGTCTCGATCTTTTTATGTCATAGAGTACTATGAGAAAATTTATGGGGTTAAGGTGAGGCATAGGGAATTAACAATCTTGATGGACATCACATTATCCGAGGCATCTAAATTTACTATGGAATTATTCAATAAGTATCCTCTAATGAGAAGGTAAAGATAGAAAGGATCGACCTTATTAGTCTATGATGCACCGAAAGAAAGTATATTTTGTGAAAAAGGTGTAGGTGGAGTTGGTAATATTATTTTACAATTAGGATTTTTAGTAATAGGATTGTAACTACCACCCTTGATATGGTGGAAAAGCTTCTCGAATTTTTTTGGGTTCATTCTACGGATATTTAGATTCAAAAATCTGCACTTTAGTATTGTTCATATGTTCTATGATGTAAAAAGGAGAAGATGTGGATATGGGATATGGAGACATGGATTTTGGTTGACGGATTTGGAAGCAAGGGTAGGTACTTTGTGAACAAAGGTTGATTTAAAAGTTCCATTGGGGGTTCTTGAGGGGATAGATGTTGTATAATTGGTTTAATATTTAGAAGACACATTAAAATACTTACTTGGGATGTAATATCCAAAATTCAGCCCCAGGGTAAATATGATAACTTGAAGTGGAGCAAACAAAAATGGTGAAAGGAAAAAAATATATTTTTGAGTACCCCTTTATTTTTCTCTAACTTCCCTATCAAAATAAAAATCCAAGGAGTTGGTGAAAATGCTGAAAAAACTACGAGAACAAAATGCGGAAAAAGTTCCAGTAACAAAAGTAGTGGAAAATTCCGTAGGAAAAGATGCATAGAAAAATCCACAAAACAAAAGCCATAGAAAAATGCAGAAAAATCCACAAAACAAAAGCCACGGAAAATGCCATAGAAAAAGATGCGGAACAAAAGCTATGAAAAATGACACTGAACAAAAGCCACGGAAAATTCCGCAGAACAAAAGCTGTGGGAAATGCCTTAGAAAATCGATAGAACAAAAGCCACGGAAAAAACCGTAAAACAAAATCCTCGAAAACTTATGTAGAATAAAAACATCAAAAAATGCCGTAGAACAAAATTCATGGAAAATACAATAGAAAAATCCATAGAACAAAAGCCCGTGGAATGCCGAGAGAATGAAATCTACGAAACGTTGCAGTAAAATGGAAAATCATGCGAACAAAGCAAAATGACAATTTTTCGCGTGAAACTTCGAAGAGACATATCTTTTGATCTAGTGCTCGAAAATTGACAAATTTTATATCATTGGAAAGGCATCAATGCGCTCTATGTCATGGGAATTTTATTTCTCTTTTTTAATGAAGGAAGGTTCTAAAAAATAGAAGAATCATATCAATCTCTAAAATATAAAATGCTCAACCCTGTGAAAGGCAAGACATCTCTAGCAAACCCGAAATAACTTCTCACACTCTGAAAGCCATAAATTTTGCATTCATCAATGAAATCACACAAAACTAAAAAAATTTGGAATTGTGGCTCCAAGTTTGATACACAACAATCAAGAAATTTGTAAACTGATAAAGAATTGATGGTGAATTTTTAGAAAATTTGGACAGGATCGGAACAATTTTTAAATTGGTAGTTGGGAGTGCAATTAAGAGGCATGATCGTAATTCTTTCTCTGTTGCAACACGTGGAACAACATGGGGAGCCTTTTTCAAGTAACATACCTTCATTTCACTCCATTTATGACATATTGCAAGTGGTGGATAGGTAGATTTCATGATTTTCATTTCTCTCTCTCTTTCCTCTTAGAATTCTATAAATTGGAGTGTTGGGCTCATTGTAAAGGGAGGAGTTAGTTTTAAAGTACAAAAACTCTATTAAATTCATTTTGTGAAGCCAATGTACTACGAGACCCTGCAGTGGACTCCTTGCATGGTGATCTAGGCCATTATCTTGTAATAGATTGAATTGTGCATATCTATGAAGTAATAGATGCAAGTTTGTGGATGGACCTTATCTTGTGTTTGTTTCCATTCTTCTTACCCTTTCAAACTCATTTAAAATATAATCTGTCTATTTATTCTCTTTCAAGGATGCATTATCATTATGTGTTCATTAATTATTATTATGAATGAGGTTTTAGACTATAGAGAACTGTCATCACCCCTTCTAGTATACACTTTTCTTCTTTTTTAACACATTGGATATTAGTTTCATACTATCCTTTTTTGGTGTATCATCGCTTTAGTGTAGGTTTTGTTTTCATGCATCTCTTCCCCTGGTCCCTTGGAAAGTTATATTAGGATTAGATATTTTTCTTGCATTAGAGTAGATTGTGGCAAGTAGTTTAGGAGCAAGAACCAACTTTCTTTAAAGGATCATCTCACCCCACAAGTACCATAGTTTGAGAGATGATCCAATGTTACACAAATTACACCAAATTCCCCATTCAAATCTAAATCCATTCGGGGGTGTTGTAATTTCATGATAACAGTTCTGACATGCCATGTAGGACAAAAAGTCCTCATTTTAATTGCAGCAAGATTGATGTGCACTTGTTGCAAGTCTCTAGCTTGCAAGAAGCTTTGAAATTTCACATCTAATGACTCTAAAAGGGACATAATCCATTGGTTTCAGTAGTCCAAACTTGGCTCAACAACTAGAGAAGAGGGTCATGAGAAGAATCTAAACAAGGTCAACAACTAGAGAAGAGGGACTATTTTTTTATCTACACTTATCCCCAAATAGTGAAAGAAGGGGAAGAAGAGCTCAAAGTTATCCATCTCCACCTAATAGAACCTTATCAACACCTCCACCTGGAAGGAATTTTATTCAATAAACTAGAGATTTTGACAAATCAGGATGGTGCAACCCAATCCCTATGTCAACTGCACTAGAAACATCCCACTTGCTCTCAATACAAAGAATCCAGATCTAGTTGTAGTATTGAAGAAAATTCCATATTTCACTGGAGAGAACCAAACAACTCCGATTGACCACATTTAGGACATTACAAATGTCCTGTGTTATTCACGAAATTGCTGAAATAGACATTTTTGTTAAGTTATTGGCATCCTCCTTTAAGGGTAAAGCCTTGCAATGGTTCAGGAGTCTAACAACAAGATCTATCTAGAATTGGGACCATTTGTGCACAACCCTCCATAATCAATTTGGAGAAAAGGGAGATAATTTGTCTTTATTGGAACAATTGACAACAATCAAGAGGGATCCTAATGAATAGTTGACCGATTTCAACTTCATATTTTAGAGGACATGGGATAGGATTTCATTGGCCATGAGACCAGCAGCTGAAGGTGCTTTTCTATACTTCCTCAAAGCTTTAAATTCTGATATTTCCATGATGATATAATCTATGGGAGGTATAACTTTACCTACAACTTATAACATTACTATTAGAGTGGAAAATTGGTTAATTCAAGCTGGAAAACTTGCACCTAGCCTACTTATGCCTCTCTATCCAGAAGTAGGATCCCCAAGCACTAGTCAAACACCTATATTATCCCCCATCCCTACTCTAAGAAATAAGAGTTTTAATGAAGCTTCCACCTCATCTTCTAGTACCTCAAGTGAGCTCCAAGAAGTCATGAAGCAACTACAAAACTTGGGTAATGAGTTAGTGACACTTAAGAGGCAGCAAGCTCAAAATTTCAGATCATATCAGCCTCAAAATCAACCCAATAGATCTCCATATCATCCTAATAGGCCACCCATTCAAGCTGAAAATCAGAACCAAGTCAAACCTCCCGCTAATAGGCCATTTCATCCTTACAATCCTAATGTTGCATCCACATCTAGAGCCTTGGTACTAGTGTAAAATAACATAGCTTAGGAATATGACTAGTGTTTTCCATGTAATCAACCTCATAACTAGTAAATGTGTTTCAATGGTGCTTTGAATCAAGCTCTTATGGCGAAAACAATGGGTGTGGAATAAGAGACATGCCAAGATGTAAATCAACAATAGGAAGAAACTCCGCAAGAGGCACCTCCGAATGAGACCACACTTGTCAATTGGCAGGCTGAAGATTTTTGTGGTATAAATCAAGCCCCTTCTCAAAGTGTAGCAGCCAATACATGATCCAAGAAGAGAAATATTGGAGAGGGAAAATCATCCAATTCAAATGATCCACAACCCTCTATCACTCAACAAGGTATTGGTAATCAAAGTACATTCCTGGACGTACAAGGTCAACCCAAGCCACCTTCTAGACAATCCCAAGTTCCAGTTGTAATAGCCCACATGCAAGAGAATAATGTCCAAAGAAAAGGGAAATAGAAAGATGGATTATCTCCATTCAACATTATTGAGAAGATGAAGAAAATGAATGTAAATATCTCAATGTGGGAGTCATTAGCTATCCCAGGCCAAAGGGATCTATTGCAAGCTGTTATGGCTAATTGGTCAACAACAAATTAGTCACCCAATCATCAAGAAAAAGTGCTTACCAATGTAGCTCAGCAAGGAGGAAATCAAGGAAGCCACCAAGGTAAAAATTTGAATCCCCCACCATTATATATCTCATTGATCATTAGAAATAAGTTAGTGCATAATTACATGATTGATTTGGGAGCAAGTAGCTCAGTCATGCCAAAACAAATAGCTAATCAATTGGGTCTTCAATATGAATTCATTTTCAAAGGTGTGGTGCAATTAGATGGGACAGTAGTAACAACGGTTGGAGTAATCAAAGGTTTGAGCCTCACATTGCATGCCTATCCCAATGTGACCATCTTGAAAAATGTATCAATCATAAAATTTCCACCACTCTTTGCATTATGTTTGTCAAGAGACTTCACCACTAAAATTGGAGGCTATTTTTTTGCTGATTGGTCACATATGTTATTCAGAACAAGGTATGGAGCTAAGGCTACAATCAGATCTAAGCCTATTGCAAAATTTCATATTGAGCCTCATACAATGAGTCCAATCAATGCGAATTGTTCAACATTTGATCAAGAAGATTATCCAAATGCCTATGAAGCAGATACCAAAGTTGGATGCATTCCAGACTTGACTCTTGATGAATGGGAAAAAAAGACATGCTTTTGACCCTTATAAAGAAATGGAAGAAGTTGAATTAGGAGTCTATTATTTGCATGAAGAGAATCAACCTCTCCCTAGCATCACCAATCCATACCACAAAGATGATAATGAGGTATGGAAGTTTTTATTTGATGGCTCAAGGAGCATACAAGGTGCGGGAGGATGAGCCATACTCATTTCACAACAAGGTATAAAATATTACATAGCTTTCCATTTCAAGTGTGATTTATTGAATAACACAGTGAGTATGAAGCCTTAATTCATGGATTGCATTGGGAAAGAAAGAGAGGTATTAAGAACTTATAAGTCCTTGGAGATAGCGAGATAATTGTGAACCAATTTAAATGAAAAATGATGCTAAGAATGATATGTTGAAGAATGAAAAAAACTGGGTATGGGATCTCATTGAATATTTTGAATCTTTTAGCATCAATTCCATCCCAAGAAAGAAGAATGCAGCAGTGGAAAAATGTCAGCAATTGGGGCAACATTTGATGTTGTGGAAAATATCAAAAGTGAGAAATCTCATCCTCATATCAAAGTGGTTGTAAGGCTAGCTGTTCCAAGCAACAACACAAGTTGGCAAGTCTTCGAGAAAGATCAGAAAATTGTTAACTTTCTACAAGAAGAAGCTGAGTTCTCTGCTAGAAACCAAGACAAGTTAGAGCAACAGTACGGAAACCAGGTGGTACAACTAAAGACTAACAAATTACCGAAAGGTATTGTAAATTTGGAGTCAATCTTCAACCCAAATGATCAATTCTAGAAGGAGAAGAAAAACATTTAGGTAAAGGGTGAAGATTCAGAGCCCATTTCAGTAGATGAAGGAAAAACATTACAAATTGGAAAAGTAAGTACCCCACAAGAGAAATCTGAATTTTTTCAACTTTTCCAAGAATTCCCAGATGTCTTTGCATGGACTTATAAGGATTTAATATGTTTCAATCCAAAGCTAGCGCAACATACTATTGAGCTAGATCATGAATCCAAGCCTATTAGAAAGAAGCAAAGACCAATGAATCCCCACATTGAACCTCTCATCAAAAGAGAGTTGAACAAGTTAATTGAATCTAGCATCATCTCTCCTATCAAACATTCAAGTTTGGTTGCAAACTTGGTGCTAGTAAGAAAGAGAAACAGAGAAATTAGATTATGTGTAGACTTTCGTGATCTAAATAGAGAATTTCTCAAAGATTTTTAGTGTAAAATCACAACACTCGTGAATGGTTGTAACCTGATGGTTTGATAATCTCATTGTGAACATGCAACATCTCTCAAAATGTATGACTTTGAAATTGAGAGAGATCTCTGGATGAAGGCCGATTCCTATTCCTCTGTTTATGTGTACACATAAAATTTGTAAAGGATATCTATTCTAAAATATATTCTAACTTACCAAGGAGACAAAGTTAAGAAGATGCAAGAAATTAAACCTAAACTAATAGAGGTGATGCACCAAAGGAATGTTGAACACCGGCTTTGATATCAAACACAAACCATTAAAATGTAATACAACCACTAGGCACTGAGATAACCAATATTGTAAAGAAATATCGGATAAAGGCTATGAGCACAAAATAGGGTTGAAATCATCCATAGACATGTATTATTGATTCACAAATTGATACAAAACATTACAATGGCTAAGAGGCAAAAAAATTACATTATAGTCTCAATAGAAGGTTTGAACTCCACGAATGCGTCTGCAAACAAGAGAAAAAGGGAGGGTGCAAAACCAAAATTCCTAACCCTTTATAAGGAGCCAAGATAATACCTTTATAGATGAAGCAAAGAGAGGAGAAGGAAAGGAGGTGAGAGTATCTGATTTGGAAGATTAGCCACCACCATCAATGCCCCTACAAATCTGCCTACAATCTATCAAGTCTGCCTCTCCATGTCTGTTTGGCATGTTGAAGAAGGAAGAATGGTGGATCAAATCAAATATGATCTAGTTGTTGAAGCAATTGGATCATACATTAATGGCATGAAAGATGTTTTCCTATTTTTCACCCACCTAACCTTGTCAAAATTAAATTTTTAGGCTTCCATGGCATAGACGAGGTTGAGACCTTTCCAATGGTACAAAATTTGTTGAATTTCAAGCACTAGATCGAAAGTTATGCCCATTTGAATATTTGAATTGAATTCATTAAAAATAGCAAAAAAACAAGTAAACAGATCTGTTGGCCCGAAATTCACTTTTTCCCAAAAGCCTCCGTGGGCCTAAACTTGAAATTGTGCCTTTTACACAAAAATTGCAAAGCCGCAAAAGTCTCTCGCATGACCCCTCACGCCATGCAACCTTCTCATTTTCCATTTGTCATCCCTTGGCCCTCGGTCTGCATTTTCCACTTAGAAAAATAAATCTTTCCAGGGCTCACGGGCCAAAAATTATAACTTGGGTTTTTTTGCAAAAAGTGTAAAAATACAAAAATATCTTCTATCGCCTCAGTGGTCCGCGATCTTCCCCTTTGGCGAAAAGTCTTCCCCATGCCCTTCGGCCCACTTTTAGCAAAAAATACATCTAAGGACCACCAACCCGCATTTTTCTTTTGAGTTTTGGCTAAGTCCCCTTGTTTGATGGGGACACATGTATGACCTTGGGACACGTGGAGGCTTCCCGCTAATTTTGAGATTTTCACCGACCTTCGTAGGTGCGCTAATTGGACACGTGGAGGATTCCGATACCCTCGGACTTTTAACGGCTCACTCTGTATCCTTTTCTAGATTTGGGATACGTGGAAAGTTGGTGCTTATTAGGGGACCACCTTTGGCTTCGACCCTTGAAGGTGCACCGATGAGACACGTGGCATCATTCACTCACCTTTTATACTTAGCCAATTCAACGGCTGAATTTATCCCCTTTTTCACTCGGACCACATGGCGAGCCTACAATTATTTAGAGACTACCCCTTGGGATTGACCTTTGAAGTTGCGCCATTGAGGCATGTGGAGGCTTCCTCTGATCCTCTTATACTAACCGATTTGGGCCTCGATACTCTTTCTTTGTTTTTGGCCGTTGATACATATGGGGGATTCCACTGACTCTCTTATACTTAGCCATTTCAGGGCCTTGAGTGAACACTACCCTTCTCCATTTTTCTCTTACGCGCTCTGATCTCCTTTGATGCCATTTTCTCCTTCACAGACCCCGTGCCTTCACTGTTGGATCTAAAATGTGGGCTCGCATGACTGAACCGACCATTCCAATTTTCTTCTATGTAGGGTCGTGTTTGATCAATTTTTCAGGGGGAAAATTGGGATAATAGTTTGAAAATTACGGGGACATCTACCTGCTAGATGAAGAGACTAGTAGCCTTGGAAGCATCCATTGCGCATGAATTCTACTTGGTAATTTCAAATTTTATCCGGAATTACCTTCCACTGCATTCACTCTTATCTTTGCAAGAAAATCTTGGATTCAAGATTTGTGAGAGTAGAAAGTTTTCTGAAAACTGGAACCTTCTCCCTCATTTAATTTTCTGCATACCTCATACATTGGAGTGTAATGAAAACATCTAGACCTACTCCAATATGGATACTCTACATATTTAATTTCTTGTGGCCACAAGTCTTTTCCATGAGTGAGATGAACTGTATACAAGCATACACTAGAAGCAATAGAGCATGTGCACTAGCACTTAGGGAAATTGAAACCTAAACTATAACAAGACAATATGCATATGCACTAGGAGAAATTGAAAACCTAGGCTAATATTTACAAGGGTGAGAAATTCTCCTTTTAGTAGTAGTGTTTGAGGTAGATCCCATTGACTGGAATTTGTAATTCTTCACTATCCAACTTAGCCAAGCCGGAAGAAATTACAGCTTTTACATCCTTTGACCATGTAGGGACCATTCCAAATGGTATCAAACTTGGAATGACTTCTTGGTTTTTCCCGATCGCATCCCACTTTAGAACTATGTCCCTTTCTTGAAAGGTCCTTGTTATTGCTTTCTTATGAAATCTCTTCTTGATCAATGCTTAATATTTCTCCATGATCTACATTGCATATTATCTTGCTTCTTCTACTCCCATTAGCTCTACACACCTAATTTCCATAGGTTCAAACTCAGCTAGTTCTAACTGTTTCATGAGCTCCAAAGTGGGAGATTCAATGATATGGGAAAAACTACCTCTTTCATATATACAAGCTTATATGGGGAGCTTCATGTAGACCGTTTGGATGTGATCCTATCAGCCCATATAGATTATTTTAGATTTATGTGCCAATTTATCTGATTTTCATCAAGAGTCCTTCGATAATTCTTAGTAGGTTCTTGTTTGTGGACTCTACTTGGCCATTACCTTGAGGGTAATAGTTTGATGAAGATACACCATTCTTGATATCCCATTCGGTGATACTTGTACCAAGGAATGCCAATGCATTATCTCGATATGATAGTGGAAGGGACTCCAAACCTAGTGACTATCCATTCATAAAATCAAAGATATTGGATTCATTTGTGTCCTTATGTGCCATTGCTTCAGTCCACTTGGTGAAATAGTTTTTTGCTGTAAGTATCCACTTATGGCCATGACTTGAATTTGGGTTAATCAATCCAATGAAGTCTAATCCCCATTGCATGAATGGATGATCCACTAAAATTTGACGAAGGGGTAGGGTTGCTAACTTTTCCTTCCCTGTGAAGAATGCACACTTCTTGCATTTCTTGATCCTTGAGTAGCAATCACTAAACACCATAGGACAATAATGACCAACTTTCATGATTTTGAGGGTTGTTACTCAAGGAGAAAACTGGCCTCCTACTTCTCCATCATGGAAATGATGTAACACCTTCTCAATTTGGACTGTCCCAATGCACCTTAATAGGATGCCATTGATGTCCCTTTTAAACAAAATGTCGTCAATAAGCACATATGATGATGACTTGTAATCTAAAGTACCTTATTTTTGTTTTACTCATTTCGGAGGGAACAAACTTGTTTAGAGAAAATGCACCAAATTTTGAGTCCAACATGGAATAGGTGCATCATTAACTGGATGCTATATCTCGTTCTACGTTAATAGGAGAACATCTTCTTCATCCGCTAACTCAGTTTATTGTTTAGAAGTGAGCTGCTCACACAAACCCTTGTGACTAACAAACTTGGTCATTTTTATTTCAATAGCATACTCCATTACACGAGTGATCTAACCTTCACTCTTCTCATTCAAGTCCTTATTTAGGAGAAAATCCTTAACACCAGCATGAGACACTAGTAGTTGAATCTTGTTGTTTGAGACCAAGTGTCTGAACTTCTTCAAACTCCTAATGATAACAAGGACATGTTTTTCAATGAAAGAATACTTTACTTCGTAATCTTCCAAGCTCTGACTGAAGAAGGATATGGGCTGTTTTTAACCTTCCTTGTTAGGCTGAACCAAGATAGCTGAGATTGTGTCTGACCCTCTAAAATCATACAACATGAAGTCCTTTGAAAATTCTGGGTTAATAAGAGTTGGGGCCTATGATATTACGAGCTTGATGGCCTCAAAACTCTCTTTTCCTTCTGCTATCCATTTGAATGCAAGAATCTTCTTTAACATCATCGTTAAAGGCTTTACAAGAGTGGCAAAATCAGGCAAAAATCTGTGGATAAAGTTTATCCTTCCTAAGAATCTTTGGAGGGATTTCTTGTGATGTGGTAGTGGTAGTGTTCTAATGGCTTCAACTCTTTCAAGGTCAATTATCAACCCTTTTCTTGAGACAATGTGGCCCAAAAACTTGCCCTCGTGTGCCAAAAATACACATTTCTTTGGATTCAATGACACTCTGAACCTTCTACACCTTTGAAATACTTTTTGAGGTGGAAGAGATGGTCTGCAACATTCTTTGAGAAGACGGTGATATCATCTAGATACACCAGAACTATCTTGTTGATTAAGCCTTTGAATGCCATGTCCATAGCTCACTGAAATGTTGCTCCAACATTTGACAATCCAAATGGCATCTTCTTATAAGCATATGTACCCCATTTGGTGGTGAAGGATGTCTTGAATTGATCTTCTTTTTTACCATTATCTGATTATATCCTGAGTAGCCATCTAGCAATGAAAACATCTCAGAGCTAGCTACAACCTGCAAGATTTTCTCCATTGATGAAAGTGGGTAGTGATCTTTGAGTGATGCTCTGTTTAGATCATGGAAGTCTACACACAATCTGATTTCTCCATTTCTTTTCCTCAGAGGACCTAAGTTTGTAACCAAATTTGAATGCTTGATAGGGAAGATGATGCTAGCCTATATTAGCTTGTTCGAATCTTTTCTCATGAGAGGTTGAATGTGAGGGTTTACTAGCCTTTGCTTATGTCTGAAAGGCTTAGATCTCGAGATCCAACTTGATAGTGTGATGTGCCAACCTTGGGTTGAAACCTCTTAAATCCTTGTAAGTCCAAGAAAAGACATCTTGGAATTCTTGAAAAATTTAAACGAACTCAATTTTTTTCTTGTTGGGTACTTACTTTGCCAATTCACAACGTTTTGCCTTCATCTATGGAAATGGGCTCTTGAATCTTCACCCTTTACCTAAATATTTACTTTCTCCTTTGGAATTGATCATTTGGGTTGAATATTGACTCCAAGGTTACAAGACCTTTTGGTAATTTGTTAGTTCTCAGCTACACCACTTGGTCACCATATTGTTGTTCCAATTTGTCTTGGTTTCTGGAGGAGAACTCAACTTCTTCTTGTAGAAAATTGACAATTTTGATCATTCTCGAAGACCTGCCAACTTGTGTTATTATCTGGGACATCTGGCCTTACAACCACCTTGATATGGGGCTAAGACTTATCACTTTTTATACTTTCTATAACATCAAATGTTGCCCCAATTGTTGCTAGTCTATCTACTGCATCATTCTTTTTCCTGGGTATGGACACAATGTTGAAAGCTTCAAAGTCCTCAATGAGGTCCCATACCCAGTTTTTATAGCTCCTGAGTAGGTCATTCTTTGCAGCATGTTGTCCTCTGACTTGGTTCATAATCAACTCACTATCACCAAATATTTGTAGATTCTTAATGCCTCTCCTCCTGGCCCAATGAAGTCCATGAATCAAAGCCTCATACTTAGCTGTGTTGTTTGAGCAAGCAAAACTGGAAATGGAAAGCTGAGTAATACTTTGTTCTTTGAGGTGAAACAAGCATAACTCCTCCTCTTGCACCTTGTCTACTTATTGAGCCATCAAAGAATAACTACCATACCTCATTATCATCCTTGTGATCTGGCTTAGTGATGTTAGGAAGAGGATGATTCTCCTCATGTAAGAAATAGACCCCTAATTCAGATTTTTCCATTTCTTTGTAAGGGTCAAAGGCATGCCTCTTGTTTATCCATTCATCAAGGGTCAAGTCTTGAATATATCCAACTGGTATCAGATTCATGGGTTCTTGGATAATCTTTTTGATTAAGGGCTGAACACTTTCCATTGATTAGACTCGGTGTATGAGGCTCAATATGGGAGTTTGCAATAGGCTCAAATCTGATTGTAGCATTTGATCCATACCTTGTTTTGAGTAACATGTGTGACTAATCAAAAAACAAATAACCTCCAATTTTAGTAGTGAAATATCTTGAACAACACAATGCAAAGTTTGGTGGCAAGTCTATGACTAATACGTTTTGCAAGACGGTCACATTGGGACATGCATGTAATGTGAGGCTCAAATCTTTGATTACTCCAACCATTGTTACTATTGTACCATCCAATTATACCACACCTTTGGAAATGACTTCATATTGAAGACCCAACTGATTAGATATTTGTTTTGGCATTATAGAGCTACTTTCTCCCGAATCAATCATGTAATTATGCACTATCTTGTCTCTAATGATCAATGAGATATAGAATGGAGGAGGATTCAAATTCTTACCTTTGTGATCTCTATGATTTCCTTCAGGCTAAGCTGCATTGGTAAGAACTTTCTCTTGCTGATTGGGTGACTGATTTGATGTTGACCAATTTTCCATAGTAGCTTGCAATAGGTCTCTTTGTCTTGGGATAGCTAATGAATCCCACATTGATATGTTTACATTTTCCTCTTCATCTACTCAATGATGTTGAATGGAGATGAGTTATCCCTCTATTGCCCTTTTCCTTGCATATTCTTCTCTTGCACATGGGTTGTTACAACCGGCACTTGAGCTAGTCTAGGGGGTGGCTTGGGCTGACCTTGCACATTGGGAGCTACAATTTGATTTCCAATACCTTGTGGAGTAATAGAGGGTTGTGGATTACCTAAATTTGATGATTTTCCCTCTCCAATATTCCTTTTCTTGGACCGTGTATTGGCAGCTACACTTTGAGAAGGGGCTTGGTTAACTCCACAAAAGTATTCTATTTTCCAATTAACCAACATAGTTTCAGTTGGAGGTGTCTCTTGTTGAGCTTCTTGCTGTTGATTTTCCTCTTGACTAGGTTCTTGGGACATACCAATGGTCTGTACCATCAAGGCTGGTTTAGTGCACCATTGAAACACATTGATTGACTGTGAGGTAGACTGCAAGGGTAACACTAGTCGTACTCCTGTGCCATGTTGTTTTGTGTTAGAACTAAATATTTTGATGTTGAATTTGCATTTGGATCATATGGTCGGAATGGCTGGCAGCTTGAGGTTGTCCTTGGTTCAAATTTTTATTTGTGGCATGACTTGGTGGTTTATTTTGTTGGTATGGGGGTCTAGCTTGATATTGAGTTTGAGGTTGATATGGCCTAGAACTTTGAGCTTGTTGTCTCTTGATAGTCATTAGCTCATTTCCTAATATATGCGAGTTATTTCATAACTTGTAGCTCTTTTGAAGTGCTTGAAGATGAGGTGGAAGTTTTAGCTGAAATATGATTCTTTGGATCAGGTATGGGAGCTAATGTGGGTGTTTGACTAGTGCTTGGACTTCCTAATTCTTGATATAGAGGTATAGGTGGCCTAGGTGCAAGTTTACCAACCTGAATTAAACAATTTTCAGCTCTAATGGAAATGTAATAGGCTACAGGTAAGGTTACACCTCCCATGGACTGAATCATTATAAAAATATCAGAATTTAAAGCTTTAGGAAAGTATAGGAAAGCACCTTCATTTGTGGGTCTCACGGCCAATGGAATCCTATCCCATGTCCTTTGAAATATGAAGTTGAAATATGTCATATGTTCATTTAGAGCCCTCTTAATGGTTGTTAATTATTCCAATAGAGATAGGTTATCCCCCTTTTCTCAAAATTAATTGTGAAGAGCTCTGCACAGATGGTCCCAATTCTGAATAGAGCCCGTTGTTAGACTCCTGAGCCATTAAAAATCTTTACCCTTAAATGAAGAGGCTAAAAATTTGACTGCAATGTGCATCTCAATGATTTCATGAATTGCATAGACATTTGCAATGTCTTGATTGTGGTCACTAGGAGTAGTGTGGTTCTCTCTAATGAAATATGAAATTCTATTTAATGCTTCAATGGGCTGGATTTTGTGCATTGAGAGAAAGTGGGTCTATCAACACCAATCCGTCTCTATGATAATTCTTCACTAGGAACTCCTCATGCTATGATTATTAACTAATGCATAACTCTTAGTTTGGTGGATGTAATATGGAAAAACAACAACAAACATAACACAAGAAGTACCATAGACTATGATAAGAAGAAATAATGATAAATCTGAAATATTAGTGTAAATTATAATATCAACATGAAATTGTTACAATCTCATCCATGAGGTTCTTCAAGTGTTATTAACTTCACTTGCCTTCAAACAATAACTATGGGAGAAACTTCACAATTACACCTCTTAATGGCTTCTTTAACACACCTTCAAAAATGATGGCTTCCTTTACACACTTACTCATACAATATTTCTCACTACTTCTCTCTATGCTAAATGAGGGGGGGTGGCCTCTTTATTTATAGGAATTCAGGCTTATCCACCTTATCTCTAAGATAGGATAGGAAATCTCTTCCGGCAAATCATATTCCATGCCTAAAATCTTGCCTTTACATGTAGGCTTATCTTCTAAGATAAGATAAACCTTATCATCTCACATGGGTTCCACCTTTTTAGACTTTTCCACAAATAAAATATACAAAATATTTATGACATCACTCTTTGTCCTTATTACAAATATAATATTTCTAATTCCTAATCATGTAGACCCTACTTCTCTACTTATCCCAACTTTGACATTTTAACATTACCGGACCACTTACGAAAAATATTTACTTTTTACAACATTCCTATTATACTTTGACTATTACCGTATTCTACATTATTGGCGGCACCGTACTGACGGTGCCATTATCTTCTATTGGACGCCACTACTAATTATACTTAACAACATCCTATTCCTAATACATACATTAATAAAATAGAAATTACGGAGGAAAATTTTAATGTCGACATTTTCCCCCTTCCTAACTTCTACTCCATCCTCAGAGTAGACTCTTATGGACATTTTGAAGCTGGTGCTTGGAAAATATTTAACTTGTCATGGTTGACCCATTTTGTAATGGGAGTACCATCCAATTCCTCCAATCGATATGTACCATTTTCATGCACAAAGTTGTAGGGCCCCATCCAATTTGGAAGAAATTCTTCTCCGTCTTCTTTTTTTTGTATCGGAATCATATACTAGAACCAAGTCATTCACATGAAATGGAAACCAACGAGATATTTTGATCAAAGTATTCCTTCTACTTCATTTTCTTCTTATAGCTTATATCCTTCGCTATTTCCCTCATTTCCTCTAGCAAATGAAGATGCACCAACCTTTCTTTTACTTAATCACTTTCATCCATCCTTTCATTTTTCATAACTCTCACAAAGTGGGAATATCAAACTCAATAGGAAGAAGCTGGATCAATGCCATAAGCCAACTGAAATGGGAGTATCCTGTTGCTAACTTTGATGTTTCCCTATATGCCCACAATCTTTGCATGAATCCTTTTATCCCGCTTATGTACCTGCAAGGCTGCATCTTTTGCTAGAATTTGACACACCACAAAATTTGTTTGTTCCACTGTCCATTTGTGCTTGGCTTGGATGTTGTTTCCTTCCTGTACTTAATAGAAAACTTGTTGACTAGGGCTTCTACCACCTCATTAATGAAGTGAATTTCTTGATCTGTTACAATTTCTAATGGGAAACCAAATCTGGTGACAATGCATTCATATATGAACCTTGCCACTTCATCTATGGAAGTTGTTTTCAATGGCTTAGCTTCAACCCACTTGGTTAAATAATCATGGCAACTATTCAATATAATTATTTTGGCGTGGGGTAGTTGGAAGTGGACCTACAATGTCTATTCCCCACTTTTCAAAGGGACCAAGTGGAAGAATAGGGCATAATGGAGTTGATGAAGTCTTACGGTTACCATGTGTTTGAAAAATATCACATGTCTTACAATAATTATAACAATCTCTAAAAAGAGTGGGCCAGTGATAACCTGCGTCCAAGATCCTTCTTGTTGTAAGTTTTCAGAGAAGTTTCCTCCACATGTACCATTGTGGAATTCTTCTATCAGCTCCTTCCCTTGATCACGTCCAACTTCCCTCTTGTATTGTCCATCAGGTCCTATTCGAAATAATACTCCATGCAGAATAGAATATGGACGACTGGATTGAGTAATCTTCCTCTTAGTCTTTACATTGGCACCATCAGGAAACTTGAATTCATTTAGATAATTCCAAATATATATTTATTCACTAGGGATTGTGTCAAGAGATAACAATTCGCATCTGGAAAATCATCATCATCACAAGGTGAACCTAAACCATCATAGGCTCGAGAGAGTGCATCTGCATTGACATGCTTCTTTCCTGGCCTATCTATAATATCAAATTCAAATTCTTGTAGAAAAATTATCCATATTGCTATCCTCCCTGATGGGTTAGGCTTATTGAAAATATATTTTAGAGCTTGATGATCTATTACAACTATAAATTTCTTCCCTAGCAAGTAATTTCTAAACTTCTTTACAACAAAAATGATATCTAGAGCCTCTAATTTAGTTACAGTATAATTTACCTCAAAGACTACTCATTTTATGCTCCCAAAGTAAATTGGATGATCATTCCCATTTTCATCATTTTGGCTCAGAGTACTTCCTAGTGCTACATCTGAGGCATCAATATACACAATGAATGGCTTGCTCCAATCTGGATTCTTTAAAATAGGTGAAGACACCAGGGCTTCCTTCAGTTGTTCAAAATCTTCATGCGCCTTATTTCCTGGTTCATAAGTAACATCCTTCTTCAAGAACTGGGTTAGTGGCTGTGCAATCTTTGAGAAATTCTTGATGAACCTTCTATAGTAACCCACATGGCCTAAAAATGATATCAACTGAATTATATTAATAGGAAATGGTAACTCTTTGATTTTTGAAACTTTATCAAGATCAGTACCAATACCATCTCTGGATACAACATGCCCTAACAAAACACCTTTAGAACATCCAAAGACACACTTTGTAGGGTTTAGTGAGGCTTGTGCTTCATCTAACCTTTGAAATGTTGTCTCCATCTCAGTGCGGTGGTCCATCTTGCTCCCATAGATGTAAAAATCATCCAAGAAATACTCGATGAAGTTCCCAATGTAGGGTTCAAACACCCTATTCATCAAGCATTGGAACGTTGTTGGAGAATTACACAACCCAAAAGGCATAACTTTATAAGCAAACGTTCCCCAAGGAGTGGTGAACGTGGTCTTCAACTGATCTTTATCTGCTATACGAACTTGGTTGTATCTGTTATATCCATCAGCAAAACTATAGCACTCTGCCAGCTACTTCATCCAAAATCTGATCTGAGAATGGAAGAGGGTAATGATCCTTCTTTGTTGCCTTATTGAGCTTCCTATAATCAACACAAATGCGTAGCTTCCCATTCTTTTTTATTGAGATCACAATGGGAGAAACCCATTCTGAATTCTCCACATAGCAAATATAAATCCTACATCAAGCAACTTATCTATTTCTTCTTTTACAGTCTTGGAAAAATTAGGATTCATTCTATATGGCATTTTCTTTATGGGCTTAGCACCATCTACTAGCTCAATAGAATGTTCTACCCAACTTACTTGATGGAGTTCCTTGTAATCAAAAGTGAATATGTGTATGTACCTTTGAAAGAGCTGGAGGTAGGATTCCTTCTCACTCTCCATCACAACATCACCAATCTTTTTTTGGAGACGATCATCAATTTATTCTTCAGATAATTTTATGGGATCATGATTCGAGTGTGACTAGAAGGATATCCATGACCGAAACATCAACCTCACTTTCTTCATCTTCGAGTGTCCACTTCACTAGTACTCGATTAATCGAGAGGATGTTCAATCATCAATTTCATCACTTGAATCCACGAGTTACGCCTTATGATGCCGAGGATCACGTTTATCTTCACCCTCTCTCTACCACATCCAAGTGTCATGAAGCCTTCATTCTAGTAGTTTCTTGCATGAAATCTCCTTAGCCATGGTCTTCCCAACAACATTGGGTACGCAACAGTACCATTTTTCATCACCTGAAAGTCTACCACACATACAACACCCATAACAGATATTGCCACATTTGAAACTACACCTTCTAGTTTAGTTTTTCCTTTATTTAATGACCTTAACATAAGTGTTGAGGGGTGATCAATTTTAAATCCCAACATATCATTGAGACTTAGTCATTACATTAACTGCAACACCTCCATCAACTAAGACATCATGAATTGGAATACCATTACATAATACCTCATCTTGTGGAGCGTAGGGATCCACCTCTGCCTCTAAAACAGGGACCTCAACCTCCTTCCTTCGTTGAGCATTGAGTCCACTTCGCAGCTCCCACCTCTTCTCAGAAGACATAGCCAAGAGTTGACCATATGTAATATTTGTAGGCCTTTTGGACAGATCTTCTAAGATGGAGTATGGTCCTTGTCCTGTGAAATCAAAAATCCTGCACACCCAACTTTCTTCTCCTATGTTTCTTACTAGTTTCTCCTTTCATCTTCTTAGGATCATTTCCATCTTGGTTATCTTTTTCTTTCTTTCTTTTTGTTACAAACACATCTACTTCATTATTTATGCTCTTATCTACTACATCAAAAGAATTCACAGGTGCTTTCCCTTTATCATTATCTCTTGTACCAGATGTAGAAGCTCTATCTGGACAATT
Organism: Taxus wallichiana var. yunnanensis; assembly: GCA_018340775.1. Classification (NCBI taxonomy): domain Eukaryota; kingdom Viridiplantae; phylum Streptophyta; class Pinopsida; order Cupressales; family Taxaceae; genus Taxus; species Taxus wallichiana. The sequence goes on from CM031241.1 coordinate 206,405,519, forward strand.
ATACTTATAATGACCCTTTTTATAACAACCATAACATACAACTTCAGAAATATTTCTTTTTGGACCTCTATCTCCTCCCTAAGAACTAAATTCTTTTCCTTGAAGAAGATTAATAGTTAACTAACCCATCTTCCTAAGCAGATCTTCATACTCAGTAGATGTACTAGGAGAAAGATTTGTGCTCACCGAGAGTGGTTGTGGATTTTGGACCAAAGGTGCTGGTGTAGGCTCTACTTTAGCAACAATTTCTTTGGGCTCCTCTTCCATGCTTTCTTCTTGCCTTCTTGCAATCTCCTTTGCTTTTTCAATGGTATTTAGGCGGTCATACTTCACTCGTTTTTCGATCTCTACGGCTTCATCCCAAGAATGAAATGCTTACAGAGGATATTATCCATGTCATTCATTAACCCATCCGCTAATCCTTCCTTCCGGATCGGGGATCGAGCTTCCTCCTTAGCTCTAGAACACGAGCATGATAATCCCTTATCTTCTCCTTCTCTCCTTGGGCTAGCTTTGTGATATCGATCATGAGATCTACATATTTATTTTGTTCACCAAATTCTTCAAGAAAACTTTCAGTTAATAAATCCCATGAGTTTTTCACATTATCACCTAGTGTTTCAAACCACCTAAGGGATGAACCATCAAAAAGGTAGGAAAAATTCAGTCCATTTTTCCCTTCTTATAAGGCCATTACAAATACAAGATCGTTTAAACTCTTGAATGAAAGAGGAAGCATCTTCATTAGATTGGGCTGAAAAAATAGGAATCTTCCCCATTTCCAAAAGTAACCACAGTGAAATACCAACCCACAAGTACAATCAACAAGACTTATGTGCACAAATAATTAGAATCACTATAATAGAAAATAGAAATGACCACAGTAAACTATGGTAAAAATTGACTTATCACTGGTAAAAATGACTTTACTGTGGTAAACACTATTCACAGTAAAAAGTGAAGTTACTGTGGTAAATACTATTCACGGTAAAAAGTGACTTTACTATGGTAAATACTATTCATGGCAAAAAGTGACTTTACCATGGTAACTACTATGCACAGTAAAAACAAGGTTACCCTCCAAATGTTTTTTGACTAAGTGGGAATATTTCTCCAGAAAATCCACCAACGAGGAATGGTCCGACAACGGAACCAAAATGTCAACACCAATCCGGCACTATGATAATTCTTCACCGGGAACTCCTCGTGCTATGATTATTAACTAATGCACAACTCTTAGTTTGGTGGATGTAATCTGGAAACACAACAACAAACATAACACAAGAATACCATAGACTATGATAAGAAGGAATAATGATAAATCTGAAATATCAATGTAAATTATAATATCAACATGAAATTGTTACAATCTCACCCATGAGGTTCTTCAAGTGTTATTAACTTCACTTGCCTTCAAACAATAACTATGGGAGAAACTTCACAATTACACCTCTTAATGGCTTCTTTAACACACCTTCAAAAATGATGGCTTCCTTTACACACTTACTCATACAATATTTCTCACTACTTCTCTCTATGCTAAATGAGGGGGGTGGCCTCTTTATTTATAGGAATTCAGGCTTATCCACCTTATCTCTAAGATAGGATAGGAAATATCTTCCGGCCAATCATATTCCATGCCTAAACTCTTGCCTTTACATGTAGGCTTATCTTCTAAGATAAGATAAACCTTATCATCTCACATGGGTTCCACCTTTTAGACTTTTCCACAAATAAAATATACAAAATATTTATGACATCACTCTTTGTCCTTATTACAAATATAATATTTCTAATTCCTAATCATGTAGACCCTACTTCTCTACCTATCCCAACTTTGACATTTTAACATTACCGGACCATTTACGACAAATATTTACTTTTTACAACATTCCTATTGTACTTTGTTATTACCGTATTCTACATTATTAGTGGCACCATCTTGTGAAAGGCTGCCGTTATCTTCTATTGGACGCCACTACTAATTATACTTAACAACATCCTATTCCTAATACATACATTAATAAAATATAAATTACGGAGGAAAATTTTAATGTTGACAGCCGCATTTGTCATTGAAGTTGACATAGGGATTGGGTTGTGGATGTGCCATTATGATTGGCCTAAGAACCCTTGTTGATTGAATGAAAGGTGTACCAGGGGGAAGTGTTGAAAAAGTTATATTTTTAGAGATGGAGACCTTTGAGCTCTTATTCCTGTCCTTCCTCTATCTGGGACAAGTGCAGATAGATAAACAATCCTTCTTCTCTAGTTCTTGATCTAGTCTGAATTCTTCTCATGAACCTACCAAGCCTAGGATGTTGAAACCATTGGACTCTATCTCTTTTGGAGTCACGAGATTTGTAATTTGCAAGCTCCTTACAAGATGAAAACTTACAACAAGTGCACATCAATCTTGCTACAATAAAAATGGAGATCTCTGTGTCTCATCAGGCATGCCAAAACTATTAGTGCAAAATCACAACACCCCTAAATGTCTACAACTTGATGGGTTGAGACTCTCAGTGTGATTGCATAACATGGAACATTTCTCAAAGTGTGGGACTTTGAAATCGAGAGAGATTTCGGATGAAGGCCGGTTCATATTCCTCTATTCAAGTGCACACATAAAATTTTACGAGAGGATCTATTCTAAAATCTATTCTAACTTGCCAAGGAGACAGGGTTAAGAAGATGCAATAAATTAAACCTAAACTAACAGAGGTGATGCACCAAAGGAATGTTGAACACCGAATTTTCTATCAAACATCAGACCATTAAAATGTAATACAACCACCATGCACAGATAACCAATATTGTAATGAAAGATCAGATAAAGGTAATGAACACAAGAGAGGTTGAAATCATCCACAGACATGTATTATTGCTTCACAAATTGATACAAAACATTACAATGGACAAGAGGCAAAAAAATTGCATTATAGTCTTAATAGAAGGTTCAAACTCCATGAATTCGTCTGCAGACCAGAGAAGAAGGGAGGGTGCAAAACCAAAATGTCCAACCCTTTACAATGAGCCAAGATCTTACCTTTATAGATGAAGCCAAGAGGAGAAGAAAATGAGGTGGGAAATCTGATTCGGGAAGCTCACCACCAGCCATAAATGCCCCTAAAAATATGCCTGCAATATGTAAAGTCTACATCTCCATGTCTTTTTGGTGTGTTGAAGAAGGAATAATGACAGATCAAATCAAATCTAATCTAGTTCTTGAAGCAAGCAGATCATATATTAATGGCATGAAATTAATTTTCCTATTTTTACCACCTAACCTTTTGAAAATCAAAGCTTCATGCTTTCATTTTAAATAAGAAGTCGAGACCTTTCCAATGGTACCAAATTTGTTGAATTTTGAGCACTGAATCAAAAGTTATGCCCATTTGAATATTTGAATCGAATCCGTACAAAAATGGTGAAAAAATAAGTTTTGCAAAACGGATCCGTGGGCCTGAAATTCACTTATTTCCAAAAAGACTATGTAGGTCAAAATTAAAATTGTGCCTTTTACACAAAACTTGTAAAACCACAAAGTTTCCATGACCCCAAGCCCGCAACCTTCTCATTTTCCATTTGTCATCCCCGGGCCTGCCGCCCACATTTTCCACTTAGCAAAAGAAATCCTTCCTAGGCTCGCGGGCCCACAATTATAACTTGTGCCTTTTGCAAAAAGTGCAAAAAGTGCAAATTCCAAAATATCTCATTGCCTCCTCTTGGTGTGCAATCTTCCCCTTTGGTAAAAAGTCTTCTCTAAGCCATCACCTACTTTGGAAAAAAATCCTTCATGAGCCCACCGGCCCGCATTGTTTCTTTTGTATTTTGGCTAAGTACCCTTTGTTTGGTGAGGCCATATGTCTTACAGGACACGTGGAGGCTTCCCTCTCATTTGGAGACCCTATTTTTGACCTTCGTGAGGTGCGCTGATTGGACATGTGGAGGCTTCCGCTGCCCTGAGACTTTTCAACGGTGAATCTGTCTCCTTTTTCAGACTTGGGACATGTGGAAAAATGGAACTTGTTTGGGAGACTGACTTTGGCTTCGACCCTTGAAGGTGCACCGATGAGACACGTGGCCTCATCCAATGGCCTTATATACTTAGCCGATTCAATTTGCCACCATGTCCTCTTTTTTGAATATGACCACATGGTGAGCTTGTGCTTGTTTAGAGAGCGCCCCCATGGAGGGATTGAGGCCATTGGAGATTTTTACACTCGTTGAGGCTCCTCTTTCTCAATTTTTGGATGGGTCTCTTCTACTTATTTAGGAGCGATTATGTTGGGATTTGGACATGTGGAAGCTTCGCTCTTATTTATGGACTCACTTTATATTTCACCTATAAAGTTGGACCGAGTTGAAACGTGGTTCTTTTCTCCGGCCTTAGACTTTTTAATGGATGATTAAACCTTTTGAGGCTCTGACCACATGGAGGGATAGCACACATTTGTGACCTTTGATCTTGAATTTTTGTTGAATTTGCGTCATTGAGACATGTAGGGGATTCTGCTGACTCTCTTATACTTATCTGATTAAATGCCTCGAGTGAACACTCCCCTTCTCCAATTTTCTCCTACATGCTCTAATCTCCTTTGACGTTGTTTTCTCCTTTGCCGACCCTACCCCTTCATTGTTGGATTTGAAATGTGGGCTCGCATGACTAAACCGACCCTTCCGATTCTCTTCTGTATGGGGTCATGTTTGATCAATTTTTTTGGGGGAAATTGGGATAACTAGATCATTATCTAATTCCGTCAATGGAGAAAATCCTACGATTGTAGTTGGTTTAGAAATATTTTCAATGCTAGATGGCTACTCACGCTATAATCGGATAATGGTGAAAGAAGATGATCAATTCAAGAAAAACTTAACTACAAAATGGGGGACATATGTTTCTAAGAAGATTCCATTTGGATTGCCAAATGTCGGAGAAAAATTTCAAGGAGCTATGGATATGGCATTCAAAGGCTTAATCAACAATATAGTACTAGTATATCTAGATAATATCACTATGTTCTCAAGGAATGCAACGAACCATTTCATTCATCTCAAGAAAGTATTTCAGAGATGTAGGAGATTCAGAGTGTCTTTGAATATGAAAAAGTGTGTATTCTTAGCACACGAGTGGAAATATTTGAGCCACATTATTTCAAAATATGGATTAACAATTTATCCCAAAAGAGTTGAATCAATCCAAACACTTCCATTAGCAACCACAAGAAAACTCTCCATTTCTTCTTGGGAAGGATAATCTTTGTTCGTAGATTTGTGCCTGATTTTGCCACTCTTGTAAAGCCTTTAACCATGATGTTGAAAAAGAGTATTGCATTAAAATTGATAGTAGAAGGAAAATGGATTTTGCAGGCCATCAAACATGCAATATCACAAGCTTGAACTCTTATCAAACAAGAAATTTCAAAGGAATTCATGTTGTATGCCTTTGGGGGATCAGACACAATCTCAACTTTCTTGGTGTAGCTGAATAGAGAAGATTTAGAATAGGCCATAACATTCGTAGTCAAAGCCTTGAATATTTCAAAGCAAAGTATTCTTTCATTGAAAATCATGTCCTTGCTATTATTAGGAGTTTGAAGAATTTCAGACACTTGGTCTCGAACAATAAAATTCAACTACTAGTGTCTCATGTTGGCATCAAGGAATTTATCCTAAACAAAGATCTAAATGAGAAGAAAGCAGGTTGGATCACTCACATAATGGAATATGATATTGAAATATGAGTGACCAAGATGGTTCGTAGAAAAGGATTGTGTGAGCAGCTCATAACTTTAAAACCCAAGCTAAGTCAAAAGGTGAAGAAGAGGTTGTCCTACTACTATAGAATGATCAAGAGCAACCACCTAACGATGCACTCATTCCATGTTGGACTCAAGACATGGTGCATTATCTCCAAATAAGTTTGTGTCCTCTAGAATGGAACAAAGATAAGAGAAGATATTTCAGATTGTAGGCCATTCCATATGTGCTTATTGATGGTGTTTTGTTCAAGAAGGACATCAATGGCGTTCTATTGAGATGCATTGGAACATGTCAAGTTGAGAAGATAGTAAATGAGTTCCAACGATGCGGAAGTAGGAGGCCACTTTTTGCTATGTGAGTAACATCTCTCAAAATCATGAAGGCTGGTTACTATTGGCCTACGGTGTTTGGTGATTGCTACTCATGGATAAAGAAATGCAAAAATGTGCATTCTTTGCAAGGAAAGGAAGGTTACAGGGGTTTCCTTCATCCAATTTTCAGTAGATTATCCATTCATGCAATGGGGATTGGACTTCATTGGAGTTATCAATCCAAATTCAAGTCAAGGCCATAAGTGGATACTTATGGCAACATACTATTTCACCAAATGGACTGACTCAAGGAGGAAAATGAATCCAACATCTTGGATTTCTATGAAGGGATAGTCATGAGGTTTGGTGTCCCTACCACTATCATATCAGATAATGCATTGGCATTCTTTGGCACCAAAATCACTAAATGGGCTGTCAAGAATGGTGTGTACCTTAATACTTCATCAAACTATTACCCTTAGGGTAATGGCCAAACAGAGTCCACAAACAAAAACTTACTAAGGATCATTAGAAGAACTCTTGATGAGAATAAGATAACTTGGCACACAAAGCTCAAATAAGCTCTATGGGCTGATAGAATCACACCTAAGAGGTCTACAGGAAACTCTCCATACAAGCTTGTATATGGAAAGGAAGCAATACTTCCTATATCACTTGAGTTTCCAACATTGGAACTCATGAAATAGTTGGAACTAGTTGAGTTTGGACCTATGGAAATCAGGTATGCAGAGATGATGGAATTAGAAGAAGCAAGAGAACATGCAATGTAGACCATGGAAAAGGATCAAGCGTTGATCAAGAGGATCTTTGACAAGAAAGCTAAAGCTAAGACATTTCAGGAAGGAGACTTGGTACTAAAGTGGGATGTTGATCATGCAAAGCCATATGGAGTGGTCCATACATGATCACTGAATGTAAAGGTAGCAATGCCTTCCGGTGGCTAAGTTGGATGGTGAAGAATTACAGATTCTAGTCAATGGAATCTATCTCAAACATTGCTACTAAAAGGATAATTTCTCACCCTTGTACATATTAGTCTAGGATTTCCAATTCCTCCAAGTCTTTGGTGCACATTATTGTTGTTAGAATAGGTTTTAATTTCCCTAAGTGTTGGTGCACATGTTCTATTGCTTCTAGTGTATTCTTCTATATAGTTCATCACACTCTGACAGAGAATTTGCAGCCACAGGAGAATTAAATCAGCAGAGTATCAATATTAGGGTAGGATCAGGTGTTTTCCTTGCACTCCAATAAATCAGATTTGTAGAGAGTCAAGTGAGGGAAAAGCTTCCAGGTTTCAGGAAATTTTCTACTCTCACAAACCTTGACTTAAAGATTCTCTTATAAAAGATGAGAGTACAAACAGTGAAGATAAATTCCAAGTTCATGGAGCTAGTGTTTCAATGACTCAAAGATGCAGGTCTTCAGGCTCCAAATCAGATTCAAGATTACCAGGTAGACTCCATGCCCAATGGGTACTTCAAGGCCACTGATCATTTAACCTAGCAGGAAGGTAACTCCCCGAGTCCCTAAAATTGTTATCCAAAATTCAACCCTAGGGTAAATTTGATAACTTGAAGCTGGAGCAAAGAGAAATGGTGAAAGGAAAAAAATAATATTTTTGGGTACCCCTTTGCTTTCCTCTAACTTCCCCCTGTCCAAAGAAAAATACAAGGAGTTAGTGAAAATACCATGGAAAAAGCCGCGAGAATAAAATCCGTGAAAAATGCCGAGAAAAATCTGCGAGAACAAAAGCCATGGAAAATGCCATAGAAAAATATGAATAAAAAATATGAGGAAAATGCCGCGGAAAATGCCGCAAAACAAAAGTCGTGGAAAAATCCCATGAAACACCACAAAAAAATGCGAAGAACAAAATTTGTGGAAAATACCATAGAAAAAGCCACATAACAAAATCTATGGAAAATTCCATAGTAAAATTTGTACAACAAAAGTCATGGAAAATTCCACTGAACAAAAGCCGTGGAAAATACCCCGGAAAAAGCCGCAAAATAAAAGTTGTGAAAAATGCCGTAGACAAAAAGTCACGGAAATGCCAAAGAAAAAGCCACGAACAAAATCCCATGGAAAAATCTATGGAATGCCGCAGAAAACCAAATCCATGGAATATTTCAGAAAATTGGAAAATCCATGATATAAAGCAAAATGACAATTTTTTGCGCGAAACTTCGAACGGGCATAACTTTTGATCCAGAGCTCAAAAATTGACAAATTTAATATCATTGGAAAGGCCTTAACTCTCTCTATGAAATGGGAGTTTTATTTCTCATTTTTATTGAAGGTAAGTGGGAGAAAATAGAAGAAACATATGAAGATCCAAAAAATTAAATGCTTAGCACCGTGAAAGGCAAGAAATCTCTGGCAAACCCAAAATTGCGTCTCACACTCATAAAGCCATAACTTTTTCATTCCTCAACGAAATCACACAAAATTGGTACCATTGGAATCATTTATGAAATACTGATGCATAAGAATCAAAATATCCATTAAGCGATATAGAAATTATGGTGATTTTACGAGAAAACATGGCCAGGATCAGAACAATGTTTTAATTGGTAGTTGAGAGTGCAATTAAGAGGCATGGTCATCGTTCTTTCTCTTCGTAGCACATGGAATAACATGGGGAGAATTTTTCAAGCAACATACCATCATTTCACTCCATTTATGACATCTTGCAAGTGGTGGAGAGGCAAATTTTGGGATTTTCATTTCTCTCTCTCTCTCTCTCCTCTTAGAATTCTATAAATTGGAGTGTTGGGCTCATTATAAAGTGGGAGTTAGTTTTAAAGTAGAAAAATTCTATAATTTTTTTATGGAGTCAACGTGCTATAGGATCTTGTAGTGGAATCCTTGCATGGTGATCCATGCCCTTATCTTGTAATAGATTGAATTGTGCATATCTATGAAGCAATAGATGCAAGTTTGTGGATGTATCTTCCCCTGTTGTGTTTGTTTGCATTCTTCTTGCCCTTTCAAACTCATTGCAAATATATTGTGTCTATTTATTCTCTTGCAAGGATTCATTATCATTGTGTGTGCATGAAATATTGTTGTGAATGTGGTTGCTAGACTATGGAGAACTATCATCACCCCTTCTAGTATGCACTTTGCTTCTATTTTCACACATTGGATACTATTCTCATACCCTCCTTTTTTGGTGTATCACCGCTTTAGTGTAGGTTTTGTTTTCATGCATCTCTCTCCCTGGTCCCTTGGAAAGATAGATTAGGATTAGATATTTTTCTTGCATTAGAGTAGATTGTGGTAGGTAGTTTCGGAGTAAGAACCAAATTTCTTTGGAGGATCATCTCACCCTCGCAAGTCCCATAGCTTGAGAGATGATCCATGTTACAAACATTGTTACAAACATTACATTTGAATTGTAATTTCATAATAAAAGGATGGAAGATGACCCGTATTCAAATCTAAATCCATTTTGGGGTCTGTAATTTCTATAATAATAAAAGGATGGAAGATGACCTCTTAAAATGTATGTTTGTCATTTTATATGTGTTTGTCATGTTTTGGTTGTCATGAGACATAATTTCTTTGAAAGTACAAAAGATCTAGTTTACCTAATGAAGACTCCATTCATGGTGGAAGTGGAGATCCTCAAGTCATAATTTTCTTTGAGTACAGTCCCCACGTGAGGATATTTAATATTCATCTTCACAGATGTAATGGAGGAAAAATCTCCCTTTTGAGAATGAGAATGGGTGAACACACACAAGAGAAACTAGCCACATCCATTTCATTATCTTAATATTCTCCACATTACTTAAAGAATCTCATTAATACATTGTTCTATACTTCTTCAACCTCTAGGAAATCACCCTATTGAATTTATTGTTTAAGTATTTCTTCGTCTCCTTGAGTTCTAAACATTTCATTAATGAGTAGAGCCTCAAGGAAATCCCATGTGGTGCCACCTTTGCAATCTGATTTTTATAGTGGAGATGAGGATATTTCTTAAAGTTCCCTCTTTAATAATATTATATTATTTACCACCTTTTGCAGCAATGGATCAGTTATCCCATCTTTAGGATGTTGAGCTCTATCCTTTACGGGGTTCTTGATATTTGTGGATAGGATGAGATCATCGTAAACTTTAATGGAAATTATTTTCACTTGTATGAGATTTATTGTATTCATATGGTGAATAATATTTTGGTATTCTCGTAGAGTAATATGTTGAAATTGGCCATGAAGTCTCTCGTAGGTTCATTTTATTTTATTCTCATATGTACAAATTGAATAAGGAGGTCTTGAAAATCTTCGATTGACTAGAATCTTTCTTAAAAATTAGTTTTGGTGTTCTCCCAACTAGTGATGGATCAATCGGGTATAAGATAAAACAATTTAGCTTCCTTCTCATGTACGAGACTCCATGAACAATCTCACAACAACATATTTATGTTCAATTCCAAGGGTTTTTCATGATGCGATGAAGGGAAAGATAATTTCCATAGGAAATTATGAACCATCACCTTTTTAACTTTGGAAAGTTCTTACGGGAATGTGTTGGTGGATTTTTAAGGGGTGTAAGAGCGAGTGGAACTATATTTTATCCCCGTGGAACAATAAGTTGAGTTCTTTCTTCTTCTCCTATCACTTTTCCTTATGTTTCTTGTTTAGATTCTACTTTAGAAACTTCCACTCCTAATTATTCTTCCGGTTCTTTTTCTTCTTGATTAGGAAATTACATTTTCAATGGTGTTTGAAAAATGGGAGAAATTACAAGAGTATCAATGGGTATTTGAATAGGATTCCCAATGTTTCCACTTCAATATTTAGATGAAGTTAAGTTTTGGGATAAGAAATAGGTATTATCTCTTATTTCTTTCTACTAGTTTTGTAATGCCTTAAATGTGGGATTACCAATTCTTCTCAATCTATTGAAATCGGTGTATGTTATTTCAGCCAATTTTAGGACAACCTTGTAGTGGGAAAATGAAAGGAAACTATGAGAATACAAAGGTTATTTCAACACTTTGAAATTGAATTTTCATCATGTTTTTGTGATCATATTTTGGGTATAGATTGGTACCAAGTCTACCCCATGGTGGGTGCTATATAAGCACATTGGCGAGGAAAATTTGTCGGGTAGAAAAATTGATGTATATTCTTCCAACTCTATGGGACTCTAGGTACCTCTACTTGGGTGATGTAACTCCACATTATCATGAATGAATGAAAAGGGAATTTGGTTTTCATACAAGAGTCTTAGGATCCAACTATCACACTCCACTTGTACCCAAAACAAATGCTTGCAGATTAATAGAAGGGAGGAATTTACTTGAAAGATGGGGCAAAGGGAGTGAGAATATAGGTAGGGTAAAATAAATTTTCATGTATAAAATAACATTCTTTCCAAAGTTAACAAGAAGTTTGAAATTTACAACTTATAGAAAATAAACAAAAATGTTTGGAATATCAATGATGAGAGGAAATCATGCACACAAAGTTACACACATTCATGCATCATAAGAATAAGGATATCCTTTCTTTATTGACATCTTCACATGTTTTAAAATGCTGGAAAATAGAGTAAAATAGATGGGGAAAATGGAATAATGCTATCTCTTTTCCTTTCTCAAATATCTCTATGTATTGAGACAAAAATTGACAACCCTTAAGAAAGAGTGTGCCCTTAGATTATATAGACTTTAGAATGACTATTTTCCAACACCGCACATGACCTTTCATTTTTCCACACAACTGGTGAATTTTGACATTCCTAGAAAATAACATTAAGTCCACTTTTATTAATTAAGGAAAACTTATTACATTTTGAACTATAGTCAAATTAATGAATACAATGATTATTTTGATTTCTCACAAGGAATAATTAGAAATAGGGGTAGAGAATAGGAGGAAGAATAAAGAGTGAAGGTGGAGGAAGAAGTTCTCTAAAGAAACAAGATACCTCTATCATTGATGAAGACCCACCCCTGAAGTTGAAGATAAAATTTTGGCTTCGATAACCACTGTAACAATTCTAAAATTATATGATGCTCCAATAGATCTCACCTTGAAAAAATTTCCCTCTCCTATGATGATCACAAGCTAACTCGTTTTACATGATGTGCAAACACCGGGACCATTTAATGATTATTGAGAAACATTATTTCAAGACTTCCCAATGTGAGCACAGGATGGGCATGGGAAATCCTCACGTTGATTCACCTTGAAGCTTGACTTATTAAAATCTTAACCAAATTAAATCACCTTATTCAACTCATTTCAAAACACCCATATCACCGAGAGATAATAATTGATCCACCCATTGTTAAATACAATTCCTCACTTTGCTTCTAGGCATTGTTAAACTCAATGTGAAGTTCCCAAGACATATATGAAGTTATTAATTATTTCCTTGACCCATAAAATAATACCATTATCCCTTGGAGAATCACAAAAGTGGAAATATTTGTAAAAATAGAGTCATATACAAATTTTTTCTCCCAAAATGTTGACTTTCTATTTTTAGCAAGTAGGATTGTGACCTGCTATTTTGGGACATGTCGTCCTGTTTTTCTCCAATTTCACCCTTAAAACTTCCTAAAACATTCCATAATCTTCCATAGATAAGGAATTTATATTTATAACACATTTCTATTTCTAGCGGGATGCTTTTGGGTACCTCCTATTTTGGGAAAATTGATATTTTTACCTTGCCTTCTATTTCAAATCTTCTATGACTATTCTAGTGGTTAATATTTGAATTTAGGAGGCTTACTATTTTTAAGATGTGGGAGGGCATAGGATATGCTATTATTATTAATTTTCCCAAATGGCCTCGGATGCGTGTGGGAATGATATTTATAGATTCATCATTTCGTCACGATCTCATGCTCTAATTTTCACTATGTTTCGCTCACTTTGAAACCTAAAATAAATGAAAATTTTACTTACCGATGGTTCAAACATGAAGATTCCATGGAATCCTTTAATGGAGTATTGATATTTTTGATATGGTTTTTTTCTACCTCCTATTTCCATGAAACCAACTCCATCACAATAGGTATTTCCTAGAGTTTGTGTTTACAATTTTATCTTCACTGTTCTTGATTGATGAGAAATATGAGGAATGAGAGTGAGGGAAAAAAATGGAGTTTTTTTCTTAATAATTTTATATATTGACCTTTTAATAATTTTTTTATTTTATCTTGAAGGTTTTTGGAGGAAAATATGTGGGTAAAATTTTAAGAGCATTCGATCTATGGTTCATGAGTTATGAAGATTTCTTCATTTCTTGGTCATGGAAGCTTCTTACAAAAATTTCCATGGTGTTAGCGAGAAAAGTATGGGTTTAGAGGAAATTTTATTAATGTTGGAATGGGAATGTATTTTTAATGAAGGAATTGTTATCAATTTGGCCCCTCGGGTGAAACTAGACAAGCAAGACCTCATGGGGAAAAAACGAGGGATTGATTCGACCAAGGAGATCACACATCGGGATTGGATTAACAAGTTAGGAAGACCGAGAAAAATTATAGAGGAGTTCAGAAATGAAGGAGCTAAAAATTTTGAAATTCAAAATTTTGAGGTGTGCTTGTTCGAGGTAGGCCTAAGGGAAAATGTTGAAATCTAGAGATAGGGAGTGTAAAGATCAAAAATTCGGAGGTCAACACAAAAAAGGTAGGTCAAATTCAGAGTTTGAGTCTTGGGAGCTTACGGTGAACAATGCCACATGGAAGGGAGAAAAATCCAAAACCCAAATTTTGAAATTTGAACTTCAGGATTTTGGGAGTTCGGAAGTTGGTATCGTGGTCGAGCAGATGAAGAAATCCTGAAACCCCCAAAATCCCAAATCCCAAAACCCAAATAGTTGAAACCCTGAACACATGAAAACTCTAAAAATCCTGAAATCCCAAAACCCTCATAACCCGAAAACACCAAATCCGAAACCTCAAAATATAAATTCCACGAAACCAAAATCCCCAAAAGGAAAAGGTCTAAAACTTGAATTCGAATTTTGGAATTTGAGTTTTAATTTTTGTTCAAGTGATGAGCAATGTTAGACAACATGGTTTCATAGTATGAACTCGGAATTTCAAATTTTGCACTTTGGAGGTTCAAAATTTAGGAACTCTCAAGCCATGTTGAGTGATGAACAGTAACCCGAACTCCAAAATTGAAAAACTCAAAGTCCCGAATCTCGTAAGTCCAAAATTTTAGATTTAGTGGTTGCGATGTAAGTTCGAGTCCAAAACAATAAATCCAACCACTCGCATTTATTACAAGTATGGCACCCTCATCTTCACATGGCCATAAATTTTGAATGGAAGCTTTGATTCACAAAAATTTGAACTTCTTGGAAAGCCCTCATTTTTCTTAATTTTAGTGAAACTAAGTATTTTAAAATGAAGAATTACAGTTTATCATTTTAGATGGTGTTTTCAGTTTTCTCCCCTAACAAAATGATGAGGTATGGGCATATTTTCTTCTCCAACAAGGAAAATTACATGGAGGCATGGGTTTTGCAGTGGCACCCATCATTTTTGTAGGTGATTTTAATGCTTTTTTGGGTGGTTGAGATAGGTTTTCAAATTCTTCTCTCTCCTTTCACTCATTCTTCCTATATATTGTAAGGAGAGGATCATTTCAAAAGGTTGCAAAATATTTCTTTGCACTCTCCCTTCTTCTCTTGTCTATAAGTGAATTTGTGGAGTTCAAACCTCCCATTCAAATTGAAATTGCAATTTTTCCTCTTGGCTATTAAAATGCATTGTATCAAATATGTGGAGCAATAATATAATTCGTGGATGAATTTCAACCCTCTCTTGTGTTCATTGCATCTTTCTGATCTCTCATTACAACTTTGGTTAATTGTGCATGTTAGGTTGTATTAAATGTTTTAAAAGTTTGTGTTTAATGGTGAATGAATTTGTGATAAGAAACTGATTTGTTTTGATGTTCATCCTATTTAATATTGTTTCATTTTCATTTCCATGCAAGGAAATTTATTCAACATTTCTCTTGGTACATCATCCTCGTAGCTTAGGTTTAATTTATTACAAGCTTTTCAACCCTATCTCCTTCGAAATTTAGAGTATATTTTAGGATAGATCCTCCATAGTTTGAAAGTGTGTATCCGAATAGCGGAATAGGAACCAACCTTCATCTTAAGAGCTTTCATGTTTGTAAAGTACCACACTTTGGGAAAAGCTCCATGTTATGAAATCGCAATGATAGTTTCACTCATTTGAGTTGTAACAATTAGGGATGTTGTGATTATGCATTAAAAATAATGAAGAGGTGGAAGGAATTTTAATGGAGAAAATAAATTCCTTATGGTAGGGAAGTTCTCATGGGCTTAGGGAAGAATCAACAAAAACAACACAAGAAATGAAAAAAATTGAAACTTTTTCAACTTGAGCATGGGTATAATTTTAGTCCCATCCTAAAAATTTTGTATGGTTGGTATAATTTTTTTCCCCCTTTCTCATTAGACCATGTGTCATTCATTGATTAACTAATGGTGGAAGGGTGAGGGGGCTAGAAAAAACCTCATAAGTAACATTTTGGGTCATGTGGTTGACAAGGCCTAAAATAGGAGGGGGTCATTTTAGTTTCTTAACCATACAAAATTTTTGGGATGGTTAGTGAAAAAACATTTTTCCCTCTTTGATTGGTCCATTAGGCACTCCATTATTAGATGAGGCTGGGGGCTAGAAAATAGTGCACAAGGGCTTAATTAGAAAAGTTGGGCTCTAATATGGCCATATCATGGTCCACATGGCTTCATGTGAGGCTAGGGGGTTTTTGTGTCCCAAACATCCCAAAAATTTGTGATGGTTGGTGTAGAAAATTTGGCCACCACCTAGGCTTGACACACGTGAAGCCCTAAAATTGGCTAACTCCTTGGTCTTCCTTCGAGGAGCTACTTGAGAAAGGAATAATTGATCTTTGAGATGACATTTCCCAAACTTATTTATATAAATTTACTAAAAATTCCTTTTTAGTACCATGGGAGGGTTTGATGCCTTTATTCATGCTACAAAATCCTCAAAAATAAGATTTTTCTTCGGGCTCATAGGTTGTGCACGATGAACTACGAGCTATGGGAATAATTTTATGAGTCTTGTTAAAATTGTGATATCTTTGCCATCCTCTATATATCTAAATTACCTTTTTGGTGATATTTTATTTGACCTAAAAATCTTCATGGATCTCCTATAATCACTTCTTAAATATTGGGTTTTTTTATACTCTATAAGATGCTTCACCTCTAGGACCCACTTTTGCTGAAATTGTCCCAAAACTTCTAAAACTTCCTATAATATTCAAAACCAGTTTCAAAACATTATAGGCTATCGATACATCTCCTTGATGATTTTTAGTTTTACATTTTGCTCGGGGTGTGTATCGGCCTTTGGAAGACCATAGAAATAACCTTTCTTAAGCTTCTCAAATATCTTTTGTTGAAGAATCTTGTCTTGGAAGTATTAAAATGGACATAGCGTCCCTAAATCACCTATAAACATGATGAAAAAGTAAATTGGACTACTGATAAGAATGGGATAGGATTGATACGGGGTTTAGAAATATAAGTAAGAGGGCTTGAGATGACATTTAACAAAAAAATTTGAAGACGTTATGGTTTTCATGCTTTCAAGTGTTAATTTTTCCCTTCCAAAACTCATACCAACAAATTTCAAGTTCTAGAATACATAAGTAGTAAGTGTAATGGCATAAATAATAAGAGTGTATTCACTAGGAACAACTATAATACGTGGAACATTGGGATTGTTGGAAATAATGGAAAGAGTAAGTTAAAATGAAAGGATACATGTGTGAGTAAAGATATCTAGTTTTATAAATAAAACTTAACATAATTCATCATTATTATATATTTGAATAAATGTAATAAGTTAAAGTAATTAATTTTTACATTAGCTTAATTCAATAAATGTTAGTTGTCATTAGTTTTTTTAACTATGTGATAGGGTGTTATACTTTTGTTTATGGGAAGATTTTGTGATTTTTGTTTCTCGATATCTCTCGGCATTAGTTTCTATCGAATTTGAAGGAAATATGATATTTCTACATATTCCTTAGGTTAGGTTGATCCAACCCATTATTTATGCACTAGATATAAGTTTTTTAATGCATATATACATTCCATCTCTCTTTAAAAGGTTTTGTTATCTTCAAACTTGGATATTAATAACGTTATCAGGATTTTCCCTACTTGATTATTAAAATTTTGTATTAGTGTTGCATTTTTATCCAAGGAGAGTATAGGAAGTTGCATGGAAGTTAACAAATATCTGTAGAAAAATTCAAAGTTGTGAGGATCCATAGAATCAGGTCTAGTTATTAAACATCCCTTACTCAAATCCACACCCCTATTCAACGATCATTAATAGAAGAAGAAGATTTTTTTATCTTTGAAGAAATAATTGCAAAGGTACATAAAACAATAAAAATTCCTTAATTTCATACAAATAACCTCCAAAATTTTCCATGTGTACTTTATAAATAAAAATTCCTCCATTTATATGCACAAGTGGTTTAGTTGAGTTATTGGTTAGTGGTAGCGTTATTGGAATTGTGGGTTAGGAGGCCGACACCCTCTAAAAACCATACATTTTGTATTTAAAAAATATTTTTGAGGCACATTAAGAGGAAACCAATGATTTATAACTCTCAAACCCACACTAAGTCACTTAGTGATGAGTAAAAAGTGCCCCTATTTTTGCTAAAAGAACCCTAATTTGGATTAATGTTTTTCTCTTGTTTGATTTGAATTTGAATTTTACAAATCTTTTGTAAAGATAAATAGGTTAAAGATCCCAAAAATAAATTAATTCCTTGCAAGAGAACTATTTTTCACTGTTAAAAACTTTTAGTGATAACGCCATACATTTTTTTCCTTCCAATGAAAAATTATGAAACATTTCTTAAAAAAATTATAAGTTCCAATACAAAACTAATACAACTCATTTAGGGATATTTTGGTGGATATATGTTTTGTTAAAAACTTTAGAGTTGATAAAAGGTATAAAAGAAGGTATTTTCTCAACCTATCGAAAATATGTCAATTTTCTAGTAATAACAAAATTAATAGTTTTTGTAGTAGGCCAATAATGCCAAATATTGTAAATGACTGAAAATTTGAGCCCAAAATCAATAAAATATTATATTTGGGGGTGTGTATGCTTTAAGCAGGATTTTTTTCAAGTTTTCTTCTATTTAGCGTTTTTCCAAATAGATGTAAATATGGCACCCAAATTCTTTAATCTATATTCAACTTTTATTTTCCGATAATTATCTAGTGTTGAAAACATAAATTTACACACAAGATGAATTTGAAAATATTTGGATAGTCGTTTTTGGTACATTAAAAATATCTTAATCAGATGCTACAAAAAAAAACATTTGATCATGCAAATAAAAAATAAAATAAAATAATGTTTTTTAGTGTTTAGGATGAGTTTTAACCTCATATTTGTGAGGCCATTTCAGCTAAATAATCTTAGGAAAATATGAAAATCATATATGATTCGATATAAAGAACACCATACTTCATATCCAAATTCAATTATTAAACTTGATAGTGCTGCCACCAAAAAAAAATTAAATGTTTTTAATAATAGTTGCAACTTTGGGAGCATCACTTCAAGCTTAAGAAGAACAAGTAATCATGACACATCACTTGTGACTATAGTGTTGAGAATCTTCATCTTTCGTATAGGATTTTTGTGACCGCGTTAAACATAAATTTTCAAACAATGAATTATAACAATTATTGAATATTATACAACAAAAGGGAAGCTAATCACTAACTAGTTAAATTGAAGAGTGACACTTGCTTCTAATTGAAAAGTAAAGAAACAACATCATTCTAGTAAATAACCCCAAATAAAGGCATCACTCAACAAGGAAAAATACCCAAAAAAATATCCTATTTGTGGTTGAAAAGGACATGAGTTAAAGGAGTGTTGGTACAACACATTCAAAAAGGGATCATCAAGTGGAAAGAAAAGGGCTACACATCAATGAAAACAAGGACAACAACATAGTGAACAATGATAAAATGAGAAAAAGTGAAAGGAGAAACCAAATTAACAAGGAAATGTAGTTTAATAGGAAGATAAATTTGATAATGATGACTTATTGTATTATGCATGATAAAATGAAGTGTCCAATTCTATAATTTAAAATTGATATCTCAAATCTGGTGTAACTCGACACATAATAGGAAGGACATATTTTTTCTTCATAATGATTAACACGCCGATGAAAAATGAAGTGTCTTTGGGTGATGATACTTCATGTATATTGTTGAATAAATTGGTTTTATTTCATTACCACTTGGGAAACATAATTGAAAAATTACAAAATTTCTTTATGACCATAGTTTGAAAAAATCTACAATCTGTAACTCAATTATTAGATCATAATCTTAAAAATGACTTTAATTGTAAAGGAGGTAAAACGATGTGATTGATTCGAGATAATTAATGAATCTTGAAAATCGTTACAAAACCTTTGAATGTTGGTACAATGTATTAATTAGATTTAGTTCAATGAAATGATCAATCACTTTTATCTAGGGATACAACATCAACTCAAAGACTTGGGCATGTCCATTTTGGCTATCTTGACACACTACATTAATAGAACATGGTTAGACATTTTTCACTTTTTAAAAAGGGTACAAATGAATATAAGAATTATTTCGAAAGAAAACAACATAGATAACCCTTCAAATATATTAAATTTAGGATAAGGTAAAAATTTACTTGGTGCATACCAATTTGTGTGGCCCAATGAGACCTAGCCTCTCTAGATTTTAATAGGTATTTCTCTTTATAAATTAATTTTCAAAGAAAATGTGGATATGATATCTTCATAAAAATGGAAATTAATTTCAAACTATCGAGAACTTAAAATACTTTGTTAGAATCGAGTCTCGTAGGAATATCAAAACACTTCACTCAGTTGAGGGGAGTATATGACCAACGAGTTCAATGATTTTTGGAAACATATGGAATTCATTTTCAAATGGATTATCCTCACACACCACTAAAAAATGGTTTTTTAAAAGGTGAAATGATACTATCATTGATTTGGTGAGATGTATGATTGACGATCAAGGATTATCAAAAACATTTTTCTCTTAGGCAACTAAAATAATAGTTTGCACCCTAAACAAAGTTTCTACTGCATCTCTTGATGGAGTAACACCACATGATGAATGGTAGGGTCATTATTTTATCATTTTCACATCTTAGAGTTTTTGGTTTTAAATATAGTATGCACATTCCTCATAAAGAAAGAAATAAAAATGGTATGAAGTTACAAAAACTTAACTTCTTGGGATCCAATGAAGAAGCACTTGGCTACATACTTATGAATCCTAAAATGAAAAGGATAAAATAGCATGATGTTTAGTTCTCGAAAATAAAGAATAAGATGTTCCTTCCATACACTCACATGATGAAAAAATCATCCCTACAATGAAAATAGAGGATGTTAATCACCTTGATGACGACAGTGATGATGGTGAAAATAAACCACCCAAAGAAACAACTAAATTTATGTCTAAAAGGCATTGTAGTGCCCAATTACCTTTGACACCTTTTGATACTGATCATGACACTTTCATTTGTATTATGGACATAATTATAGTTTTGATCTAGTATGATGTTAGATATTTGATCATGGATTATTGTTTCCTTTGATTCTTATATGATGCATGACGATTAGTAGAGACACTAAATTATATGTTGTTGATGTTATATTATTGGACATGGCTATATGATGGATGTTATTTGGACTTGTGATATTTGAATATTGTGAGTAGCCCTAAAAATGGAAAATTATTGCATGATGATATAGTTATTGATAAAACTATAATGATATTGTTAGATTGCTTTGATGTTGTTGTGATTCATATATCTAGATGATTTTGGAAATTTAATTATATCTATATTATTTTGGATGTGCTGATATGGCCACGAGACCTAAGGAGGTATTTTTTTTGTAGGTTAAAATATCACAACAAACATCGGGGGATTGGAGACCAACCACATTGGAATTCTAGATGAATTCAACAAGGTCACCATGGCAACATGTTTTGTGTGTGTGTGTGTTGTTTTTATTAGGGATTCCCATGGGGGGATTACCTTTGAATGTGACCAAGGGGCTTTATGTATTTATTAATGTGGTTTATTTTATTAATGTTTACATGTGTTTATTTTGTGGTGCTTTTACCCTTTTTCATTAGTTATTAAATGTTGTGTTAATGTTGTGAATAATCATGTTGTTAAAGTAAACAAATCAATATGTCATAAGAAAGTAATTAGTGAAGTGGTTGGCTTTTGTATTAAATGTTGTAAGTATGTGTAAGTGACCTTGTAAGTGATATGTAACTTTACTTCTGAGTGTGAAACACTCCACCTTCTTGGAAATTCAAATTTGTCCTTGGAGGCTGATTTTGGAGGCTTGTGGGACAAGTAAAACTTGTCCCATATCTCTTAATTTTATTTACCAACCATACCTATGGTTGGAGGGTTGAATTAAACCTTATTTATGCATTTTGATATGACTAATTGTAATTTTAAATGTACTCTTCTTACATTTTATTAAATTTAGTCCTTATGGGGTGTGGGATTTTTGGAGTGTGTAAGTTTATTGCCATATTATTCACCCACCTCTTTATTGTAATTTGGAGAATGAATTTGAATTTTTCATTGGAGTTGAGAATGTGTGATGTGGCATCCTATATGGATCCACCTCATCTTCTTCTCTTCCTCTTCTATAAAATCAGAACTCCTTGCTTTGTGTGGGGTTTTGAACATTTTGCATACTTCCTTTTGGGAAAATTTTGTTGTGTGAAGCTCTTGCCTTTGGAAGGAGACTTGAGACCTTTGCATGCTTGTTGGTTGTTGATTTTGGAATGTATTTTTGCATTGGAAAGCTTGTTTTTTTGGAACTTAGACAACTCCTTCATGGAGAGGTAAGAGCTTGGCTCTTGAAATACTCTTTTTCTTTATGAATGTACATGTTATTGTGTGAATGTTTTAGCATGTTTGTGGGCTATTTGGGTAGACTTCCTAGGAATGGTGTAGGATAAGGCTATGGGGAATCTATGTGGGGGGGGCATAAGGGAATTCGGTGGCATCATAATTCTTGTGGAGGAGTTGGGATAAAGGTTTCTACCTTGAAAAGAAATGGAATTGCATTTCTTACTTGTGGGGGCATAAGGAAATTTGTGGGGGGCATAAGGAGGGATTGTGGGGGCATAAGGATATATGGGAGATGTTTTATATTAGTGGTTTTTATAGGTGGATACCTAATTCCCATTGGGAGGCATAAGCATCCTCCCCATAGTTCCTTGCTCCTTTGGCTTGCTTGATGGAGCCTTAGTCTTGTTTGTATGTTTTAATGTAGTTGTAAACTACATTTTGTTTTGAATTGTGTTTAAAATGTGAAAATGTTGCATGTGTGTTGTGGAAGCCTTGTTTCCATGGGTTGAATCACATATTTTATTACATTATGGTTGGGGCTCGGGGGCCAATGAAGAAGGATGGCTTCTCCTCTTCATTGGATGTCTTGGTTGGGTGGAGAGCGTTGCCTTTCCCCTACCTTTGTTGTGATCCAAAAGGAGAAATTTATGTTGTTGTTCTAGAGCAGAGGAGAAAGACAGTTTGACAGTTCCATGTGAAATGAAATCTCATTGTAACCTTTCCCACTTTGAAGTGGATGATCTGTATATTATTTGTAATGGAAAGATACTTTGTATTAAGCTATGAAAGTTATGTATTCCAAGTTGTGAAAGAGATATACTCTGTTCTGATCATCTGAAAGAAAGAAATTGGAAATCTGTTATTTACATTCAAGGAATTGAAAGATGTAAAGTTGTATTGTTTTTGAAATCAATAAAGGATTGCAATACTTTTCTTCAATTTGCATTGTTGCATTGAAATTGATCATCAATTTGTGATTTGAAACCTCTGTTTGGAAAATTGAAAGAGGAATACATATGAAGGAAATATATGGAACTCTGTTCTTTTGAAATATGTTAAAATTAGAAATTAGACCTTGCATTTTATCTGTTAAATGGTTTGTTTGTATCAACTAAATGTCTTAGGATGGAATGGAAATGAATCTCCATATTTGGAAGATGAAAACGATAAATAGCCATTTTAAAACCTGATTTGTGTTTGAAATTTTAAAGCGACAAATACTTCTCTAAAATGCACAGTTCGAACCTACAAACAATAATCAACATTGAAACATTAAAATCTAGCATGCTATGTTATCAATGTACTCAATTGGGCTAAAACACTTAGGAAAAATCCTTCAAACATTGCAAAATTGGGTCAAAACCTCTTATAGTCATTTTGTTGTCAAGAGATGTAAAAATTTAATTTACAACTCAATTAAACCAATTGAATCTTGAAAATTCTGAAATACATCTAAGAACATTTCCCCATGTCTGTTTGACATGTTGAAAGTGAATGAACGACAAAATTGAACAAAATTTATAAGTTAAAAATTTACGATCTACTTTATTTAAGCCTATAGAACGCTTTCATGAAATTTACCTCTTAAACCTCATCAAAATATTAAATTGATGATTTATGTGCAAATAGGACTTTAAGAGATTTCCAGAAAGTCCTCAGTTTCCCAAAATTGAGCTCTTTATCAATATTTATGGTTTTATGAAGTTTTCTTCACTTGGCGTTAAAATTTTGGGAAAATTTTCCTTGGTGGGCCGCGGCCTAAATTTTTCCCTTGGGGCTTAGGAATCTTTTTGAAATTTTTTCACAATTTTCTCCACCACCCGGCTGCATCGATCGGAGGCTACCTCATGGCACCATGAGGTGTCAGCGAGGGGCGAATCCCCTTTTAACTTAGCACTCTCAAAATATTTTCGGTAATTTTTTCAAATTTTCCCTACGGCCCACAACAATCATTCGATGCTACGTGGAATCACGAGGATATCTTTGGAGGAATGGGTCCCTTTTTTTATTTTATGTCTCATAATTTTTTTTGAAAATTTTCCAAGTTTTCCTGCGTCCCTGCCCATTGTGCAACAATCAAGGGCTGCCATGTGGCATGTGAGGTGTCGACAGAGGTGTGGGTCTATGTACCCTCTTAGACCTTTGGGGATTTAAGTTAATTTTATCCCCACTTGCCCACCTTTCTGTGTTTCCTTAGGAGACACCACGTGTCCTTTGCGGACTCATGGGAGTGCGGGTGCATAGCTGAATTTTCACCCGCGCAAGAGAATTTGTAAAATGTCTCCCGCTGCCCCGCCTTTTCTCATTTTCCCCGTTGCCTTAAGGAGTGCCACATGTCCCTTGTGGACCTGCAGACCCATGGGAGCATGGGTGAAAATGTGATTTTTCCCCACATGGGAAAAAATTTACAAAATTCTCCCCGCGGCCCGCCAACCCGCCCTTTGGGAAAATTTTCACCCCAAGGCCCGTCGGCCCATAACTTGAGAAATATAAGGAGTTAGGAGGACTTCTTTATATCATTGGAGAGGTGAAAAAATTTCCTATCTAATGGAAATTATTTAGGGAAGTTTTGAATGTGTTCATTTTGAGAAAAATCAAGTTGAACCTTCTAAGATTTTTAGAGAGTGTGTATGGTGAGAAATTACCCTCTTAACCTTCTTAACCTTCTGACCCTAAGTTTTAACCTTGTGTTATTTAGTGAATATTGATGTAATAAAAATATAATCTAGTAATTAGAATTGATCTTCAATCTTGTTGTCATCTCTATTGTCTTATATCAAGGTTGTAAACACTTTCAAACAAAAATTATCCATAATTTTCCTAAATAATCCTAGGTTTCTCTTAGGTCTCAAGTGGGTTATTTTTGACGAGCGTTACACTTGGTATCGAGTAGTGGATGCAAAGATTGAACCATTGGGCACACTAGAAACTTGAGACATGAAATTTAAAAATTAGCACACTTTTAAATCTAGAAAATAGTTTAGTTTGGAATTTTCACATTTTAGTAACATGGAAATTGAATAAAACTTAGAAAAATGAACTAACTTTCACCTAGGTGCATACGGGACACGTAGGCGGGACAAAGGGAATTTTCACATAGACCCAGACTTACCAACACTAGATCATACTATAGCAGCCATCCTACCCCAGATTTTTAGACTCTTGGGATGTTAATGCGGCTCACGTGGAGGATTAGTAGGAGGACATGCAGCCAAACATGATAGAGTCCCCTCCATTGAGGGTCATTTATCTCAACCCAATGAGGAGAATGGAGGAGAGAGATATCGTGAGATTCATCTAGAGCAGAGTCACCATGAGGGACGGGGTGACCAAGTTTTAGGACATAGAGAGAGGTCTCGAGCCCTAGGATTAGGGATGAGCATGTAGAGAGACCTAGAGGCCGTTAGCCCAGCCTGCTGCATATCACATCGGGAGATCCTTAAGCTTGACCATCACATTATTCTAGTGACATAGGTGGATTTCAGGAAAAGGCTTGGTTGGTGAGCTTGAGCGGATGATTCAAGCTCTCTGCCCTTGTTTTAGTAACACAAAAGCTTGTGTTGTGATCCATCTCTTGAGGGATGGAGCTCGTGGGCAGTGGAGGATAGAGGAGCGAGAACCTCCATGTTGATTTTGAGACAACTACTAAGGAGATATTTGAGGAGCATTTCAAGAACAAATATTTGTCATGGAGATTCATACAACAACGGATAAGTGAGTTTCATGACCTCCGGCATGCATCACTCATAGTGGTGAGTATGAGAGTAGATTTTTGATCTACTCAAAGTATGTTGAGTACTAACGGGATGAATAGGTGTGGATCCACGAGGTTCATCTAGGGCTGAACATGGACATCGGAGATGCGGTTTGGATTCACCTTTGCCCATAAACATTAGAAGAGGCCATTGAGAAGGCCTATATAGGAGAGGAGACTCGGGGAAGACCCAATAGGCTAGAGACCAAGTCTAGAGCCATATACAATAGATGCAAGATAGTATATCGAGGGTTAAACTCCTCCTCCTCGTGGAGGAGAGAGTTCTTCACCATCATCATTTAGACCCTAGAAATAGTAGTAATCCCACCCACCTTATAGACCTCCACGAGAGAGTTGATGCACGAGAGAGGTTGGAGTATGGGACCTCCTCCTAGGGTCCCATCACGACACGGGAGGGTGGACCTAGAGCTCGGCCTAGTAGGAGCTCACCGAGAAGAGGCGAAGTAGACCACCACTAGATCTTCGGGATCCATATCACGGACTCCCGAGCACCTCTTTGGAGGGGATACTAAATGGAGAGGATCAAGCGGTTGTTTTGGTTGTGGAGTTGTGGGACATTTTTGGAGAGCGCCCTAAAACCCTAATAAGGGTAAGACACAAAGCTTAGAGCCAACTATTGGTGACATGGGACGCAGCCACAATATTTACATAGTGGTCGAGAACCGTGAGGTAGAGCATTAGAGTATAGTTATTGAGACTACAGGTAACATTGGTGGTATTCCTACCTCCATCTTGTTTGATTCTGGTTCTTCTAATTCTTTCATTGCACCATCTTTAGTAGAGTGATGCAGGTTGGTGGCAGTTAGGCAGGGTCATAGTTGGGATGTTGAGGTGCCTTACGGAGCTAATATATCTCTTTCGACTCCTTAGTTAAGGAGTGTGTGGTTGATTTGGGACCTTTCACCACTGCCATGGATCTCCGTATCCTTCCTTTGGGTTCTTATGGAGTCATCTTGGGTATAGATATGTTGTATATACATAGGGCTAGAGTGTATTGTTACCACAAGGTTATATCTTGTGCATATGATTTGGGAGTTGAGTAAGTGATTTCGGTGGTCGGGAGACTTGTTTCTATTCACAACATCTCTATTATTCACCTTAAGCGGTGTGTACGATGGGGTTTCAGATGTATCTTTGTTACATTTAGTGACACATCGGAGGATGGGTCTAGTGGACCATCGCTAGATGATCGTCATGTTTTGAGAGAGTTTGCAGATGCCTTTACGGGGGGAGCTACCTGGGGTTACCACCCCATGTGAGATTGATTTTCACATAGATCGGTTCTGGATCAGAGCCTATCTCATGGGAACCTTATCGAGATGACCACACCGAGCTCTATGAGAAAGGCCTTATCCACCTAGTGTATCCCCTTGGGGTGCATCGATGATCTTTGTAAAGAAGAATGGATCCTTGTGATTGTGTATTGATTCTTTGCCGGCTAAATAAGGTAAAAATCAAGAATCATTATCCCCTTCGTGCATTGATGATTTGTTTGATCGAGATGAAGGAGCCAAAAATTTCTCTAAGATTGATCTTAAGTCGGGTTACCTTCATCGAGGAATTGAGAGGTGGACATTCATAAGACCACCTTCGTATGATATATGGCCATTATGAGTTCATAGTGGTGCCTTTTGGTTTGACTAATGCCCCCGTAATATTTATGAGTTTGATGAATGGGGTATTCAGAACCTTCTTAGATCGCTTCATGCTCATCTTCCTTGATGACATTTTGATTTACTCATGTACGTGTGAGGAGCATGAGGGGAACCTTCACCAGGTTCTTTAGTGTCTTTGGGAGTAGAAACTTTACGGGAACTTGGAGAAGTGTGCATTCTTTCAGATGGAGGTGCAGTATTTGGGTCATATCATTTATGGGGAAGGTATCACTATCAATCCTTCCAATATTAGAGCTATTATGGATTGGCCAACACCCACTACTGTGACTGAGGTGCGTAGCTTCATGGGATTAACAGGTTACTACTAGATATTTGTTCAGGACTTCTCTCATATTGCACACCCCATCACTTCCCTTCAGAGGAAAGGGAAGAACTTTGTTTGGTCGAGACAGAAAGTGCCTTCAATACACTAAAGAAATGCCTCACTACAACACCTATTCTTGCGAGTGTTGGATCCACATGGTGAGTTATTTGTTCTCACAAATGCTTCTTTGGAAGGCCTTGGAGGAGTGCTAATGTAGGAGGGTAGAGTAGTGGATTTTGAGTCTCATAAACTCAAGGATTATGAGCTTAATTACCCAACCCATAATCTTGAGCTTGTAGTAGTTGTGTATGCTTTGGTTCGATGGAGAAATTTTCTACTTGGTTGGATATTCACCCTCAGGAAAGATCACTTGAGTCTTCGTCACCTCTTCACACAGCCCAATTTCAACCCTCATCAATGGTGTTAGATGGATTTACTTTGTGAGGATGATATGGAGATCGATATTGTGAAAGGGAAGGAGAATGTGGTGGTTGACACTCTTAGTAGATGGAGACATGTGGCTATGGCCACCTTAGTGAGCACATGATTTGCGGAGTAGGATTCTTCAAAGTGACTTCCTCTTGATAACTTATACATTGTAGTTCAAGAAGAGATCGAGTCTCGAGAGACCCCTCGAGCGGAAGTTTGGTGGTTTTTACTTAGAGACGGATGGTCTTCTTAGGCACGAGAGGCTGGATTTATGTTCCCATGGATAGAGGCTTGAGGCAAGACATCTTGACAGAGGAACATCATCCACCCTATTCAGCCCATCCTGGGGTGAAGAAGATGCACACTACTTTATGTGATTATATCATTGGAGGGGAATTTGTAGAGATGTGGCTCGGTTTCTATCATGCTATTTAGAGTGCGTAACATGAAGGTCGAGCATCGGCATCCGCCTAGCCTTCCCTTTCCTCATGCTATACCAGAGTGGAAGTGGGACACCATTTCCGTGGACTTCATTGTTGGGCTACCGATGTCGAGATATCACCACAACACCATCATGGTTACGGTTGATAAATTGAAAAAAGTGGCTAAATTTTCTCGGTGAAGACCACTTATACAGCTAGTGTTGTGGCATGGGTATATTTGGATGAGATTGTCAGGTTGCACGGGATTCTACGAGAAGATTATTTGTGACCGCGATCCTTTGTATACTTCACATTTCTAGACTACCATGCAGTATGCCCTCGGGATGAGAATCAACTTCAACACAACATATTACCCTAAGATAGAAGGACATGCGAGAGAGGGTGAATCAGATTTTAGAGGACATGCTCAAGATGTATGTGATGGATCATCGGTCTAGATGGAATGAGTACATGTACTTGGTGGATTTTGCCTACAACAATAGTTTTGATTTCCATAGGCATGGATCCTTTTCAAGATTTGTATGGTAGAGAGTGTAGAGACACATCTTAGGCTGGGATAGGCTAGAGAACATGGTTTCTCTTGGACCAGCTTTGTTGCGAGATATGGAGCAGCAGATGTTTTTGATCGACAGAGGCTGCGGCAGGAGGCACATGACAGGCATAAAGTATGTAGATCAGCATAGGACCAATTGTAGTTTTGATGTGGGCATGAAGGTGCTCCTTCGTGTTAGGCCACGTAAGATCCCTATCTATTATGGAAATTTTTCTAAGTTAGCTCCTATATTCGTGGGTTCTTTTGAGATCTTGGAGCATATTGGCCCTTTGGCATACCGTCTAGCATTGCCACCTAGATTGTCTCATGTACTGATGTGTTTCATGTTTTTGTTCTCGGGAAATATGTTGCAGATCCTTCTCATGTGTTAGATTGGATATCATTATAGGTGCGGGATCAAGGGCAAGTGATGGTGGATCCTATTCACATCCTAGATCATAGGGCCTTTGAGGTAGAGAGCAGAGAGGTTGATCGAGGTTCGGGTGCGGTGGGACATATATGATGACAACTGCAGCTACATGGGAGGATGCTACTTGCTATGAGTTCGGTTTCCACATTTTTCCCGGTGACTTACAAGAGGAATTCGAGTCTAAGGGGAGGGGATGTAGTGCCCACTTCCCTTTGACACCTCCGATCTTGATCATGACACTTTATCGACTATATTATGGACATTATTAAAGTTTTAATTTAGTATGATATTAGATATTTGATCATGGATTATTGTTGAATTTAATTCTTATATGATGCATTTGATTAGTAGAGACACTTTATATGTTGATGATGTTGTAGACACCAAATTTGGGTCTTACGACACCCTGTACCCCGTATCTCATCCCACAACCTAACCCTACCTCACCACCTAAAACCTTACCTTTGAATTATTTATTAATTACCTTATAATTAATAAATCCACATCTCAACCCCGCCACCTCACCTCGCCACCTCACTTTATGACCTAGCCCTAACCCTAAACTAACCTAATTAAGACCTATGACTTGGTCAGACCCACACCCATGACTCGTCACCCCTCACCGCATCAAAAGAACCTAATAATGACTTGACCAAGCCCATAACTGGCCCCTCGGAGAAAAGGAGGGAAGTTGTATATTTTACTACAAATAGCCAACTTTGACTGACCGAAATCGGTTCCTACTCAACCAACGTCGATTACGTAATCATCATCGAGTTCCTGTAAATGACCTCCCCCAACCAAAAACAAAGGATCCAAATTCATTTGCGAGAAGGAGACAAGTGAGAGAGAGAGAGAGGAGGTTGCAGAGAAGAGCATTGAGTCCAAGACTGTAACTGATCAATGAGATCACTGTCACACTCATCCAAGCATTGGGAGAGTCAGAGGATAGCTTCATCAGCTCACTTTCGATTGTCGGATCATCCCACCTGAGCTTTGCCTTCGTCACCACATTCCTCGGACCTGTATCCTCATCAGAAAGTAGTAAGTAGTATCTTGTATGCTTCTAGACTCCACTTCGTGAACTTTTGATTCATAGTAATTATAAGCTCACCCCTGGATCTAACACCCGGTAGCACCCTGCACCTAACCTTCATTCATCCATCCCTATATTGCCCAGAAGACAACTTTCTCACTCTCTGAGTCTTCTCCATTGCCTTACTATTCCCCCAACCATCTACCAACCTTAAAAACCCCATAACCACCCTACAATCAACCTCTACCCAGAAGCCCCTAAATCACTGCCCCTACCGATATCGGTTATCCCCTACCGGTAGCGGTTTTATAACCGCGGTTGGTTATCTAGTGACCGACATCGGTCACTGTGACTTATACCAAAACCAACCTTTCACCTATTTATCTCATAACAACCTCAGATCCAGCCTAGTCTATCCATGTAACTTGATCTGAACTTATCAATAACTAGTGACCAAACAAACAAAATGACGTTTAATTATTGGTATTTTAGTCTCCATTGCTTTTAGTAACGAGGTACCTAAATCATGATTTCACAATAGCTTCTTTATTATCATTTGCAATAATTTATATTAAAAGGGAACTGACCACCTTCGAAAGGAAGTTTAGGATTTCCTTGGCCGAAGGCAGTTCCCTTACTTATTATCTAACTAAAATCTGGTGGTCTTGCATTCTTCTTATTTATAGGTAGTCCTTCCCGAGAAAAGGAGTTCTTCACAATCGGTCCGATCCGATCTATCTACGGACGCGCACACCTTACCAACACTCAACGGGTATTCCTCGTAGACCTAACCCTTATCTGTTTCTCAAGAGAATGCAAAGATAGAAGTAATTCTATTCGGAATGAAATTATGTGTGAAACATTTTTTTGCACGACCCTATTCGTTTCTTTCTTACACGTGGGGGTGATATCCATGGTATTGATGAGAAATTAATCTTCTTCTCTCTCTTTCTTGCACAACACATACCAAATCACATCATAATCTACACAACATCTCATCACATCAACATCTACACAACATCTCAAACATTCCCCACTTTCGTGGTATTCCTCCACCCGATTGAGGTAGCCTTACAAGCCAAAACAAACTTGACATCTCCCTTAGGTCTTTTGTTTAGGAATGACATCATCTTGCATCTAAGGAATAAGCCCAAAAGTGATTAAAACTAATCCTAGGGTTAGTCTCTTGATTTGCTTGTGCATCTTGCTTGTTTTCTATTTTTCTTTCAGTTTTGTTTCTCTATTATACCCTGTCTCAGTTATCACTTCAGATAGTTTGGTGGGTATACTAAGCCTTGTTATCCCCAAACCAGCAGCCTCTTACATTCTCTCTTTGCCTTCACAGTGACCGGCACTATTCCTATTCTACCGACATTGGTTACCCGAATGACACCGACTAACATCTGACCGACATCGGTTACCAGACTGATATCGGTTACTGTGTTTTACAGTTCCTGACAAACCAACAACCTACCAATTCCAACATTTTGTTGCATTTTCTGTTCCTGATTGACTAATTCTCTGTTGTATCCTCTTGTCTATGGTTGTTATCACCGGAAACAAGCCACAGCCATGGTTTCCCATGCTTGTTCCGTATCTTTTCCTGAGTCACCCCTTTTCATCCTATGGGGATCCTACAGACACCAATGCTTTTCCCAAGATCTCTGTCGGAGATCCAGATTTTGCTAAATTTTTGGATGCTAATCTTGGTGCCGTATAGTATTATTTGTCTCATACCCCTGACCGTACACCCAACGGTCAACTCCTCTTGGGTATGCCTATCAGTATAGCCACTCACTTAGCTCCTTCCCCACCTAATAACTCCACCTCATTGTCTTCATCCTTAGCCCTGTCTCCCAGCTCAGTGGATTCGATGGTCCATACTGCACCAATTGGCTTTCCTTTGGTTAATCTGGGGCCCCACATATCACTACCGTCCACTGCCCCTACCTCATCTCTCTCGCAGGTTGCCTCTTTCATAACTTGTTCTCTACCACCTATTCACACGAGCTTTCCCTCTCAGGCTCCGCCCACCTTTTCATTTCCGCAACCTCATCCGGTGGCCTCAACATCTTATATAGGACATCCTTATTCGGTCACCCCAACACATTCATCATCGATACCTTATCAACATTTAACCCCACCATTTTCTAGTAGCGGCTCTTGGCCCAATCCTCCTCTGTTTACAATGACAACACCATCATCTAACCCAACCAATGATTTAATTAAACAGATGATGGACAAGATGCAAAATCTTGAGGCTTCTGTTTCAGGAAACCGTAACACCCTGACATACGAGAAAGTTTTTCAGGAGCCTATTCACCCTTCTGTCCCCCTTCATACATATCCTCCTCAATGGGAATTACCAAAATTTACTCGCTTTAATAGTAAGGAGGACCCTCAACAACACTTGTGATCATTTAGACATGCCTGCTATCTGATTGCTCACGACGATGCCTTACTACTCCATACCTTCCCCATGTCCTTATCAGGACCGGCCTTGGAGTGGTACAGTGCTTTAGCCCAGCACTCAATCTTCTCCTTTAACCAGTTATCCCAATCTTTCTTGGATCATTTCTCCATCAATATTGCCAAGAAAGTATCCATTACCGATCTCTATGCCATCTGACAATTTGAAGACGAATCTATCGCAGATTTCATTGGATGGTGGCGGGGTCTCATCAACCAACTTACTTATGCCTTACCTCAGGCTGAGCTCATCGAACTCTTTACGCGGGCCTGCGCTAAACATATTGCTTCCACCCTCCAAATCCAAACTTTTCGCACCTTTGATGAGGCCTTTACTATGGCTCGGAAACTAGAGATTCAAGCCTTAGAGGAGGAGAAATTGAAGTTGCGCAACAAAAACTCAAATTTCCAAACCCAAGACTCCACCAACAAACCCAACACCACCAACTCTCATGCATTGGCCGCTTTGAAATCAAAAGGAGTTGTACACGCGGTGATGGTCAAATATCAAGCACCATCTTATACCCAGCCAAAATCCACCTATAAGTATAAATCCGAGCCCATCAAATACACTCCCTTGGGAGAAACTTATGATGTGATCTTGGACAAATTGCTTAAAGCAGGAGCTATCACCTTGCATCCTATTAAACCTCACTCCGGGTTTGATTCCGCCCGCGCTTATACCCTCTTGGTATAAAAAAATGACTTTTGTAACTTCCATCGCGTGAAGGGACACATCCACGAAAATTGCAAGATGTTGAAAAACATAGTGTAGGAAATGGTTGATGCAGGGATATAACCTCGATAATCCTAATGCCCTGCTAATCGAAATTTAAAAATCTTCAACAAACCATTTCCAAACCATTCATCTAATATTAACACAAACCAAGAAACCGTAGCCGAGGAGAAGAGTGTGGATGAGATCCATGCGGTTTTCAACTCCCAACCAAAGGCTTCCATCAAAGAAATTCTGAATTGAGCCTCTTCACCGACGCAGGAGTCCTCGCCTCCTTATCCTTCATCGAACAAAAGGACAGCCCCGCCATTCCTTTACCCATTAAGGAATCAACCACCTGAGTTCTCTTCTCACAGAAGAGCCTTCTTACACCACATCCCTGCAAGACTGTGAGCGGATGTTATCCAACTTATCTATTTCCCAAACATCTCCTTCCACCACTCTTGCTACAAAAGAAGAAGGATCATCACTTTTTCTGTCATCCTTAGAGGAGAAACCCTTCGAACCTACTTCACCAAACTCCTTAACCAAGACAGATCCTTTAGAACATGCCCTCCTCCCTATCAGTTCTTCATCGCCTAAATCTTTCCAGCGACCGGTTGACCTCTTAATACCCATTGATACAGTGCCTCATTCGCCCCCTGTGTCACACCCACAGTGGACCGGAATTACAACCCACTTCTCTTCCATACCAAAATTCCCATCCACACATGAAGATTGTCATCCCCCAGAAGATAGACGAGTCTTATGGGAACGTTTGAGTACACCATGCTCTACTCAAATGTAGATGACTAATCCAGACACCTCTACCATATACCCGAAGTTTTTACAAAAGCTCAAAATGCCTATGTTCTCACCTTCAACCCCTTCATCTCTAAAGCAAATACCTCATCCACCTCTATCAACATAACCAAACCTGCCCCTACGCTGGGACTTCACCAATACCCAACCCGACGCACCCACGTAAATGGTTAGATTTATCCAAAAATAAAGCCGTCAATCTACCTAGGAGATAGATCCAATCTCCTCGAGTCCTATCTATGCCTCCGCCACAAATAAAACCGTGCCCCGATCACACCGGTAGTAGGAACAGGTTTCAACCCTCACCATCGCACCTACCTTCTATATGGGGCCTCACCCTCCACCTTTCCTCAATACACCATGCCTCCCACGTCTTATTTAACACGACCAACACCTTCTACGTACCCATATAGAAATCACATGCATCTCAACACCGTCACCCCAAGTATCTTGCCTACCTACCAACACTAAGAAAACTTGATCATCAAAGCACTTGTTTGTTACCATTCCTCTTTCCCCATGGTTGTTTCCTATCACCACATCATTGTAGCCTCATCCTCTAACAGCTAAACATGACTTCGCACGTAAGAAGCCACTCTTAGTTAAACCCACTCATCAAAATCCCTTTCCTAAACCACCACTCGTACTCCAACCATTACCAAAACAATCAATAATCTCACCCACTCAATCAATAGCCTCATCTTCATCTGAATTTTACCGGTCAAAGGATCCTATGCCAAGATCCTTGATATGTTGGTAGGGGATGCAACCATTTCCCTACCCCCACTCAGACCCTATGATCCATCTAAACCCCGACCTGTAGGTTATGAAGAATCTAAAATCTGTGCTTACCACCGCACACCAGGGCACAATGTAGAAGGATGCAAAGCTTTGAAAGCCATCCTTCTCCAGTCACCTATCTCGTATAGAAAGTCTAAGAAAGACAACTTACGGAGAGAGAAGCCCTTAGCTTCGATCCCTTCTCCTATACCACCTATCCCCGCCTCGCCAAAATCTATCATCATTGCAACCCCACCTCTCGATAACAATGACTTGTCCCTGCCATCTTCCTCCTCTCGTATTCACGAGATCAACATGATTAGCATTGCTACTCGAGGTCATAAAAACAATGAAAAAGCTAAAGAAAGCACACATGCAGCCTCTCTTTCTTCTTCCGCCATCCCGATTGCACCACCACCTAAAGTGGTTATTCATGGACCTACTTATCCCATCTCTGATGGAGTTTCCCATCGCACCATGATCAAACAGCTTCACCAATCTCCTGTAAAAATGACACTGTATGATCTCATTCAAACATCTGAATCTCATCGACAAGCTCTAATTGAGATCCTTCAAGGGATAGAGGTCCTACCTAACGAAACCTTTCCCGTCGCCTCCATCTTCACACCCAACCATGTTGCTTCTCTCACCAAACAACCTACCTCCACAACCACCTCTGTCCCTGTACAACAAGCCGCTGTTAGTTTTTCCGAAGAAGAAATTGTCGTCTTTGGTGCAGAAGATCCTGACCCCGCTCTTTTCATCTCGGCTTACATCCGGGACATCCAGGTACATCGTGTTATGATCGACGGGGCGCTAGCCTAAACATCGTCTCTTCCAAATCCTTCCAACTAGATGAATATCCCTCCTAGCTGCATGTGTGCCAACCCCACCATGTTGTGTTCATTCAACGATGCTATTACTTCTACCCTAGGCACCGTGATCCTTAACATTTGTGTAGGGCCACGTACCTTACCCGAAATCTTCTATGTCCTTGAGGGAGAATTCCAATACAACATGTTGTTAGGCCGCCCTTGGATCTAGGCTATGGGATGCGTTCCCTCCACCTTACATAGATGCATAAAATTCAAGTATGAGGGGAAGTCATACACCGTCACAACTGACACTTCCCCCTTCAAAACCTGCAATATGTTATACTGCCCTAATGATGTGCTTGTACCAGTCAAGACACCCATTGATCCAACCCAACCATCTACTTCAACCACGCCTCAACCATCCACCTTAGCTGCACCCACACCTTCGACCAATGAAACCACCGACGTGAATACCTCTTCCTTCCCCGCGGACAACATCCCAACCTCGGATCCCTTGGTAGGTGTTTTTCAACGCCTTACGCTAGGGGAGTACCGCCTATACAACATTAGCACCTTCCATACCCCACAAGAGTATGGACAGTTACATGCGCATCCTACCTACGACCGTCGTGTGGGGGAGGTGATCTCCTACGGACCACCTAATTTCCGCACCAACCTAACATATGGGGGTGTCGACGCATCCTCTGTCACCCCTGAATCTCCCCTTGGTGTGGTTCCCTTCCAATCTGATTTTCAATATCTAACCAACCATCGTTTCGCCCTCACCTTCCTGACTCGCTGTGCTTGGAAAGGTTTTGGTTTCAGTCTTTATGAACAAGGCCGACATACGATCATTCCCGTGACTACACGTAAACACAAAGATCATCGTGGTATTGGATTTTCTGAACCACCTACACCAAAGAAACCTCATGTCAATTGTATCTAGGAGGACAACGAAGTCACCCCTTCCGAACCATCATCGTCCATTTTTCCATCTTCACCCACAAAGTCGATAGACCCGGAATCTATCCCTCCTAACTTTTTTTTTTCATGAATACTATCTTCTTGGGTCCTCTCACTTATCAATGCAATAGGGAAGACCCATCTTCTCTCCCATTTTGTATCCGGACATGATCGAAGAAGACTCACCTTGATTAATGTTGTGGAGTGCCGGGATGATGACTCCATCCTCACCTACCTAGGTGCGGATGACTCTTATATTCAACGTGCCTTACCATCTGACACCCAAACCATGTTGAATGAGTCGACTATAGCAATCAACATCCACATGGAGGACAATCCTCACATTGTAAAGATCAGACAATCTCTCGATGCATCAGAACAAGCCGCCTTCACTACCTTCCTCCATGCCCGCAATCAAGATTTCGCTTGGTCCTACGCCGACATGCCAGGAATCGATCCTGACATTGCTATCCATAACATCACTCTGAAACCAGACTCCAAACCAGTTAAACAGAACTGAGAAAAATGCATCCACGCATTGCCCTCTTGGTTAAAGAAGAGCTTCAACGACTCCTTTCTGTTTCTTTCATCTTACCTATTGACTATCCGCAATGGATTTCTAATGTTGTACCTGTCACTAAAGTGATGGGGGACTTTGGATATGTATGGATTTCTGGGATCTTAACCTCGCTTGCCCAAAGGATGACTTCCCCCTACCTAGTATTGATCAACTTGTCGATCTCACTATGGGCCATGAGATGCTTTCTCTCATGGATGGTTTCTCGGGATATAATCAAATTTTAGTAGCCCCGGCCGATCAACATAAAACCACCTTCATTACCCCCTAGGGCACCTTCTGCTATCATGTCATGCCATTTGGCCTTAAGAATGCTGGTGCAACCTATCAACGGGCTATGACTTACATTTTTCATGACATTATGCACACTATCCTTGAGGATTATGTTGATGATCTTCTTGGAAAATCCAAACATCGTAGTGAACATCTCAATGTTTTAACCATTATTTTTGACCGCCTGTTACAATAATGTGTTCGTCTTCAGCCAAAGAAATGTGTCT
Organism: Taxus wallichiana var. yunnanensis; assembly: GCA_018340775.1. NCBI lineage: Eukaryota > Viridiplantae > Streptophyta > Pinopsida > Cupressales > Taxaceae > Taxus > Taxus wallichiana. The sequence goes on from CM031241.1 coordinate 206,443,887, forward strand.
TTGGCGTCCTTTCGGGAAAACTCCTTGGATTTATCATCTCTTTACGTGGCATTGAGGTCGACTAAACCCGCTAAAGTCAAAGCTATTTTAGAAATTTCTCCACCAACTAACCTAAAACAATTGCGTAGTTTGCGGGAAAACTCCAATCTATCCGTCATTTCATCTCACAACTCTCGGATCGATGTTAACCTTTCCATCATCTCGTTAAAAGGACATTGTCTTTCAATAGAGTGAGGAGTGCCACAAAGCCTTTGAGGCTCTTAAAAATTACTCTGCAGTGCAACCCATGCTTATCCCACCTCGGTGACGATCACCCTTTCTACCTTTACCTTTCTTCCACCAACCATGCTATAGGAGCCATGCTCGCACATTATGACTCTGAGCATCGAGAACAAGAAATTTATTACATAATCCGTACTCTTATGGATTACGAAACTAGGTATACACACGTTGAAAAGTTGTACCTAGCCCTATCATTCGTGGCCACCAAACTTTGACATTACCTCTTGAATCACAAAACTTTTGTCATCACCAATGCTGACCCCATACATTATATGTACGCCAAACCTCATCTAAACCAACGCATCGCCCGATGGCTTATGCTCCTCGCTGACCTCGACCTTGAGTTCGTACACTAGAAATCAGTCAAAGGACAAACTATCGCAGACCAACTCGCGGAAGCCCCTTTACCTGGGGAACAATTTACCAATTTTACTTTCCCTGATGAACTCATCGCAACTCTTTCGCTCAATGATGCATCTTATCCAATGACTCTCTTCTTCGATGGATCTAAATGCCAACATGGCGGAGGGGTGGGTGTTGTTCTCATTCCTCTTGATGGTGAACCTATGCCTCTTTCATTCAGGCTTAATTTCCCTTGCACTAACAATACAACGGAATACGAGGCCCTTGTTTTGGGTCTCCACGTTGCGTTACACTTAGGTGTGAAGTCTATTAACATTTTCGGTGACTCTCAATTGGTAGTAAATCAAGTCACTGGCATCTACCAATGTAAAAATGAGGAACTTTAAAAGTACAAATGTTATGTAGATTCACTTTTGACCTTATTTACCCATTATACTATCCAAACCGTTCCACGCTCAACTAATAAATTTGCGGATACTATGGCTTGCTTGGCCTCGCAAATTCCTACCAACTGATTCGGACATATTTTTCTTGGTCAAAAACTCTTTGCCCCATCTTACTTAGTCCCGGATGTTTGCATGGTAAATAATGCATCATTGACTCGCAGGATACCTGGTATCACCAATTTCACGACTACCTTACAACCTCTGTTCTCCCACCTGACCTTAGTAGTAATGGAAAACACACTTTTCTTAAAGGTGTTTCTCATTATGTCGTCATGGGGGGAATCCTCTATAAACGTGGCTTTGATGGTATCCTCCTTCGATGTCTAACTAGTGCTAAAGTCATTCACACCATCCAACAAGTCCATGACGGAATTTGTGTAGGGCACTTTAGTGGCCTTGCCATGGCAAGCGGATCCTTCGAATAAGATATTATTGTCCTACTCTTAATAAAGACTGCTGCAAATATGTTAAGTGTTGTATTATGTGTCAATAGCATGCCAACCTTCAACATACTCCCAGCCACCCACTACAGGTCGCACGAGATCTTTGGCCCTTCTCACAATGGGGTTTAGACCTTATTGGTGAGATTCACCCGCCTTCTTCGCATCATCACCGTTGGATCATCACGGTAACCAAATATTACACTAAATGGGTGGAGGCCATTCCACTCATTTCAACCAAAAATAGAAAATCGTTGAGTTCATCAATCATCACATTATCATCGTTTTGGTGTTCCTCATCGCGATAACAATGATAATGGAAAATCTTTCAAAAATAAGTCACATACAAGACCTTTGTGACAAATTTGGTATCAAACTTAGCATCTCATCACCCTACTATCCACAAGCAAATGGACAAGCTGAATTTTCTAACAAAACCTTAACCAAAAATTCTCATGAAAGTCGTTAATGATTTCGGGAAAAACTAGCATGATCACATCCCCTTTTTCCCTTTGGGCTTATCGTACCAGCATTTGTACTTCCACTAATTCCACACCATTCTCTCGGTGTATGGTACCGAGGCTGTCTTGCCCTCGAAATACAAATCCCTTCCCTCGAATATCTCTTCGGGATATTCTCACCAATGATGACTTCCGCCAAGAGCGGTTAGCCCAATTAGAGCTTCTTGATGAGCATCGTCTTACAACTCTTGACTACCACCTTTATATTTATCAAATGTGCATTAAGCATACTTATGATAAGTGAATTCATGAGCGTACCTTTAATATTGGTGATCTTGTCCTAAAAGAGAATCAACATGTAACCAAACTAGAAAAGAGAAAACGTAGAAAATTTGCTCCTAATTGGATTGGGCCTTACATTATCACTCACACTTATGGATCAGGTACTTATCATTTAGCTTCGCTTAATGGTAAACCTGAACCTGAACCCCTTAATGCCTTGCATCTCCGACCATTCTACTATTGAATTTAGTGTTACATCACTTCTTATCTACCTTGCGCTCGTCCTTTGAGCTCATTTACCACCTCATACACCTTGTTTCGTGCATCTCAAAGTAGAATCAAGCTCACATGGTTTGATCATCACCTCCTCTTAAAGATACCTTCCCCTTTTTAGTCTGGTCCATGACTTAAAAGTTTCAAAATAACAAGTTCTCAATTTTACAATTCTAGGATATTCTTGAGTCAAACTTCCTACAAAACTAGATGCTTTATGCCAAAAAGACATCTAGACCTCTAAGCTATACACTAGACTTCTCCCTCGAAGGATAGCTATGTGCAAATCCGCATCTCGCTACTATAAATAGACTGCTCCCTCGAAGGACAACTATGTGCACAGCTGCATCTACTACTATAAGTAGACTTCTCCCTTGAAGGACAGCTATACAAAGTTAGCCTCTATCAGAAGCTTCTCGCATTGATCAGCTTCGTGAAGACCTCAAGAAAAACAAAATGCATATCCCCTATATACTTCCTGCATCGATCAGTCTATATCCAGAAAAATAAAAGTAGTATTCAAAAGCATTTTTGAGTCATGGACTTGTCTATTTAGGTTTGGTTCTCTTTTGTCAGAATAATCACCTTATAACAAGTTCTCTGCACCCCAAGCTATACCATCCACCTCACCTCACCATTATTCAAAACAAAAAAACTCAAGGGACGTGACATATATCCGATATATTGTGATTATACAACTCTTTTCACCTATCGACTTCTCGCCTATGCAAGGTACCTAGGGATTCAAGCTCATCCTATGATAATACGTGGTTTGTTTAGCTCTTTCCAACTATGGGGCACTTTTGCCTCTTTTAATCGAATCTAGGATTATGTGTTGACCTTAATCAGGACACGGTTTCCTATGATTGGGTAAGGTAACCCTCATTTCACCTATACCCACACCAACACCAACAACATTACCCTACCAACATCAAACTTTTACCAACCAACAAATTTGTGAATTCACCTCTCCCTGGTCCTAAGGGAGAACTACATTGTCCGAGGCCCCTCCTTGATTTGTGCAATGGGCTATGTAGGCAGCACTTAGGAGACATGGGGTCTCCCAAGGTTAGCTCGACCATCCCCTACAATAACCTATCATGTGTTGTGTTTTCTTTTAAACTATAAATATTTTAGTGTATCCTTTATCAATCCAAACATTCAAAACACAAATATTCTTATAATTATCACAAACTCAAATCAACATACATATTCCATTTTATTTATATGTTAAACAAATACATCTTCTCTATCATCGACGCGCAGTCGAATCTTTATTTATTCTTTTAACCCTCTATACTCACTCACCCACCCAATCACAATCCGACTCTATAAAACATCTACACCCACCTATCTTACCCTATACATCTATAAATTCCTCTCACTCTTATGGTCCTTTAAATATCCTACCCACTCCAATCAAACCTAAAACACCTTATCTCCCTCAACATCAAGAACCCCACCCAACAAACATCTACAATATCCCCTTTACCTATCCCACACCCTACCAACCGCCCCACTCCTACTCCACCCGCTCTACTATCACCCTCTAACCATACCTCAACCAATTTAACCCCTCCTAATTCATACACAACCCATAACCTATCCTACTCGAACCGGCCCCAACCACCCGATTACCCCCCACCCCAATAACCTTTCCTAAGAACTCTACCTTCTCTCCCTTCACCACAAAACTCTATCCCGCCCACCTAAAAAAAAACCAACACAACAAATTTCAAAACCTTACCTCCTACCCATGGTGACCCGATGACTGGTCACCTCGACCGCAATCGGTCCCCCACCAACAAGCAGATGTATGTCCGACTTTTATGCACCGAGCGTCGGTTGAAATATGACCGACGCCGGTCTCTAAACCCACTAATCTAGACAACTTACGCTGTGACCGATGCCGGTCGCCTAGTGACTGACATCGGTCACTGTGGGATTTCGGGGCCGGACCGAAAACGGCCCCCAAATCCCCTTTTTTCCTATTTCTACCCATCTACCCAGAACAATTGCCTAAAAACTTACCCACCCTGCCGTTTTGGCCTACCTAACATATCTACCCACTCCATTTTACGATTTACCTTCATTTATTCATTATTTTATCAAATTTTGGATTCCTACCCCAAAACCCACATCCTAGCTAAATTCATCAACTTCACACAAATAGGGGTTCAGAGCCTACCGGTACGACTACACGTCGTCATGGTGGGATAGGTGGTGGTGGTCCAACACCTCCTGCTGCTCTAGGCTGTGCCATAGCTCAAAATCTCCTCGGGATGGTCCTTAGTCAATCAAACTCCGCCCCGATCTCTCGGGGCCTACCAATAACTCACTCCCCCACTCAACTAGTGCCAACTCAGCCCAAACACACAACCCACTCACTTTAAAAACTCAAACAAGAAAAAGTTGGCACTCAATTTCAAAAAGTGAAAATGACATGCCGTATTTTTTATTTTTATAGGTTTTCGCCCTCTAACCGATATCGGTTAGAGCGCACCCTAGGTGACCGATATCGGTCACCCGGATATAGTCACCGATATCGATCTCGGTTACATGCTTAGTTTAACCTAATTCCCGCCCTTATCCACCAATCTCCGTTTCTCACCACATTGCTACCCCGGCTTTGCTAAATAGCCTTATTTTGAAATCATCGGCCCAACCCAAGGTCGTAACCAATCCATTGGCCCACCCAAGGCCACAACCAACCAATCGGCCCAACCCAAGGCGCAACCAACCTATCGGCCCGACCTAAGGCCGAAACCAACTAATCGGCGACCCCAAGGCCGCAAAACCAATCGGCCCGACCAAGGCCATAACAAACCAATTGGCCCGACTAAGGCGCAACAAACCAATCGGCCCGACCCAAGGCCGCAACAAACCAACCAGCCCGACCCAAGGCCGCAACCAATCACTTGGCCCAACCCAAGGCCACAACCAACCAATCGGCCCGACCCACGGCCGCACCAATTAAGTACCTCAATCAAGGCCTGCAAATCAAAAATTCTCTCCACCCATCATGTACCTGTTTGTTCAATCGAGCTCACCTGTTCATGTTTTAGCATGACTAGGATACTTGACTTGTTCAGCTGACCAACTTTGCCTAGACCAAGACCGTGACGTTTATTTCAACCAAACCAACCATTTGGTACTGCCGAACATGCCTAAATGTTCCGGTACCTTACCGTTATATCCTGGAGCTACTACTTCAGCCCTATGCCTTGGATACCAGGATTATATCAGCCTTGAACTTACTTACCCCACCATCTTACTAGCATCTCATCATCATTTACCCTTTATCAAACCTATCCCCGATTTCATGTCACCTCAATCTGTGATAGATTTGAGGGGGATTACCTATACCCTTAACTGGGGAAACCACTTTTTATTATTGTCAGTGCAGCTTTATAAGACAAGTTACACGACAACAAGGGGAAAATGTAGACACCAAATTTGGGTCTTACGACACCTGTGCACCCGTATCTCATCCCGCAACCTAACCCTACCTCACCACCTAAAACCTTACCCATGAATTATTTATTAATTACCTTATAATTAATAAATCCACATCTCCAAACCCGCCACCTCACCTCGCCACCTCACTATGATCTAGCCCTAACCCTAAACTAACCTAATTAAGACCTATGACTTGGTCTAGACCCACACCCATGACTCGTCCCCTCACCCACATCAAAACAAACCTAATAATGACTTGACCAAGCCCACAACTTACCCTTAGGAGAAAAGGAGGGAAATTTGGCTATTTTACTACAAATATCCAACTATGACTTGACCGACATCGGTCCCTACTCAACCGGTGCGGTTACGTAACCACCATCGGTTCCCTATAAATGACCTTCCCAACCAAAACCAAAGGATCTGAATTCATTTTTGCGAGAGGAGGTCAGAAAGAAGAGCATTGAGTCTAAGATCAGAATCGATCAACAAGATCACTATCACACTCATCCAAGCATTGGGAGAGTAGAGGATAGCTTCATCGGCCTCGTTTGATTGTCGGATCATCCCACCGAGCTTGGCCTTCGTCACCACATTCCTCAAACCTATATCCTCATCAGAAAGTAGTAATTAGTATCTTGTATGCTTCTAGACTCCACTTTGTGAACTTTTGATTCATAGTAATTATAAGCTCACCCCTGGATCTAACACCAAAGAACACCAAAGACCTAACCTTCATTCATCCATCCCTATATTGCCCGGGAAGATAGCTTTTCACTCTCCGAGTCTTCTCCATTGCCTTTACTATTCCTCCAACGATCTACCAACATTGAAAACCCTATAACCACCCTACAATCAACCTCTGCCTAGAAGCCCCTAAATCAATGCCCCTACCAATATTGGTTATCCCCTACAGGTAGTAGTTTTATAACCACGGTCGGTTATCCAGTGACCGGCATCGGCCACTGTGACTTATACCAAAACCACCTTTCACCTATTTATCTCCTAAAACCTTAGATCCAGCCTAGTCTATCCCGAAACTTGATCTAAATGTATCAATAACTAGTGACCAAACAAACAAAATGATGTTTAATTATTGGTAGTTTAGTCTCCATTACTTTTAGTAATGTGAGATACCTAAATCGTGATTTCACAATAGCTTCTTTATTATCATTTGCAATAATTTATATTAAAAGGGAACTGACCACCTAAGAAAGGAAGTTTAGTATTTCCTGGGCCCAAGGAAGTTCCCTTACTTATTGTCTAACTAAAATCTGGTGGTCTTGCATTCTTATTTACAGGTAGTCCTTCCCAGAAAAAAAGGAGTTCTTCACAATCGGTCTGATCTATCTATGGTACGTGCACACCTTCCCAACACTCAACAGGTATTATACCTAGCCCTAACCCTTATTTGTTTCTCAAGAGAATGCAAAGATAGAAGTAATTCTATTCAGAACGAAATTATGTGTGAAACAGATGTTCTTGTTGGACATGGGTATATGATGGATGTTGTTCAAACTTGTGATAATTGTATATTGTGAATAGCCCTACAAATGGAAAATTATTAGATGCCGATATAGTTATTGATAAAACTATAATGATATTGTTAGATTCCTTTTATGTTGTTTTGATTCATATATGTAGATAATTTTTGAAATTTAATTACATCTATATTATTTTGGATGTGTTGATATGGCCACGAGGTCAAAGGAGGTATTTGTGTTTTACAGTTTCAAATATCACAAAAACATCGGGGATTGGAGACCAACCACATTTGAATTCTAGATGAATTCAACAAGGTCACCATGGCAACATGTTTTGTGTGTGTGTATTGTTTATGTTAGGGATTCCCATGGGGGAATTACCTTTGAATGTGACCAAGGGGATTTATGTATTTATTAATGTGGTTTCTTTTATTAAGGTTGGCTTGTGTTTATTTTTTGGTGCTTTTACCCTTTTCATTAGTTATTAAATGTTGTGTTAATGTTGTGAATAATCATGTTGTTAAAGTAAACAAATCAATATGTCATAAGAAAGTAATTAGTGAAGAGGTTGGATTTTGTATTATATGTTATAAGTATGTGTAAGTGACCTTGTAAGTGATGTGTAACTTTACTTCTAAGGGTGAAACACTCCACCTTCTTGGAAATTGGAATTTGTCCATGGAGACTGATTTTGAGGCTTGTGGGACAAGTAAAACTTGTCCCATACCTCTTAATTTTATTTACCAACCATACCTATGGTTGGAGCATTGAATTTAGACCTTATTTATGCATTTTGATATGACTAATTGTATGTTGTAATTGCACTCTTCTTACATTTTATTAAATTCAGTCCTTATGGGGTGTCGACTTTTTGGAGTGTGTAAGTTTATCATCATATTATTCCCCCACCTCTTTATTTTGAATTGGAGAATGAATTTGAATTTTGTGTTGGAGTTGAGGATGTGTGATGTGGCATCGTACATGGATCTACCTCATCCTCTTCTCTTCCCTCTTCTATAAAATTAAAACTCCTTTCTTTGTGTGGGGTAATTGAACATTTTGTATACTTCCTTTTGGGTGAAATTTTGCTTTGTGAAGATCTTGCTTGTGGAAGGAGATTGAAGACCTTGCATGCTTGTTGGTTGTTTATTTTTGAATTTATTTTGGCATTGGAAAGCTTGTTGTTTTGGAACTTAGAAAAATCCTTCATGGAGAGGTAAGAACTTGGCTCTTGATATCTCTTTTTCTTTATGAATGTACATGTTATTGTGTGAATGTTTTAGCATGTTTGTGGGCTGTTTGGGTAGACTGCCTAGGAATGGTGTAGGAGAGGCTATGGGGAATCCACGTGGGGGGGCATAAGGGAATACGAGTGACATCAGGATTATTGTGGATGGAGTTGGGATTGGGTTTCTACCTTGGAAAAGAAATGGCATTGCAGTTCTTAATTTTTGGGGGGCATGAGGGATTGTGGGGGGCATAAGGATATATGGGAGATGTTTTATTTGGGTGGTTTGTTACATGTGGATACCAACTCCCATTGGAAGGAATAAGTAGTTTCCCCATAGTTTGTTTCTCCTTTGGCTTGCTTGATGGAGCCTTAGTCTTGTTTGTATGTTTTAATATAGTTGTAAACTACATTCTATTTTGAACTATGTTTAAAATGTGAAAATGTTGCATGTGTGTTGTGGAAGCCTTGTTTCCATGGGTTGAATCACATATTTTATTGCATTATGGTTAGGGCTCGGGGGAAAATGAAGAAGGATGGCTTATCCTCTTCATTGGATGTCTTGGTTGGGTGGAGAGCATTGCCTTTCCCCTGCCTTTGTTGTGATCCAAAAGGAGAAATTTATGTTGTTGTTCTAGAGCAGAGGAGAAAGACAGTTTGATAGTTCCATGTGAAATGAAATCTCATTGTAACCTTTCCCACTTTGAAGTGGATGATCTGTATATTATTTTTAATGGAAAGATACTTTGTATTAAGCTATGAAAGTTATGTCATCCAAGTTGTGAAATATATATACTGCATTACGATCATCGAAAGAAAGAAATTGGAAATCTATTATTTGTATTCAAGCAATTGAAAGATGTAAAGTTGTATCCGCTTTTTAAATCAATAAAGGATTGCAATGATTTTCTTAAATTTGCATTGTTGCATTGAAATTGATCATCAATTTGTGATTTGAAACCTCTGTTTGGAAAATTGAAAGAGGAATACGTATGAAGGAAATATATGGAACTCTGTTCTTTTGAAATATGTTAAAATTGGAAATCAGACCTTGCATTTTATCTATTAAATGGTTTGTTTGTATCAACTAAATGTCTTAGGCTGGAATGGAAATGAATCTCCATATTTGGAAGATGAAAAATGATAAATAGCCCTTTTAAATCTGATCTCTGTTTTAAATTTTAAAACTGGCAAATACTTCTCTAAAATGCACAGTTCGAACCTACAAACAATAATCAACATTGAAACATTAAAATATAGCATGCTATGTTATCAATGTACTCAATTGGGCTAAAAACTTAGGAAAAATCCTTCAAACATTACAAAATCAGGTCAAAACCTCTTACAGTCGTTTTGCTATCAAGAGATGTAAAACTTTAATTTGTAACTCAATTAAACCAATTGAATCTTGAAAACTTCCTGAAATACATCTAAGAACATTTCCCCATGTCTGTTTGACATGTTGAAAGTGAATGAACAAAAAATTGAACAAAATTTATAAGTTAAAAATTTACCGTTTGCTTGCTATGTTTAATCTCGTAGAACGTTTTCATGAAATATACCCCTTAAACCTCATCAAAATCTAAAATTGATGATTTCTATACAAAGAAGGGTTCGAGAGATTTCTAGAAATTCCTCGTTTTCTGAAAACTATGCTCTCTATTAAATGTTATGGCCTTCTCAAGTTTTATTCACTTGGCGTTAGAATTTTTGAAAAGTTTTCTTGGCGGGCCCGCGACCCAAATTTTTCCCTTGGGGCTTAGGAAATTTTTTGCAAAAATTTTCACAATTTTCTCCACCACCCCACACCCCACTAATTAGAGGCTACCACATGGCACCATGAGGTGTCGGTGGAGGGTGCCTAATCGAAAAGAGGCTACCACATGGCACCATGAGGTGTCGGCGTCACAAGGACACGAGGTGAATCCCCTTTTTGTCTTTTTGGTCTTTGAAAACTTTTGGAAAATTTTCCAAGTTTTCCCCACTGTCCCCTTGCCCGCAGCCAATTAGGGGCTGCCACATGGCATCACGAGGTGTCGGCAGAGGCACGGGTCTATGTACCCTCTTAGCCCTTCGGGGATTTAAGTCAATTTTCTCCTCGCCACCCCACCTTCCCCACGTTGGCTTAGGAGATGCCACATGTCCTTTGTGGACTTGTGGGAGTGTGGGCGCAGAGCCGACTTTTACCGTGCGGGAGAATTTGTAAAATGTCTCCCGCCACCCCACCTTTCCTCATTTTTCCCCATCTTGCTTTTAAGGAGTGCCACATGTCCCTTGTGGATCTATGGACCCATGAGAGTGTAGGTGCAAATGTGATTTTTCCCCACGTGGGAAATTTTTTGAAGTCTCCCCGTGGCCCGCCAACCTACCCTTTGGGAAAAATTTCACCCCACGGCCCGTCGGCCCATAACTTGAAAAATATAAGGAGTTAGGAGGACTTCTTTATATCATTGGAAATGTGAGAAAATTTCCTATCTAATGGGAATGATTTAGGGAAGTTTTGAATGCATTAATTTTGAGAAAAATAAATTTGAACCTTCTAAACTGTTAGAGAGTGGGTATGGTGAGAAATTACCCTTTTAACCTTATTAACCTTGAACCCTATGTTTTGAACTTGTGTTCTTTAATGAATATTGATGTAAGAAAATATAAACTAGTAATTATAATTGATCTTAAATCTTGTTGTCATCTTTGTTGTCTTGGATCAAGGTTGTAAACACTTTAAAAAAAAAATTATTCCATAATTTTCCTAACTAATCCTAGCTAGGTTTCTCTTGGATCTCAAGTGGGTTGTTTTTAACGGACGTTACAGGGTATACAAGTATGATTAGAGACTTAAAGTTGGATAGTCTCCCAAAATATCTACCACTATAATGAGGATTCAAAGTATGGATCGTAATAAGGTCAATTTTGTGTTACAAGTAAAGTTGTTGAAACTATTGAGCATCACACGGTTTCATAATCACTACTATAGTGCCCACAAGTCGTTCTCTTTGTCCCTATGATCTGTTGGCTCATGTGATGAGTTTGATATTTACTATGAGATATTTATTACTTTATTTTTTATATTTTGATTAGTTATTGCTAGGATTATCATCATATGGTATATAACATTCTTATTTGACATGAGGACACTATTAAGACACTATTTGATACTCATGATTTTTGGATATTTCATGTTGAATAGAGATTGTGGTATTATGATGATGAGATTTGGATATATTATTTTTATATATGGATTTTACTGATGATATTTATTATTATCTAGATATTTTTATATTGAATTATGTTTTAATTTATTATTGATAGATAGATATGGTGAAAACTTATTTAGTTGATATGGTATAATTGTTTTTCATAATGATTAATATTGATATTTTATCATGTCGAGCATATTTGATGTTTTCGTTGAGTGTGGAGGATTATAGGTTACACCACTTGGCAAACATGGGACTTAATGGTAGCACTACCAAAAATGCCTAAGTCGTCTTTATCGAGCCCTTTTTTCACCTTATTGTATGTTGGTCATTATTTGTATTTGGAGGATCTTGGTTGAATATGTTCTTTAATTTTTATTAAATCATTTTGTTACCAAACTATTACCCTTAATCACCATGGTAATAAATGTTTTACTTTATTATGTATGTATTAGGAATAGGATGTTGTTAAGTATGATTAGTAGTGGTGTCGATGATAGAAGATAACGACACCATCGATGCAGTGCCTTGCCAATAAAGTAGAAGTACGGTAATAGTCAAAGTCTACAATAGGAATGTTGTGGTAAAAGTAAATATTTGTCGTAAGTGGTCGGTAATGTTAAAATGTCAAAGTTGGGGTAAGTAGAGAAGTAGGGTCTACATGATTAGGAATTAGAAATATTATATTTGTAATAAGGACAAAGAGTGATGTCATAAATATTTTGTGTATTTTATTTGTGGAAAAGTCTAAAAGGTGGAACCCATGTGAGATGATAAGGTTTATCTTATCTTAGAAGATAAGCCTACATGTAAAGGCAAGAGTTTAGGCATGGAATATGATTGGCCGGAAGAGATTTCCTATCCTATCTTAGAGATAGGGTGGATAAGCCTAAATTCCTATAAATAAAGAGGCCACCCCCCTCATTTAGCATATAGAAGGAAGTAGTGAGAAATATTGTATGAGTAAGTGTGTAAAGGAAGCCATCATTTAGAAGGTGTGTTAAAGAAGCCATTGTGAAGTTTCTCCCATAGTTATTGTTGGAAGGAAAGTGAAGTTAGTAACACTTGAAGTACCTCATGGGTGAGATTGTAACAATTTCATGTTGATATTATAATTTACACTTATATTTCAGATTTGTCATCATTCCTTCGTATCATAGTCTATGGTATTCTTGTGTTATGTTTGTTGTTGTGTTTCAGATTACATCCACCAAACTAAAGTTGTGCATTAGTAAATAATCATAGCACGAGGAGTTCGGTGGAGAATTATCATAGTGTCGGATTGGTGATGACATTTTGGTTCCATTCTTCGGGACCATTCCTCGTTGGTGGATTTTCTGGAGAGATATTCCCACTTAGTCAGAAATCATTTGGAGGGTAACCTTGTTTTTATTGTGCATAGTAGTTACCATGGTAAAGTCACTTTTAAGTGAATAGTATTTACCATCAGTAACTTTACTTTTTATCATGAATAGTATTTACCATAGTAACTTCACTTTTTACCATGAATAGTGTTTACCACAGTAAAGTCAGTTTTTACCGCAGTAAGTCAAGTTTTACCATAGTTTACCGTGGTCATTCCTATTTTACTGTAGAAAGGTGTAAAGTCACTTTCTATTATAGTGATTCCAATTATTTGTGCACATAAGTCTTGTTGATTGTACTTGTGGGTTGGTATTTCACTGTGGTTACTTTTGAAAATGGGGAAGATTCTATTTTTCAGCCCAATCTAATGAAGATGCTTCCTCTTTCATTCAAGAGTTTAAACGATCTTGTATTTGTAATGGCCTCATAAGAAGGGAACAATGGACTGAATTTTTCCTACCTTTTTGGATGGTTCAACCCTTAGGTGGTTTGAAACACTAGGTGATAATGTGAAAAACTCATGGGATTTATTAACTGAAAGTTTTCTTGAAGAATTTGGTGAACAATAGAAATATGCAGATCTCATGATCGATATCACAAAGCTATCCCAAGGAGAGAAGGAGAAGATAAGGGATTATCATGCTCATGTTCTAGAGCTAAGGAGGAAGCTCGATGCCCAGATCCGGAAGGAAGGATTAGCGGATGGGTTGATGAATGGCATGGATAATCTCCTCTGTAAGCACTTCATTCTTGGGATGAAGCCAGAGATCAGACAACGAGTGAAGTATGACCACCCAAGCGACCATTGAACAAGCAAAGGAGATTGCAAGAAGGCAAGAAGAAAGCATGGAAGAAGAGCCCAAAGAAATTGTTGCTAAAGTAGAGCCTACACCAACACCTTTGGTCCAAAATCCACAACCACTCTCGGTGAGCACAAATCTTTCTCCTAGTACATCTACTGAGTATGAAGATCTGCTCAGGAAGATGGGCCAGTTAACTATTAATCTTCTTCAAGGAAAATAATTTAGTTCTCGGGGAGGAGATAGAGGTCCAAAAAAAAGAAATATTTTGAAGTTGTATGTTATGGTTGTCATAAAAAGGGTCATTATAAGTATAATTGTCTAGATAGAGCTTCTACATCTGGTATAAGAGATAATGATAAAGGAAAAGCACTGTGAATTCTTTTGATGTAGTAGATAGGAGCATAAATAATGAAGTAGATGTGTTTGTAACAAAAAGAAAGAAAGAAAAAGATAACCAAGATGGAAATGATCCTAAGAAGATGAAAGGAGAAACTAGTAAGAAACATAGGAGAAGAAAGTTGGGTGTGCAGGATTTTCTAATTTCACAGGGACAAGGACCATACTCCATCTTAGAAGATCTGTCCAAAAGGCCTGCAAATATTACATATGGTCAACTCTTGGCTATGTCTTCTGAGAAGAGGCGGGAGCTGCGAAGTGGACTCAATGCTCGATGAAGGAAGGAGGTTGAGGTCCCTGTTTTGGAGGCAGAGGCGGATCCCTACGCTCCACAAGCTGAGGTATTATGTAATGGTATTTCAATTCATGATGTCTTAGTTGATGGAGGTCTTTAGATTAATGTAATGACCGAGTCTGTAATGAATATGTTGGGTTTAAAAATTGATCGCCCCTCAACACTTATGTTAAGGTCATTAAATAAGGGAAAAACTAAACCAGAAGGTGTTGTTTCAAATGTGGCAATATCTGTTATGGGTGTTGTATGTGTGGTAGACTTTCAGGTGATGAAAAATGTATTGTTGCATACCCAATGTTGTTGGGAAGACCATGGCTAAGGAGAGTTCATGCAAGAAACTATTGGAATGAAGGCTTCATGACACTTGGATGTGGTAGAGAGAGGGTGAAGATAAACGTGATCCCTCGGCATCATAAGGTAGAACCTGTGGATTCAAGTGATGAAACTGATGATTGGACATCCTCTGATTACTCTAGTACCAGTGAAGTGGACACAAAAGATGAAGAAAGTGAGGTTGATGTTTCGGTCATGGATATCCTTCCAGTCACACCGACTCATGAACCCATAAAATTATCTGAAGAAGAAATTGATGATCATCTCCAACAAATAAAGATTGGTGATGTTGTGATGGAGAGTGAGAAGGAATCCTACCTCCAGCTCTTTTGAAGGTACATACACCTATTCACTTTTGATTACAAGGAACTCCATCAAGTAAGTTGGGTAGAACATTCTATTGAGCTGGTAGATGGTGCTTAAGCCCATAAAGCAAATGCCATATAGAATGAATCCTAATTTTTCAAGGCGTAAAAGAAGAAATAGATAAGTTGCTTGATGTAGGATTCATATTTCTTTGTGGAGAATTCAGAATGGGTTTCTCCCATTGTGATCTCAATAAAAAAGAATGGGAAGCTACGCATTTGTGTTGATTATAGGAAGCTCAAAAAGGCAACAAAGAAGGATCATTACCCTCTTCCATTCTCAGATCAGATCTTGGATGAAGTAGCTGGCCAAGAGTGCTATAGTTTTGTTGATGGATATAGTGGATACAACCAAGTTCGTATATAGCAGAGAAAGATCATTTGAAGACCACGTTCACCACTCCTTGGGAACGTTTGCTTATAGAGTTATGCCTTTTGGGTTGTGTAATGCTCGAAAACGTTCAGCGTGCTTGATGAATAGGGTGTTTGAACCCTACATTGGAACTTCATCAGAGTATTTCTGGATGATTTTTACATCTATGGGAGCAAGATGGACCACCTGCACCAGATGGAGACAACATTTCAAAGGTTAGATGAAGCACAAGCCTCACTAAACCCTACAAAGTGTGTCTTTGGATGTTCTAAAGGTGTTTTGTTAGGGCATGTTGTATCTAGAGATGGTATTAGTACTGATCCTGATAAAGTTTCAAAAATCAAAGAGTTACCATTTCCTATGAATAGAAGTAAGTTGAGATCATTTTTAGGCCATGTGGGTTATTATAGAAGGTTCATCAAGAATTTCTCAAAGATTGCACAACCACTAACCCAGTTCTTGAAGAAGGATGTTACTTATGAACTAGGAAATAAGGCACATGAAGCTTTTGAACAACTGAAGGAAGCTTTGGTGTCTTCACCTATTTTAAAGAATCAGATTGGAGCAAGCCATTCATTGTGTATATTGATGCCTCAGATGCAACACTAGGAAGTACTCTGAGCCAAAAGGATGAAAATGGGAATGATCATCCAGTTTACTTTGGGAGTAGACAAATGAGTAGTGCTGAGGTAAATTATATTATAACTGAAAAAGAGGCTCTAGCTATCATTTTTTTGTAAAGAAGTTTAGAAATTACTTGCTAGGGAAGAAATTTATAGTTGTAACAGATCATCAGGCTCTAAAATATATTGTAAATAAGCCTAACCCATCAGGGAGGATAGCAAGATGGATAATTTTGCTACAAGAATTTGAATTTGATATTATAGATAGGCCAGGAAAGAAGCATGTCAATGCAGATGCACTCTCTCGAGCCTATGATGGTTTAGGTTCATCTTGTGATGATGATGATTTCCCAGATGCAGCATTGTTATCCCTTGACATGATCCCTAGTGAATACATAGATATTTGGAATTATCTGAATGAATTCAAGTTTCCTGATGGTGTTAATGCAAAGACTAAGAGGAAGATTACTCAAGCCAGTCGTCCATATTCTATTCTGCATGGAGTATTATTTTGAATAGGACCTGATGGACAATACAAGAGAGCAGTTGGACGTGATCAAGGGAAGGAGCTGATAGAAGAATTCCATAATGGTACATGTGGAGGACACTTCTCTGGACAACTTACAAGCAAGAAGGATCTTGGATGCAGGTTATCATTGGCCCACTCTTTTTAGAGATTGTTATAATTATTGTAAGACATGTGATATTTGTCAAACACATGGTAACCGTAAGACTTCATCAGCTCCATTATGCCTATTCTTCCACTTGGTCCCTTTGAAAAGTGGGGAATAGATATTGTAGGTCCACTTCTAACTACCCCATGCCAAAATAAGTATATTGTAGTTGTCACAAATTATTTAACCAAGTGGGTTGAAGCTAGGCCATTGAAAACAACTTCCATGGATGAAGTGGCAAGGTTCATATATGAACGCATTGTCACAGATTTGGTTGCCCATTAGAAATTGTAACAGATCAAGGAAGCCACTTCATTAATGAGGTGGTAGAAGCCCTAGTCAACAAGTTTTCTATTAAGCACAGGAAGGCAACAACATATAAGCCAAGCACAAATGGACAGGTGGAACAAACAAATTTTGTGTTGTGTCAAATTCTAGCAAAAGATGCAGCCTTGTAGGTACATAAGTGGGATAAAAGGATTCATGCAAGCATTGTGGGCATATAGGGCAACATCAAAGTCAACAACATGATACTCCCCATTTCAGTTGGCTTATGGCATTGATCCAGTTCTTTCTATTGAGTTTGATATTCCCACTGTGAGAGTTATGAAAAATGAAAGGATGGATGAAAGTGATTCAGTAAAAGAAAGGTTGGTGCATCTTCATTTGCTAGAGGAAATGAGGGAAATAGCGAAGGATACAAGCTATAAGAAGAAAATGAAGTAGAAGGAATACTTTGATCAAAAGATCCGTTGGTCTCCATTTCATGTGAATGACTTGGTTCTAGTATATGATTCTAGATACAAAAAAAAGGCTAGAGAAAATTTCTTCCCAAATGGATGGGGCCCTACAAAATAGCAGTTGTGCATGAAAATGGTACATATCAATTGGAGGAATTGGATGGCACTCCCATTATGAAATGGGTCAACCATGACAAGTTAAAGATTTTCCAAGCACCAGAATAGTCTACTCGAGGATGGAGTAGAAGCTAGGAAGGGGAAAATGTCGACATTAAAATTTTCCTCCGTAATTTCTATTTTATTATGTATGTATTAGGAATAGGATGTTGTTAAGTATGATTAGTAGTGGCGTCTGATAGAAGATAACGGTGCCATCAGTACGGTGCCATAATAAAGTAGAGTACGGTAACAATCAAAGTACAATAGGAATGTTGTGGTAAAAAGTAAATATTTTTCGTAAGTGGTCCGGTAATGTTAAAATGTCAAAGTTGGGGTAAGTAGAGAAGTAGGGTCTACATGATTAGGAATTAGAAATATTATATTTGTAATAAGGACAAAGAGTGATGTCATAAATATTTTGTGTATTTTATTTGTGGAAAAGTCTAAAAAGGTGGAACCCATGTGAGATGATAAGGTTTATCTTATCTTAGAAGATAAGCCTACATGTAAAGGCAAGAGTTTAGGCATGGAATATGATTGGCCGGAAGAGATTTCCTATCCTATCTTAGAGATAGGGTGGATAAGCTAAATTCCTATAAATAAAGAGGCCACCCCCTCATTTAGCATAGAAGGAAGTAGTGAGAAATATTGTATGAGTAAGTGTGTAAAGGAAGCCATCATTTAGAAGGTGTGTTAAAGAAGCCATTGTGAAGTTTCTCCCATAGTTATTGTTGGAAGGCAAGTGAAGTTAGTAACACTTGAAGTACCTCATGGGTGAGATTGTAACAATTTCATGTTGATATTATAATTTACACTTATATTTCAGATTTGTCATCATTCCTTCGTATCATAGTCTATGGTATTCTTGTGTTATGTTTGTTGTTGTGTTTCCAGATTACATCCACCAAACTAAAGGTTGTGCATTAGTAAATAATCATAGCGAGGAGTTTCATAATTCAAAATCAAATTACTCTCCTCTTGTCTTACATGGGTGACCTTGGCATTATATTGTAGTCTTTGGGGGCTAGTTCATATTTTTTCCAATTGCAATTAGAATTTGAATGGAACTTAGAAAAATACATGGGTGTTGAGGATATATTGTTTAGTTGGAAGGGTGAAACATGTCACCCTCTCATGGGTTTGTGATTTTGGTATTTTTAATATATTCTCGTAATATTGACCATTTAGGGATTTTTCTTTTGGTATTTTAGAGACCAGTCCTTGGATAATTTTCTTTGGGAGCTAGTGGAGTCAAGTGCTTGGAATTTTATGGATTTTTCTTAGAGAGTGAGGTAGGCCTCATTTCTTATGTTATTTTGGTTTATTACTATATTTTGTGAATGTTTATGACTTTTGAGTGTTTGTGTTAGTGAAAATTTAGGTTTTGGTTATGGGTTTATGGGTTCTTGATTTTTATCCCATTTTTTGGATTTTATTTTGGTTTTGAGAATGTTTAGGGATCCTTGTTCTTATGGATCCTTAAGGAAGTTATGAATGCTATGTTGATGCTCCCTTCCTTGGGGTAAGTATGAGGCATTCACATTTAGTTTGGGAATCTCCTCCTATCCTTTCCAAGGAAGCTTGCAAGGTTTGAAAATCCTTGATAAGGAGGAGAGAATGGAGGTATAAGGGCTAGAGGGTTGTGATGGTTCCTTGGAGATATTACTTAGAGGATGATTTGGCACTCCTGTTATGTATGTATTGGAATTTTGGTGATCCATTTACCCTCTTCCCATTTCAATTGTTTATTTGTTCCTTAATGGATTTGATCTTGATGGTTGAGGTTATTTTTAATTCTTATTTTGATAATCCTTGTTTGTGTTCATGAGAATTTTTTTTCTTGGCATCTTTTAGTAGCATGATACCCATATTTCCCATTGGATTGGGGGAAGATAGAAATCTCTCTCTTTTGAGATAAGGAATGTAATGATGTAAGTAGGTTGGGAGGTAAAATAAACCTTCAATATTGTGGTGTTTTGGAGTAATATACAAAATTTGTAACTTGGGGTATGTTTTGAATACTCACATTAATAAGTTCATTGTGTATTGTAAATTGCATTCTAAAGTATTAGTTCTTGTAAAAGTGTAAGAATAGAAAATATGTAAGATGGTTGTACCATATTGGGAAGTTTCATGGTTAAGTTTTGTAAAAACATTCTTATGAAGATGAATTTATAGGTAAAATCTTGTGTTTTTCATGTTATTGAGAAGGTAATGAAAAGGTAATGAAATGGAGATATATTTACAATCTCCTTATACTCCTTGTGTGGGAACTAAGGAAAGCTGTGAGTGTTTTCATATAAGAGTTCTTAATATACTTTTGGTTCTTCAAGTAGATCTTATTTTGGGTCAATATCTTCTATTTTATGATTATAATTCTCACCAAATTTGGAATAGAAATGAGATGTGTTACCTTATTCCAAGTGGATTTGTTCTTTTATTATCTCTTCATACTATAAGGAAAAAAAAATCTTGTTCCTTTTAAATGGGGTAACATTTAAAATATTATCAAGAAGAAATAGAACTTATCACTTTAAAATGTTAGCCATTATAACGTACATTGGAATTAGCTTTCACTATTGGATTGTCACCTCCTTTGAATGTAAAATTTGTTTTAAAATAGTGTATTTATAGCGCTTCCTAACTTTAATGTGTTGCAATATTATTCTAATAAATAGGAAAAATGAAAAGATTCATACTTTGGATTTTGTTTTAAAAATATAGAATAAAATAAGACAAATTTTAATAGTGAATTTTTATTTAGAGGTTTATATAGTTTAAGGGTTTGTAAATTAAATTAGTAAGATATTTGGGTATTTATTTTATGAGGTAAGACCGTAGATAAATAGATATGATTTGGGATTATGAATGTTTATATATAATAATGATAAATAAATAAAATAAATAGAATTTAAGATAAATATGTATTAAATTTAACTAGAAAGGGAATTTTATAGATGTGAGTGTGTGTGTCTATATACATACATACATAATATATATATATATATATAGAAAAATTTCTTTTCTTTTAATTTTAAACAAAATTTCTTTTCTTTTAATATAATATAAATAATAGTTTTAAAAATAAATTGAAACTATTAGTGGAGGGGCCATGACCTACCGCCTAAGCTTTGATCCTTGCAACATTTTCTACAAAATAACCATAAATATCTCATAATTTTTGTATTTATTGACTTTTTGTATTGAAATTAGAGCCATGATTCCAACAGTACCAATTTTGCATGATTTCATTGAGAAATGCAAAAGTTATGGCTTTCTGAGTGTGAGCAACTATTTTGGGTTGGCCAAAGATTTCATGCCTTTTATGGGATTGAGCATTTAATTTATTGGGGCTAGATATGATTTCCACTTTTTTTTATCAAATCTAGTCTCGATAAAATTGATACATACTATTCCCATTACATAGAGGAAGTGATACCTTTCCAATGATATAAAATTTACCAAATTTCGAGCACTGGATCAAAAGTTATGCCCATTCAAAGTTTCACACGAAAAATTGTCATTTTCCTTTGTTCCATGGATTTTCTAGTTTTATGCAATATTTTGTGGTTTTGTTTTACTACATGCAACTGTGGATTTTTCCGTGGCTTTGTTTTGTGTCTTTTTTATGGATTTCTTCATGAGACTTTTCTATAGGCTTTTCGGCGGCTTTTGTTATGCGGCTTTTCCATGGATTTTGTTTTATGGAATTTTTAATTTTCTTTGGCTTTGTTTGCGAGACTTTTTTCTCATGGAATTTTTCTACGATTTTTTCATCCTTTTTGGGCATGAATATCGTAGACACTTTTTCCGCCATATCCGCAATACACTGACTTGCGGCCATTTCAAGTTATCGGGTCCCACGCGTACCTTTGTCCCAACTATCATGTGGTAGTCATGCGGGAAAAAATCTTATTCCTTTTCCATATTTGAATGTCTCCTTAGAAATTCGAGCCCAAACTTGGTATGATGAACCTTAGTACGTCTTGCATGGGTTCCATCCATAGTTTGTAAGACCACGATTTTCACTAAAATAGGCCCTTGACTTCATTCTTTCAAAATTTTGGCAAATTTTTCTAACTCCTTAGATTTTATTTGGATAGGGAAGTTAGAGAAAAGCCAAGTGACCCCTTAAAACCTGATTTTGGGCCTCAAATAATTTCTTCCCACTCAAGCCTAAAGAAACTATGCAAGTTATCTAAATTACCTTCGGGGGTGAATTTTGGAAAACAATTTCTTGACTCAACGGGGCCACACTGCTTGCAAGGTGAAATTATCGATGTCCTTGAAGTATCCATTGGGCATGGAGTCAGCCTGATAAACACAAATATAATCTAAAACTCGAAATATGGTCCCTAAACCACTTGAAACACTATTAGAATTGGAGTTGATCTCACCAAACGCTACCTCCAATGTACTGTGCATGAGCAAAAAAACACCACAACACACTATGTACAAAAGATAAAGATCATACATGCCCCAAGTGGAACATGTAGAGTGTGCACAAGCACTTGTTTTGCTGAAAAAACCTACCTACTCTATGCTAACCGGAAGCAAAGGGAACTCAAACAAATCCTGCAACTGGCAGGGAGAAGTAGCTTCCCTTTCTCAAAATAGGAAGCCATTTATATGATTTGGAGTTGAACATGGCTATTATTATGAGTGAAAAACTGACAAGAGGCCGATCCTCCACCCAAATCATCAAGGTATCAACTTGAAATAAGAAAATACCTCTTTTAGTTACTATGTATTTGGATTGAAGAGGCATTACAACTGATCCTTGATACTTTGAAACTCATCCTCATGCTCAGAAGTAAGCATGACTCGTAGAAACTCTTAATCTTGCTCTAATGAAGCCAAGTACTTAATTGAGAAATTCTCGATCTCGTTGAATTTTCCCATTGCACGTAATCCAAAATTCAATAATGAATTCTTCTTGCAGAGACATTCTTAGGTGGATGGTGTTGAAGAGATGGGATCTTCACACCATTTTCCTTCCTTCGTTGTTGCTTGAAGATTGATTGGCTCTTGGATAGCTTCTTCCTCTAGCATGAAAATTTTCAAATCAAAATATTTAATTCATTGCTCTAGATGACTATTTGGGGCAACAAGGTCTTCTTGATAGGTCTCATCCATCATGGATTCACCAATCAAGTCAAGTACTTCAAATGAAAGAAAAAAATATTCAATAATGCTTTGTTCATTAAGTGACTTCAACTCTGATTTGATCTCTTCCAGCTGCTCCTCTTCAATAGGACTTGGAGCTGATTGTTCTTCCTCCGTCTTGACTGATTGTGTAGTTTGGATTAGATCAGCACCTCTTCAGACAAATTGCTATTATGGAAACTTAATTTAGATAAAACAGTTGCTTATCTTCTTCTTCTTGTTCTCCTTCTACTGCAAACTCAGCTTCCACCATCTATAGTCTGAATCTAGCCTCCTCTGAAGGTTTAACTATCAAAGGGATTTTTTTCTATCCCAAATATGAGAGCCAAGATTACCAAAATTTTGGTCATTTCTTCTCTGTTTGGCTCTCCTTCCTATTGTTCTCCTTGACTGGTTTTTGGAATTTCTTCCTGAGATGGAATTAGGAAGGCAAGAGGAGGAGTGGATGGGGTTTCAAGTAGTTTTGCAATTATTTGTGGTGGTGAGGGAGGTGGAATTTGTCATTTTTATGGAGGGGATGACTTCTTGGAAGGAAAAAGGGTAAAATAAATGAGATGAGATGGAGGATTAAAAGGCGGATAAGGGAAATAAACACCGGGGTAGGATCTGATGGGCTTGAATCTTGACATTGCTGAAATGATAAAGCTTTGGATGGAGAAAAAAGAGCATAAGGAGCTGGTGATTGACTTACCCATTGACAAGGTTATCTTGTACTTTTCTCATATGCATCAATATCCTTAGTCCATTGTGCAAGTTGAGGTAACATTTCAAACATGAAGTCAAGCTTCTCCTGTGAGCTATAATGTCTTGGAAAAGGGCCTACCCATGGACAAGGTGCCCTGAAACAAATCCTGAATGCTTTCATCTAATCTATAACCTAGACTTCACCACGTTTTCTTCCATTATCTGATTTTTCCTATGTAAATTAGCTTCTTCAGGTGTGGAACTACCTCCAAAATTTGTATATCCATGCTCTGGAACAATTGTATAGTTTGGTAAATGACCAAAATGATTTGAATCTGGCTCACTTGGATATGCATAGTGCTGATTTTCATTGTGAAACCTTTCTGGAGGTGTGTTGAAGTAACCTGGAGATGGATCTATATAACACAACTATTGCAAATGTGAATTCCATGATTGAAATGAAGTAATGATTGTAAAACTTTGTGGAATGGAAGAAAAATGGGTGGAAGTGGATGGAAAGAAAGTTTGCAACTCGGAGGATGAGTTGTTGATGGAAGGAAGTGGATGCTTTTCATGTGCCTCCAAAGGCCAAATCTCACAAAGAAAACATCAACTTGATGAAATGAAGTGGTAAGGTGCTTCAAACCTGTCCCACCAGCCGTGCCAAAAATGTTATCACAAAATTACAGCACCCCCGAATGTATTTATATTTGAGTGGGGCATTCAGTGTAATATTTGTAAAAGTGGACCATCTCTCAAGGTATGGGACTTGCGGGCTTGAGATGATCCTCTAGAGAAGGCTGGTTCCTACTCCTAAACTATCTACCACAATCTACTCTATTACAGGAAAACTATCTAATCGTAATCAAACTTTCAAGGGACCAGGGAGAGAGAGTGCATGAAAACAAAGCCTACACTAAATTTGTGATAAACAAAAAACGGAAAGTTTTTTCTCACAATTTCAACTACCGAAATTTAGAGAGGTGAGTAATGGAGAGGGTGAACAAGATGCACCATAGACCAGAGATAAAGTTCACATATAAACACCACTTTAAACTCATTAAACATAGCTCCCAAAACCTATAATAGACATAAAATATATGCACAATATACCTGCAATGGTTAGTGGCAAGAAGAGACAATATAATAAGTAAGGGATGGACAAAATGCATCACGAAACATATTTTATTGCTCCATGAATTCAAACAATACATCATTAGTGGGAAAGAGGAAAGAAAATTCCATTACAAAGCAAAGAGAGGAGGTTTAAACTCCACATTCAACCCTAGGGAAGAAAGACAGAGGGGGCAGGAGAGAAAAATGATCATCTCTTTTACAAATGAGCCCAAGATTAAAATTTATAGAATGAGAAAGAGAGGGGAAATTGCAATCCCATAATTTAGCTTCCCACCAGTTGCAAGATGTCATAAATTGAGTGAAATGATGGTATGATTCTTACAAAATTATCCTCATGTTATTCCATGTGTTGCAACAGAGAAATAATGATGACCATGCCTCTTAATTGCACTCCTAACTACCAATTAAAACATTATATCGATCGACCACGTTTTCTGAAAAATCACCATCAACATCTATATTTACTATTTGTTATGCATTGCGCTCGAGAGACATGATTCCAATGGTACCAATTTTTGATGATTTCTTATGGAAATGCAAAATTGATGGATGTTTGAGTGTGAGCAACTATTTAGGGTTTGCCAAAGATTTCTTGCCTTTTACGGGACTAAGAATTTAATTTATTGGGGCTGGAGATGTTTTCCATTTTTCTCACATATAAACTCAATAAAATTTATAAATACGATTCCCATTGAATGGAGGGCACCGTGACCTTTCCAATGATATAAAATTTACCAAATTTTGAGCACTAGATCAAATGTTATGCTCATTCAAAGTTTGGTGCGAAAAATATCATTTTCCTTTATTCCGCGGATTTTCGGTTTTACGTAACATTCTGCGGATTTGGTTTTGCCATATTCTATATCTTTTTGTGTGGCTTTGTTTTGTGACTTTTTCTCGGCTTTGTTCGCAAAATTTTACGTGGCTTTTGTTCTACGGCTTTTTCTATGACTTTTGTTTGCGGCTTTTTGATGGATTTTATTCTACGGATTTTTATTTTCGTAGCTTTGTTCCACTGAGACTTTTCGCGGATTTTTCTCTGTATTTTTGGCCTTTTTAGGTCCTGCATTTGTCCCAAACACTTTTTTCTACCATATCTGCAATACACGACTTGCCATTTTGGGTTTTGGGTCCCATGCGTACCTTCATACCAATTTTCCCATAGACCGTGGGGGAAAAAATCTTCCACCTTTGCTACATTTGAATGTCTCATTATCATTTTGTGCATTGGTTCCATCCGTAGCCATCAGACCTGATTTGCACTAAAATAGGCCCTTGACTTCATTCTTTCGAATTTTGGCAAATTTTTCTAACTCCTTGGATTTTCTTTAGATAGGGAAGTTAGAGAAAAGCCAACTGAAAACTTGATTTTGGGCCTTAAATCATTTCTTCTCGCTCAAGCCTGAAGAAATTATGCAAGTTATCAAAATTACCTTAGGGGGTGAATTTTGGATAACAAGTGGGATCAATTGGAATTTCTTTCTTATAATAGTTATTCATGAAAATATTGCATGTGAAAGATCCTACCTTTCTAAAAAAATTCCATGTTGTCTCCACTTAAGTGGAGGGCTTGTAACTTGTATTTTAAAGATTGTCAACCTCTTGTAAATGTGTTGAGAAATGGTTGATTTGTATTAAGTTTTAAAAATGTATACATATTGGAAAGTAAGCAAAGGAAAATTGTATTTATTACTATAAGAAATTTTTTATAGATACCAAGAGGTTATGGAATGAAAACTTGCATTTTAAATGGTTTAGTTCTTGTAAACATCAAGTTACCAAGTCTTGAATTATCGATGTAGTAAGAACATTCAAATCGTTACGTAAATGTAATTTAAGCTATCTAAAACCAAGCTTATACTCAACTTAAATTATTTCCTCCAAAGTGTGATTTGTGTCATTTTAAAAGATTGATGTTCTTGTTTTGAAAATACACTTGGTTGCTTGAAATGAATGTCATTTACTCCATTGTGAAAGAAAGGAAATAGTTCTTGTTTTATTGAAAAAGTAGGCATATTAAAAAGGTTAAATTTTTAGTTACATCTCATATTTTTTTGTGAGAGAGAAGGTAGTTGTTTAGAGTTTTAGGAAAAAAAAGAGATCTTCTCCTTGCAAATTTATATAAGGTTGAATAAGGAATTTTATTAGTTTCTCAATTTTACACTTATAAATTATTAGATAGAAAATTTTCAAATAATCTTGTCTATATATAAACCCCTAATTAAATAAGATTAAGTAAATATTTAAACCTTTTTAGTATTAAAGTGCAATACGATCATATATATATATATATATATATATATATATATATATATATATACATATATATATATATATATATATATATGTATGTATGTATGTATGTATGTGTGTATCATTACTAAAGTAAATTAATTTTAAGTATATATATATATATATATAAAAAAAAACAAATGAAAAATGTTAGGCCGAATGGGGAACAACCCGAACCCCCTGCTTTGTTTTGTTATCGTAATAGTTGGGAATGGGGGTAGGTCACCGACCACCCCCCGCTCCATATTAATATGGGATGGGGTTGGGGGATTGTATGGTGGTTGTGACATTAATGAGACCTCTTACTCTAAAACAACGGCTTTGTTATTCTTAACACAACGATTAGTTTTTTTATATGCGGCTAGTGTCTTTTAAAATTAAAATCAATCAAATATATATATGTCAATGCATATACTAATTCTTTTTGGGTTATTAATTTTTTTAAAATTAATTATATATATATATATATAGACACACACACACACACACACACACACACACACACACACATATATATATATACATCCAAATAAGTTGTGTATATACACAATTTTAACTAGATCTAAATAAAGGGGGGAAATGCCCATACATAAATAGGGAAAACACAAACAAATTTTGTAATAGAAAATAAAATTGTAGATAAACCTAGCAGAGGGTTATAAATGGAATAATAATAAAAAAATGGTTATCCATCCTTGAGCTTGAATAATGAGAGCCGTTGGTTTAGAGTAAGAGTGCATTAATGTCACGACCACCATCTGATCCCCTGACCCCATCCCATAATAATATGGGGCCGGGGGTGGGGTTGGTGACCTACCCCCATTCCCAACTATTACGATAACAAAACAAAGTAGGGGGTGGGTTGTTCCCCATTGCCTAACATTTTTTCATTTGTTTTTTTTTCTTAAAAAATTAATTTACTTTATTAGTGATATACATTAATAAAGTAAATTAATTTTAAGAAAAAAACAAATGAAAAAATGTTAGGCGAATGGGGAACAACCCACCCCCTACTTTGTTTTGTTATCGTAATAGTTGGGAATGAGTGTAGGTCAAATCACCCCACCCCGCCCCATATTAATATGGGATGGGGTCGGGGGAAGATGGTGGTCGTGACATTACTGTAACTCTTACTCTAGAACAACGGCTTTGTTATTCTTAACACAACGATTTGTTTTTTTATATGCGGCTAGTGTCTTTTAAAATTAAAATCAATCAAATATATATATGTCAATGCATATACTAATTATTTTTGGGTTATTCATTTAAAAAAATTAATTAATTAATTATATATATATATATATAGACACACACATGCATATGTGTGTGTGTGTATTATATATACATACTTACACACACACACACACACACACACACACACACACACACACACACAGTAAAGATATATACATCCAAATAAGTAGTGTATATACACAATTTTAACTCGATCTAAATAAAGAGTGGGGGAAAAATGCCCATACACAAATAGGGAAAACACAAACAAATTTTGCAATAGAAAATAAAATTGTAGATAAACCCTAGCAGAGGGTTATAAATGGAATAATAATAAAAAAATGGTTATCCATCCTTGAGCTTGAATAACAGAGCCGTTGGTTTAGAGTAAGAGGTATGTTAATGTCACGACCACCATAAAATTCCCCACCCCCATTCCCAACTATTACGATAACAAAACAAAGTAGGGGTGGGTTGTTCCCATTCGGCCTAACCTTTTTTCATTTGTTTTTTCTCTTAAAATTAATTTACTTTATTAATGATATATATATATATATATATAAGAAAAAACAAAGAAAAAAAAACAACCACCCTCTACTGTGTTTTGTTATAAATATATATATATATACATATATATATATATATATATATATCATTAATAAAGTATATTAATATGGGATGGGGTTGGGGGGATTGTATGGGAATGGTGGTCGTGACATATATGGGGTGGGGATCATGAGTGGTGGACATCTTACTCTAAAACAACGGCTCTGTTATTCTTAACACAACGATTTGTTTTTTTATATGTCGGCTAGTGTCTTTTAAAATTAAAATCAATCAAATATATATATGTCAATGCGTATAGTAATTATTTTTGGGTTATTCATTTTAAAAAAAAAAATAATTAATATATATATATAGACACACACATGTATATGTGTGTGTGTGTGTGTGTGTGTGTATTATATATACATACTTACACACACACAAAGATATATACATCCAAATAAGTTGTGTATTTACACAATTTTAACTAGATCTAAGTAAAGGGGGGAAAATGCCCATACATAAATAGGGAAAACACAAACAAATTTTGCAATAGAAAATAAAATTGTAGATAAACCCTAGCGAGAGGGTTATAAATGGAATAATAATAAAAAAATGGTTATCCATCCTTGAGCTTGAGGGGATTTCCATGGCCTCCTTCTTCTTTCTCCTCCCAAACCTGCAAAACAAAAATGAGAAAATAAGCCAAAAGAATGAATAAGAGCTTTCTAAAAGGAAGTTTAGGGTTAGTTTAATCCCTAGGATCCAAGGGCCCAAATTGAATCCATCCAATGGTTTTGATTCCTCCCTACAAAAATTAGGTGAGGATTTTTTGGGAATATAATTTTTAAATAAGAATTATGTGTCACTTCTTAATGAGGCCACTAAAGGAGTGTGAGGAGGTAAGTTTAAAATGTGACCTTATTTTTTAGTTTAGTGACTTTTATAAACCCATTGATCCTTGAAATTAATTAAATTAAATTTAACCAATGATAACTAGACAATGTTATAATAGGGATTAAAATATACTTGCACTAAATCATAAGGTTAGGGTAAGTTTGACCTTAGCCATAGATTATTAAATCAATAAATGAAATTAGAGATATAATACTAAATTAAATAAATATTGTAACAAGGGTATTTTAGCTAATGACTTATAAGAGTTAATTAATGAGTTTTATCGGGAACCCTAGGAGGGGAATTAAGCCCAAAATGGTTGGATTTAAATAATAATTATTTATAGTTAATTAAAATGAAGAATTTATTGAATGTAAATCATGCAAATTTAATTAAAGTATAGCTTTTATTCATGAACTGTTTAAAAAAAAGTTATCTTTGTAAATTTTTTCTATCTAATTTAGTGGGTTATATCTTGGGTTTTTGTGGGAATCAAGTGGGCATTACA
Organism: Taxus wallichiana var. yunnanensis; assembly: GCA_018340775.1. NCBI lineage: Eukaryota > Viridiplantae > Streptophyta > Pinopsida > Cupressales > Taxaceae > Taxus > Taxus wallichiana. The sequence continues at coordinate 206,474,391 of CM031241.1, forward strand.
AGAATAGAGAATGGGAATCCATCAAGCATAATGATTGTTTTTGGAATTTTTTTGTCCGCCAAAGAACATCCACATAAATAGTTGTCACAAGAAAAATGGGGTTTCTGGAAGTGGATTTTTGGTGTAAAATATAATGTTATTAAATTTCATAAGGCATTAAAAAGATTCAACATATAACTTTTAGTACAATATTTAAGTAATATTTATACGAAATGTTCATGGACTGTGTGGAGCCCATATTTCATCGTGTCAATCATGGAAAGGCATGGTCTCCTTACCTTAATATTTTATAATTTTAATATAATTTTGCTATTCATTTGCAATAAAATAAAAAATAAAAACCATTAGATATATGATATAATTGAATATTAAAATCACGCTGATATCTCAAACCAATAAAACTCCTCCCTATAATTTACCTTATTGATTTATAATTTGATCGACATCCATGTTGATATCACAAATTTATACGTTGTAATATAGGGTATCAAGATTTGGTGCTCGTGTCCATTGGTTTTAGAAATACCTAGACAAGTTGTCAACTAAAACAAGGTTTTCTATGTACCTTGCAAATTTAGAAAAATATAATTTCTAGAGACTTAAAAATAACACTTTGAGCCTCGTACAAGATATGTCAAGCATCTTTATGTAGAGAGTCACATCAAGCATTAGCTCAACCTCGTTTGACCATTTGCACTCTCTTCGTCACTCTTGTAGGATCCTGTTACCCATTTTACGCCTTTAGGAAGTGCCTAAAATTTAAAAGTTGAGTTTCGTATCGGATCATCGTTCGGACCATGAGCCGAAAAATGCTTGTCTGACTTCACAAACCTCTAGTATTTCTACTAGACAATTTCCTGAAACCAATAGTTTGGGGAAATAAACTCTTCTTGATAGTTTGGGAAAGACATTTTATAGGCCACGTGTCAGTGTTTGACTTGTTCAAACTAGCTCAACTATGACTCGTGGTTCCAGAAAACTCAACGTCATTTCGCTGACCCATTTGTCAATTATCGGTTCCGTCGAATCCGGTGATTTATCTATATATAGGAGATCATGTAGTAAATTTTATGTTGCACGTTCTTATATTTAAAGTAATTTTTGGATGAGGTTTTCTTAGCCGTCAAGTTAAAATTTGTTGATGTTGTAACTAGCTCAATTATGATTTGGTGACCCACAAAAACTAGCTGCCAATTGTAAACTATTCACCGATTCAAATTTGTCACTTCTTGTAAACTCTTGGCATATAGAAAGTCAGGAATAACTTTATCCATTGTGTACTTTCTCATCGGAAGGCAAATTCTAAACATGGTTTCTTAGCCTCCAAGCCAAAATTGGGCATTTTTGCATCTGGTAGGAAAATGTAAAGGAAAGTTGTAGGACCCTATTCAAGTTAGAAAACCATCATGGAAACTTATTAATACTTGTAAATAACTATTTGGAACTCTATCTTGTGACTTGTGTGAAATTGGACTTTTGGCAAAATAGTGTTTCTCTCTCTTCCCTATCTCTTTCTCTCTCCTTGGTTAAGAAATGAAGTGAAATGAAATGGAATGAATATGTGTCTCTAACCCTCTCCCTTAGAATGCAAATTATTATTATGTAAATGGAAAACTAAAAATGTTAATTATGCTAGATCTAGGTGGATGTCATGCCAATGATTTATCACTTGATTTCATGCTCACATGGTTTCATAGGATGTAAGTAAGATGGTGAAATGACGTGGATGTGATTCTTTGTACATTGTTAGAATTTATGTATGTTAATGGAAATAATTTTTTTATGTATTGTTATTTTTAAAGAAAGTTATTTAATTAAATTTGGTAATATGAATGAGATGCTAGTTTTAGGGTGCTTTGGGAAATGCGCATTTAACTATAGGTGTTCTTTTGATTCAAATTGGCATATGGTAAAAAGGGGGTTGAATATATATGTTAAGTGAAATTGTAGAGGATAGTTCAACATTTTTGAAGTATTGAAAGGTTTATTAGTGAAGTTTTGTAATATTTTAGATTATAGGGTTTAAGGGAAATATTCGTCTAAACATGAGTGTTATCTTGAGCCCCAAATTTTGTATTGTAAAATATAGATATGTATGTTAAATGAAATCGAATTTAATATCTTATAGTGCATTCTCGTTGTGAAATTTATGCTGAAATCTTCATAGTTTTGTGTTATGTAGCTAGAAAATATAGAAAAGAGACTTAATTATAACAATCAACCTTAGTTTAAAATTTGTGCATATCTACCCTTCTCGCATGATCTTTCTTAACACAGAAGAAACCAAATCCTTAGAAGTAACTTAAAACTTTACACTCAATAAAAACTTCGAGCTTAAGTAAGAATCCCAAGTTTGAGATTATCCTCATATTCTACTTGCTTAGCGACATTGTCATGGACCAATGGTTAGGAATGACATGGTCATATTTTGTATTGAATACATTGTTCCCTCCTAGGTTTTGTAACCACATGTATAGTAAGGAGAATGTTCTCTCTTAAGGTAGTACTCCTTGGGAAACTAACAATAAACATAGTGTAAAACCCTCTTGGACCAACACTCGTGTTGAGTGGCAAAGATCACCAACTAACATTGAAAGTCACCCTTAAGAGTTGGGATTATAAATGAACTCGATACCCAATATGAATTTACATTTAGGTTATATGATGCAATACTAAGTGTTAATTGTGAAACTTAACTACAATTTCAATTTATGATTAATTTGTGAAAATGTAACAATAAGATGATGTCCTCGGGAAAAACTAAACTTTAGATCTTTCTCATAACATGTTTAAATCATCTTTTGGTGAGTAAAGAGGATCCACATTGTGTAAACTTTAATATGAACCTTAACCCTTTAAATGATGGAAAATTCCATCTGTCCTCCCACTTGTCCTATTTTGTAATGAACGTATGATGTGAAACCATGTAACCATGTTTTGGACACGAAACCCCAAGAAAAAGACTAGTTATAGTCTTAATTACATACTAATGTCCCTATTAAAAAATGGGTTACAATTTTTTTTAAAGGGTAATTAAATCAAATTAAGTGAAATGATTTTAAGATGAATGAAAATGATTCGAGTGGATCTGATATTTTAGTTACTGTACATGAGAGTACTGAGTTTGAACTCCCTTTTAACCCCTCTCAACTAGTGTGTCATCTTTCCAAGAAATATCGAATGTACCTAGAGTTACGAGATGATTTTGGGGATAAGGGTGTTCAATAACTGTAGTTGTGACCTTATTAAGGTGTGTAAATTTTATAATCAAATGTCTCGTGGTAGCACACACCTAGTCCTTAATTGCAACAAATCTAAACTTGGTTGAGTGTGGAATTATCCTCCTTAATAACTTGATGACTAAGCATTTAAATGAAGAATATAGGATACACAGTTAGTTGTAATTAATTAAAAAATGAATCAAGTATCCTTAGTAATTAAATGCTAATATAAAAGGAACATGTAATATATTCACTCTTGAACTAATAAACCTCACTTTATCATGTGAACCCTCCTTGTTGCAACCAACTTAAATCATAAAACCAAATAAACATGTAACTTAATAGATAAACCATTAGAACAAATAATAGTGGCTCATGTGCAAGTATATGTTCCTATAAAAATCAGGCCATATCTTCCTATTGCGATAAGAGAAACAAGAAAAATTAGAGGGAGTAACTACAAGTGAAAAGTTAAGTAAAGTAACGATAACATAGTATAGTTTTAAGAAGAATGAAGGACCGCATGAAAGATATTTTCAACAATTAAGGCCAATAACGAAAGATAGAGGTAATGAAATTGTAAACTATGAAAGTGTGGTGTCATGGATGGTAGCCTTGTGTGTATGTAAATAGCCTTGTGTGTAACTAAATACCTTTTTACAAATGAATGAATTTAACAAGTAATTGAAATAATATAGATGATCCTTATTCAATGAGTTATATCATAAGCTAAATGTTAAACAATATAAAAGGAAATATAGCAACATGAGAAGGAATGTAAGATTCACATATTGTGATCCTTTCTAGAACTTAAGTTAAAGATTGAATCATCATTGTAAGAAATGTGTAATCCTAAAAAACTCATGCTGTGGGAAGACCCTATCTATAAGTTTATATTGTAGTTGAATTGTTATGTCATGCCTTGTCATTTGACAAAAGGTGGTCTTATTGTGCATCACATGTTTTCATGTTATCTAAGTGGGTTAATGTTGTGCAAACATATCATGTGTTGTGTGTAGTCCTAAGTAATCTCTGTAGTGTCATGTGTACTACAATGTAAGTCAACCAAAAAAATATTCTGGTATTTTTAGTGTTGTATTTTGTGTGTTAAGTGTGGTCATTACATCATCATTATATTATTTAGCTAATTTTAGATAACTATTGTTCATGGAAACAATAAATACAAGATCATTGCATATAACATGATTTAGTGTCATATCATTTTTGACTCATTCCCTGCCTATTGACTATAAGAAAAAGATGAGGTGGTTCAACAAAAGGACATGGTCTCTGGACTAATATGTTTGATTATTTCAGGGGATATTTAACCTAAAATTATGTACACTAAATTCCCTTTCACGTCTTCTACATTCATCTAGTATTTGTATGGAGACCATGATTCTCCATATAAAACTGATGTTTCCTTATTAAATCATTCATGTATGGATGATTATGAGACCGAGAACAATCATTTTCCTATTTCTTACAATCGCATCTATAGTTTTGAAAGTTGTATTGCTACATTTGTGTATAGATTTATTTATTCAAGAGATTCCATTGATTCTTTGTAGTAAGATCATTACATTACTCTTGTACCTATTACAACTTCGTATTTTAGAGTCTATTCGAAAGAGGGGATCAAATATCTCACTGAGAATGGAATGTACATCAATGGAGTTTCACTCGAATGATAACATGAATTTCCTTAAAGTAATTATCATGAAAAACATGAATTGAAGGAATGGTTAATGCATAAATAAAAATTATCTAGGCTTCTCATAGATCAAAAAACTAAATACATATAGGAGCACGTGTAACTCCCATGCCTGGAGTCATCAGACCACATCAAGCAAGAAAGGATTTGCAATCCATAAGTTATATGTAACCCATATATGTCATACATTGACACATATGATAAATTATATGACCGAATTTATCATATAAATCCAAATGACAACCTAGAGACCTATGACTCACCTACATGAGGTGACTCACCATCGAGTGAGAAAAATTCATCTAATAAATAAAAATAAGTGAAAAATATCCCTCACACAAACATTCTCTTTGAGAGCTTCCATTGATTGTTTGCATAAGGATCATACCATTTCTATTGTACCTATTGCTACTTTAGAGTACAATGTTAGTTTATTTAAAGCTTCTAATGATTCTTTGGAACATTGAGCATTTATTATTGGGATGCATTCTTCACTAATTCGTTAAATATGATTAGGATTCTTTGTATATGGGATCTATTGGGAGTTCATGAGGCTTCATCATTTAGGGATTTACTAGTCCTCTCTTCATTTCTTCTTTAACCCTATACTTTTGGGGTTTTTTTTTCTATGTTCTTATATGGGATTATCTACCGAGGGATACATTCTATACGCTTTTGTTATCTCTTTCAAAGAGAAGTTTTGCCTATGGTTTTTCTCCTTTTCTCCACTTTATGAGGTATTTTCTATGTACTTGAGTACCTCATTAGGCATCTTTTTAGGAACTAGTTCCTTCACCCATTTAACTATGCTTAAAGGGGGTGTTAATGTAAAGGTTCTTGTAACATTACACGGTTCTTGTTCCAAAGCATAGTTTTCCCTCCACATGTATTTATAATTTTTAGGTTTCTATGGGATAGATGAGAGTTACACTTCTCCACCTTTTTATGTGGTGGTTACACTTCCCCACTTCCTATTTTTACACCTCTTGTAAATATAGTTTTCAATGATTTTAATATTAGCCATCTTTTGGCTCATGTTTAGTTTATTTCTCTCACAACATTAATTTCATTTTTGACTCATATTTTATTAGTTCTTGATCTTGGCTTGGAATCTCACAAAGTTTCTAGATAGAAATTTTTACCATACCCTTGAAGACTTTGTTTTCGATTAAATGGATTTACAAAATAGAATAGATTCTACTATTATAACTTCCATATCACGCTTAGAATACAATTTTCAATTTTTAATATTGAATGCACCAATACACTTAAATATTTATAGAAATTTTAAATTCAAATCATGTCCCTAATATTGTCATAGAAACCAACACACATGAAGAGAAGAAAGCGAACAAGAAAATCCATAAAACTAAAGAGAATCAAAATCAATTCTAAGCGATATAGTGGCTTAAAAATAGAAGAGTATAGAAAAAAATGGGTATCAAATTCATCAACTAGATATATACAAAAATAATCATTTCTTACAACCAAGAGATAAACAATGGAAGAAATAGAAAACCAGTTGAAAAAAGAAAAAAGGACAAATGGAACAAAGAACGGAAACTATGACAATAATAAGCAAGGTCGAGAAGATGAAAATTTCAAGGGACATAAAGGAAACAAGTCAAATATTGGACAATAATGAAACATAAACAATGAGAACCTAACTTACATGATAATCAATAAACACATAAATACAATAGCTACTAGCTAGTCTTTTACAAAAATTATGTGTGTGCATTAAGGCATACTGATTGATACATATATCTAGAATATAATCATATGAAAAATATCAAAAGATATCACTCTCAAAGTCCTTATCTTGTACTTTTTATATATAACATTGATTATAAACTTTGTTATCTTCTCCACCATCCATTAATTAAAAAATAGAGTTGATCAAGTTGCACTATATATATATATATATATATATATATATATAAAAATATATAGATGAAAAAATGTAAATTTCATTGTGTAATTAACATATTAAGATTTTTTATTAACTATCCTAAACAAAGAGGAAATACTTTTAATTCGTGACCAAATGAACATCAAATTTAATATTAAAATTAATTATTAAAAACTAGCATAAGTGCATACTAACATAGTAATTGAATGTGATTAGTTTTGTGCCCGTTTATGAAGAACAAAACTATGATGGTCTTTTGATGGGTTCCATCAAAACCAAATATTTCACTAACTAATATATGACCTTTTAATCGTGAGCTATATTTACATGATTATTTAACATTGACTATATCTACATTTATTAAATATCGATTTTTTTATTGAGCGCCTCTAGGGTTATCGTACAATTAGGCATTGGATTTCATAGTTTAATGGTATTTCAGTTTAAGTTTTGGATGGAATATATAGAATCAATAATACAAAATAAACAAAGAAACTAAACCAGTAATCACCTTTAACTAAACTATTTGATAATCACAATACACATTTCTAAAATCATCTCACGTACTTAGACAAATAATATATAACCACGCACAATCAAACTTGTGAGAAAGTGCATATAGTGTTCTCATCCTTTTCTTCATTTGTGTACCTCCATAAATGAGCACCTCTTTCCTACAATTAATTTATTTGGATATCAAAAACTGTAATTATTATAGCTTTAAAACCATCCCAATATTCACCATTTAAAAGGGCCGTTGATTGGATTCACAATGAAGTTCTTCAAAACATCGTTTAGTCGTGTTATCATGCTGATCTTCACATGGTCTTCCTCATCTAATTTCCAATCAAATATTTGAAAGTTCTCAAATATTCTTGCAGGTTTAAAACTCCTTGTTATCACACTTGCACCTTCTCTATTCCCCAACGCAAAGCTACCTAAATAATCAACTTCACAGGAATTAATTGTATTCAAGCCCATTGAATGGAAGCATTGAAGAATTAGTAGTTGAGTAATACCTGAGCAGGAGTTTTAGCATGCTTGGTGGCTATGTCATTAATTATTGGATTATCCAACGTATGAGTGGATCCCCACGAACTGCCCGGACCTCCCAATGGAGACCACGCAGACACATGAACATTTACACTGTTGCAATACTCCCTCAATTTCTTTTTCTGCCAAACAGGATGCATCTCCACCTGTACTAGATACAATAATAACTTAACATACCCAGAAGTTTCGAAACAAGGTAGATGGAAACAAGTAACAGGAAAAGAACAAATTTTATGAAGCCAAACAATGCCCAAAGCCTAAATAATCAGTATGCCCCACAATAAAATAGTATATTTTTGTTTACTTTTCGTGATCTAAAAGTAACACTTAAACGTGCTAAATATAAACAATGTTTAGCAAACGAATGATGTCGGACACCTGATTTACAGCAGGAGGAATCTTGGAAAAGGCGAGCAGATCTTCAATCTTTTTACAAGAAAAATTACTGACTCCAATTGCTCTAGTGAGACCAAGCTCAACGCATTCCTCCATTGCTTTCCAAACACCTTGGATGTCCATGGCTACAGTATCATCTGGTGTTATAGAAGCATATGTCACCCCTTTCTTGAGGGCTACAGCGAGGTGGATCAAATACAGATCCAAATATTCCAGCTTCAATGCCCTGTTTTAAGAATAAATACAATATAAAAATATTTATCCCTTGAATCACCGATCAGCCTAACTGTCACGTAAGTTAGCAGCTGACGTCAAATACATTTTTTCCCGATATGCTCAAAAAAACATTTTTTCCCGATATGCTCAAAAAACAGTGTGGCGCAGTGGTTTGTGGGGTCCCTGACATAAGAGGTCGTGGGTTCGAGTTTTGATACAGGCTGTGCTAACGTGCGTGATCGTTAGGCTCAGCCTTGAATCACATGAATCCCTTGAAAAATCGAATGCCCTTACTTACTCTAAGCTTTTTTGAGAGCAGAAACACGTCCAGTGCACCAAAGCTTGGAGGTAACAAAAACTTCATGACGAGATACAAGCCCTAATTCGAATGCTTCTTTCAGGGAATCCCCAATACGCCTTCCGTGAAATAGAAGCTTGCAGTATCAAAGGCTCTATAACCAACCTTAATGGCTTCAAGCTCTGAAGCCTTAAAATGGTCTACTGGTGCAGCGCCGTTGGCTATCATGGTTTCATCTGCAGCCAAACCAAATCCTATCACTGGCATCTTGGCTCCGTTATTCAGCTTTACAGTTACAATCTCAGCCATTTTCTTAACTCCAAGAACTAGCCTTGAACATGCTCTGTTCCGTGCTACTGATATATCGTGGTTTTCATGTGCAGATTTGTGGTTTAGATTTGTGGTTATCTAATAGACATGGAGAGCATTGAATTCTGGAAATGTGTCCTACTGGATTGTTGACCCATCGCCACTCTTCACTTAAACACCTAGGAAAGGCGATGTCTACCCTCCACTCAATATGCACCACTAGGGTGCATCACTTGCACCCTAGTGGTGCATATTGAGTGGAGGGTAGACAATTCCTAGGAAAATGTGAATACAGATCGGTCAATGTACGTTGTACGCAAGGATCAAAATTGAAAGGCTGGTCTGAATTTTATTATGAAAGGTTAATATCGGACCAACCCTTTGATGATGAAAAATAGTGAGTTTTTACATTTCATATGGTAAGAAAAATTCCACATCATAAAAATTAAGAATAATACATACACACATCAATGTACACATAAATACTATCAAATTGTGTGTGGGGCGGTAGATATTTTATCAAAATCATAAAGAAAACTTGTTAATAATGAAATAAATAACTTCAATTTTTACATAGATTTTAGTGCTAAAATTAAAACTCATTTGGATTCTTACCACTTCAATGCAAACAAATCTTCATCTTTTAACCATTAAAATTAAAACTCATGTAAATTTTGACTATTAAAATGTATTGAAGTAGATATTTTCTAACTAAATTAAAGAAAATGTGCATCCATACATTGAAACATTCACACTAACTATGTCGTAGTTACATTCATCGAGATATTTTCAGTTAGATTTCAGATCTAAGAGTTTCACCCCGTGCACATCATACATCCAAATATACTACAAACAAATGATTTACTACCAAATTAGACTCTTTGCATTAGACATACACACCCTTTGTAATCCTCCCTAAATTTGTTCACAACCTTCTTCCTCAACTCCTTAGGCATATATATAGTTGAGAAACATTGTCTTCAAAGCACAACTATAAATATACAATTTTTGTTGGCCTCCACATCATTTCTATTGAACAATCATTGCTATGGATGAAGAAGATTATCACGATTTGTTTTTCTCTTAAACAAACTCCTCTCCTCTCATTCTTTCATCTAAGAATGAAGTTCCTTGCACCCGATCACTTGTGGAAATCAAATAGTAAGATTATAACTCTTTCTTGTGTGAGACATAGAAACCTTCCAAGGTATTGAATACCGATCAAAAACATTGTTGCGAGGTCTACATTGTGTGAAATTGAGACAATTTCACGATCATGGAAAAATGATGATTCTTTTGAACACAAGGTAAGGGTCAAATCATGGAGATCATCACCTTACTCTCTTTGGCTTCAAAATTCACCTCCATGAAAATACGTCTCCTTTTTGAATGCAATAAACTTCAATATGCTCAAACATGTTCTTACTTATTTGAAACTCATTGAAAAAGGCCTTGTCCTCTAGATAGAAGGATTGCTCCATGGATAGAATTCTTGTCCACTAACCACCCATTGAAATGAAACACGGTGATAAAATTTCCTTCTTACGTGAGATGGGTTAACACTCGAAGCATAAAATAAGTGTTCAAAAACACTGATGTGAAACTTGAATCTATTGGATCTGTGACGACACCTTGAGCCTGCAAACATGATGATCCTAACTATCTTGGTAACATGTGGTTTAAGAGGCAATCATTCACACAAATTTATTCATTCGACTGTTCTTTTCCATGGTGTGTTTTATATGATGTTTCTCCTTAAGTAGTGAATGGAATCGACCCCAAGAGACCCAAGTACCTTCATGTTCACCAATTCCTTGTTGATAATGTCTTTTGTTACAAACAAGGAAATAAAAATCTGCATTCACCATTACACTAATCAAACACATTGTCATGTCAAAATGCGAGGAGATGACTAAGAATTGAGGCTCACCATTGCAGAGTTGTTTTATATCACTTACCTTTCATGAGTCTCGTATCACTGGAACATGATGACCCTATTTTGTGACTACTAAAATGAATTGAAACATGCAAATTTATTACATTCCACCTTAAGATTAAGTTGTTTAGAGTAAGCAAGGGTTATATTTCCCATTTTAACAATGTAATAATTTCTTGGCCTTACTGATTGTGTAAAAAATGGTGAGATATGTGAATTTGAGTTGATAAAAGTTATTTGAGCCTAATTAAAAGACTTACTACTTCTACTAGGCCTTTATGCAGGATAGTGTTAGTGAAATAGTTTTTCTGAGGAAAATTACGAGAATTCATCAATTCTTTGGGACTGTATCTCCGCTTAGGAATGGGGAAGCTCATTTTGTTGAAAACATGAAATATATACACTACTCTAACTCTTTAGGGGTGGCTTTTAGCCGAGGATCATGTGGGAATATTCCACTAAACCTACATGCAAGGGATACAGAGGAAATGTGTGTGAATAAGGTTAAAGGAGAAAGTGAGAAGTGGGTTTTATCTAATAAGTAACAAGCTGAATTTATTAACATAAAACCATAATATTTCTAGATTAAAAATGAAAAGACACCATACCAAGGAAACATTTACAAAACACAAACAAATCAAATTTTCTTTGTGATATATTACATAATTTTCCATGCACATGGAGTACATTTGAGATGAAGAGGAAACAAAAGATAGGAAATAGAAGAAATATAAATTTATTTCTTGTAGTATTACAATAAGAGCTATCAACAAAGATATTACTAATCAATTTGAATGGTGAAATGATCTCAATATATAGCTTTAAAAAGACTCTTCATATACCCTCCTTGTATGAATTTTCATAGTCCTCCACTTGTGAATTTTCAAATCCCATTTAGGAATGAAAACTAAGTTCCATTTTCTCGTTAATGAAAAAATAAATTTTAGAAAAAAATAGGAGTCACTTAAGCTGAATAATAACAAAAGTGTAAAATTACATTTACAACGAATGAATATAAAGTAGAAGAAGAGAAGAAGACATAAAAGCCAAAAATATGGAATCAAATTATTCAAGTATCACTCGAAGAAGCCATAACCTTGAGTTTTAACACATGCATCCTAAATTTGGTGATTTGTTGTAGTGATGTTTGATTCTTTGTGAATTATAGTATTTTCAAGATATGTCATCAAAATTCTATAAGTATTCTCAAGATTGAAGGTTGTCCGCCAAATTGAGAAATGTTCCTCAAAGCTTCAATTATAACATTGTTTATTTCAGATAACTTCTCCATTGCATTCTTACTCAGATTTTTCATTTGGAACAAATCCTCTTTGATTAGTTTAGTGAACTGCTCCTTTTTTTCTTCATGCTGTTCCATTCAAAATATTTGTCAAGAAAGAGATCTCGATAGAGGGCCTTAAGATTAGTAAATATTTCAAATTTCAATGATTCTCTCTTTTGAATGGAATTCTAAAGATTCGTTGAACCCTCTTAAAACACTTAGAGTTTTCAATCAATGCTTAAAGACCAAGCACGAGACTTATTTCTCTTAGAACCAAGAAATATATTCTCTGAAGAAGGAAATTATCATCACATGCCATAATTCTAAGATCTTATATGTATTAAACTCATATATTGACTTCTTATTGGAAAAATAATTTCTCACAAGGAAAATTAAGGGCTTTCACCAATGCTAGGACTAGGTCCATTTTATTAGGAATGGGGTAGCTCCATTTATTGAAAAAAATGAAATATGTACACTATTATACCCATCAAAGGTGACATTTCAATCAAAGATCACGGTAGAATACTCCATTAAACTCATGGTAAAGGGAATATTCTACTTACAATGGAGGAATGATATGAGTATGGAGAGAGGGGTAAAAGTGAGAATGATGTTTTATTCAATAAATTAGACTCTAATTTTATTGACATAAAACCATAGTATTTCCACGTTATCAAAGGGAAGACACCAATATGCAAAGAAAGAAAAAGAATACAATTAACACAACGTTTAACTCCATTATATTCATCAAAAGATACAATCTTTCCTTGGTTGTGAAGGATTACAATGCTCTATTGGAGTAATAGTTTATATGGAGAGGACTACATTAAGAAAGAAATAGAAGAAACATAACTTGTTAGAGAGGAGCAAAAATTGATCCATTTGGAATATAGAGAGCATTACAATATATAACATTCTAATATACCTCTTCCAATTACCATGTGAATTTTCAACTTAAAGTGAAATACTCAACGAAGAAATAGAACTTTAATTTAATTAAGTCACATTTTTACATACTTTCTCCTCGAGAAAAAAATAGAATTATAGGGAGAAAGAGAGAAGAAAGAGAATGGAAGAGAGATAAGCTCCAACTCAAATTAATAAGGATGAAGAATCTTTGATCATGAAGAAGATCCAATCCAAATTCTGATTACCTCTATGGTGATTCTCCGAGTGGTGAAGAACTCTCGTCCTTTTGCACTAAAATAAGTCTCCTCTTGAATGATCAACAATTATAGCTCATCGGAAGAATTTGGAAGCACTTGATTAAAAGAACACCAAGAAAAAGGAAGAAATCGCCCATTAACTTGATACAATCTTCCCAATCCATGAAACACTACCATGCCTATTTGACTAATAACCTACATGTAACGAAATTGATTCCCTTGTTGTGTAAAATGTGACAATTTCCCACACAATGTAATCATGATGATCCTTTCACCTTGATAATATTTATAACTAATGAGATATAGGATTGTATCCTTCCAACATCAAGGTGAATGCAATTTAATTAACTTTATGATCTAGCAACCTGAATGAGATGAAGAAAAATGTCCTCCAAGACCAAAGTAGACACTAAGATCAAAAATTGGAAATGGAGAGGGTCTCCATTCCTCATGAGTCGAATTCAATTTCCAACCATCCATAACCATGAATGTTTCCTCATCACTCATAAGATATAATACATGGAGATGTAATCACTCCATAGTGATAGGTGGATATTTACAAGTTGTTCCAAAATTGGAATGCTCTCTCACCTTATTCCTATCACATCTAGAAATGAGGGATTTTAGTTGAAAATTTAAAATTTGATCTCTATCATTATTATAACTAAAAAGGCATGTAGAGGAGGATCATTAGTGATAATCTTGATCTTATTATTATAATATATTGTTTTTAGAGAGTAACACATGGGTGTCCATTCCTAGCAATTTTGCCAATTATGAGTGTTTTGGACTTGAAGGAATGTCTTGACGTACTAAAGACAAAATGTTCCTTGGAATTACTATTTTTAGTAATATATGTGGTAGAGACTTACTAAAAATATAAATTGGTCTTCGAGTGTCGGATCATAATAAAACCAATTGTAGAAGTTTTTATTTTTTCATTTCAAGGGATTTCTCCATTTTTGAGAGATTCTAATGGAAAGGTTTTTATAGATTAAAAAAATGATTTTTGGTTGGAAACTTCAAGAAGATGTAAAAAAATTGATTGTATCAATTGATTCATGTAAATAATCTTCTTAAGGGATTTTTCGTAAGTAATCCATGGCTAAAATCTTGAGAAAAATGGAGCTTGGAATCATGAGTTATGATAAAAACTATATTTGGATGTTTAGGGCACAAAAGGGTTTTCTTATGTTTGAATATTATGAACCAAGTATAAAAGATGATTTAATGGCTTCCAAGGTAGTGAATTTATGTTTTGAGTTATTGTTTAAGTTTATGAGTTGTGGGGAGCATGGAAGAATGATATTAAAGGGTGGAAGTTGAAGTGGAGAGTGCACATCAGTGATGGAGAAGTTGGGGGAGTGGAGAAGTGGATTTTGATAATCCCATTACACTTGGTCACAATTATTGGGTGAAATTTCACCTCAAAAGTGTTCCTTGCCTACAAGGTGATGAAAATTGTGCACCATAGGCATGGGGATGATGGAATCCATGACATGCACATGAGGGAGTGGAGGCTTTTATTTTAGTTTTCAATTGACTTATGATATGTATGTATGTCAAAATCTCAACTAATGAGGGAATGATGCAATTTTGGGGTCAAATTTCATCTCATAAGTGTGAAAAGGTGCAAATATAGATGAAAAGTGTTCTTAGGATGGAAAATGGGACCCACGATCACTTAAAAACTCTTATAGTAAAACAAATGCACTTTATGGTTTCATGTAATAGTTTTTAGTTGGGAATGAAGCCAATAGAGAGAGGATAACTTATGAGGTGAAATTTCACCTCAAAATCATTCTAATGGTACAAGGAGGGACACTAAAAGTGCACCAAAATTCCCAAGTGTTTCATCCGAGTACAATTTGCACTTCATAATTGCTTTTCAGAAAGTTTCTTTCACCCCAAAGATAAACCTTAATGAGTTTTTTCAAAATAATATATGAATATTCATATATTAAGGATAAAGAATCCTAATGGGCATATATAGAAGGATTTAAAATGGGATATACATTGAATTGTATGTGCATCTCCAGGTTTTTGCTAGAGCGGTGTCTTGGAAGTGAGTGGTATTAATAGTTTTCAATGAAATGGAACCAAAAATCTTATGAATCATGGAAAGAATTAAAAATGATGTATTTTGATAATTTTTGGGATCCTAAACCTTCAAAAGGATCCTAAAAATTTTGAACTAGTTTTATAGGTTGTAGGACTCTTATGATGCACTTACGTACAATTTTCCACATTATATTTCTCCCATAATTCTTCCTTTTTAATTTCACCATGAAGTAGGATTTTCATATTTCCAATTTATTGGATATGATCTTCCAAAATAATATGGATCCTGAAACATTTCAAGCAAGGTGACTATATTTTTAAGAACATGCATTTCTTGGTGCCTTGCCCAAAATAACCCTATATTTCTTAACTTGCTCTTGAACTCAATTTTCTTCACATAATATTCCTAAAATAGATCAATAGAATTTATAGATCTCCCTCAAAAGTACTTGGATTATTTTATTCTTCCATGTGCACCTACGGAGGATGTTTATAATGATAAAAAGACCAAAAATGTCCTTTTTAAAACCTGTAAGAGCATTATTCTTTTCATATCTCAGTAACTTTAAGAACAAAGCAAGGTAAACTTATTACTACATGAAACATACTTGAAAATAATGTTAACACATTCTTTTCAGCCATAATGATGGTGACATAGTTAAAAAAATGGTTAAAGGAAGGTTTACATTAATCGGGAACAAGGATTTCAAGTGTGGGTTTTGTTATGATGACCATAATTTTAAATATGGAATAATAGATTTTTATGATAGCAACACTTATTTATTAAAAAAATTCAACCACGAGAATTGATAAATTTCTAAAACTCTTTCAAATATTCCTATACCTTCTAGTCCTCATCCATGAATTTCAAACCATTCATGAGAATCTTCTCCACCTAGGGTTTTATGATTTTGCCTTAAGTAGTACTCATGTGGAATTTGGAAATTTCCTTCATGTCATCATCAACCATTAGGGTAGGTATAGGTAGAGAGGAAAAATGATTAGGTTCAGGGAAAATAAAGGCTCTTTTGGAATAATTGTCATTGATGTCAAAGGAAGCTTTGGATTCGCATAGAAGAACTTCAAAGTCTTAAGTAGATTGCTTTCAAGTCCTGCATTCGATGTCTAGTTTATTACTTTGACTTCTAAAAAGAGAGCTTCATACTATAACCAGATTACTTTAGAGTCTATCTGAAATTTCATTTGTAACTTTAGAGTCTAACCATATTTCTTCAGAGTATGTTTGAAATCAGAATATTGGAGTCGACCGAGAATGCTTTAGATTTTTTGAAGTGTATAGCTGATATTTTTCTAGGACCAATAGTTTTGGTCGAGTGTTATAATGCATTTCTAAGATTTTTGAATCAGTTTTATGATCATATTATTTTTACCTTCATCTTTTTTAGATTCCAAAGTTAAGAGAGTGCACATGTATAAAAGGAGATATAAAATCATTATATGGTATGTAATTTGAGTGGAGAGAAAGGAGTATGTGAAGAGTGAAGTTGTGAAGGGAGTGTGTCTATATGGATGGAGAATATGGAGAAGTAGAGAATGAGGTTGACCATGAAGATAAATTTCTTAGTTTTTATATAGAGTATGGTGTGATAGAATGTGCAAGTGAGGAGAGAAAGTTAGTTGTTGTGAAGGAGGGTTAAATGTGAAAGGCGTAACAATGTGTGAGAGGATTCATAAAAGATAAGAAACAATAAACTATTGAATGAATGTTGTGAAGACAAGAAGTATGTAGCGAGTGTACAATTAAGTATCTTTTTGGTTCATAAAAAGAACGTAGAAGATGCATAAGACATGTGCAACATGTGTGAAGTGGTGAGGTAAATCCAACAATCTTTAATTGTAAATTTTTTATCCAACCAAGGAATTGCAAAAGTCATTACCTAATGAAAAATCATAATCATTAAGAAGTATTTTTGGTTATTTCACTTTTGCATTTTATATTCAAATTATAGTCATTTTAAGTTGTTTTCGTGCCTAGGAAAACAAAGATTCATGTAAGAATATCTAAATACTATTAAAGTTGAAAACACAATAGAACATGGATTTGATAGATATCAAAAATCAAGTAATCTATTTTTAAAATTTTTATATAGAAAACAATGTTGATGTTTATGTATAGATAGTGATACTACAAAAGAAGAATTAAGAAAATATTATTAAGAATAGTTAGCTGAAAAATTTACAACATAGGAAAGAAGAAAGAGAAAATGAGTTGTTGAAATATATATAACATACTTTTTCAATAACAAAAATAAGTAGTATTACCTTCACTGGTTGAATAAGCAACTAAAAAAGGTGGAAGATCATATTGATGAGGTCAAATCCTCATTGAATTTGGGTATTATTGTGTCTAGTGAGTTAGATCTCACAAAAGCGTTGGCTGAGTTGATGCTCAACTTTGAGGTTTAGCATTTCCAATAGGTTGGTTCCTACAAAAAATTATTAAGCATTTAATTTGTGCTTTGGATTTGGATGATGGATCCAAGATGTATTATTTTTGGTTTTTCCGAGAGATGGTTTTCCACATAAATCTTTTGTTTCTTTGTGTTATGTTTTTTTAAATCATTTTACATATTTTAATTATTGATATAAGTTTTAATAACTAAAATTTTATCTTATACTGATATTATCATGTGTTAAAGAATTTGTATCACGAAGGTTCCTCTAGAATAGTCTAACCATTGGAAGGTTGTTCTAAAAAATGCACATGGATAGTCATCAAGTTCAAGAAGGTTTCTCCATAAAAAAGGTTCCAATGTTTGATTGAAAAATCTATGCATTCTACAACATAAGGATGCAACCACATCGATGTATCTTATTTTTGATATATAGAAATAAATAATAACTATATATGTAACACCACAAATTCCACCAACGGATATAGCTAGAACGAAGGCCAGCAAGAATAGTAAAAAATCCATGAATGTGATTCTATATGGCTTATCGGAAACATATTTTATTAAGGTAATGCACTTCACTTTACCAAAGGACATCAGGAATAAAATTCAAACCATATATAAGGATGACATGAAACTAAAAGAGGTAAAGATACATAATCATAGGAGACATTTCGAAATCTTAAAAATGAAAGATGAAAAATTGTTGTAGCATATCGTTTGTGTTTGGATGAGATTATTAATATCATCATAGATATTGGTGAAAAAATTGAAGAAGTCAAATTAGTTCAAAACGTACAAAGATATTTATGTTTAAGATTTTATGCAAACGTTTCTACTATTGAAGAAAATAAAAACCTAGACTAGAAGAAGATTGATAAGTTACATGGAATTCTCATAGCCTATGAGATGAGAAAAAAATTAGAGAAGTCATAAAAAGGAAGAAACTTTCAAATCTTAAGAGAAGAGAAAAATAAAGAGTTTGAATTGGAGATGAAAAAGATAAGGAATAATCCATGTTTATAAAAAAATTTTAAGGGGGATCCGAAAATACAAAGGTAAGATACCTTTAAAGTGTTTCAATTTTGGTAAAATAGGAAATTTTTATTCGAAATGCCCACATAAGGATGACAATGATGATGAGGAAAATCACGATAGGAGTAATACATATCAAACCTCAAAACAAGATGATATTTATAGAAAATGAATATAAGAAAAGGTTTGGAAATCATAATAAAATTCTCTACTTTAAAAGGGATAGTAGCTTATCTCGGGAAAGTGATGAAGGTATATCGAGATAGTGAGAAAGAGCAATATTTTTCATGGCTATAGAAATTAATAATGATGCCACTACAACTAAATACACTTTGGAAAAAGAAGAAGATGCCAAAAATGAAGGAGAGCTATATATTGAAGAAGAAGTCACATGTTCTTTGGATGAGTTACAATTTAACAAAATAAATAATCTAATAACTCATATTCTGATTAAAAATATGAAGAATGAAAAGGTGCTTTGGAAAAAAATATTAATAATTATAGAAGAATCAAGAATAATAGTTACTAACCCTAAAATTTAGATTGAAAAATCAAATAAAATAGAGGAAGAGGTGAGAATCTAGTTGAAAATAGAAGAAGAAAATGGGTAAATACTATTCAAAGATAAGGAAACAAAAATCACATCTCACCTTTGGGAAGCTACCATAGTATAATGGTAACCAAGTTAGGGTTGCACTTAAATTCTTTGAAGAATTTAATAATAGTTATTTATTATTATTTCAAAATTGATTGCTTATTTAAATTTCTAGAAGTGGAAGATTCCATCACTTCCCAAGTACATTCTTTATTTAGCATTTCTTTTAGAGGATTTATTACAGAAATATTCCATTGATAACTTCTTCCTGGCTATTCCATGTGAATTTTCTCAAAACATTAGTCTAACAAAGAAGTGAAGAAATCCATACACTTATTTTATTAATTATCTCTTACAATTAGATTATATTTAATTCTTCAGGGAAAGTTCATATCGAAAAGGAGAAATAGATTTTGAGAAACTTTTCCCTTTCAATAAAACTTGAGCGAAGCTTTTCTTAAGAAGTATTATTTTATTTTATTTAGATTAATTTTTTAGAATACATTCTTTTAGAATAGTATTATCGATAACCATGCATTAGAGGAATATCCACAATGACTAATCCCTATTTTAGTTTTATTTTAATTATATGCAATTATTAAGTTTTAATTCTCTCTTTGTGTGTGTCTATAAAAGTAATTTTGTTTATGTGTTTTATTTAATCTTGAAAAATACAAAAAGAAATACTTATTTAATTAGTTTATTTCAATTTCAATTCTTTTAAAACCTCGTGAGAATACAAAAAAATAGAATAGATATTTTCTTGTTAATTAAAAGATTAAAAACTCATATTTTATTTAAAATAATTTTATTTCCTTTATTTATCTAAAATAAAGTTTCAATGTAGTTTAGAAATTAAATTGAAACA
The DNA here is from genome assembly GCA_018340775.1 of Taxus wallichiana var. yunnanensis. NCBI lineage: Eukaryota > Viridiplantae > Streptophyta > Pinopsida > Cupressales > Taxaceae > Taxus > Taxus wallichiana. Next base: position 206,494,870 of record CM031241.1, read on the forward strand.
TAAAATCTAGTTGTAAGGAATTCACACTACCTGATCATAACCACTATTGATCCCTTCGATGTACTCATTAATTAGAATTTCACACTACACGTTCATATACCTGTGAACCTAATTATGAAATTTAAATAAAAAAATTCTAAATCTAAATATGGAATCTGCTATGATAGAATTGTTAATTTAGATAATTGAATCAAGAAAATACATAATTAAATTTGAAACCCTAGTTAAAATGAAAAGGTAAAACGACTTAGTTGATTCTAGTGATGTCACATGTGTGTGCAGAACTCAAACATTGCTAGAATGAAGGATTGGGATGTCATAATCAAACCTAGGAAATTGCAAGAGCATTATAAATGTCGGGAACATGATTCCTATGGAGGGTCAAAGGTGCATGGGGCGCTAGGTACCTTTTGGGGTGCAAGTCACTTATTAGAAGTTATGGAACTCATTTTTACATAGTTGTAAGATATTCTCTGTTGTCACCTTTGATCACATGTATTTCGCTAGAACTAATTATTATTCTCTTGAAAACCCGTAATAAGAATAATTACCCATAAAACCCTAAAATCCATCAAATAACAAATAAGAAAGATGCAAAATGGGAGGTTAGATTATCCTCAGTTGTCAATAAAGTGAACTTATAGTGGAGTGCTACAAAGTACATTACAAACCTCATGTAGTTCTATGTGTGTATGAAGGAATATTTCCCTATGTGGCTCTTGTACACGTCACACTTGATAGCAAGAAATAGGTAGATTTAGAAAATGTAAATATTTGTGTGTGCATGAAAGAATGAACTTCACCTCCTATGAAGAGTATGTAGAAATCTATTCCCTTTCCCTTGAATGGATGCTTGATGGACACTTATAAGATCTTAAGATAGCCTTTGGATGAAACCTAGAGTGGAGATAGTAGATGCTTATAGCTTGGTCATTTATTATAATCATATAAATTTATATTTATTTGATTCTCTTAGTTGAATTTTGTAATTACTCACTAAAAGACCAACTAGTAAGAAAAAAAGAAGCCTAAATGGCTAGAAAGGACCTAAAAATGTGAGAAAATTACAAAGAGGACATGGGGAACCCATAGGGGATGGAGTCTCCTTGGCATTGACATCCTACCTAGGTGTTGTTTTCTAGGGTGAGAAATGTCGAAGTATGAAGATACGAGACTCAACTGGAAGGAGTGTAAGATTAAAAGAAGATATAAAGAGAAAGAAAATGTGGCCAAAAATAGTTATCAAATAGGACTTTTCTTTCTTAAGAATCATATGAATAGTAATATGTAATCATGAACTAACCCAAAGTGCATGATTTAGTGTCTATATTTTCCCCCACTTTATGTTGTTGAGTGAATTATTAATAACATAAATTACATAAGATTTGCGTACTTGATAACCATGTAGATTGATGGTGCAAACCATGTCACGAGACAATGAAAAGTGTGAGGTGATAAAAAAGTTAAGAGTGGAAACTAAAGAGGAGAATGTAAAACAAAATGATGATGACGAACCTAGGGCTAGAGTGTATGTGTAGATATCACATTATATGTCACTTGATTGTTTATGATGTCGATGATTTTTGATTGATGTAACTACCATTTATGATAAGGATGGACTTGTAGAAGAGAAGAATCATGAAGTAGTCAAATACATGCATATGAAAATTTCGATCAAAACAAGTAAAACGTGTATAATAAAGTATGTAAAAAGGAAAAAGTAACATGTGCACTTGATCAGTGATGAGGAAAAGAGATAGAAAGGATCCTGAAGATGTTGTAGAAGAACATGTTTTTTTAATCTAAAACTAGTTGCGTTGAATGTGAGCTATTTGGGTGATGTCATGCGAAGAATAGAAGAAGTGTAGGGAAGCTGTCTAGATTCATCCTCGAACCTTTAACAACTTCCCGAAATGTGAACACCATTGAAGATAGTGTGTAAAAATATGGTCTATTTCAAACAATTATGATCTAATGAGAAAGTAAAAAAAGAAAATGTAGTGCATACATGTCGAGTGTTGAAGCCTTTGTGTGCCCTATAAAATCCACTATGTAAACTACCATAAAGCGTGTTGAATTGGAAAAAACTATATAATTACCCCTTGGTCATAGGTGTCCAAAAGGGTTAAGGGCATCCAAGTGCTAGTCTCTCGGGTCTAGGCAGCAGTGTCTATTTGGTGTGGAAGACCCAATTAAGATTCCGAGGCTATTTCTAAGACTAAAGAATGTGTTGTACCTACACTAAATATTTCAAACTATGATTGTGATATATTATATGTGATAAGATCAAAATAATATTCATTCATATAATTCAATAAGCAACAAGTTTTAAGAAAAAAATTCACTTCTAGCTCTACACTACATGATTAAAACAAGCCCAAAAAGGAAAAAAATTTCTCAAAGCTGGTAACTTCTCCCTATTAATAGGATAAACATCACCATAACTTTTTTCACATCTTTATGATATCTCATTAATCCAAAACTCATTCAAACTTCATTAGAGTCTTCTATACACTTACCATATTGTTATTACCAAAGCTCTTGCTTGACTAGTTCTTTTCCAAGGATGTAATTCTTTCTCCTTTTCTTCTTGAATCTTTCCCAAGCCTCCTTTCCTATTCAATAGCTTCAAATATCTTAGTTAATTCATCGATAACATTCAAAATGGTTCACAACATAAAATTACCTTCTTTGTTCAATATTGCTTTCTAAATGCATCTTAAGAAAACATACTTGAAAAATAGTGGATAGAAGGATTTAAAGACACCCATATGGTCTTACAAACACAATTAGATCACTTTTTCCAACCCTAATATGATCACAAAATTTTATACTCCTTACATCCCACTTTTTGCATTTCTTGCTCTTGAGAATAAGTAGTTTGCTAGCACTAGGGTTATGAGGTTCTAGAGTGACCCAAAATGAAATATTACCTTCCTAAATTTTATTTGATCACCCTCGATATTGATCTAAAATTTTATAACTTAAATCCTCGTACAACTCTCTTTATTTTTTTTATTTTTTTTAAATTTTACTCTTGAAGCTAACTAACTAGCATACTGGAGTCTTCTAGCCATTATAACTTCTCTTCCACATGGACTAAAGACAAAAATAATAATTTTTGAGGAACCATTATTTATTACCTCAATTTTGAAAAGTTTCAAGTTCCAACTAAAAAAAAAAAAATACCACTTCCTTTTGAAAACTACCTCTACACTAGCCCTTATATTGTGTTTGATCACCCCTACCCAAAATGTCATAAAAATCTGAATATTTATACCTCTGTATTAAAAATTTATTCGAAATATATTTCTAGGAACCCTTGAAATTACTACTTTTCAATTTCAAGGCAAAATTAATTTATTTGGTGTTCCAAAGTGCAATCCCTAGTATACTCACTAAGAAACCCTCCTACACACCCGGTAAGAGTATTTTTGGAATAACTTTTTTGTTCATTGATTCAAGGCCTGAAATTTGAAACACATGTCTAGATTAACATATTCTAAAAAAATTATTTCAAATCTGAATAATTCAAACCCACGTGATTCAGTTGCTCTTTCCTTGTTAAGTTGTACATGCACATAGTCGTGGTTAGCATTTCTTTACATCCTTAACTCGAAGTAATGGATCCTTTATTTTGAGTTGATAATTCGCCATTGAAAATATAATACAATCTAACTCTCACTCACCTCACTTTCAATGTCATTACAAGGATTATTCCTTTTAAAATATCAATGCACAAACCTATATTGCCTCACATTCAAAACAAGACACCTAAAGTCCAAACAGAGGACAAATCCACTATCTTGAAGGACATGCAACTAGTTTACCAATAGTTTAAGTATTTAAACACTGTAATTTCTTCCCATGCAATGGTTATCACGTGCTTCTACTAAGAAATTACGTTTATATCTCTTAATAATGAATACATTCATACCTTAAACATGTGATAGCTTAAGCACCATCCTAAAATAGAGCATTAGAACACATGAAAGATCTCATGAAAAATCCCACCTTTGAATCCTTCATGCAACGTATGGAGAAGGCATTAAACATTAATAAAAAAATCAGAGTTACTCCTATTCAAGATAAGATGTGCATACAAAATTAAATATATTTATATAACTCGATTCTCCATACAAATTATTTGAGATTCTTCATACCATCTCCTTTTGACCTCTCACAAGGATTGAATGTGAAAAATCACTAAATCCTCTTTCTATATTTGAATTTATATTACATATAACTCATCTTACATTTCCTACCTAACCTACAAGATTCATGATGATTCAAAAAATGTTATTTAGTGACCTTTCAACTTCCATACATGTTATGACCACCTTTTACACACTCATCACTCTTATCTACTCACATTATGACTAACTACACACACTATGAATTAATTATACACTTACAACACCTTACACACCCTTTAGTACTCTTCGGATAAGCCTTTATAATTTTAAATATCTTTTGGAGGGAAAATACATCACTTGAATTCTTAAACTCCCTCACTCATACTCTTTCTCTCGTATGACCACACACTTATTTGACATCATTTTAGAAACAATTACATTTTTCATGGCTTCTAAATCATTATCCTACATTACACTCTAATCCGGAGAAAAAGTGTGCCTACACTTTTCTTGTTTCATTTTATCTTCATCTTCATGTTTGGCTCTTTTTCTTTTCTTCTTTCTTCCAATGTATTCAACTTGTTTACATACACCTAGGTCCCATGAATTTTCCTCAACTCCACTCTTCATTTGATCTTCAATCTTTCTCTATCATCTTTTCTTCTCTTCACCCTAAAAATTAGGTCTTCATTCTCTTTTCTTTTCATTTGAGTGCTTAAAGAGATTTTATTTCAATAATTTCGATCATACCTGCACATTCATAAGAACAAAAACATTAGATTAAAAAACAAGAGACCTTTGAGACTCTTCATATGTTTTTCCTTCAATTCCTTCTTCCTTTTCAATTTTCTCTTCCATATTCTCATATTATTCTTCACCATACTTCACTTATTCACCTCTAAAAGAACATTTATGTGCATGTATTTCTTCTTCTATCTAATCTTGATTGAAGTACACAAACTTAAATAATTAGGTGCCTCATATTCTTCATCAAATTATTCCTCTCTAATGCATTCATATTTCACTATAATTATGATTTCTTCTTCCTCTTTCTTGTTTTCCCAATTTTCCATCATTTTCAACTTTCTTTCTTCCGCTATTATTTTCTTCTACTTTAATATATTCTCTTTCTTCATGAGTGACATCAATGGACACTTAATCCTCTTTATCAACACTACTTTCATTACTTTACTCATGAATTTTATTTTCATTTCTTTCAATTTTTTCTCTAACTCATCTAGTTGTTCTAAGATTATTCTTATCTCTCTCACCTCTTTTTCTTCTCACAACTTCCTTTTTCTCTCTTATTCCTTCATTTTCTCCTTTATTTCTCTTCTCATTATTTTCATCTATATACGCATCTCTTTTACCAAACCAGTCTACATATCCTCTTTAACTTGCCAATTTTCACACACCTCCCCTTGGCTTCACCATTTATTTTGGCATTTAACTTTCTCTTTCTTTACTTTTTAAAAGATTAACTTGTGATAAAATTCACGTACACAAGTTTTAAAAATAAGAAATTAATTCACCTCAATAATCTTTTTAAAACCATGAGTTCACAACTTAAAAACACACACACACACAAATACTCACACATATATATATATAAAGTTTCACTCACAATAACTTCCTTCAATAAAAAAAAATCATCAACTTGATTATCTAGGATTTGATACCAAATGATGTAGAGTAAACAAGATTCATTCATATAATGCAACAATCAAGAGGTTTCAAGAAATAAGTTTAGCTTCTCAGCTCTACACTAGAGGATTAAAACAAGCCCAAAATGTTAGTGTGAGTTATCCTATGCATCCTCTTCTCATATTGGAGTGTCATCTCACATGGGTTAGGTTTAGGGTTTCATGTGTGTCTTGCACTAGGGTTACTCATTCACCCCATATGTACCCATTTATTTTTCATTTATGAGCATGCCAAGACACTCCATTGTCTTTCCTCTATGCAAGCTTTGTTTCTATTGAGCAAGTTCTTCCATTACTGATCAATTCCTTCTTGCAATTGCTGGAGCTATCATGATTCCGTTGGAGTGCAACTACTTCGTGGTGCCTCGTTTCTGATTCGATTCTCGCAAACTCTTTTCATGGTATCAAAGCTACATGACTTGCCATCACACCAAAAGCTCAAACTTATGGTGGAGAGGGATCTCATCGTGTTAATCAGCCGTTATGCCAATACCCTCCCTCACAATGGAGTTGGGTATACACCCAATCAAGCCTAAAGGAATATTAAGAGGAAGTGACACCAGGAATTTCCCAGGAGGTCACCCATCCCAGCACTACTCTAGGGCTGCGCAACTCTTGCACGGTATCGAGAGATACATGACTTGTCGTCACATCAAAAGCTTGAACTAATGGTGGAGAGGATCTCATCATGTTAATCAAGGTTGCTACTATAAAATACCCTCCCACATGATGGAGCGGTATACACCCAATCAGGCCCAACATCATTAGGAGGAAGTGACACTGGGAATTTCTCAGGAGGTCACCCATCCCAAATACTTTGCGGCTGACATGCTTAATTTCACGGTATCGAGCTACACAACTTTCCATTACACCAAAATCTCAAACTTATGGTGGAGAGGGATTTGATCTTGTTAATCGGTGACTACGCCAATACCCTCCCGCATGTTATAACGATGGAGCTAGGTATACACCAAATCGGGCCCAATGACATATTAAGAGGAAGTGACACTTTGGGAATTTCCCGAGAGGTCACCCATTCCAACACTACTCTAATATCTATTTTTATTAATTTCACATTAATTTGCTTGCAATAACATTAAAATATCATTTAAAAAAAAAAACTCCAATAGCTCTCAAAATAGTAAAATTGGGCATTTCCAAATGGTAAAATTTAGGCGTTATTGGCATTTTTTTCTCTAATCGTGTCTCAAGTGTGCAGCATCACTCTGAGCACCTTTCTCCTTCCGAGCTCTTTTCTGGCGTTTTGAAGACTATTTGAACTCCTTGAGTTCCCAAACCTTGTATTTCACCCTTATTATTACTTACAAGGACTAGTGAGCAACGTCTTCCATAGTCTCATAGAAAGGGGTTTCCTTTACGACGTGAGACATTTTTTTCTCACCACTAGGGTTAGCTTTTGCCTCCTTTCCTATTTTTTTACTTGTGCTTTTTATGGTGTCCTCTTTTTTGTGCTCCTTTTTATAGCTTAAGCAGCACCACGAAACACTGTTGTGGTCTCCTCTCTTGCGCGTTATTACGCTGATTGCAAGATGAGTTACCAAGTGTTTCAAACCGCACACACGGACCGATGTAATCAACACACTAAACTATAAAGTGCCGAAATTAGGGGTTTTATTGTCTACAAGGTGTTGTATTACATGCAGACGCATTATCGGTCGAGTCCGATGTCTTGCATTTGTGCATCTTGCACTTTTATATTCCGCATCATGGAGGTTCTCTTTCCAGGACTTGAGTGTCGTAGGATCACCTTACAACCTCTGCCAATTCTTAGTGGGAGAGAGAACTATTCAGCTTGGCGTGCTTCTATGGAACATTACTTCGCTTGCAAGGGTCTTTCTCACTTCTTGCTTGGGCTTCTCACACCCATGATGATCATCATCATCTTAATGATTTATCAACAATTGAGACCGTGTTTTTGGTCACATGATGATGCATGTCTTTACATCTCAATGGGTTCACGTGGCAGACTCAGATCCACCCCACCGCATCTGGAGCATTCTTCAGTCCCTCTATGGAGACCCTTCACATACTTCCGCCATTGTTGTTACCTTAATTGATTTAAATTGTCTCTCTATTTCTTCTGTGTGATGACAGTTCCACTAACATAAGACTCATTTGGTTCTACTTCTGATGACGAGGATTGTGCACCTAGTTCTTATGTCGAGAGTACTACAAAGGACTCTTCTCCTCCTTCTCTCACTATTCCAGAGAGTATTGACACATCCCACATCTCATCACATATTGAGCAGTCTCCTATACAATACACTTGTGATGTACTACAGGTTCTTCATCCATCTACAGGTATTTCAGAGGAGTTCATCATCTCCATTATTGGGAGTGCCCTTCTCGGGACTCTTGCCACTTCCACTTTTTGGAGACTTTCATTAATCCACCCTTGTTTGTGGATCCTTTTTCTATCGTGGGGGATGTTTTATTACCTTCACATTAGTTGGAAATCCTTTCTACGGTGTTACTTTGATAGTTCTACACTCATGAAATTACCCTCGGCTCCTTTGCACTCGCTTGCTAGACCTATGTCACACTTTCGTGGACTAGACTCAGAGTTCTTCATGTTACTACCTTCATTTTCCTTTGTGGAGTGGGCATATTTCAGCACATCTTTTCTATTGCTTCATAATGGTAGCACATATACGGTGCAGATGGCTCTTCTTTAGTCCAGAGGTAGATGATGTCATCATCGACATTCTTCATTGGGAGACTTCTTAGAGTTGCAGAGTTTAGATCCATCCATGGCATCTTCTGCATCCATCTCATCTCCCTCATCTTCCCTCTTTTTCATTTTTAGAGAGATTTCCCCTTTGTACATGGGTACCTTTACACGATAGTCTATGGGGGACCCATCTTTGGCATCCTTCTTAGATTAGAGATTATTTTTTGTTCTCTTTTGGTGGATGTTTTTCCCACTGGGTTTTCCTTCACTGCTTGGGAATTCCTTTGTACATGGGTACCTCATCAGGCTTTTTATGCCGAGACCCATTTTTCTTCTTCTTCTTCTAGGAAGATTGTGTTTATATATGGGTAGCTTATCGGGCCTTTAGTTTTTGGGCCCCATTGACACATCTCTCTTAGTTGTTTAGGAGTTCTTCCTTTTCTATTTGACTCATCACATCCGCTACCCTAGCTTCGATGAAGGGGGGGTGTTAGTGTGAGTTATCCTATGCGTCCTCTTCTCATATTGGATGGTCATCTCACATGGGTTAGGTTTAGGGTTTCATGTGTGTCTTGCACTAGGTTACTCAACACCCTATATGTACCCATTTATTTTTCATTTATGAGCATGCCAAGACACTTCATTGTCTTTACTCTATGTAAGCTTTATTCTGTTGAGCAAGTTCTTCCATTACTCGATCAATTCCTTATGCAATTTTGGAGCTATCACGATTCCATTGGAGTGCAACTACTTTGTGGTGCCTCGTTAAAAATTCGATTCTCACAAACTCTTTTAAAAAAGACTGAAAATTAATCAAACTAGTAATAATTTTAATCATCACCATAACATTTTTGAGATCTTCAGGACATCATTCATCAATCCAATAACTCATTCAAACTTTGTTAGAGTCTTTTATACAATTACCGTATTGTTCTTACCCAACCTCTTGCATCACAAGTTCTTTTCCAAGGATGTAATTCTTTCTCTATTTCTTCCTTGATTCTTCCCAAACCTTCTTCCTTTTTCCAATAGCTCCAAAAACTTAGTTAATTCATCAATAAAACTCAAAATGGTCCACAACATCAACCTACCTTCCTCGTTCAATCTGGATTACTAAATTCCCCTTAAGACAACATAATTGCAATAATAGTGGATAGAAGGATTTTAATACACCTATAAGAAATTATAAACTCCTTTACCTCATGTTTTCCAACCTTAATATGCTCACAAAATTTTAGACTCCAACTGCTTATAACCCACTTTTTACATTTCTTGCTATTGAGAACAAGTAGTTTGCTAGCACTAGGGTTGTGAGGTTCTAGAGAGACCTTGAATGAAATAAAAATTCCTCATTTGTATTTGACAACCCTAGATATACATGAAAAAAATTTAGAAATTAACTCCTTGCACAACTCTCTCTATTTCATTTTTTGTAAATTTTCTTGTGAAGCACTAACTAGCCTAGGACAATCTTGCATCCCCTATAAATTATTTTCCACATGGACACAAGAAAAAATTTTTTTTTTTTTATGACACATTAGAGATTAATATAATCTTGATAAGTTTCAAGTTCCAACTCAAAATAATAATACCACTTACTTTTGAAAACTACCCTCTTTATTAGCCTTTAGACTGTGTTTGATCATCCCTTCCTAAAATGTCATAAAAATGAATATTTTGCCCTTTTTTAAAAAAAAAAAAGTACTTGAAATTATATTTCTAAGAACCCTTGATATGACTAATTTTAAATTTCAGCGTAAAAGGAATTGGTTTGGTGCTCCAAAGTCCAAGGCCTAGTGTACTCACTCTGAAACCCTCCTACACACCAAGTAAGAGTTTTTTTAGCATATATTTTTGTTCATCGATTCGAGGCATGTAATTTGACACACATTTCTATATTAACATAGCCTAAATATTTTTGTTGCTAGTAAAATCTCAAGAATTCAAACCCATTTTATTCACTTTCTCTTTCCATTTCAAGTTGTACAAGCACACAATCACGGTTAGCTTTTCCTCTTATCCTTAACTAAAGCAATGGTTCTTTTCCTTTGAGTTGATAATTCACCATTGAAAATATAATGTCATGTAACTCTCACTCACCTCACTTTTAATGTCACTATAAGTATTGTACCTTTTAAAATTTCAATGCACATACCTATAATGATTTAGTCAAAAAGAACATCTAAAGTCCAAACAAATGACAAATTCACTAGCTTAAAGGAAATATAACTAATTTACCAATAGTTTAATTATTTAAACACAATAATTTATTTCAATGCAATGGTTATCGTATGCTTCTACTAAGAAACCCCATTACAACTCTTAATAATGAATACATTCATACCTTACAAATGTGATAGCTTAAGCACCATTCAAATAGAGCATTAGAACACATACAAGGTCTAATCAAAATCCCACATTTGAATCCTTCATGCAACATATGGATAAGGAATTAAAAATTATAAAAACTCATAGTTAATTCCATGTGCATAAAAACTGAAATATATTTATATAACTATGATTATCCATACAAATAATCCAACATTCTTCATACCATCAATTTTTTTGGTCCTCTCCATGAGGAATGAATGTAAAACTCACTAACTCCTCTTTCTATATTCAAATTTCTATTGCATATAACTCCTCTTACATTTCCTAGATAACTCACAAGCTTCATGATGACTCAAAAACTTATATTTAGTGACCTTTCAACTTCCATACATGGTATTTCCACCTTTTATACAATTAACACTCTTATCTACTCACATTATGACTAACTACATGCACTATGGATTAATTAGAAACTTACAACACCTTAAACACCCTTTTTAGTATTCTTTGGATAAGCGTTGACATTTTAAATTTCTTTTTGGATGGAAAATCCCTCATTTGAATTCTTAAACTCCCTCAATCCTACTCTTTGTCTCTTATGACCACCCACCTATTTGAATTCATTATAAAAACAATTACATATTGGATGGCTTCAAAATGATTCTTATTTATCAGTATGGGGTAACTTATTCACCCAATGTATTCCCCCTCGTTTAGGGTGCATAAGAAATCGTTGATTATTATACAACTCAAAGGAGGACCAAACACTGTGTTGAAACTGATGCCCTACATGGGGGAGGGAGTGTGCTTGGTAGAAACCAAAGCACATGCAAACAACGTGGATACAAACAAGTGTTAGTGCAAGAAAGATAAACATGCATGTAAAAGACAAATTATGTAAGCTAATAACGTAAGAAGACATTATTGGAAAGAAATAACGTAGATGAAGTAGAATGCAAAAAGTGGATTTAAAACATGTGACACCACTCTCGATATCGCAAGACAATCGAGGCCGACGTGGCCAAAATTATGCATGTAATCAGAGAACAATCTAGTCATACGGAAAATCCTGTAATCAAAGACATGTAATTACAAGTAATGGAAAACAAACAATTTAATAGTACTACAAATTGTCTTTACAAAAGTGGATGCCCCTAGCATCCTCTTTGGGATTGGTTATATGTACTTTACCAAGCATCCATTATACGTGTATAGATATATGTAAAGTCATGATCACAACTAGAAAGTAATTGAAGGTGAATGTGTGTATGGAAAATATAATGACATCCAATGTATCTAGCTAGCATAATAAGCAAGATGTTTCATGTTAGTATAAATAAAAGAACAATGTGAAACCAATATATGTAGTATGTTATGGAGTGAATATGGAATGGAATAAAAATTGGATGTCATAGGATTCGTGTGCCTACAAAGTGAATGTAAATGAGTATGTATTAGAAAGGTTTCATTTATGTACATGCCCCCTCAATGTCAAGAATGAACTGTAGAATAAAATATTTCATTTTTGAGCCCCTCTATAAAAAAATAGTAGAAAATGGTAGGGGAATTTGCTAAATTTTTTTTTGAAATGATGGAGAATATCTAAAAAATTGACTCATAACAAATTCAATCAGCACGACATTTTTTCATATGGTTTGGTACATTTGAATGGGTATTGGACAAATGTTTATTTTCATTGTATGATATTCCTATTGGTCACCATCCAACCTACATTGGACGGAAATCTAACCTATGCATTGGAAGGAATCCACACGTCATCCTTACAACCTTACTAGTCTTCCTTCACACTTGGGTTGGATGCATCCTGATTGGTTTACCTTATAACCTCTATTAGACAACCTGTCTAACCTACTCATTAGACAAAATCCATAGGTCATCCATCCAACCTTGTTGGCTAATCATCTAAACTATGTTGGTCGTATCCTTGGTGGTCGGTTGTCTAACTCCGCATTAGACGACCATCACCATGTATTATACAAAATCCATTGGTCATCCATCAAACCTTGTTTTTCTCGTTATCTAACCGTGTTAGATGACCATTCTAGTAACTTTGAATGATCGTCTATCCTATGTATGGTGCGTTATTAAGACATTCATCTTTTGAAAATAGAAATTCATCTCGCTTAGAAATAGGCATATAAAATATGGGTTTTGGGGGAGCGTCTGCCAAACCTCCACTAGGAAACGTGGAACCCAGACCCTCCACAAGAGGATAGGCCATAAGGACCCCACAAGAAGGGTACCTCACTTTAACCCCTGTGCTACGTATTACACCTCATTGAATATTTACACATTTTGATTTTAAATTTTTTAGAAATACATGCATAAGTTCATTTTTAACTCTAAATATTATGTGAAATGACCCATACAAATTATTTATCATGAAAATATTTAGGAAAAGCGGGCAACAATGATCTACTGAAAATTCACCATTTCCAATTTCAAAAATCTCTAATCTTCGCGAGTTTCACAAAAATTTACCACTAAAATTTTCCGTGGAACAAGAGTGCATCATTTAGAAATGGTTTGTATGTGTGTGCTAAAAATATATGATCATTAAATCATATATAATAATGAGTGAATGTGGTGGGGTTAATTTTAAATGTAAAGCTTTAGTAGTTGACTTTAAATTGTAGAACTAGAGTGCATTATACAGAGTGTGTCATGTCATATGTGTGCGAGAGATATTTGTTAAGTGTGAATTTTATCCCTGAATGTGTCAATTGTGAAATATGTAGTGTGTGAGGTTCATGTTTATAGGATTCCCTCTACAACCAAGTGTGAACCATAGCACAAGATTTCATTATCGGGTAGTGATGGTACGAGAGTGTATCAAGATGTATATATGATTAGTGAGAGATTAGATGTGGAGTGTAGAGTATGTGAGATGTGCATGAAAGTTATAAGGGAGGTGGAAAAGTAAGCATGATGGCCCCCAAGTGTATATTTATGAATATGTTATTCAATGAAATTTAAGGACACGGGTCCTCCACATGATAATTTTGGAGATGAAGGTGTATAACCATGCTCTATGATCGACAGTGTAGTAGAGAAATTCTTAGTCAATGAATGAGACCTAGGAGGTGATGAATTTCTATGAGGAGGATAGTGAAGGTGATGTGAACCTATATGAAGGATAAAATGGAGATGATGAATATATATGTGAATTAGACTGAAAAGATGATGGATACCGACATGTAAAAGAGTGTTGAAACGATGATTACCTAGGTGAAATAACAATGATGTATACTTATGTGAAGGATTGGTCCATATAAGTGACATATATTGATGTGATGGAGTAATATGACCTATGAGGTCATGTGCATATATGGGAGCTAGGAGTAGATTTTGATTTAGATTAGAGAGGTCATAGTGACACAGATGCTCTAACTAGTGTAATTGCAACCTCAAGAGGAAGCTGAGGCCACGGTTTGGATGGATAAACATGAGTAATAGTAATGAAATTCCTATTATTAATGTATTTCAAACACAATTGATTTATGGAGACAATATCCTAAGTTGTGTGCAGCCAAGGGATACCTAAAAATTTCACAACCATCAAATGATGGTGCCAACAGAAAAGGCACAAGCATGGTAAGAGGAATGAAAGTTAAATGAAGCTTGAAAAAACTAAATGATTTAGGAATTTGATATGAAATTTTACTGAGTGGGTAGCTGATATAAAGACAATAAGTGTGATAGAACATGCGCTAAAGAGAAATGATGGATAAATTATAGTGTTATCGATAAAAGTGGATCAATAGAACCATTAATGTTTAAGAGATTAAAAGAGAATGAAGCATGATAGTCATGATGGAGAAATCAATGATCATTGGGAATGCCTCAACATGAATAAATATAAAATCAAGGACCCTTGATATAGAGGAGGCACTCCATGATATGTATGATTAGTGAAGATTCATTCGTTGGCTTGCCATGTTTTAGAAGAGGATTATTGAATATTTTTATCTTATCATTTTTTTGATCTTGGTGTGGATTCCTTAGCTCAGGAAGCTCAATAGCATTATTATTGATAAGATATTGAATAAGATTTGAAGTTTGAAACATCAATCTGTAGAATATCTAATGCATTGATGATAGTCACATCTAAAATTTTCATTGTAATTATGACCTTTAGGAAGAGATGGATCCAAGTTGAGTGGAGGAGGAAGCGTAATAAGGTTTCTCTTAACAAGTTATGACAATTAAAGATGTAGAGCGATAGTCAATTTAATATATGAACACTTAGGTGGTGGTCATTGAATCTATGTGGTATGGGATATAACATGTATAGTGGTTTTAGCTTCAGTAAGTTTTGTAAATGGATTAAAATTTGATTTACTTTGAAAGTGCATGGAGGATGAAACATGTTCTTTATACAAAATATTACCTATAGATAAGAGTTTAGTTTCATGTAGCTTAATAATATGAATTAAATGATCGAATAAAGGATATGTGTCAAAGATAACATTATCCTCAAGAGGAACAAATAGATCTTGAAGTTCATAGTCTGTGAATACATTAGAAATGTCTTAGATAATTTATTCTTACATCAAAATACATATTCCACTAGATGTTCATTGGATCATTTCTTAAGTTACACAAGTTGAGCATATTATATCTTAGAACTGATATTTATGGAGAAGTGAGTAAGAAAAGCATTAGCTAGATGGGTAAGATATGATCTTGAGTGAATAGGTAGATCATAGAACCCTCACATTGCATAATATTGAGACTCGTGAGTAAAAAGGTATGTAAGTAATGTGTGATAGTTCACATAATCTATACATACTACATGAAATGATCAATGATGCTCTTAAGGGTTTCATGAACTTTTAAAATGGGAAACTTAGGAATGAAAATATTAGGTGGAAGTGCATGAGAGGAAATGGTGGATGCAAAAGGAAATGATGTAGTAATGTGAAATCCAAATATGAAGACACACAAGAAGTAGCCAATTGAAATTAACAAAATTGAGTTTGCAAATTTGATATAAAGAAGTTAGATCACAAGTATTTGAGGAAGTTTTAGGTTGTGCATTAGAATTGTTAGGTTATATGATGAGAACGGTAGTAGTAGGAATGGAGGTGGTAATATGAAGAGGTTGGGTGGATTCTATGGTAGCTGAGGAAGAACTAACTAAATGTTCCGAAGCAACATCATGAGAGTTTTTAGCAAAAAGAAAAGAATGAAGAATATGAATAATATGGAAAGTATTTTCACGCAACGCTTGATGAAATTTTTTGAGCTTATCTAATTATTCCTTATCAACCTTTGTGTCCTCATCATATGAATCATTAGTAATTTTTTCTTTGATTTTTTCAAGAGGAATGTTTTGAGTGTTACCTGAGTGGATTATCAATTTCATCCATTTCTTTAGAAACCCTATGGGAATATTCAGAATGTTGAGATTCTCAAAATACTTAAAACAACCACTACCGATGACGGGCATATGAAGAAAATCTTTAAAATTGGTTGAAATCGAGCATCGGGTTCACCAAATGATTATGTAATTTATTTAAATAAATAAACAAAAGTTAAATCTAAATATTGAAAAGTTCTATGATATGAACCATTAAAGTACAAAATTCACCCGAGAAAATAAATCAATTTACATTAGAAACCCTATTTACAAATAAAAAGGTACAAAGACTTAACTCGATTCATAGTGATGTCACATGTGTGAAAAGCTAGAAAACTAATAGAACGCAGGATCACAATGTCATAATCAAACCTACGAAATTGAAAGAGTTTTATAAATGTTAGGACCATCATGCCTATGGAGGTTCAAGGGTTCATAGTGTGACAAGGACCAATTTGAAGTTCGCATGACTTCTCAAAAGCTATGGAGCTCAATTTTACATTATAAAAAGATATTCCCCTATTGCCACTTTAGATATCCTCAATTTCATTGGAATTCACTATTATTCACTTGAATCCTACAATAAGAACAAGTTCTTGAAAAACTAAAAAATACATCAAATACCAAAAACAAAATATGTAAAATGAGAGGTCGATGTCCTTAGTTGTCAAAAAGTGAACTTATGATCGAGCACCGCACTACATTACAAATCCCATGTTCTTCGATGTTTTTGTGTGAAGGAATGATCCCTAGGTTTCTTTTGTGCATGTCAAACTTGATAGTGAGAAATAGATAAATGTAGAAAATGTAAATAGATGAGTTCCTGAAATAATGAACTTTCCTCCTATGAAGTGTATGTAAAAATGTAGTCCCTTACCCTTGAATGGATGGTAGATGGATGTTTAAAATCTCTTAAGATAACCTTTGAATGAAACCATAGATGAATATAGTATATTCTTAGTGTTTCGACCTTTATTAAGATCACATAACTTTATATTTATATGACTCGCCTTGGTTGAATTTCAATTAATCATGAAAAAGAACACTACTAAGAAAATAAGATGACCAAATGGATAGAAAAGACCCAAAATATGCAATCAAAGTACAAATAGGTTGGGAGCACCCTGGAGGAGATAGGGGTACCCTGGGCACTAACGCCCTAGCTAGGTGTTTGTTTCCAAGGTGAGAAATGTCGATGTTTGAAAAGACAAACTAGGCTATAAGGTGTGTTAAACCAAAAGAAGAATGAGAGAAAAAGAAAATTTGGCCAAAAATGATCAATTAATAGTTTTCTCTCTTAGGAATGATATGAATAGTATTATGTAATCATGACTAGATAGAAGCCAAACTACGTGATTTTTGCCTAAAGAACCTCCTCTAGCTGCCCATAAATTATCCATCCATTCTTGTCAAATTCAGTTGTCTTGGCATGAACTTGGGAATTAAAGTACATCGGGAATCATGTGTCATATTTATGGTATATAGAAACCTCATAGATGATGTAATTTCTTTTGGGGAGATATATCCATTATTTATTTTACTTTAACAGATCATCTCTAATTCCCCTATGTCGACTAGGAATCTAAGATCTTAAATGTAGTGACATCGAAGACACATTTATTATGATTAATGCATACCCTATACTCCCATAATCATTCAAATATGCATCACAAGATGATCTACTCTAATTTTGGATTTGACAAAGATGTCATTGAGATAGTCCTCCATGATTCCATGAAGAAAATCATGGAAGATGATGATCATTGCACATTAATAGGTTACCCTTGTTCTTAAGGGAAAAATGCATGACCTGTAACATAATGTGCCCTAAGGTTTTGTAAACGTTTTATTATGCTAGTCTTCATTTGTGATTTCTATATAGTTATAACCTGAAAAGTCATCCATTAGAGATAACATTTCATGCCCCACTCGTATAATCAACAATCTTGTCAATATTGGGTAATCGAAAGTCATCCTCTAGAAAAGACTTATTGATATCCTAGATGTCAATGTAGATTCACATTCCTAGTGTATTTTTAGAAATGACTATCATATTAGACATCCATTCAAAATACTAAATTAATTTTTTGAAGTTATCTTCTATTAGTTTCTAAAGTTCTATTTGACAAACAATGCCACTCTAGGGTGCATTTTCCAAAGTTTGTTTTTGATTGGTTTGCGTCTAGATGAACCAAAATATTATTAAATACACAATAGTATGCACTGGAAGAGAAGTATATAGACTCATCATGTCATTATATGAATGTTATGGAAAAATCACAACACCCCTAATTGCTTGCAAGTGAATGGTTGAGGTAGTCAGTGTGATTCATAAAACATGGAGTTATCCTAAAGTGTGGGACTTTGCAATTAGGATAACCCTATAGAGAAGGCTAGCTTCTTATCCTAACCTAGTGCCAACTACTCCAAAATGTGGAGATTTTTAGATCTAGAACTAATCTAAATTATTCCCAAGGAGATAGAGTTAGAGAAAATGCATGAAAATTAAAACCTACTCTAAGGAAAGGTGATGCACCAAGAAGGATGTTGAACAACCTACACAATAAACATAACACTACTAGAACCTTTTAATGAAAATAACAACAATCCAAAATAACATTATATGCAATGAAAGATCCGAAAGATGTAATATAAAACAAGAGGGTTTGAAGCATCCAGAGATCTTATTTTATTGCTCTCATAATTCATATAATACATGACATATAGGGACAAAGGAACAAATTTTACATTACAATATTTAAATGCGAAGGTTTGGAAACTACAAAAACCTCCTACATACATGAAATAAGGGAGGGGGATATACAAGGTGTCCAACCTTTTGAAATGAGTCCCTCCTTACAATATATAGGAAGAGTGAGAGAAAGGGAGAGAAGGAATTCAAAATCTTGCTTCAACCACCAATAAATGCATTAATATCACTAGCAACAATGATGGGTGCCACTTAAATACCCATAACTCCATGTAATTTATCATTTTGTTGAAGAAATGAAGCCCATATATTAAACATATTTGTAGGTGAGAAAAAAGGAAACATTCCTCTAAAATGATAGACTGTATTTCATCATTTTGAAATATTGAATCTCACTAAAATTAAGAAAACCTATTTTGTGCAAATCCAAGATCCCAGTAAAAATTTATGGCCATCTAAAGATAAGGGTGTCATTATTGTAATAAATGCAAGTTGTTGATCTTCCTTTTTTATGGACTCTGTCAATGCATCGCGACCTCCAAAATCTGAAATTTCAATCTTTTGGGATTCAGAGCTTCAGATATTTAGACTTTGGATGTTGTTTTTACTATTCATCTACTTGAGTTTTTGAAACATCTGAAATGCCAAAACCATCAAGTCCAAAATTAAGATTTCTAGTTTCAAATTTTAAGTTGTGATTTGCGTGCATGGGGTATAATGTTTGAAATGCTCAAACCCAAAAGTTTTAAATTTGGAATTTTGATTTTCAACCTTTTTATTCTCAAGGGTTTGGGTTTCAAGATTTCAAGGGTTTAGGTTTCAAGATTTCACGGAGGTTCGGGTTTCAAGAATTTGGGGTTTAGGTTTTCTAGGAGTTTTAGGGGTTCGAGTTTTAGGGTTTCGGGTTTTTCATCCATCTAATCGTCCTATATCTCTCTCAAATCCTCAAAGCCTCGAAGTCTAAATTTTAGACTTCATGTTTCAAGATTTTCCTCCCCGCATCATTGCACTATTCATCGTAAGTTCATGAAACCTCTAAAATTTTGAAACCCTGAAGTCCAAAATTAAGAATTCGGGTTTCGTAATTCCATCTCCTTTATCACACTTCAATCACTGAGTTCCCAAATTTCA
Source organism: Taxus wallichiana var. yunnanensis (assembly GCA_018340775.1). NCBI lineage: Eukaryota > Viridiplantae > Streptophyta > Pinopsida > Cupressales > Taxaceae > Taxus > Taxus wallichiana. Next base: position 206,514,956 of record CM031241.1, read on the forward strand.
CCTCATCCTACCTCTAATTGAACCCCACCTCCAAAGTCTAAATTTCATACTTCATAGCTCCTCCATTCCCGAACTCCTATGCAATGTGCTTGGCCTTCCTCAATGACTTTCCTAGATCGAACCCAATATATTAGCTCCCATGGCTTAGTCAATCCTCTTATTTTTTCTCTCTATGCAAGGTCATGTTTGTCCAATTTTGTCTCGAGGGTAAAAATATGGATAACAATGACCATACGAAGGCATCCGAAACTCACTAAGTAGTGTCACGAATTCTTCTATTTATGAATCGATAAAATTACACCAAGTTCTAATAGTTAGGGATTCTCATTTTTTCAAATGTTTATAGTGATATTCTCTTCTACTAGAATTTTTGAAGTATATTATGCCTAAAAGGATATTGTATGTTTATGAAAGTGACCTATTTGATCTAAAAATGAGTCTCCTCTCTCTGGTGCCTCAATTTTGCCATATACATCCTTTTTTTTTATTTTTCTTTCTTGTTCTTTTACTCAAATACATACAATATGATAGACTATATTTTTATTTTTCTTCTTATAATTTTTTGTTGTGGTGGATTATATTACTTGATTTCCTCTCAAAATAATTTGAAAGCACTAAGATTTGTATGAAACATTTCTTATGATCCAATAGGGAATATGGTCCACCATCTTGAAATTTTTTTGATAGCCTCATAGTTTTACAATAGGTCTATGGATATGTGATGTAGCTGGTCTTGAGAGATGAGACTAGGATAGATGATGTCCAAGGTGTGAATGAATTTTTTTTCAAGGAATAAATTGGTTCCCACTAGATTTTTTAAGAGGCTATATGTGGAACATGTCTTAACTTTGGAGTCAAATTCCTCCTCACTAGTCATTATATCAAATATTACTGGCTTATTTTTAAAATTTTCATAACCTATACCACGACGATATATATTTTCTCTTACAATTAGATTAGATTTACTTCTTCCAGGAAAGTTCATATCGAAAATCAGAAATATATTTTGAGAAACTTTTCCTTTCAATAAAACTTGAGGCAGAGGCTTTAATGTAAGAAGTATTATTTTATTTTATTTAGATTAATTTTTTTGAAAACATTCTTTTAGAATAGTATTATCGATAACCATGCATTAGAGGAATAACCACAATGACTTATCCCTATTTTAGTTTTATTTTAATTATATGCAATTATTAAGTTTTAATTCTCTCTTTGTGTGTGTCTATAAAAGTTATTTTGTTTATGTGTTTTATTTAATCTTGAAAAATACAAAAATCAATAATTGTTTAATTAGTTTCTTTCAATTTCAATTTATTTTAAAACCTCGTGAGAATACAAAAAAATAGAATAGATATTTATCTTGTTAATTAAAAGATTGAAAAACTCGTATTTTATTTAAAATAATTTCATTTCCTTTATTTATCTAAAATAAATTTTCAATGTAGTTTAGAAATTAAATTGAAACAAAAATCTAGTCGTAAGGAATTCACACTTACCCGATCATAACCACTATTGATTCCTTCGACATACTCATTTATTAGAATTTCTACAAGTTCATATATTGTGAACCTAATTATGAAATTTAAATAAATATATAAATAAAAAAATTCTAAATCTAAATATATAATATCGCTATGATATAAATTGTTAATTTAGATAATTGAATCAAGAAAATAAGCAATTAAATTAGAAACCCTAGTTAAAAATGAAAAGGTAAAAGGACTTAGCTAATTCTCGGTGATGTCATGTGTGCAGTAACTCAAAATTGCTAAAATGAAGGATTCGGGATGTCATATAATCAAACCTAGGAAATGCAAGAGCATTATAAGTGTCGGGAACATGATTCCTATGGAGGGTCAAGGGTGCATGGGGTGCTAGGTACCTTTTCGGGTGCATGTGACTTCTTAAAAGTTATGGAACTCATTTTTACATGGTTACAATATATTCTCCTATTGTCACCTTTTGATCACATGTATGTCACTAGAATTAATTATTATTCTCTTGAAACTTGTAATAAGAAGAATTACCCATAAAACCCCTAAAATCCATCAAATAACAAATAAGAAAGATGCAAATGGGAGGTTAGACTATCCTTGGCTGTCAACAAAGTGAACTTATAATGGAGTGCTACAGTACATTACAAACCCCATGTAGTTCTATGTGTGTATGAAGGAATATTTCCCTATGTGGCTCTTGTACATGTCACACTTGATATGAGCAATAGGTAGATTTAGAAAATGTAAATATTTGTGTGTGCATGAAAGAATGAACTTGACCTCCTATGAAGAGTATGTAGAAATGTATTCCCTTTCCCTTGAATGGATGCTTGATGGACACTTATAAGATCTTAAGATAGCATTTGGATGAAACCTAGAGTGGAGATAGTAGATGATTAGTTCTTGGTCCTTTATTATAATCATATAAATTTATATCTATTTGATTCTCTTAGTTGAATTTTGTAATTACTCACTAAAAGGACAACTAGTAAGAAAATAAGAAGCCCAAATGGCTAGAAAGGACCTAAAAATGTGAGAAAAGTACAAAGAGGTTAGGGGAACCCATAGGGGATGGAGACTCCTTGGCATTGACATCCTACCTAGGTGCTAGTTTCTAGGGTGAGAAATGTCAAGTATGAAAATACAGACTCAATTGGAATGAGTGTAAGATGAAAAGAAGATATAAAGAAAGAAAATTTGGCCAAAAATAGTGATCAACTAGGATAAGAATCATATGAATAGTAATATGTAATCATGAACTAACCCAAAGTGCATGATTTAGTGTCTATATTTTCCCCCACTTTATGTTGTTGAGTGAATTCTTAATAACATAAATTAGATAATAGATGCATACTTGATAACCATGTAGATTGATGGTGCAAACCATGCCAAGGGACAACAAAAAGTGTGAGGTGATAAAAAATTTAAGAGTTGAAACTAAAGAGGATAATGTAAAAGAAAATGATTATAATGAACCTAGGGCAAGAGCGTATGTGTATATATATGCACGTTGCTTATGTCACTTGATTGTGTTATTGATGTACATGATTTTTTATTGATGTAACTATGATTTTCGATAAGGATGGGATTGTATAAGAGAAGAATGATGAAGTAGTCAAATACATGCATATGAAAATTTCAATCAAAACAAGTAAAACATGTATAATAAAGTATGTAAAAAGCAAAAAGTAACATGTGCACTTGATCGGTGATGAGGAAAATAGATAGAAAGGATCCTGAAGATGTTGTAGAAGAATGTGTTTTTTTAATCTAAACTTAGTTGCGTTGAATGCGAGCTATTTGGGCGATGTCATGCAAAGAATAGAAGAAGTGTAGGGAGATTGTCTAGATTCATCCTCGAACCTTTAACAACTTCCCGCAATGTGAAACACCAATGAAGATAGTGTGTAAAAATATGGTCTATTTCAAACAATTATGATCTAATGAGAAAGTAAAAAAGAAAATGTAGTGCATACATGTCGAGTGTCAAGGACTGTGTGCCCTATAAACTCCACTATGTGAACTACCGAAAACATTTTTGAACTGAAAAAAACTATATAATTACCTCTTGGTCATAGGTGTCCAAAAGGGTTAAGGGCATCCAAGTGCTAGTCTATGGGTCTAGGCACCGGTGTCTATTTGGTGCGGAAGACCCAATTCAGATTTCGGGCTATTTCTAAGACTAAAGAATGTGTTTTACCCACATTTAACTATTTCAAACTATGACTATTAACTATTATATGTGATTCAAATCAAAACAAGATTCATTCATATAATTCAATAAGAAAGAGGTTTCAAGAAACAAATTTCACTTCTAGCTCTACACTACATGATTAAAACAAGCCTAAAAAGGCAAAAAATTTCTCAAAGTGGTAACTTCTCACTATTGATAGCTAATCATCACCATAACATTTTTCACATCTTCATGATATCACTCATTCATCCAAAACTCATTCAAACTTCATTAGAGTCTTCTATACACTTACCATATTGTTAATACCAAAGCTCTTGCTTGACTAGTTCTTTTCCAAGGATGTAATTCTTTCTCCTTTTCTTCTTTAATTCTTCCCAAGCCTCCTTTGCTATTCCAATAGCTCCAAATATCTTAGTTAATTCATCGATAACATTAAAAATGGTTCACAACATAAAATTACCTTCCTTGTTCAATATTGCTTACTAAATGCATCTTAAGAAAACATGAAAAAATAGTGGATATAAGGATTTAAAGACACCCATATGGTCTTACAAACTCAATTATATCACTTTTTCCAACCCTAATATGATCACAAATTTTATACTCCTTACATCCCAATTTTTGTATTTTTTTCTCTCGAGAATAAGTAGTTTTCTACCACTAGGGTTGTGAGGTTATAGAGTGACCCAAAATGAAATATTACCTTCCTCAATTTTATTTGATCACCCTCGATATTGATCTAAAATTTTATAACTTAAATCCTCTTACAACTCTCTCTATTTCTTTTTTTTGTAAATTTTACTCTTGAAGCACTAACTAGCATACAATAGTCTTCTAGCCATTATAACTTCTCTTCCACATGGAATCAAGACACAAAATAATAATTTTTGAGGACCCATTATTTATTACCTTAATCTTGAGAAGTTTCAAGTTCCAACTCAAAATAAAAATACCACTTCCTTTGGAAAACTACCCTCTTTACTAGCCTTTAAACTGTGTTTGATCACCCCTACCCAAAATGTCATAAAAATTGAATATTTATACCTTTGTACTAAAACATTCATTCAAAATATATTTCTAGGAACCCTTGACATTACTACTTTTTAATTTCAAGGAAAAATTAATTTATTTGGTGTTCCAAAGTGCAAGCCCTAGTATACTTATACAAAACCCTCCTACACACCCGGTAAGAGTATTTTTGGAATAATTTTTTTTGTTCATTGATTCAAGGCCTGAAATTTGAAACACATGTCTAGATTAACTTCCTCTAAAAAAATTTATTCGACTTTGAATAATTCAAACCCATGTGATTCAGTTGCTCTTTCCTTGTCAAGTTGTACATGCACACAGTCATGGTTAGCATTTCTTCACATCCTTAACTAAAGTAATGGATCCTTTATTTTGAGTTGATAATTTTCCATTGAAAATATCATACAATGTAATTCTCACTCACCTCACTTTCAATGACATTACAAGGATTATTCCTTTTAATATTTCAAATGCACAAACCTATATTGCTTCACAATCAAAATAAGACACCAAAATACCAAATAGAGGACAAGTCCACTATCTTAAAGGACATGAAACTAGTTTAACAATAGTTTAATTATTTAAACATTGAAATTTATTCCCATGCAATGGTTATCACGTGCTTCTACTTAGAAATTACATTTATATCTCTTACGAATGAATACATTCATACGTTAAACATGTGATAGCTTAAGCGCCATCCTGAAATAGAGCATTAGAACACATGGAAGATCTCATGAAAAATCCCACCTTTGAATCCTTCATGCAACATATGGATAAGGCATTAAACATTAATAAAAAAATCAGAGTTACTCTTATTCAAGCTAAGATGTGCATACAAAATTAAATATATTTATATAACTCTCGATTCTCCATACAAATTATCTGAGATTCTTCATACCATCTCCTTTTTGACCTCTCCATAAGGATGAATGTGAAAAATCACTAAATCCTCTTTCTATATTTGAATTTATATTACATATAACTCATCTTACATTTCCTACCTAACCTACAAGATTCATGATGACACAAAAAATGTTATTTAGTGACCTTTCAACTTCCATACATGTTATGATCACCTTTTACACACTTATCACTCTTATCTACTCACATTAGGACTAACAACACACACTATGAATTAATTATAAACTTACAACACCTTACACACCCTTTAATACTCTTCGGATAAGCCTTTATAATTTTAAATATCTTTTGAGGGAAAATACCTCACTTGAATTCTTAAACTCCCTCACTCATACTCTTTCTCTCTTATGACCACACACTTATTTGACATCATTTTAGAAACAATTACATGTTTCATGGCTTCCAAATCATGCTCCTACATTACACTCCCAATCTGGAGAAAAAGTGTGCCTACACTTTTCTTGTTTCATTTGATCTTCATCTTCATGTCTGGCTCTTTTTATTTTCTTTCTCTTCCAATGTATTCAGCTTGTTTACATACACCTAGGTCCCATGAATTTTCCTCAGCTCCACTCTTCATTTGATCTTCAATATTTCTATTCATCTTCTTCCTCTCTTTACCCTAAAAATGAGGTCTTCATTCTCTTTTCTCTTCATTTGATTGCTTAAGAGATATTTTCTTTAAATGATTTCAATCATACCTACACATTCATAAGAACAAACAACCTTAGATTCAAAAACAAGAGACCTTTAGACTCTTCATATGTTTTTTCTTCAATTCCTTCTTCCTTTTCAATCTTCTCTTCCATATTCTCATATTCTTCTTCACCATAATTCACTTATTCACCTCTAAAAGAACATTTATGTGCATGTATTTCTTCTTCTATCTACTCTTTGATTCAAGTACACAAACTTAAATAATTAGGTCCCTCATATTCTTCATCAAATTATTCCTCTCTAATGCATTCATATTTCACTATAATTAAGATTTCTTCTTCCTCTTTCTTGTTTTCCCAATTTTCCATCATTTTCAACTTTCTTTCTTCCTTTGTTATTTTCTTCTTTTGCTTTAATATATTCTCTTTCTTCATGAGTGACCTTTCAATGGAACTTTCTTTTAATCCTCTTTATCAACACTACTTTCATTACTTTACTCATGAATTTTATTTTCATTTCTTTCAATTTTCTCTCTAACTCATCTAGTTGTTCTAAGATTATTCTTTTCTCTCTCACTCTCTTTCCTTCTCACTACTTCCTTTTTCTCTCTTATTCCATCCTTTTCTTATTTATTTCTCTTCTCACTATTTTTCATCTATATAAGCATCTCTGCTTTACCAAACCAGTCCTGCATATCCTCTTTAACTTGCCAATTTTCACACACCTCACCTTGGCCTCACCATTTATTTTGGCATTTAACTTTCTCTTTCTTTACTTCACTTTTTTCAAAAGATTAACTTGTGATAAAATTAACATACACAAGTTTTCAAAATAAGAAAATAATTCACCTCAATAATATTAAAACCATCAAACAACTCTGAAAATATCACATATATATAAAAAGTTTCATTCACAATAACTTCCTTCAATAAAAAAAATCATCAACTTGATTATCTAGGATTTGATACCAAATGATGTAGAGTAAAACAAGATTCATTCATATAATGCAACAAAAGAGGTTTCAAGCAATAAGTTTCACTTCTAGCTCTACACTAGAGGATTAATACAAGCCGAAAAAGACTGAAAATTTCTCAAACTAGTAATTTTAATTATCACCATAAACATTTTTGAGACCTTCATGACATCACTCATCAATCCAATAACTCATTCAATCTTTGTTAGAGTCTTTTATACAATTACCATATTTTTCTTACCCAACCTCTTGCCTTTCACAAGTTCTTTTCCAAGGATGTAATTCTTTCTCTTTTTCTTCTTTGATTCTTCCCAAACCTTCTTCCTTGTTCCAATAGCTCCAAAAAACTTATTTAAATCATCAATAAAACTGAAAATGGTCCACAACATCAACCTACCTTTTCTGCTCAATCTAGATTACTAAATGCCCCTTAAGACAACATACTTACAATAATAGTGGATAGAAGGATTTATATACACCCGTAAGGAATTAAAAACTCCTTTAGCTCATGATTTCCAAGCTTAATATGCCCACAAAATTTTAGACTCCAACTCATTATATCCCACTTTTTACATTTCTTGCTATTGAGAACAAGTAGTTTTCTAGCACTAGGGTTGTGAGGTTCTAGAGAGACCCAGAATGAAATAAAAAATTCCTCATTTGTATTTGAAACCCTAGATATACATGAAAACATTTAGAAATTAACTCCTTGCACAACTCTCTCTATTTCATTTTTTGCAAATTTTTCTCGTGAAGCACTAACTAGCCTAGGACAATCTTGCATCCCCTATAAACTATTTTCCTCATGGACTCAAGAAAAAATAAGATTTTTTTATGAAACATTAGAGATTAATATAATCATGATAAGTTTCAAGTTCCAACTAAAAATAATAATACCACTTACTTTTGAAAACTACCCTCTGTATTAGCCTTTAGACTGTATTTGATCATCCCTTCCTAAAATGTGATAAAAATATGAATATTTAGCCCTTTTAAAAAAAACGTATTTGAAATTATATTTCTAAGAACCCTTGATATGATTAATTTTAAATTTTAGGGTAAAAGGAATTGGTTTGGTGCTCCAAAGTCCAAGGCTAGTGTACTCACTCTGAAACCATCCTACACACCAAGTAAGGGTTTTTTTAGCATATATTTTTTTGTTCATCTATTTGAGGCCTGTAATTTAACACACATGTATATATTAACATACCCTAAATATTTTTGTTGCTAGTAAAATCTCAAGAATTCAAACTCATGTTATTCAGTTGCTCTTTTCATTTCAAGTTGTACAAGCACACAATCACGGTTAGCTTTTCTTCTCATCCTTAACTAAAGCAATGGTTCTTTTACTTTGAGTTGATAATTCACCATTGAAAATATCATGTAATGTAACTATCACTCACCTCCCTTTTAATGTCACTATAAGTACTATACTTTTAAAATTTCAATGCACATACCTATATTGCTTTAGTCAAAAAAGGACATCTAAAGTCCAAACAAATGACAAATTCACTATCTTAAAGGAAATATAAATAATTTACCAATAGTTTAATTATTTAAACACAATAATTTATTTCGATGCAATGGTTATCATATGCTTCTTGAGAAACCCCATTACAACTCTTAAAAATGAATACATCCATACCTTACAAATATGATAGCTTAAGCATCATCCTGAAATAGAACATTAGAACACATACAAGGTCTCGATGAAAAATCCCACATTAGAATCCTTCATGCAACATATGGATAAGGCATTAAAAATTACAAAAACTCATAGTTAATTCCATGTGCATAAAAACTGAAATATGTTTATATAACTATGATTATACATACAAATAATCCAACATTCTTCATACCATTAATTTTTTTGGTCCTATCCATGAGGAATGAATATAAAAATAACTAACTCCTCTTACATTTCCTAGATAACTCACAAGCTTCATGATGACTAAAAACTTATATTTAGTGATCTTTCAACTTCCATACATTGTATTTCTACCTTTTATACACTTAACACTCTTATCTACTCACATTATGACTAACTACATGCACTATGGCTTAATTAGAAACTTACAACACCTAACACACCCTTTAGTATTCTTTGGATAAGCGTTGACATTTTGAATTTCTTTTTGGATGGAAAATCCCTCATTTGAATTCTTAAACTCCCTCAATCCTACTCTTTGTCTCTTATGACCACCCACCTATTTGAATTCATTATAAAAACAATTACATATTGGATGGCTTCAAAATGATGCTTATTTATCAAGTATGGGGTAACTTATTCACCCAATGTATTCCCCCTCATTTAGGGTGCATACGACATCGTTGATTAGTATACAACTCAAAGGAGGACCAAACATTGTGTTAAACCGATGCCCTACACGAGGGAGGGAGTGTGCTTGGTAGAAACCAAAGCACATGCAAACAACGTGGATACAAACAAGTGTTATTGCAAGCAAGATAAACATGCATGTAAAAGACAAATTATGTAAGCTAATAAAACAAGATACATTGTTGGAAAGAAATAATGTAGATGAAGTAGACTGAAAAAAAGTGGATTTAAAACATGTGACACCACTCTCGATATCACAAGACAATCAATGCCGACATGGCCAAAATTATGCATGCAATAAGAGAACAATCTAGTCATAGGGAAAATCTTGTAAACAAAGACATGTAATTACAAGTAATGGAAAACAAGCAATGTAATAGAAAACCATGGTGATGTAGCACCCCGCAAGATAAATATTTCACTTTAAACACCCATTATCATGTTATAAATAAAAAAATTATGTCGAAATGTGTAATATATGATACAATATAGTGTGCTAGTATGAATAAGAAATAATACAAATTGAAATAATAGCACTGTAGTGTCTTTTCAAAAGTGGATGCCCCTAGTAGCCTCTTTGGGATTGGTTATATGTACATTACCAAGCATCCATTCTACATGTATATATATATGTAAAGTCGGTGATCAAAACTAGAAAGTAATTGAAGGTGCATGTGTGTATGGAAAAGATAATGACATCCAATGTATCTAGCTAACATAATAAGCAAGATGTTTCATGTTAGTATAATTGAGCAAGAACAATGTGAAACCAATATATGTAGTATGTTATGGAATGAATATGGAATGGAATAAAAATCTGATGTCATAGGATTCGTTTTCTGCAAAGTGAATGTGAATGAGTATGTGTGAGAAAGGTTTCATTTATACATGCCCCTCGGCGTCAAGAATGAACTATAGAATAAAATGGTTCATTTTAAGAGCCCCTCTATAAAAAAAAAATAGTAGAGAATGGTTGGGAATTTGCTAATTTTTTTTTGAAATGATGGAGAATATCTAAAAAAATGACTCATAACAAATTCAATAGGCACAAATTTTTTTAGATGGTTTGGTACATTTGAATGGGTATTGGACAAATGTTTAGTTTTCATTGTATGGTCAACCATCCAACCTACATTGGACGGCCATCTAACCTATGCATTGGAAGGAATCCAGACGTCATCCTTCAAACCTTACTAGTCTTCCTTCACACTTGGGTTGGATGAATCCTGATTAGTTTTCCTTATAACCTCTATTAGACAACCTATCTAACCTACTCATTGGACATAATCCATTGGTCATCCATTTGGCTAATCATCTAAACCGTGTTGGATGTATCCTTGTGGTCAGTTGTCTAACCCGCATTGGACGACCATCGCTTGCGTATTATACAAAATCCATTGGTCATCCATCAAACCTTGTTTTATGATATGTAACCCATGTTATATGACCATTCCAAAGTAACTTTGAAATGTCATCCATCATATGTATGATGCGTTATTAAGACATTCATCTCTTGAAAAAAGAAAGTCATCTCCTTAGAAAAATTCATAAAAATATGGGTTTTGGGGGAGCTTCCACCAAACCTCCACTTGGAAACATGGGCCCCAGGACCTTCATGGAGGATAGGACCCCAGGACCCCACAAGCAAGGTACCCCCTTCAACCACCGAGGCTACGTATTACACCTCATTGAATATTTACACATTTTTATTTGAAAGTTTGGAGAAATACATGCATAAGTTCATTTTTAATTCTAAATGGTATGTGAAATGACCCATACAAATTATTTATCATGAAAATATTTAGGAAAATGGGCAATATTCAATCGCTGAAAATTCACCATTTCAAATTTCAAAAATCCCTAATCTTTGTGAGTTTACAAAATTTTACCACTAAAATTTTCCGTGGAACAAAAGTGCATCATTTGGAATTATTTTGTATATGTATGCTACAAATATATGATCATTAAAGCATATATAGTAGTGAGTGAATTTGGTGGGGTTAATTTTAAATGTAAACCTTCAAAGATTGACTATGAATTATAGAACTAGAGTGCATTATACATGAGTGTGTCATGTCATATGTGTGCAAGAGAGAGATTTGTTAAGTGTGAATTTTGTCTTGAATGTGTCAATTGTGAAATATGTAGTGTGTGAGGTTCATGTTTATAGTATTCCTCTACAACCAAGTTTGAACCATAGCACAAGATTTCATTATTAGGTAGTGATGGTACGAGAGTGTATCAAGATGTATATGTGATCAGCGATAGATTATATGTGGAGTGTAGAGTATGTGAGATGTGCATGAAAGTTATAAGGAAGGTGGAAAAGTAAGTGTGATGGCCCCCAAGTGTATATTTATGAATGTGTTATTCAATGAAAGTGAAGGATACGGATCCTCCACCCGATAATTTTGGAGATGAAGGTTTATAACCATGCTCTATGATCGGCAAGTGTAGTAGAGAAATGTTTAGTCAATGAATGAGAAATATGAAAATGAGACCTAGGAGGTGATGAATTCCTATGAAGAGGATACCGTGAAGGTGGTGTGAACCTATATGAAGGATAAAATGGAGGTGATGAATGCCTATGTGAATTAGACTAAAATGTGATGGATACCGACATGTAAAAGACTGTTGAAATGATGAGTACCTAGGTGAAAGAAAATGATGTATACTTATGTGAAGGATTGGTTCGTATAAGTGACCTATAATGATGTGATGGAGTAACAAACCTATGAGGTTGTGTAGGTCATGTGCATATAGGGGAGCTAGGATTAAATTGTGATTTAGATTAGAGAGGTCATAGTGACACATATGCTCTAGCTAGTGGAATTGCAACCTCAAGAGGAGGTGAGGCCATAGTTTTGATGGAGAAACAAAATTAATAGTAATGAAATTCCTATTATTAATGTATTTCAAACACAATTGATTTATGGAGACAATATCCTAAGTTGTGTGTAGCCAAGGGATACCTAAATTTTTTTCACACCCATCAAATGATGGTGCCACGAGAAAAGTCACAAGCATGGTAAGAGGAATGACGGTGACATGAAGCTTGAGAAAAGTAAATGATTTAAGAGTTTGATATGAAATTTTACAAAGTGGGTAGCTGATAAAGACAATAAGTGTGATAGAACATGTGCTAAAGAGAAATGATGGATAAATTATTGTGTTATCGATATAAGTGGATCCAATAGAAGCATTAATGTTTAAGATATTAAAAGAGAATGAAGCATGATAGTCATGATCGGAGAAATCAATGATCGGTGGGAATTCCTCAACATGAATAAATATAAAATCAAGGACCATCGATATAGGAGGAGGCACTATATGATATGTATGATTAGCTGAAGATTCAATCATTGGCTTACCATGTTTTAGAAGAGGATTATTAAATATTTTTATCTTATGATTTTTTTGATTGCACGGATTCCTTAGGCTCGGGAAGCTCAATAGCATTATTATTGATAAGATATTGAATAATATTGTGAAGTTTGAAACATCAATCTGTAGAATATCTAATGTATTGATGATAGTCACATCTAAAATTTTCATTGTAATTATGACCTTTAGGAAGAGATGGATCCAAGTTGAGTGGAGGAGGAAGCGTAATAAGGTTTCTCTTAACAAGTTATGAAAACAAAATATGTAGAGCAATAGTCAATTTAATATATGTACACTTAGGTGGTGGTCATTGAATCTCTATGGTATTGGATATAACATGTATAGTGGTTGTAGCTTCAAGTAAATTTTGTAAATGTATTGAAAGTTAATTTACTTTGAAAGTGCATGGAGGATGAAACATGTTCTTGATACAAAATATTACCTATAGATAAGAGTCTAGTTTCATGTAGCTTAATAATATGAATTAAATGATCAAACAAAGGATATGTGTCAAAGATAACATTATCCTCAAGAGGAACAAATAGATCTTTAAGTTCGAGTCCTGTGAATACATTAGACATGTCTTAGATAAATTATTTTTACATCAAAAACATATTCCACTAGATGTTTGTTGGATCCTTTCTTAAGTTACACAAGTTGAGCATAGTATATCTTAGAACCGATATTTATGGAGAAGTGAGTAAGAAAATCATCATCCATATGGGTAAGATATGATACCGAGTGAATAGGTAGATCATAGAACCCTCACATTGCATAATCTTGGAGACCGTGAGTAAAAAGGTTTGTAAGTAATGTTTGATCATTCACGTAATCTATACATACTACATGAAATGATCAATGATGCTCTTAAGGGTTTCCGTGAAATTTTAAAATGGGCAGCTTAGGAATGAAAAATTAGGTGTAAGTGCATGAGACAAAATGGTGGATGAAAAGAGGAATGATGTAGTAATGTGAAATCCAAAGATGAAGACACACAAGAAGTAGCCAATTGAAGTTAATGAAATTGAGTTTGCAAATCGATATAAAGAAGTTAGATCACGAGTATTTGAGGAAGTGTCAAGTTGTGCATTAGAATTTTTAGTTATATGATGGGAGCGTAGTAGTAGGAATGGAGGTGGTAATATGAAGAGGTTGGGTGGATTCGATGGAAGCTAAGGAAGAACCGATTAAACGATCCGAAGCAACATCATGGGTGTTTTTAGCAAAAATAAAAGCATGAAGAATATGAGTAATATGGGAAGTATTTTCATGCAATGCTTGATGAAAATTTTTGAGCTTATCTAATTATTCTTGATCAACCTTTGTGTCCTCATCATAGGAATTATGAGTATTATTTTCTTTGATTTTTTTAGGAGGAATGTTTTGAGTGTTACCAAGTGGATTATCAATTTCATCCATTTCTTTAGAATCCCTATGGGAATATTCAGAATGTTGAGATTCTCAAAAGACTTAAAACAACCACTATTGTGACGGGATGTCGACATTAAAATTTTCCTCCATAATTTCTATTTTATTAATGTATGTATTAGGAATAGGATGTTGTTAAGTATAATTAGTAGTGGCGTCCAATAGAAGATAACGGCACCATCAGTACGGTGCCGCCAATAATGTAGAGTATGGTAAGTACAGTCAAAGTACAATAGGAATGTTGTAGAAAGTAAATATTTTTGTAAGTGGTCCAGTAATGTTAAAATGTCAAAGTTGGGATAAGTAGAGAAGTAGGGTCTACATGATTAGGAATCGAAATATTATATTTGTAATAAACACAAAGAGTGATGTCATTAATATTTTGTATATTTTATTTGTGGAAAATTCTAAAAAGGTGGAACCCATGTGAGATGATAAGGTTTATTTTATCTTAGAAGATAAGCCTACATGTAAAGCCAAGAGTTTAGGCATGGAATATGATTGGCCGGAAGAGATTTCCTATCCTATCTTAGAGATAAGGTGGATACGCATGAATTCCTATAAATAAAGAGGCCACCCCCATCATTTAGTATAGAGAGAAGTAGTGAGAAATATTGTATGAGTAAGTGTGTAAAGGAAGCCATCATTTTGAAGGTGTTAAGAGGTGTAATTGTGAAGTTTCTCCCATAGTTATTTTTTGAAGGAAAGTGAAGTTAATAACACTTGAAGAACCTCATGGGTGAGATTGTAACAATTTCATGTTGATATTATAATTTACACTGATATTTTAGATTTATCATTATTCCTTCTTATCATAGTCTATGGTATTCTTGTGTTATGTTTGTTGTTGTGTTTCCAGATTACATCCACCAAACTAAGAGCTATGCATTAGTTAATAATCATAGCATGAGGAGTTCCCGTGAAGAATTATCATAGTGTCGGATTGGTGTTGACATTTTGGTTCCGTTGCTAGGACCATTCCTCGTTGGTGGATTTTCTGGAGAAATATTCCCACTTAGTCAGAAAACATTTGGAGGGTAACCTTGTTTTTACTGTGCATAGTAGTTACCATGGTAAAGTCACTTTTTTCCATGAATAGTATTTACCGAAGTAAAGTCACTTTTTACCGTAAATAGTATTTCACCGTAAGTAACTTCATTTTTTTACTATGAATAGTGTTTACCATAGTAAACTCGTTTTTACCACAAAGATAAGTCAAGTTTTACCATAGTTTACCGTGGTCATTTCTATTTTTATTATAGTGATTCCAATTATTTGTGCACATAAGTCTTGTTGATTGTACTTGTGGGTTGATATTTCACCTTGTGGTTACTTTTAGAAATGGGGAAGATTCCTGCTTTTTTCAGCCCAATCTAATGAAGATGCTTCCTCTTTCATTCAAGAGTTTAAAGGATCTTGTATTTGTAATGGCCTTATAAGAAGGAACAATGGAATGAATGTTTTCCTACGTTTTTGGATGATTCAACACTTAGGTGGTTTAAAACACTAGGTGATAATGTGAAAAATTCATGGGATTTATTAACTGAAAGTTTTCTTGAAGAATTTGGTGAACAACAGAAATATGTAGATCTCATGATCGATATCACAAAGCTAGCCTAAGGAGAGAAGGAGAAGATAAGGGATTATCGTGCTCATGTGTTCTAGAGCTAAGGAGGAAGCTCGATGCCCAGATCCGGAAGGAAGGATTAGCGGATGGGTTAATGAATGGCATGGATAATCTCCTCTGTAAGCACTTCATTCTTGGGATGAAGCTAGAGATCAGAAAATGAGTGAAGTATGACCACCCAGCTACCATTGAACAAGCAAAGGAGATTGCAAGAAGGCAAGAAGAAAGCATGGAAGAGGAGCCCAAAGAAATTATTGTTGCTAAAGTAGAGCCTACACCAAAGCACCTTTGGTCAGAATCCAAAACCACTCTCGGTGAGCAAAATATTTCTCCTAGTACATCTACTGAGTATGAAGATCTTCTCAGGAAGATGGGTCAGCTAACTATTAATCTTCTTCAAGGAAAAGAATTTAGTTCTCAGGGAGGAGATAGAGGTCCAAAAAGAAATATTTCTAAAGTTGTATGTTATGGTTGTTATAAAAAGGGTCATTATAAGTATAATTGTCTAGATAGAGCTTCTACATCTGGTACAAGAGATAATGATAAAGGGAAAGCACCTGTGAATTCTTTTGATGTAGTAGATAAGAGCATAAATAATGAAGTAGATGTGTTTGTAACAAAAAGAAAGAAAGAAAAAGATAACCAAGATGGAAATGATCCTAAGAAGATGAAAGGAGAAACTAGTAAGAAACATAGGAGAAGAAAGTTGGGTGTGTAGGATTTTTGATTTCACAGGGACAAGGACCATACTCCATCTTAGATGATCTATCCAAAAGGCCTACAAATATTACATATGGTCAAATTTTGGCTATGTCTTCTGAGAAGAGGCGGGAGCTACGAAGTGGACTCAATGCTCAACGAAGGAAGGAGGTTGAGGTCCCTGTTTTGGAGGCAGAGGCGGATCCCTACGCTCCACAAGCTGAGGTATTATGTAATGGTATTTCAATTCATGATGTCTTAGTTGATGGAGGTGCTGCAGTTAATGTAATGACCGAGTCTGTAATGAATATGTTGGGTTTAAAAATTGATCTCCCTCAACACTTATGTTAAGGTCATTAAATAAAGGAAAACTAAACCAGAAGGTGTAGTTTCAAATGTGGCAATATCTGTTATGGGTGTTGTATGTGTGGTAGACTTTTAGGTAATGAAAAATGGTACTGTTGCGTACCCAATGTTATTGGGAAGACCATGGCTAAGGAGATTTCATGCAAGAAACTACTGGAATGAAGGATTCATGACACTTAGATGTGGTAGAGAGAGGTGAAGATAAACGATCCCTCGGCATCATAAGGTAGAAACTGTGGATTCAAGTGATGGCGATGATTGGACATCCTCGATTACTCGAGTAATAGTGAAGTGGACATTGAAGATGAAGAAAGTGAGGTTGATGTTTCAGTCATGGATATCCTTCCAGTCACACCGACTCATGATCCCATAAAATTATCGAAGAATAAATTTATGATCGTCTCCAAAAATAAAGATGGGTGATGTTGTGATGGAGAGTGAGAAGGAATCCTACCTCCGGCTCTTTTGAAGGTACATACACATATTCACTTTTGATTACAAGGAAGTCCATCAAGTAAGTTGGGTAGAACATTCTATTGAGTTGGTAGATGCTGCTAAGCCCATAAAGCAAATGCCATATAGAATGAATCCTAATTTTTCTAAGACTCGTAAAAAAGAAATAGATAAGTTCTTGATGCGGGATTTATATTTGTTGTGGAGAATTCAGAATGGGTTTCTCCCATTGTGATCTCAATAAAAAAGAATGGGAAGCTACGCATTTGTGTTGATTATAGGAAGCTCAATAAGGCAACAAAGAAGGATCATTACCCTCTTCCATTCTCAGATCAGATTTTAGACGAAGTAGCTGGCCAGGAGTGCTATAGTTTTGCTGATGGATATAGCGGATACAACCAAGTTCGTATAGTAGAGAAAGATCAACTGAATACCACGTTCACCACTCCTTGGGGAATGTTTTCTTATAGAGTTATGCCTTTTGGGTTGTGTAATGCTCCAGCAATGTTCTAGCGCTTGATGAATAGGGTGTTTGAACCCTACATTGGGAACTTCATCAGAGTATTTTGGATGATTTTTGCATCTATGGGAGCAAGATGGACCACCTGCACTCAGATGGAGACAACATTTCAAAGGTTAGATGAAGCACAAGCCTCACTAAACCCTACAAAGTGTGTCTTTGGATGTTCTAAAGGTGTTTTGTTAGGGCATGTTGTATCTAGAGATGGTATTGGTCCGATCTGGTAAAGTTTCAAAATCAAAGAGTTACCATTTCCTATGAATAGAAGTAAGTTGAGATCATTTTTAGGCCATGTGGGTTACTATAGAAGGTTCATCAAGAATTTCTCAAAGATTACATAGCCACTAACCCATTTCTTGAAGAAGGATGTTACTTATGAACCAGGAAATAAGGCGCATGAAGCTTTTGAACAACTAAAGGAATCCTGGTGTCTTCACCTATTTTAAAGAATCTAGATTGGAGCAAGCCATTCATTGTGTATACTGATGCCTCAGATGTAGCACTAGGAAGTACTCTGAGCCAAAAGGATGAAAATGGGAATGATCATCCAATTTACTTTGGGAGTAGACAAATGATCGATCTTTGAGGTAAATTATCATCAGAATCGAAAAAGAGGCTCTAGCTATCATTTTGATGTAAATAAGTTTAGGAATTACTTGCTAGGGCATAAATTTATAGTTGTAATAGATCATCAGGCTCTAAAATATATTGTCAATAAGCCTAACCCATCAGGGAGGATAACAAGATGGATAATTTTGCTACAAGAATTTGAATTTGATATTATAGATAGGCCAGGAAAGAAGCATGTCAATGTAGATGCACTCTCTTGAGCCTATGATGGTTTAGGTTCACCTTGTGATGATGATGATTTCCCAGATGCAGCATTGTTATCTCTTGACACAATCCCTAGTGAATACATAGATATTTGGAATTATCTAAATGAATTCAAGTTTCCTGATGGTGCCAATGTAAAGACTAAGAGGAAGATTACTCAAGCCATTCATCCATATTCTATTCTGCATGGAGTATTATTTCAAATAGGACCTGATGGACAGTATAAGAGGGTAGTTGGACGTGATCAAGGGAAGGAGCTGATAGAAGAATTCCACAATGGTACATGTGGAGGAAACTTCTCTGGACAACTTACAACAAGAAGGATCTTGGACGAGTTATCACTGGCCCACTCTTTTTAGAGATTGTTATAATTATTGTAAGACATGTGATATTTTTCAAACACATGGTAACCATAAGACTTCATCAGCTCCATTATGCCCTATTCTTCCACTTGGTCCCTTTGAAAAGTGGGAATAGACATTGTAGGTCCACTTCCAACTACCCCATGCCAAAATAAGTATATTGTAGTTGCCACAGATTATTTAACCAAGTGGGTTGAAGCTAGGCCATTGAAAACAACTTCCATGGATGAAGTGGCAAGGTTCATATATGAACACATTGTCACTAGATTTGGTTGCCCATTAGAAATTGTAATAGATCAAGGAAGCCACTTCATTAATGAGGTGGTAGAATCCCTAGTCAAAAAGTTTTCTATTAAGCACAGGAAGGCAACAACATACAAGCCAAGAAAAATGGATAGGTGGAACGAACAAATTTTGTGTTGTGTCAAATTCTAGCAAAAGATGCAGCCTTGCAAGCACATAAGTGGGATAAAAGGATTCATGCAGCATTGTGGGCATATAGGAAACATCAAAGTTAGCAACAGATACTCCCCATTTCAGTTGGCTTATGACATTGATCCATTCTTCCTATTGAGTTTGATATTCCCACTATGAGAGTTATGAAAAATGAAAGGGTGGATGAAAGTGATTTAGTAAAAGAAAGGTTGGTACATCTTCATTTGCTAGAGGAAATGAGGGAAATAGTGAAGGATACAAGCTATAAGAAGAAATTGAAGCAGAAGGAATACTTTGATCAAAAGATCCGTTGATCTCCATTTCATGTGAATGACTTGGTTCTAGTATATGATTCCAGATACAAAAGAAGAAGACAGTGAAAATTTCTTCCAAAGTGGATGGGGCCCTACAAAATAGCAGCTATGCATGAAAATGGTACATATCGACTGGAGGAATTGGATGGCACTCCCATTACAAAATGGGTCAACCATAAAAGTTAAATATTTTCCAAGCACCACTTGAATTCGTCCATAAGAGTCTACTCAGGGACGGAGTAGAAGTTAGGAAGGGGAAAATGTCGACATTAAAATTTTCCTCCATAATTTCTATTTTATTAATGTATGTATTAGGAATAGGATGTTGTTAAGTATAATTAGTAGTGGCATCCAATAGAAGATAACGACACCATCAGTATAGTGCCGCCAATAATGTAGAGTACATAACAGTCAAAGTAGAATAGGAATGTTGTAAAAAGTAAATATTTGTCGTAAGTGGTCTAGTAATGTTAAAATGTCAAAGTTGGGATAAGTAGAGAAGTAGGGTCTACATGATTAGGAATTAGAAATATTATATTTGTAATAAGGACAAAGAGTGATGTCATAAATATTTTGTATATTTTATTTGTGGAAAAGTCTAAAAAGGTGGAACCCATGTGAGATGATAAGGTTTATCTTATCTTAGAAGATAATCCTACATGTAAAGGCAAGAGTTTAGGCATGGAATATGATTGGCCGGAAGATATTTCCTATCCTATCTTAGAGATAAGGTGGATAAGCTTGAATTCCTATAAATAAAGAGGCCACTTCCCTCATTTAGTAGAGAGAAGTAGTGAGAAATATTGTATGAGTAAGTGTGTAAAGGAAGCCATCATTTTCAAGGTGTTAAGAGGTGTAATTGTGAATTTTCTCCCATAGTTATTGTTTGAAGGCAAGTGAAGTTAATAACACTTGAATAACCCATGGGTGAGATTGTAACAATTTCATGTTGATATTATAATTTACATTGATATTTCAGATTTATCATTATTCCTTCTTATCATAGTCTATGGTATTCTTGTGTTATGTTTGTTTTTGTGTTTCTAGATTAAATCCACCAAACTAAGAGCTGTGCATTAGTTAATAATCATAGCACGAGGAGTTCCCGATGAAGAATTATCATAGTGTCAGATTGGTGTTGACATGGCATATGAAAAAAATATTTAAAATTGGTTGAAATCAAGCGTCAGGTTCACCAAATGATTATGTAATTTATTTAAATAAACAAATTAAATTTAAATCTAAATATTTAAAAGTTATATGATATGAACCATTAAAATACAAAATTGACTGAGAAAATAAAGCAATTACATTTGAAACCCTATTTACCAATAAAAAGGTACAAAGAATTAACTCGATTCATAGTGATGTCACATGTGTGCAAAGCTAGAAAACTGCTATAATGCAGGATCATGATGTCATAATCAAACCTAGGAAATTACATGAGTTTTATAATTGCTAGGACCATCATGCCTATGGAGGTTCAAGGGTTCACAGTGTGACAAGGACCAATTCGAGTGCCCGTGACTTCTCAAAAGCTATGGAACTCAATTTTATAAGTATAAAAAGATATTCCTATATTGCCACTTTAGATATCCTTAATTTCATTGGAATTGACTATTATTCACCTGAAACTTACAATAAGAACAAGTTCTTGAAAAAGTTAAAAACTACATCAAATACCAAAAACAAAATATGTAAAATGAGAGGTTAGACTATCCTTAGATGTCAAAAAGGTTAAATTACGATCAAGCATTGCACTACATTTCAAATCCCATGTGCTTCTATGTTTTTGTGTGAAGGAATGATCCCTAGGTTTCTTTTGTGCATGTCAAACTTGATAGTGAGAAATAGCTAAATGTAGAAAATGTAAATAGATGAGTTTCTAAAATAATGAACTTTCCCTCCTATGAAGTGTATTCGAGAAATGCAAATTCCTTACCCTTGAATGGATGGTAGATGGATGTTTAAAATCTCTTAAGATAACCTTTGAATGAAACCATAGATTAATATATTATATTATTAGTGTTTGGACCTTTATTAAGATCACATAACTTTATATTTATATGACTCCCTTTGTTGAATTTCGTAATTAATCATGAAAAATAAGACTACTAAGAAAATAAGATGACTAAATGGATAGAAAAGACCCAAAATATGCAATCAAAGTACAAATAGGTTGGGAGCACCTAGAGGAGATAGGGGTACCACAGGCACCGGCATCCTAGCTAGGTGTTTGTTTCTAGGGTGAGAAATGTCGCCATTTGTTTGAAAAAGACAAACTAGGCTACAAGGTGTGTTAAACCAAAAGAAGAATGAGAGAAAAATAAAATTTGGCCAAAAAAATGATCAATTAATACTTTTCTCTCTTAGGAATGATATGAATAGTATTATGTAATCATGACTAAATAGAAGCCAAACTACGTGATTTTTTGCCTAAATAACCTCCTCTAGCTGCCCATAAATTATCCATCCATTCTTGTGAAATTTGGTTGTCTTGGCATGACCTTGGGAATTAAAGTACATCAGAATCATGTGCCATTTTTATGGTATATAGAAACCTCATAGATGATGTAATTAATTTTGGGGAGGAATATCCATTATTTAAATTACTTTAACGAGATCAACTTTAATTCCCCTATGTCGGACTATCAATCCAAGATCTTAAATGTAGTGACATGAAGACACATTTTTATGATTAATGCATACCCTATACTCCCACAATCATTCAAATATGCATCACAAGATGAAGAGATGATCTAATCTAGTTTTGGCTTTGGAAAGGATGCCATCGAGATAGTCCTCCATGATTCCATGAAGAAAATCATGGAAGATGATGGTCATTGCACATCAATAGGTTACCCTTGTTCTTAAGGGCAAAAGCATGACCTTCAGAATATAATGTGCCCCAAAGTTTTGTAATTTTTTTCTTATGCTAGTCTTCATTTGTGATTTCTATATAGTTATAACCTTAAAAGTCATCCATTAGAGATAACATTTCATGCTCCACTGTTTAATCAACAATCTTTTCAATATTGGGTTATCAAAAGTCATCCTCTAGAAAAGATTTATTGATATCCTAGATGTCAATGTAGATTCGCATTCATGGTGTATTTTTAGAAATGACTATCATATTAGACATCCATTCAAAATACTAAATTAATTTTTTGAAGTTATCTTCTATTAGTTTCTAAAGTTCTATTTGACAAAAAATGCCACTCTAGGTGCACTTGCCAAAGTTTCTTTTTGATTGGTTTGCATCTAGATGAACCAAAAGATTATGAAATACACAATATTATAAACTGCAAGAGAATTTTATAAACTCATCATGTCATTATATGAATGTCATGGAAAAATCACAACACCCCTAATCTCTTAAGTGAATGGTTGAGGTAGTCGGTGTGATTCATCAAACATGGAGTTATCCTAAAGTGTGAGACTTTGCAATTGGTATAACCCTATAGAGAAGGCCAACTTCCTATCCTAACCTAGTGCAAACTACTCCAAAGTGTGGATATTTTTAGATCTAGCACTAATATAAATTATTCCCAAGGAGATAGAGTTAGAGAAAATGCATGAAAATTAAAACCTACTCTAAGGGAAGGTGATGGACCAAGAAGGATGTTGAAGAACCAACACAATAAAAATAACACTACTAGAACCTTGTAATTAAAATAACAACAATCCAAAATAACCTTGTATGCAATGAAAGATCCAAAAGATGCAATATAAAACAGAAGAGGGTTTGAAACATCCAGAGATCTAATTTTATTGCTCTCATAATTCATATAATACATCACATGTAGGGACAAAGGCACAAATTTTGCATTACAATATTTAAATACGAAGGTTTGTAAACCACACAAATCTCCTACATACAATAAATAATGGAGGGGGATATACAAGATGTCCAACCTTTTGAAATGAGTCCCTCCTTACAATATATAGGAAGAATGAGAGAAAGGGAAAGAGAAGGAATTCAAACTCTAGCTTGACCACCAAAAATGCATTAATATCACTTGCATGAACAATGATGGGTGCCACTGCAAAACCCATAACTCCATGTACTTTATCATTTTTTCAAGAAAAGAAGCCATATGTTAAACATATTGGTAGGTGAGAAAAATGGAAACATTCCTCTAAAATGATAGACTATATTTCATCATTTTGAAATACCGAATCTAACTAAAATTAAGAAAACATATTTTGTGCAAATCCAAGATCCCCGTAAAAATTTGTGGCCATCGATGATGAGGGTGTCATTATTGCAATAAATTCAAGTGGTTGATCTTCCTTTGTTTTGGACTCTAACAATGCATCGCGACCTCCAAAATCTAAAATTTCAATCTTTCGAGATTCGGAGCTTCAAGAATTTAGAATTTGGAGGTTGTTATTTATTCATCTACTTGAGTTTTGAAACATCTAAAATGCCAAAACCACAAAGTCCAAAATTAAGACTTCTAGTTTCACACTTTAAGTTGTGATTTGTGTGCACCTGGGGTATAATGTTTTGAAATGCTCAAACCCAAAAGTATTAAATTTGGACTTCTAATTTTCGACCTTTTTATTCTCAGGGGTTTAGGTTTTAGGATTTCAAGGGTTCAGGTTTTAAGATTTCAGAGGTTATGGTTTCACGATTTTGGGGTTCGGAGTTTTTAAGGAGTTTTGGGGATCGGGTTTTAGGGTTTTTCATCCATCCGATCATCCTATATCTCTCAAATCCCAAAGCCTGAAGTCTGAATTTCAAACTTCATGTTTCAGAATTTTTTCCCTCCCTGCGTTGCACTATTCATTATGAGCTCATGAAACATCTAAAATTTCGAAACCCCAAAGTCCAAAATTTGGAATTTGGGTTTCAGACTTCCATCTCCTTTTATCGACTTCAATCAGCCTAGAGTTGCCAAATTGCTCCTCATCCTACCTCCTCTTAATTTACCCCACCTCCGAAGTCTAAATTTCATACTTCATAGCTCCTTCATTCCCCGAACTCCTCTACAATGTGCTTGCCTACCTCAATGACTTTCCCGGATCGAACCCAAATATGAGCTCACATGGCTTAGTCAATCCTCTTATTTTCTGTCTATGCAAGGTCATGTTTGTCCAATTTTTCTAAGGGTAAAAAAATGGATAACAAAGACCATACGAAGGCATCTAGAAACTCACTAAGTAGTTTTATGAATTCTTATATTTATGACTCTAATAAAATTACACCAAGTTGTAGTAGTTAGGGATTCTCATTTGTTCAAATGTTGATAGTGATAGTCTCTTCTACTAGAATTTTTTTCAATATATTTTGCCTAAAAGGATATTGTATGTTGATGAAAGTCACCTATTTGATCTCAAAATGAGTCTCTCTCTCACGGTGCCTCAATTTTTACCAATAGATACATCCTTTTTTATTTTTCTTTCTTGTTCTTTTATTTCTCAAATAGTGTCTTAGTTAAGTTTTCACTATGATGATTGTATTTTTATTTTTCTTCTTATAATTTTTTGTTGTGGTGGATTAGATTACTTGATTTCATCTCCAAAATAATTTTAAGCACTAAGGTTTATATCGAAACCTTTCTTATGATCCAATAGGGGAATATGGTCCACCATCTTGAAAAACTATTTGATAGCCTCATCGTTTTGCAATAGGTCTATGGATATGTGATGTAGCTGGTCTTGAGAGATGAGACTAGGATAGACAATGTCCAAGGTGTGAATGAATTTTTTTCAATGAATAAATTGGTTCCC
Organism: Taxus wallichiana var. yunnanensis; assembly: GCA_018340775.1. Lineage (NCBI taxonomy): Eukaryota > Viridiplantae > Streptophyta > Pinopsida > Cupressales > Taxaceae > Taxus > Taxus wallichiana. Next base: position 206,540,725 of record CM031241.1, read on the forward strand.
ATTAGGTTTTTAAGAGGCTATATGTGGAACATGTCTTAACTTTGGAGTTAGATTCCTCCTACTAGTCATTATATCAAATATTGTTGGCTTATCTATCTACATTTAGGAAATAGTTTGTATGGCTATGCCCTTTTTGCAAGGGCTTATAATATTCAAAAATTTTGACATATGGAAACACGGTGAAATATTTTTCATTATGAGGGAATTTTATACATTGGTGAAAAGTGTAATCCCTAGCCTATATTGCATTTATCCATGGCCAACATAGAAGGATATTGCATGAGGTCTCAACATTCATAACATGGAAAAGGGTGTCTAATATCCTTAAAATAACTTGTGTGGATAAGGTGATTATTTGAGAATATTTTCATTTAATATTATCATAACCATGAATAGTTATAACATTATCTCCAAAAATTTCTTGGGTATGACCAAGACATCCCAGTAATTCATAAAAAAAATATTTTAGGCACCTCCTTTGTCAATAAGAACTCTTTTAATCTTATGATAATTGATATAAGGTTCAAATTATAAAGATTTTTATTTTTAAGGTTTGGATTTAAGAGGTCCTAAGTACCAAATGAAAATACGAGGTTGGGAGATGAAATATTGGAAATGAGGGCATAAAATTACCATGTATTAATGTCATTAGGAATTTTTCTTTAGGAAGAGCATGAGTACAAATATCTTGAAGCGTGAATGACATTTTAAATAAGGGAGATATGCAAGTGTCATATGTAATTTTTGACAAGGTCATAAGCACCAAATGAAGAAGATTTAACAATATATAATGGTTTTGCATGGTACTTGTAGAGTTTGATATTTAATGTGTGGTCAATCTAAATGGTTGCTTAACTTTGGGAACACAAACCTTCTTTTTCATGTCACCACTACATAGTTAGGAACATTGAACTTGATTTTGGGAATGAAGTTAGTAATTTCTTAGATAAATAAAATTATTGAATTAAAATTGACATTGTTTGAGGATTGGCCTTTTTTAAGAAGCTTTACCATTTGTATCATGCTTTAGAAATGGATTTTGAAAATCCTTTAACTTTTTGTTTTCATTTTATCAAGTTATGTATTTTCAACCATGATGTCTTGACTAACGATGATATATTGAATATAATTTCAAATTCTCATACAATAATCCATACTATGGTCATTAATGCGATGATAATCACAATATTCATTTTATTTATACAAAGTTGGTTTTGGCTACCCTTCTCGAAGGGGATTATAATGGGATAAATAACCATTTATGAACTTAGTATTTGATGTAAGTTGTTTTAAAATATCTCTCAAAATAGTGTGAATTTCATTTTTTACAATAACGAAGGGGAGTAGCTTATTTTCTTGGAACAACAATCATTTGATTTGATTGAGATGTTTTTTTAAGATTATATATATTGCAATTGTTTTTATTCTAAGAAAGTTTCTAATTTTAATGTGTTGGTCCTCAATTATGCACATCCTGGTGGCTTGAAAACATTCTTTGGGAATGGGTATTGTTTGGATGGTGTAGACCAAGTAGCGTGTGTCATTTTGTAGCCAAGGAGGGGTATAAATATTTCCTTGGGATCAAGCCTTGAGGTGATTGAAGGGAATGTATAGAGGGGATGGCCTCATCCTAATAATTTTGGTCCTACCTTGAACTAAGGTGAGAGGAATCATGGGGTAACTCGAATGTAGAGTGAGAAATAGGGTCTTTGATACCTTGATTTTTCAAAATGATGGCTCAATCTGAGATAAACATGGCCATGGATATAACACTGACTCTCATGATTTGTCATAAAATATTTCGTATATATTTACCATACAAGACATAGGTTATTATAAACAGTAAATTTTAGTTTCTCATGCATTCTCTTAATAGTAGAAGTAAAAGCTACGACAATCTCAATGATATGTAGAGATAGAGAAGAAAATAATGAACAAAATTTACTATGGGGTGTCTTCACCATTTTTGCACTTGTGCAAAAATGGGCAACTTTAAACTTTTTTTTTGATGGAAGGAATTGATGAATGAACCTAACTAAAGGGGGTACATATAATTTTCATTGTGTTTTCAGTTGCAGTAAGTGGATCAACATAAAAATGCAACTATGTGTGTTGTTGTAGAATGAAACACCTCACATATGCTACTATTTAATGATCACCTTCATCAAATTTACACAAAATATCCTACGAACTAAAGTACAACTTTTAAGAAGGTGGAAATAGATACATACCCGAGAAGTTAGACTAAAAACCAACCTAGTTGTTGTTTGCATGGATTAGAGTTCATTTTTAAGTTACAGGTACTTTCCATTTAATTATTTACCATGATTAAAGTGTTATTAAGTATGTTTTGAGTTGTTTAATTCATTGTACAATCATTACATATCATAAGAGCTAAAAGTAAAAGTATGTACTCAACTCAATTACGGAAATAATATCATTTATTAATGAGGAAATTTCAATGTTTCCCACACAAGCTGTGGGATGTAACTTATGATTATTGAAATAAAATATACATGTACATAAAGATAAAAGGATAAGAATATAGAATAAACCCATGATTTCCTTGGGTTTTCTCCTGGTCTTCATTGTTTCAATTTCAAGCTCCATACTTTTTTTTACATCATCCTACTCATCAATTGTACGAAAAGGAAAAAAAATAATGTCACTCAATAGCTCACATGGTTTAATCTATACTCATGTACTATATAGTTTTAGGAAAATGAATCCTTTAAGATCAAAAAGTGAAAAGTACACCAAGTAACAGATGTAGAATTGAGGAAGTACTATATTGAAAAAGTACATATGATTCTCTAAAATCATGACTAAAGGTTCGAAATAAAATTACTATCTTGTATTAGACATAACATTCCCATAATCATGACAGAGAAAAGAAAGAAAAGAAATATGGAACACAAGAGACGCCAAAAGCCTATTTTTTCTAACTAATTTGTTTAAATGTGCAAATATAGGTATGAAGGAAAACAAAAACAACTTTCCATGAAATTAAGTATTGATGATATCATAGAAGAAAGAAATCATTTCTTGTTACTTTATGAACATACAATCAAAGTAATGCATATATTCCATACATGATCAGGTACAACCTTACAATACATTGCAAAGAAAATATTAGGGAAGAAATTATTGATACAACATGATGCATTCACTAAAAAGAGGTACACATTATCAAGAGGGTTTCAATGCCAACATCAAAGGAAAAACATCTTTAAGTTTCAAACAAACATTTATATCTTGTTTATGCAAAGGTAGATATAATCATTCAACCTCAAAATAAATATGGAATGATACTTTTTTGAATTAACCTTTTGAAGTATAAATTTACAAATGAGGTCCATTCACTTGTACCAAAATTTTCTACTCAAACGCAATACATGAAATTATGCAAAAATGTATCAAAAGGAGAAATCATAGATTATTAATTTTAAAAGAATAAGTACATAACATCATCATTCAAGACATAAAAAAGTACTTATTCCTCTTGTTTTTTTCCTAACGAGGGTTTGAAGGAAACCGAATACACCATTTTCATTATGAGGTGAGCCTTTGGTTAGTAAGATGCCAAGAAATACAATTACATCATACAATGACACCCAAAAAGAGACTTCCATGTTATAATTCATATAAAATGACGAGTTAATATTAGGATATCTCCATAATTAAACTAATATTCATCCCACACATCACAAGAAGTGGTTTTCCCTTACCCCTAACTCTTCCTCTTACTTTGGATATCGATGATGATGTCTTTTTCATCCGAAGATTTTTAAATCTATGAAGTTGAGGAAGAATATTTAGAGATACCTCCAAATCCACCTTATTTTGAAGAGGTTAGTGCCTCTATAATTGAAGGAAATATAAACATAAACATTGGGATGAAAGAGGAACAAAAATCCAAACTTGGCTCTTAATTATAACCAGAGGAAGTAGAAACACATATGAAAGTGCTCGAAGAAAATTTTAAAGCCCTCACCTTTAGCTATAAGGAGAAGATAGGTATTTATCATGATGTCGAAGTTAAAAACGTTGTTACAAAACCTAATGCGAAACCTATGAAGCAGAAATTGAGATCCATTGTCATGAAAATGTGTAACATGAAAATTAATAATTTTCGAGCATGACAACAATACCTCTGTGTCAAAAATTTCAAATTTTACCCTTTAGAAGCATGCCAGTCTACTCATTTAGTATAATGAACTCCTAAATGATGTTAACTCAGTCCCCTAGGGAATTTAGGAATTTCAATTCAGCCCCTAGGTTATTTTAAGAGTTCTTGAAAACTTCTATTTTTGGGCAAAAGGGTTGGGAAGGGCTACCATTGGCCTTCACAAGACCGAAACAGACATTGGAGAGGAATATTGGAACTAAATACAATGAAAAGGTGGATTAAAGGTATAGAAACATCATGGAATTTATTTTGGATGATTCAGGAAAGATTTGGAAAAGTTTGAGTAGTTTGATCAAAAATAGGGTTCGCAGACCTAGCCAGTGAACAAGGTGAAAAGAGTTGTTGAGCTTTGGGAATTTATTTTGTGAGTATTGGATGGAGTTAGGAGCCAAATAATACATATTTTGAAATGTAATTCAAATCCCTACAATATGTTGAAATCATATTTTTCACAACACCTTAGTGCAATAGGTTTATAATTAGTTATTTCTATCCATAAATAAAGAACCAGATCAAAAGTCTACCTTTTCAAGAATTAAATGGAGTAATCAAGATCCTAGAACCCCAAAATTGGCTTTCACAGTTAATTTTCAGTCACGTTCAAATAAAATTTTACAAAAATTCCATCGGGAGCTCAATATATCACCGTTTCAAGTTGTCCTCTAGGTGAGTTCCCATAGTTAGTCAAATTTTGATGAGGACACTTGTCTACTCTTGGAGCTTGGCATAATTTTTGTCACTTTCATCCCTCAAGATAAGGGACATGAGGGACAAGAAATTTTTTCCAAACCCATCAAGCCCTCTGGTCATATATGGAACCTCTTAGATCACAATTTAGTTCCCAAGCGTTTGCAGGAGCCTATCCCTCGCTTGCTCATCTTGTTACAAGTAGTAGATTCTAAAGCACATCGTGTAAATTGATGACCCTCATGTCCCTTTGTAATAAGGGACATTAGGGACATAAAAATATGTCAGCCCTAAAATTCTTTAGGATATCGATGTGACCCGTCCTATGCATTTCTCATCCCCGGAAGCTAGTGGAGTAAAATGGATAGTCGTCGGATCTTCGCCACCTATCAATACTAGGCACACCGTAAAAATTGATGAGCCTCATGCCCATATTTTATAAGGGATATGAGGGAAATGAAAATTCACCCAGCCCAAGGAATTCATCCTATATTCTCATACGACCATTTTCTAGCCCCTAGGTTCTTCCACTTTCTTTTAGCCCTAACACTCCACCTTTGGATTGCCACCAATTGTTGCGTGAAAGGCACAACATGAAAATGATGTCCCTTTCATCCCTCAATACTTAAATGATATCAGATACATAAAAATTTTCCCCATCCTTGGCATGCAATTTTGAAACACTTTAAATTAGGAGTTAGCCATTATTTTTCGCCACTTCTTACTTCCAGTTTCACACTACCACAACTTTTCTCATACATGCACACAGTTCACAATTTATGCTCTAAACCAGCTCTAATAATGCAGCCACACCCTCCAATCCATGAGAATATATAGGTTTTAGAGGTAATATTGATTAAAGACCTCAAGGATTGAAGAACGGAAGAGAAAAATGGAGAAATCATTTAAAAATCCTCACTCTGTAAAATAGAGATTCAAAGAGATCTTTCAAATCGCTGTTGCATGAAACAAAGAAATATTTGCTGATGTGTTATTCAGATTGAAGGCCATCAAAAAATCATCTTAAAATATCACTTTCACTTCATAAATTGCTTGCAGAGAAGAAAGCTTACTCTCGGATGAACAAAGAAAAAAACTTGATTTCTCGTCAAACCTGATAGTTAATTGGAAGATAATTTTCACGGGATAAAAAGAAACAAAAACCCACAACAAGAATATTATTTTTTCATGAAAAAGAAGAAAACTAGACCTGTAACTTTAAGCTCCATTAATTGTTGATGTGTCCATAGTTCACGCTGTGTCACAAAATTGAATTTTAAAATCTCACAGAATAGAAGATCGGGTAAGTATAAGATTTAGACAAGTGATAAATGGAAAAAACCCATATCAAAAAACTTCATTCCAAAACAATTCCAACCACCAAAAGATCACTTTCCAAATATTTCAAGTTTATTACATAGGATCCTGTTATTTTGGATAAGTCATCGATTGAAGAAATTTTGAAGGGAGAAATGAACACGAGAGAAGGTATTGTAGGTGAAATTCATTGAAAGAGTCATCATGATCTATAATTGAATCTTACTAAAAATAGTAAGTAGTCCCATGAGCACCGCTAAAAATAGCAAACCAGCCCAAAAGATGAGATGAACAAAGGGAGAAAGAAGAATTCAAGTTGCAACATCTAATCAAGGATTAAAGGAGCTGATTTTTCATACTTACTAAAAATAGTAAGTCATCTCATTGATGAAATTTATTCAAAATATTAAGTCACTCGAGAGGGTGATTTAAAAGTGGAGCATTCCTAGAGTTGACCATCTAGATTAGTATGTAGTTGGACTTTGGAGAAGAATTTTATCACTTGGTAAAAATAGTAAGTTACTTTTTCCAAAAAAATAAGTGTCAAAATATGATGGGACTCAAGTTTATAGAATGGGAGTTGTCACTGAATATGGCCTTCATTGAGATTCAACTCCCATCTCCGCAGTATGTTATTTTCACTAGTGGGTCATAAAATTTTCACAAGAAGCATCTTTGGTGCTTCTCATGGATCTTTCAAAACTCATCTTGAGATATCCCGACACTTGTCTTTCGACACTCACTACATGGTTAAGGTCACAGGTATATCATACATAGGGTGAAAGTTTTATTCATCGGTCAAATAGTTCATTTAATTTGGTAGGGAAAGTTTTAGGCTCCTATATCTTCTAAGGGAATCCTCATGAGTCATGTTTATGGTTATCGACAAAACCATTAAGTAGTATTTTTAAACACTCTTTCCAAAAAATCCATGAGCCAATTTGAAGAATTTTCACAGAGTGCAAAGATTGCAAAGATTCAAAATTTCACCACATTGGAGCTTTCCATCAATAAGATTCATCTGACGTCATTAGGAGTGACATCTTCTCTCCTTCTCTCTCTTCTCTTCCTTCCCCCAAATTTATCTCTCTCAATTGTTTTATTTCTTTGTTTGGTTTTGCACTTTTTGATATGCCTTTAAGTCATCTAAAGGTGAATTTTGATAAATAATGTACACTAACTCATCTTTATTTAATAAAAGGGACTTAATATTTTGTAGGAATGTGAATTGTCTAAAGTAAAAATCAAGCATATGGAGGGTCATCGGGAAGAAAAAGATTTGCTCCTTTGCTTTATAAATATGAATGAGATCCTTTGACCAGGGGATCAATTTTAGTCTAAAATGTAACCTAAATTTTCCTAAATCATGACAATGGACTATATTTTTTGAGATATTTCTAACGAGTATAAGAATGTAAAAATTGACACTCTAAGGTCTAGATACATTCGGTCAAAGTTTGGTCAATGGGTGGTCAAAGTTGGTAAAACTAGAAAATTAATTATCTTAGAATATCAAAAAAGAAATTCTATTTTTAGAGCTTGTCATGATATTTCTGACACATTTTGAATAGATTAAATTTGAGTCCATATGAAAGATATGGTCTCTCAAAGTTCGGGTTAAACTTGTGGGAAAAAGTGACATGGAAAAAAGTGAACCAATCACATGCTGACACATGGAACCACTCCATTAAAGCATGTGGACCTCCAATTTTGGTATAAAATGTTATGAGTAGCTATTCAACATGAAAATATGATGGTTTAGCCTTATTAAAAGGTTTGGATAAAATTATCTCCTGTGGACTATGCGATTGATTCCCATATAACTATAGAAGATTTTCATTTGTTTTTATAGGGGATAATGAAAACAAAGGGATTTGAAACCTTGACATGAACTAAATTCTAGGTATACTTACCAATCCACCACCTTTGGATAAGTTATATTAAAGGATCTCACGGGGTTCTATAATGGACAAGTGACAAGTCTGTGAGAGGGTAGAATTGACCGATTGGCATAAAACCTAATTTTTGAGGCACTTCCACTCAAAACTAGATCTCCAGTTATATATGAAAGTTATTCATAATTTTGAGATATTTCAAGAAATGTAACTTTTGTTACATGAAGTGATATATATTTTCCTCTATAATTTATTTTCCATCATAGTTTCATATAATGGGCACCAGGGAGCGAGATAAAGATATGATATTTCCCAGTACTTCTAGTATGAACCAGGCCATGGAGTAAAAAGGGAATTTGATTATATTTTTTAAAGAAGAGAAGACTTACACAAACACTAAGCATCAGTTTACACCGACCACCACCGGTCGGGATAACTAGCATCGATTGGAAGAACCAAGTAAAGAGAATATAGTAGCAGAAAATAGTGTCGATAGTCCATGAGTTGGACGTCATTCATCGAGGCGAGAGGAACCACGGTAGGTTAGGGGTGACCATTTTCGGTCAGCGATAGAAATTGACACGAATGTGCAACGAGCACGAGAATGAGCCCAAGACACCTCATATTTTAGTAAGAAGGTCACAAAGGGTAAGTATACCTCCTGAGAGATTTTCACCTTCACTTTCTTATTTATTATTGATTGATAGTGGTGAACCGAGAAAGCATTGACGAATCATTGTAGGTAGATACCCACAAGAAGTGGGAGCATGGCATGAATGAGGAGATGGAATCTTTGGAACAAAATCAGACATGGGATTTGGTCAAGTTTCAGTAGGTAAGAAAACACTGCAGAACAAATGGGTTTATAGGATCAAGGAAGAAGAAGGTGGACTGAAGAGGTACAAGGCAAGGCTTGTGGTAAAGGGATTTGTACAGAAAGTAGGTATTGACTTTGATGAAATTTTTTCTCCTATAGTTAAGATGACTTCTATTCGTATTGTTCTAATTTTGGTTGCAACAAAATATTTGCATTTAGAATAGCTTGATGTTAAGATAATTTTTCTTCATGGTGATTTGGAGGAAGAAATTTATATGCAACAATCACTTGGTTATGAAGTCAAGGGTAAGGAGAAAATTTTGTGCAGATTAAAAAAGAGCCTATATAGACTCAAGCAAGCCCCAAGGAAATGGTATTTAATATTTAATAGATTTATGCATGAGCATGGTTTTATGAGATGTGAATTTGACCATTGTGTTTATTTTAAAAGGCTTGATGATGGGAGCTATGTTATTTTGTTACTATATGTGGATGATATGTTGATTGCAGGATCTAGTATGTAGGACATTAGTAAGCTTAAAGAAAGTTAGCTCATACATTTACAATGAAGGATTTAGGAGCTGCAAAGAAAATCCTTGGTATGCAAATACAAAGAGGTAGGTAAAATATGAAGTTGTATTTGTCTTAGGAAGCTTATATCAATAAGGTGTTGGAAAGGTTTAATATGCAAAAATCAAAACCTGTTAGTACACCTATGGCTGAACACTTCAAATTGAGAAAATATCAGTGTCCTTCATCACACAAGGAGCTTTAGTACATGGCACATGTTCCTATGCTTTAGTAGTAGGAAGTATTATGTATTCCATAGTTTGTACTATTTGGACATTGCCCAAGAAGTGGGAGTTGTGGGAAGGTTTATGGCTTATCCAGGTAAAGAACATTGGAAAGTAGTCCAATGGATTCTCTGGTATTTGAGAGTGACATACAACATGGAGCTATGCTATTGAGGGTCGATACTTCTTTACTTGGATATGTTGATTCAAACATGGCTAGAGATTTGGATGGCAGGGGAGGAGCACTACTTGATATGTCTCCATAGTAGGTGGTGTGGAAGTTAGCTAGATTTTGAGATTGCGGAAGGTCGTGGCTTTTCTACTACAGAGGTAGAGTATGTTGCAGCTACATAAGATAATAAGGAGATGATATAGATGAGTAGGTTCATGAAAGAGTTGGGTAAGGAGCAAGAGGATTACATATTATACAGTGATAGTTAGAGCATGATTTATCTGGGAAAAGAACTTATCATTTCATTCAAGAATGAAACACATTCAATTGAGGTATCACTTCATACGACAGGTATTAGAGGATGGACAACTAAAGTTGGAGAAAATCCATATTGATGAGAACCCTGTAGATATGCTAACAAAGCCATTGATAAGGGAGAAGTTGGAGCTTCACTCCACTTTTTTTGGTGTTAGATTTTAAAACTTGAAGAGGAAGAAATGGGGTGAGGAAAAGGAACCAAGGATAGTGATGCATAGCATAGTGCAACAATTGATCTCAAAGTGGGAGATTGTTGAGTCGGAGATAAATTGATTCACTAAGAACTTGCTTTTATAGTGTTACTGGTTTGATAGTAATCGACGCGTCGGTTAATGTGTAATCGGAGTTGGTCGAGTCGGGAAGATTATGTTGGTGTAATTCACTTTTGATCGTGGTGTAACCACCACCGGTTACTGTGTAATGATGCTTTTATTTTTGGCTGAAAATTAGAATAAATAAATTATTTTAAAGATGATTTATTATTTTGTAAAGAAAAGACAAGTTTCCTAAAATAGACTCATGTGTATGTATGCATTTTTGGAGTGTAAGGCAAGAAAAGAAAGTTTGAGAGAAGAAGATAGTAGTTAGTTATTGTATGTTTTCCTTAGTGAGAAAGATTGTGTAGCTGAGTGAGGGAAGAGCATTGAATATCAGAGAGGTGTTGGAAGATAACATATCTTCATTATATTTCCTCTATATAGCATTGAATAATAATATTGGCCGTTTCTTGGTGGACGTAGCCCACCTTTGGGTGAACCACGTTAAATATGGTGTAATCTGTCTCTTGTTTGTTTTTCATCTTTTGGTAATTTCCACATTAATTTCTTGTATGATTTATCTTATTATAGATCCATGCAAACACTATTATATGGTTTAACCACAAAAATTTTATATGCGAAAGATATAGTCAATCAAAGTTCAAGTCAAACTTGTGGGAAAAAGTGACGTGGCAAAAGGTGAACCAATCACATGCTAACACCTGACATCACTCCATTTGAGGATGTGGACCTCTGATTTTGGTAGAAAATTTATATGCATAGCTATTCCACATGAAAATAGGTAGGCTTAGTGTTAATAAAAGGTTTGGATAAAAATATCTCCTGCGGACTATGGGATTGATTCCCATATAAGTATAAGATATTTGTGTTTGCTATTTATAGTGGATAATGCAATTAAAGGGATTTAAACCATTGACATGAGCCAAAGTTTTAGGTAGACTTACCAATATTCCACCTTTGGAGAAATGATATAAACGGATCTCACATATTTTTGTGGGAGACAAGTGAAAGGTCCGTGAGAAGGCATAATAGACCTACTTGTAGAAAGCCGATTTTTAAGCACTTCCATTCAAAACCAGATCTCGAGTTATATATAAAATTTGTTCAAAATTTAGAGAGCATTCCAAAAATGTAATTTTTTTACATGAAGTTATGTATAGTTTCCGTTGTAGGTAATTTTCCATTGCATTTTAACAAAACAAGCATGAGGAGTAGACAAAGATATGATTTTTCCAAGTACTTCTAGTTTGAACCAGACCATGGAGTAAAAAGAGAATTTGTTTAGATTTTTTATAATATTTATAGATATATAATTTATTTTCATGTAGTTCTTATAAATATCCATTAGAAGGCATTTTTCAGGGGATCACACTTGAAGCATTATAAGAGCCATGGATTATTTTGTGAAAAGTTTCTAGTAAATTCGCAAAGTTTCCAATGTCTTTGATAAGCTCATTCGCAGGTTTTTATCTTGTTAGACATTATTTAAGGTTTCCTATACTTCATTGGTTATTTAATAGATCGATTCTCTTTTCGAGAATCTAGAGACGACCTTCGAGTGAACTCTATTAAAAATATTATGTGTCGTTTCTTATTTTTAATTTCAGTTTGTTGATATTTGCATTTAATTAAGTGCTTAAAAATAATTTGGTATGCAACAACAATCAGATTTCATAACTCGAAATTTCAATCAAATCAGAAATAGTGAAGTTTTTGAATTAAATGGGAATGAATTTCAGTTTATGATCAGTCCTAAATCATATTTTAATCAATGTTTTTGAGTAAAAATCAATTATAAAGTAGATTAAAAATTAGATCCTTTGGAAACGTTAAAAAGTGGAAAAATTTAACACTTATATTTTGATCATCCTCATTTTTAGGGATTCTAATTATGAAATTCTTCTAGCTTGTTGTATTCTTCTAAGGTCATGATATATATTTTACTTACTTGTGAATGTAAATAGTTAGCCATTTTTCTTTATTCTCAATGTCTTCCATTCAAATACTATGTACAATTTTTGCTTGAGCATCAATACAAGGAATTTTTATCATTTTTTGACTAAGGGGTTTACTTGATACATTATGTTTGTTAAATTACGATTTGTCTTTTTGCTTTTGCGGTATTGTTTATTCCTATTTTTAGTGCATGTGATGAAGGTTATAACATATGTATGCAAGAATATAATTTTATACTTGCAACATTAGTCCCTCTTATCTAATATTCACACTTTGTTTCCTTCTTTCCTAGCAAATTCCTTCCTTGCAAATAGCTACAAGATTTTGCCACAATGTCAATGGAGTGCCCTGTTAGCATAAACACCAAATTTGGGTCACACTCCCTTTTACCCCTTTCAACTTATCAATTTGACATATATACGTAGCCATGACCCCATTCTACACATTGATATTAATTTAATCACCTATATTTAAATTAATAGTCATCCTCATCATTATTATTAATATAATTACTTTAATTATATTAATAGCCACCTTACCCTAGAACTATTTGAACATCATTAAATGGATAAGACCAAGTCCCCACACTCCCTAACCAACTAGGACTTGTTCTAACTATAATCATCATGACCTATTATATCTCCAACCTATCTCTAATTATATTTAGCGTTAGATCTCACTTATGACCCGGAATAAAAACTTGACTCACACAAAATATGGGAGTAATCGGGCCAAATTTAGTTAATTTGACCATTTCTCCCTAACAAATGCAAAGTTTCCTCATCGATGTTGGTTCCCTAACTACCATCGATCAACGTAAATAATATTTTCTAAATGTTTTCATTGGTTCTCCAATTGATTCATTTCACTCAAGTTTTGGCATTTGAATACTGGAGCATTTGAGCTACCCAACGATGAACCAGAGTCCATCAAGTCTTAACCAGCATCCAATCATCTCATCTATAGCTTCAGATCAGTATAATAGATCATATAGGCTCTGCTTTTCCGTGACACTGACACAATTCCCATATCTCCCATGAATTTTTGTCAAACAATAACCACCTTAAGATCTATAGGTTATCAAATAAGTAATTCATTCTTATTTGTTAATATATTTTTTAATCTTAAGTCTTCCATGTACGTATTTCATCCTATCCTTCTATGTCCCAAATACCACCTTTCACTTGTTTACCACCTATTTCATCAACTTGGACCATTTAACCTATCCTAGCACCTCTGCCACCCTTGTTGAGCCTTAACAAAAATCATATGATCCTTCCCAAACCCTCTCAACTCTTTGTGTAATAAGAGAGAGACCCAAAACACCAATTTTTAATATTTCCACTATATTGGCCCCACCAAGATCAATCATCCAACCTGGTGTTGGTCATTTTCAAGTACCAAGATCAATCACCTAAGCGATACTTGTCTCTATGACTATCAATTTTACCTAGTATAGTGAGCTCATAACTCTAATCAAATAACCCAAGAAAACCCTAAAACCTTTCCGGACCTTTCCTAACACCTCAGTGACCTTTCCCAACTAGAACAATACCTTTCCTAATACTAGATTACTTTATATTTTCAATGCTTTACTTAATCTAGTGTATTGATAACATTTTGAGACACCTAAATAAAAGTGTTAACAATAGGACCTTTACTTCTCAAATTTATTTTCATTAATTTGATAAAACAGTGGATTGAAATCCATCTAGGAAGTATCATACTTCCCAGAACTAGTATTTTCTCATAAATTCACCGTCATATACTACTTAAATCTCTCTTGTGGTATTGTTGTGCTTTATAGGTATTTCCTCCTATCTAAAAGGAAGTTCTCATATTCAGTCTCTTTAAAATTCTAAAATTTGCACAACATTCTCCTCACTATTCATAAGTAGTCCTCATACACCAATTACCCTTATGTATTTTATTACATTTCTTTGAGGTGAAATAGTTGGATCCCTTACCGTGAGGTCAACCCGAGAGAAAACTCACCTTACTCATGCATGCATATACAAAAACCGCACCATTTAAGTAGAGGAACTTAGATTCACGTGAGCATTGGAGAGAAATCCACTAATTTGTCACTGACAATTTTTCTCGCCAACAAGACCCATGGATCCAAAGGTTTCTTTAATGGTCATAGAGGAAGTTATGAAACTTATTCAAGTAGGGTTTATCAAACTAGTAGATTACTCTATGTGGTTGTCAAACATCATCTCGATTCTCAAAAAGAATGGGAAGATATAAATTTTTATTGACTTCAAGGATATTAACAAATCTTGTCCCAAAGATGATTTCCCTTTTCCTTCAATTAACATCATCAATGATGCAACAACTGGGTATGCTATTGTTGTCTCTTATAAATGGATTTTCCGGGTACAACCAAAAAAGGCTTTCTAAAGAGGACCAAAAATACTAATTTCATAACTCCTTGGTGAACCTTATGTTATGTTGTCATGCCCTTTCGTTTGAAGAGTTCGGAGCTGCATACTAATGGGACATAACATATATCTTCCATGATCTTATTCAAAGATTATGGAGACTTATGTTGAATATATGAGCTAGTGAAAGATAACAAACATAGTGATCATCCAAAAGTTTTTCAAATTATTCTCTCTCACGCCTAATCAAATACGACGTAAAGTTGAATCTTTAAAATTGCATGTTCATAGTAACAAGTGGTAAGTTGTTTGGATATATCATTTCATCTCGAGGTATTGACGTTGATCTAGTTAAAATTCAAGAATTTTTTGAAATGTCCCCACCCACAGATGAGTAAAGAATCAGATGTTTCCTAGGTAAGGTTAGGGTAATTTATAGGTATAATCTTGACTTAACATATACCATCAATCCTATCAATGGATTACTGAAGAAAGAATGTTACTAAAGTTGGATGAGATGAATATTATGAAGCATTTGAGTTACTGAAATGCTTCCTCATGTCACCATCTATGCTTATGATACTAAAATTTGATCATCCTTTAATTCTATATTCTTGAGCCACTGATGTCTCAATAACGTGCATGTTGGCACAAGAAGATAATGATGTTGGTGAGAAGGAAATTTATTTCATTAGTCATACTCTTATTGATTACTTAAACGCGGTATACTCAAGAAGATAAAGAATGATTGGCCATTATTTTTACAAAAAGAGGTTTAGGAATTATATGCTTAACCAAGACACATGAGCAATAGTAAAATCAGATCAATTGTGAAATTTCTTGACCCATTCTCCCTTGCCCAAGAAGTTCAGCTATTTTATCATGCTAATGGGTGAGTTTGAACTCACCTTTGTCAACCAATAGTCTATAAAGGAAAAAATCAATTCTAATTGGTTATAAGATAATCCTATAGACTATTGGAAATTATTATATTTGAGTTTTCTCGATGAATGTTTGTTCCTTATAGAAGGAAATCCTTTCATTACTTTTTATTCATGGTACATTAACCTTTTCAATCACAACATAGACCAATTTTACCCCAAAGGAACAAGTTTGCAATAAAGGTGATGACTATGTGTCATATCCACAAATATGTGATAATAGAATAAGTTCTCTATCACAAAGCCTTTGATGGCATCTTTGTTAAGATTCA
Organism: Taxus wallichiana var. yunnanensis; assembly: GCA_018340775.1. Lineage (NCBI taxonomy): Eukaryota > Viridiplantae > Streptophyta > Pinopsida > Cupressales > Taxaceae > Taxus > Taxus wallichiana. The sequence goes on from CM031241.1 coordinate 206,556,745, forward strand.
TTGATGATGAAGAAGTGGAGAAAATTCTCTTTAAAGCCAACATTGGAATTTGTGGTGGCCACTTTAGAGGGAATTCAACCATTTGTAAAGTTCATCAGATGGGCTACTTTTGGACCACATTAGAGAAATATGTTGTAGAGTATGTGCGTATGTGCCAAAAATTCCATGAATTCTTGCACGTGCTACACTTTTTTTCATAGGCTCTACAACTAATAGTGATACCTTGGCCCTTCTCTACTTGGGGTCTTGATTTGATAGGGAAATTATCTCCCTCATTGTCAGATGGCCATAAATTTATCATCATGACCAAAAATATTTTAAAAAGTGGGTTGAGGCCATGCCTCTTACTACAATACCTACATCAATATTTTATAAGTTCATCTTAAACGAGATAATTTGTAGGTACAATGTCGTACAAGTCATTATTTTGTATAATGGCACACCTTTGAAGAAAAAAATAGGTTCATGAATGATGTGAAAAATTTAATATATCCCATCACACATCCTCTTTATACTATCCTTAGGCCAATAGATAGGTTAAGGCTATGAATAAGACATAAAATTCCATTCTCCTTAATACGTTTAGGAGAACAAAAGATATTGGCACTCAAAGTTATTTCTAGCCTTGTGGGCCTATAGAATGTCGGTATGAACACCTATGGGGATAACGCCATTCTCTTTAGTCTTCGATGTTGAGGTAGTCTTACTAGTGGAGGTAGAACTACCAAGCCTTCGTGTGTCTCTAGAAGACATGCTTGGTGAAGATGCGTACTTGAGAAGCACAATTAGTTGAGATAGAAACCATTTTTGAAACATCTATTAGAGCTAAAAAAATCCTTCATTAGTGTCGCTTAATATAAAAGAAAGTGTATGAACATGAAATGCGGGTAGGGGACTTAGTATTGAGACTTGATAACCAGATCTATTAAATTTTGGTGAAGAAAGGAAATATAGACCAAAAAGTTTAGGCTTGTACCAAGTAATGGAATATTATAATAATTGTGTTCCTTTTTTTTCCTTAGAAGGTGAATAATTTATTGAATCGGTTAATTCAGTTCATCTTAAATGCTTCTATGCATAGTCCTTGCATTTTCATACTATACATTATTGTATCTATATTATTTGTTATTTATATTATCATCTTGCAAAATTGTTGATTGGATACTTACTTTTGAAGTAATTTTTAACAATTTCAAATATTGGAAAAAACATTTGATCATATCTCTCCAAGTATCCCTTTATCATCTCCAAATTATCTAATTTCTTAAGACAAAAATTTTACATTGATCCTATTAAGACTTACAAACTCAATTCTATTCATGGTTTCTTATGATTCAAGTGTCTTTTCTAATAGTTTCCTTTATAATCCTCTTGATGTCACATCTCTCCCTAAAACGTCTCTCATGACAGAAAAATTCTAAAACATTTCACCGAAAGTATTTGTTGACCTATCTCAACTTCTATTGGTGAAAAATTGTATATTACAACTTGTGTGGGGTTGATATTAGGGAAAATTTATACATCCCGAAAGCACAATCCAAAATATTTTGTAAAAATAAAGAGAAATAGAAAATAAATACAAAAACTTTGAATTACAAATAAAACTAGACTTCTTATCTCTACCAATATTTGTTGATGAGCCATTTCTTCTTATTGGTAGCATGAGATTGAGAAAGGAAGGAAGTGATGTTATTCACCTATGTATTATCCTTGGTGATGAGCCAATGTTTGTTAGTAGTAACATGGGGTAAAATATAGGGATCATATCAATAAATCACAAAGTTCAAAATAAACTAAGAATAAAATGTGCTTTGAAATATGAAAATCCCCATAAAATGAACTAGATGTGTATGTTACAAGAGATTCATTCTTAAGAACTAGAATTTTTCAATCAAAAGGCCATCTATAGATCTAATTCAGTAAAAATTGCAATCAAAATGCATTCGAATCGGTTAGTTGACCTTGCTTAGAATTGAGTTGTAGGTTTGTAATTGGATCTTTGTCAAAATCTTGTCTTCCGGTCAACATCCTTATTCTTCAAATCATATAACTTGTGTCATTCTTGGCTCTCGGTAATGAGACCTAGCATCGTACTAGTTACATGGAGTAAATAATCAAGTGAGTTGATAATTTATCATACCACATTCAACACATTTTGCAAATAAAATGGAAATGCTAAATATTTCTTGAAAATCAAAGTATCTAAGTTACAACTTGTTATCATATGCATAATTATATACAAAATCATTCTATACGTGACATTGCATCATCATCATCCATAGCATGCATCCATAAAACATTAAAAAATATTAAAAATTCTAACTATCTAAGAGTACACATATGAGATAAACCATGACCAAGTCAACTCTTACAAAGAATTCTAAACCAAAAAAAGATGTCCATATATGTATATATAATAATGTCAAGTTTTGATGTACAATGCCATCACACTCTAGATAATGTGCTCAAAACACTTATGTATGAGTTATAAATAATAAAAAATGATGTATACATATAAGTGATCCAAAAACAATGAAGGCTCGTCGCCTATCCCTCTCTCTTATATCCCACTTGAGGATGCAGGATAGGAATCTGCTTCTACAGATCTTATGACAAGAATGGTTGGGTACAACTTGATTTCGTCTACATGTGGATATGTGAGAATTCCCATGAGAATATTTATTCATCGAGGTAGGTGATCTATAATTAGTAGTAGCTCCATTGTGTGTGTGTTGTTGTTCTATCCTCTCGGTCATATCGTACGTGGAATTTTCAATCCTCATATGATTCGTGGTCTCTACTACATGCCATGTTAGCATAAAGATTACAATGTGGAATTGAACCATTATTGGAGGTCCTATGTTGTAAATAGTTTCTCCCATTTCATCCTTGTGGGAATCATAAATGTGTCAAGAAGAATCGGTGAAAAGATCAGGTCATCCCTTCAAAGTAGTTGAAAAGTGTAAGTAAACAACGATGAGTTAGAAAAAGAAAGGAAGAAAAATTTAAGATATAGTACATAGTTCATTAACAATCTATTCTATAAAGTAAATTTGGGAAAAGTATATTTTTCTAACTTGGATCTCTAGGCACCCAAAGATGGATCAATAACTTGTGCTAGTGTAGGAGGTGTTACAAGTACTTCCTCTTCACTAATCACCTCCCCACCAATTACAAATGGATGCTTCACCCATTTTCCTCCCCTTTTAGGGGAAAAGGATCCTCTCGAGAGTACTATCTCTATCTTAGATATAGAAACCACATAGGCCTCTCTAGTGGCATCCCACTGGGTCACTCTCCTCCTCTAAGCTAGAATTGGTCTTAGCCTTCTCCTCATCCTCCACTCTAATGTTTACTTGGTCAGACTTAATTTGAAATATCAAAATAGACCTAATCGCTTCTGTACACTAGAATCTGGTACAACCCATGGTGTACTAATCGGAATCCCTGGTGTCAAAAGTGTCCACTCAAGCTTTCCCCTTTGGGAAAATCTTGTTAGATATCACAAGAACCGAGAGGGGTGTGAATAAACGAATATTAAAAATTTTAAACTATTCCAATACAAAGTTCCTTGATTAATTGCAAAAATTTACCATTAGCATTTGATCAAACACGTGAAAAGAGATAATAATTCATAACACAAAGTTTATGTGGGAAACCCTTAATGGGAGAAAAACCCACTGTGAAACCAAGTATTTATAAGGAACACCAATTCCAAAGCATACAAATATTTTTTATCTATTGATAACCCACTCAATCTATGAAGCACCCACTTCAGAATATGTTAGAACCCACAAGAAGAATGTTAAACACCCACTCAACTAATTTTGCAAGCTACAAATTGTAAGGAGCCACTATGCCCTAAGATATAAGCATCCAATTAGAAGAATATATTACAATAAAATTAATCATATAGTATGAATATTTCTTACACAATGGATTGTGATCTCCATTCTAATTTTATTTTTACACACATAGATCTGCAACACTCTCTCTCGGTCTTCAAACACTATCTGGATTTGTCTTTGTCTTCACACATCCATTTGAATCGATTCCGACTCTTTGTATTCATCTATAATTAGTAGTCCATTGGTGATTCATTCTCGTCTCTATGTCTGTCTCTAAAATTCTAGCTCAAATACTATATCTTTAGCTCATAAGGATGCTCTTACTCATTTCATCAACTCCATAACATTATTCTCATTAGGATTAAATAGATAAGAGTTTTTTTCCACTCTCTCGCACTTAATTTTTCTATTTTTAAATGCATTAATTTCCCATCACATTCTTGGTGGAACTAATAATCACATTACAGGACAATTTATAAAAATTAATTTCTCACCATTCCATAATTTTCAAATGAACAATCCAAATTTAACTTTCTTATATTTAGTTATGCCTTGAAATAAGGATATTTATATCTCATGACATGGAGAATGGAATTTCCTTTCCAAAATGTCCAAGAATAATAAATTTTGACTCATGAATTGAGAGATTTCTCCATGCGGGTATGATGAACTCGTGGTGGAAAAAGGTTCCTATAGCACTTTGAAAATCCACATAATACTACCCTTTAATCCTTTTAAAAATAGGTTATGACATTTTACCCTTTGTTACTCGGATAAAGTGGGTCTATAGGGAACACATGGTAGTCAGTTCACCTTGGGATAGTTCTTCTACACTTAATCTTTTCCACATTAAATTGTCCTTTGGATTGCGGACCAACTTAGCTTATGGGGAACTAAGTCCCATAGGGTAATTTTTCCTTTTGGGAACTTTGTGCCCAAAACCCCCAATTTATCAAAAAAACACTTGATTCCATTTTTTTATAAGTTAAATCACCTTTTCTAGAACACACGCTATAAAGGAACATGGGTTGTTTGGATATCCTCTACCCAAAACTCCCACTTTTTCTATAATAGTATTGATTCATTTATTCTTTGAGACAAAATCACCTTGAGGGGAACATATGTTCTTAGGGAAATCCTTACATCCGACCACTTTGTTCTTGAAACTCTTGTCCGAACCGAAATACACTAACCCCTTTATATTTCAACCTAGAGGGGCTTGTGGAGAACATCCACTCACTCGGTACTTTTTCCTTCTAGGGATTTTGTACCCAATTTACCCGATATATCTTCACAATACATATTTATTTGTGTTGCGTCTCCACCACCAATGTGGGGAACACATGTTCCATCCGCACCCAATATACCCGTAATACACTAAAGTACTCAAAAACTCAAAAAAATTAAAAATTTTCAAACAACCAAATATTTTTCATTTGTCGATACACATTTTGTGAGTGCTTAGATTTTTTATGAAGAGTTTTAGTCCATTGAAACACTATAATCAAATGCACTAATAATTTTAATTTGTCCATTGTGTGTTAATCTCACTTTGTTTGAGCTTGCAATAACCCTTAAACAACATGGAACCATTCGAATGTATTCATAATGCTAAATGAGCTTTGTTGAGACTATCACACACCACTTAACCACCAAATATATAACAATTCCTTCATCATGAAATCATGTGGAACCTCTCGTGAGAGTGACACTACTAACAACCTTCACATTTTACTTGCTTCCTCAAGTTTGTTACACACTTGTTAACACTTTTTTCACACATGGTTGACCTTGAGATTCGTACAAAAATCTAATTCACATATTTTCCATCAATTTCACTTGACATCAATAACAACACCAATGATAATGAAAAATATCCAACAAAATCTTGTTTTTCATTGATGGAAACTTTTCTAAACACTTGAACCCTTGATGGAAAAAGAATATTCAAGTCTCTTTCTAATTTCACTCTCTCCCCTTTGGAAATTATGAAAAATTTCCATCTATTCAACACCATGATGAGGTTTTAGATAAAATTTATAAATACATGTTCTTACCTCAAGAGTCTCCCCTTAAGCTCATGCTTCTCTATTAGTTATATAGCTTTTGGCACACCTTTTACTCTATGTCCACAAATTTTATCTATGTGACTTGGTATGAACTAAAACAATGCTCCCTTGAGATGATGCATACTTTAATGATATTTATTGTTTTCAAGAAATTTCACTTAGAAAATAGAAAATAAAAATAAAAATGATTTGCTAAACCAGGATTGTCAAAATGAGCTAGCAGACTAGATCCCCCTCACATGAAGACTTCATTACACTGATTAGGAGCTGATATTGCATGATAATTCTCCCTTACCTTGTCTCAACACTTTCTAGTTATTGGTGGGATCAGGAATGACCCCCAATTCATTCCTTAGGTGCTCAAATGTTGCTTTTGGTAGTGGTTTTGTCATGATATCAACAATTTCTTATTTTTTGCTCACATACTCAAGATTGATTTTCTTGTCATTCACTTGTTCCCTCAAGAAGTGATATATAATTGGAATGTTTTTGGTCTTTGAGTGAAACACAGGGTTCTTGGAGACACTTATAACACTAGTACTATCATAGAGCAAAGGAATTGGGCTATCAAATTTTACCTTGTAATCCTCCAATGTCTGTTTCATCCAAAGAACTTGAGTACAACACATTACAACAACTATATACTCTTCTTCACATGTTGAGAGTGCCACTGATGATTTCTTCTTTCTCAACCAAGATATCAAGTAATTTCCAACAAAGAATGCACCTCCACTTGTACTCTTCCTATCATCAATGCTTCCTACCCAATCAACATCAGTATATGATTTTATGTTGAATTCATTGATTTTGGGGTACTAGAGTCCATATTCAAGTGTTCCCATGAGGTATCTCATAATTATTTTGACTTCCTTGAAGTGTGTTTCCTTGGATATTCTTAAAATATTCCAACTAGGCCCACATCTTGTATGATATCAAGTCTTGATGAAGTGGAGTAGAGTAGATAACCTATTATGGATTCAAGTACAAAGTTTTTCTATTTTTGATGAGATTTTCTATTTACTTAGCTTACATCCCACTTCCATTGATGTTATTATAGGTATGATTTCTTTCATCCAGAAACTTTTGAGCATTTATTTGATATATTTGGTTTGGGATATGAATATGCCTTGGTCTAATTGACTAATTTGTAAGCCTAAGAAGAATGAGAGATCCCCAAGTATAGAAATTTCAAACTCTTCTCTCATCACATCAACAAATTCATGGTTCATTTTGTCATGATCTCTTATAAATATAATATCATCCACATACACAATGACAATGAACAGATGATCTCCTTCTTCTTTGATATAGATATTACTATCAACAAAACCTTTTCTAAATACTTTCTCAATGAGGAGAGAATCCAAACTACTATACCAAGCTCTAGGATATTATTTGAGTCCATACAAATCATTTTTCAACCTGCACACATAACATTTTTATCAGTTAGAGAAAATCCATTAGGTTTATCAATATATAATTCTTCATTTAGCTAGCCATTGAGGAAGGTTGATTTAACATCCATCTAGAAAACTTTGATTTTCTTGTAAGTTGCATATGCTAGAAATAGTCTGATTACTTCCATCCTTGCCACTGGTGTAAAATTTTCATCAAATTCAATTCCTTCCATTTTTGCATAGCCTTTTCATATAAGTTTTTCCTTGTTTCTTGTCACTTCTCCTTTCTCATTCAGTTTGTTTCGTAATACCCATTTTTACCTCTCACATTATTTTCATTTGGTCTTGGTACAAGCTCCTAGGTCTCATTATTTTCAATCTGATCAAGTTCCTGATTCACATAATCCACCTAATTCTATTCCTTACTACCTTTTGCTACATTCTTGGGTTCTATCATGGATAAGAGTGTTATATCTTCATGGTTTTTCTGATCTCTTAGTCTTCTTCTTGTGAGAATACAACCTTATTTTCTTCCAATAATCTGATTTGTTGGATGGTCTCTCTTGACTTTCCTTGAGGGTGTCTTGGTGTCTTGTCTTTCTTCCACTTCTTCATCATATTGATCTTCATGGTTATCCTTAGGTTGAGTGTTGGATTTGGAGGAATAAGACACATAAACCTTTACATTTGTCCTCTAGGACACTTTCTCGTAGCCTCTTATTGTAACATCTATGGTTTGGAATAACAAATGAATATCCAAAAAATATGCACTCAACACACCTAGAGGAAAATGTACCTAAGTTGTCTTCATCTCTCTTACGTAACTTTTTCTTGCAAAAACTCTTATGTGTTTCACATTGGGTGACCTCCTTTCCAAATTTCACGGGGTGTCTTGTTTTTGTTCACTCTTAGTTGAGACATGTTTAGAATATAGATAGCTTTGTATCTTGCTTCACTCCAATATCCATTAGGAATTTTAGATTCATTCAACACGGTTTTGGAAATTTATTTCATAATCGTGTTATTTCTTTCAACAAATACATTTTTTTGGGTGTCTTGATAATTGATAATTTTCGTATAAGCACATGTTTTTTCACATAAATCATCAAATTCATTGGACCAAAATTCTCCACCTCTATCTGATCTTAAGCATTTTATTTTTGTGTTCTTCTCATTCTCCACAATTGCCTTGAAGGACTTAAATCTATTAAAATATTATAACTTGTGCTTCAAAATAGCTGCCCATGTCATTATAGTGAAGTCATCTATTAATAACTTGAAATAAAAATCTACATGTAAGATTTAAGTTCTTGTACACTCGCAAATATTTGTATGGATCAATTCTAGAGGTAGAGTTGTAGAATGCTCTTTAGACTTAAAAGGATCTTGTTCTTTGTTTTCCATGCAAGTAAGATTTGTAAAGAATGTCTGTTGGTTTTACAATATTTAACATATGTCTCACACCATTCTTGGCACTTAGTTTAATAATATTTTCAAAGCTTATATGTCCAAATCGCATGTGCCACAACCAAATTTCATCAACTTTAGTTGTGCAGCATTTAATTTGTTTATTTATTTAAGAACATATATGTTATTCTTGGTCCTTTTGGCTTTTGCAAATTTATTTTCTATTTTTATATTAATTATATCATAGAATTTGTCATGAAATATCATATTGTAACCTTTCTTACACATTTGAATCACACTTAAAAGGTTATGCTTGAGACCTTCAACATATAGGACATTCTCTGTGATTTTTTTTCCATTATCAAGACTTAGAGTTCCTTTTCCCACAATGTTTTCTGAATTATTATCACCAAACCTAATAGCTCCTAATGCATTGTTTTACAATGAAAGGAATTTTCTTTTTTCACCTGCCATATGACTAGAGAAAACACTATCTAGATACCATATCTTATCTTCATCTTGTACATGAAATGCAATTTGTACTATTGAATAAGACTCTTTTCTTTTGTTGGATTCTTCCTTCACAACATACACCCATTTAAAGTGTTTGAGAGATTTATGATTACAGATCATGGCTATGTGAACATCCTTGTGACATTTTTAAAAACTAACATTTTTATTCATTCTAGTGTTTGGTGAGTTATAATTTCTTCCATAGCCTATAGTATATCCACTATATTTACAATATTTGTGACTAACTTGCTTACGTGAAAAGCAATAATCATAGAATTAATGTGTGTACCTCATGGCATAGGTGACTTTGGGAGCATTTATCTTTCTCTTTGTAGTTTTTGTGACTTCTTTATTTTCCGGATGAGAGGTGTTTGGTGTTGATGCAGCTTTGTTCTCCTTATTATTCTCTAGTTCAACTTCTTTACCTTATTCCATGAATCCTATTCTAGATTTATCTTTTGTATTCCTTTGAGTGCTCAACATACCATTCAGGACCTTTGAGCTCTTCTCCAAATTCTCATACACCTTTATTTTTTACTCATTTTTTCCATTTAATTCTTTAGGCACTCTAAGTAAGATTTCAGTTTCAAGCATTCATCCTCCTTTGCCTTGTAGGATTGAGAGATATTTTCAAGATGAGATTCAAGTTCTTTGAGTTCATTTATTTCTTCCTCTTCCTTTAAATTTTTTCTTCTTTAAAAAATCTATAATTTTTTCTTCATAGTCTTTCAAAGTACATCTAGTATTTTGATTCTTTCTTCTACACAATTTCAATTCTTCAAGAGAACATACCTTTTTAGCTTCTAGATTCACATTTGCTTCTTCTTCATCAGAGTCTTCATAGTCAACTATATTATTATTTTGGGAGTTACATCCTTCAATGACATCCATGGCCATAAACAAGCATTCAGATTGAATTTCTTCATCCTCATTTTCAGATATTCTTTAGTTTCTTAAATCAAATTCACTTATATTCTCCTTTGAGTAGATTTTTCTTTGTTCTTAAAGAACTTGCGGTATTTCTTCTGAAGTTCATATTTTTCTTGTTATTTTTAGCTTTCTTCACATTGAGTTTCCTTGTTCTTGTTTGGACATTTTTGTAGCAAAATGACCTACTTTTCCACAATCAAAGCATTTAAATGGGAGCTTACCTTTGTATTTTCTTGAGCCTCTGCCAAGTCTTCTCACAAACATTTCTTTAATCTTCTCATCATCTACTTCATCCTCCAAATCTGATTCTTCTTTTTCTTGTTTGGATTGATTCTCTTTCTTGGCTTTGAAAGATACTTCCTTCTTGGTAGATTTAGATCTAATTATCCTCATCTCATATGCTAACAAGATACTTTGTAGTTCGTACAATGTTAAGTTTTTTTATATCTTTGGCTTCCTAAAAAGATGAGACCTTTACATAATAATTAGCAATCAATGATCTTAGGAAATTTTGGACTATGAGATATTCTTCTAGTTTATCACCGCGCCTCGATCATATTGATAACTTCATATATTGTTTTCATGTAGCATGAAATTATCTTATCATATTTCATCTTGAGAATCTCAAACTGAGTTATGTAGGTTTGCAATTTTTCTAGATTGACATTTTTATCTCCTTCATAAATATTTTGAAGCTTGGTCGAGATTTCCTTGGATGAGGTACAGTGCATTACCTTAACAAAATTTGTTTCAATCAGTCCACATAGGATGACTTTCATGGCTCTTGAGTTGCATTTATATTCTTCCTTATCTAGTGCAAAAGTAATTAGAGTGGTTGGAAGATTGTATCCTTTCTCAACACATTCCCATATATCAAAACTAAGTGACATGAGATATGTCTTCATCCTTATTCTCTAGAATGCGTAATTTATTCCAGTGAAGAGAGGTGATCTTGACAGTAATAATCTACTTTTTTTCTTAATGTTTTTCCATGCTTGTGAAGAGAGGATCTCCTTGAAGATGTTAAGCTTCCATCATAAGTACCAATGCTATGATACCAATTATTAGAGATCACAAGCATTGAGAGGGGGTGAATCAATGTAGATTAAAATTTTAAACAATTCTAATACAAATTTCCTTAATTAATTGCAACAATGTACCATTAGCATTTGATCAAACACATGCAAAGAGATAATAAATCATAACACAAAATTTATGTGGGAAACCCTTAACAGGATAAAAACCCATTGTGAAACCAAGGCTTTATTAGGAAAATTAACTCCAAAGTATACAAATATTTTTGTTTTTGTTGAGAACTCAATAGACCTATGAAGCACCCACTTGAAGAAAGCTAAGCACCCACTCAACTAATTTAGCAAGCTACAACTTGCAAGGAGCCACTACCCCCTAATATCTAAGCATCCACTTAGAAGAAGATATTACAAACAAATTGATCATATAGTATTAAGGATTCTTACAAAATGGATTATGATCACCTTTCTAATTCTATTTTTACATACATAGATCTGCAACACTCTCTCTTAATCTTCAAACACTCTATGGCTCTATCTCAGTCTTCATGCATCCATCTGAATTGATTATGAGTCTTTGTATTCATCTAATTTTAGTAGTTCATTGATGTTTCATTTGGGTCTCTCTTTGTCTATCTCTATAATTCTGGATTGAATACTTTTCTTTATCTCATAAAGATTATCTTACTCATTTCATCGAATCCATAACACTCTTCTCATCATGCTTAAATATACAAGATTTTCTCTTTTTCCCTCTTTTGCAACTTAATTTTCCTGCCTTTAAATACATTAATTTCCAATCACATTATTAGTAGAACAAATAATGGTTACTATAAAATTTCCCAAAAATGAATTTCTCATCATTCTAGAATTTTCAAATGAAGGATCCAAATTTCACTTTCGACATTCGATTATGACTTAAAATTAGGATTTTTATATCTTATGACATAGAGAGTGGAATTACCTTTCCAAAAAATCCAAGCACATTAAATTATGACTCATGTATCAAGATAGTTATCCATACATATTTAAAGATCTCTTTGGGAACAAGGTACTTGTAGCACATCGATAATCCACATAACACGCACTTTAACCCTTTTAAAAAAGTATATTATAACAGTTTCACCTTTGTTAATCGAGATAAAGTGGGTCCATAAGTAACATATGGAACTCAAGTCACCTTGGGTTACTTCTTCCAAACTTACTCTTTTCCACATTACATTGTCATTTAGATTGTAGATCAACTTCACTTGTCGGGAACTAAGTCCCATGTATTACTTGTGTCTTTTGGGACCTTTATGCCCGAAACCCCGATTCATCCGCAAAACGCTTGATTCCATTTGTTAAGCTATTAAATCACATTTTTGGGGAACAAAAGGTACAAACGAACATGGGTTGTCTGAGATCTCTTATGCCCGAAATACCCACTTCTCTCTGCAATAGTCTTGATTCCTTTGTTCTGTGAATAAAATCACCTTGTTTGAAACATATGTTCCTAGGGAACTCATTTTTCTAATCACCGTATGCCCGAAACTCTTGTCCAAACCCCAATACACTAACCCCTTCATATTTCAGAATAGAGGGGCTTGCTAAAAACATCAACTCGCCTAGTAGTTATACCTTACGGGGCTCTTATGCCCGATTTACCCGATCTATCCACATAACACTTGAATTCTTTGCATTGGGGCTCCAACCAATGCAAAGAACACATTTTATTAGATAATATGTTCCATCTACACTCAACATACCCTCAATACACTAAGGTACTCAAAAATCAAAATTCTAAAAAAAATTCTAAGGACCAAATATTTTTGTTTCTCCATACACATTTTGTGAGTACTTATAATATGTGATTGATATTTTTAGCCCACTGAAACACTATAATCAAATGTACTTGACCATTTTAATCTCTTCATTATGTTTCAATCTCACTATCAAAGCTTGCAATATCCATTAAATAACTGAAACCATTCGAATAAATTCATAATGCTAAATGACCATGCCCGAGCCTACCTATGCAAACCACTGAACCACCTAATATCAAATATTTCCATCATCATGCAATCATCTAGAACCTCTATAAGATCGACACTCTCAATAAACCTTCATATTTGTCTTACTATTGTCACCAAATCATTGCACCCCGAATGGCACGAGAATGAATCATGACATTCAGGTGTGATTAGGACACATGGGATCACCTCTCAAGTGTCGGACTTGGGCTCGAGATGAATGTCCGGAGAAGGCTGACTTCCTCTTCCTAAACTAAACACAACACTACTTTTAATGAGTAAAAATGGCTAAGTATACCTATGCTAACATTTCATGGGATTAGAGAGAAATATCTGCAAGGAAATGAAACCTATACTAGAATTGGTGATGCACCAATTTAGGTAATGTTCAACATCCTGGAAGGGTTAATGTGGGAGTGAGGTTTGCATCACTGACCAAATTCACCTATAGCATTTAGAAAGCGTACAAAATACCACAAACCAACGGTAAATGTTCCTTTGTTAAACTCGATCGGACCATAAGCTACCAATCTCCCGGTGAAAAGGATGAACATGAAAAGGGTGAATAAGCACCAAAACTCTATTGCATGCAATATTTCACCACTTGATAAGCACAGAATTCCATGAATCTGCAATGGAAACCAAAACTTGTACTATGCACTGTAAACGTGAGAGAGGTGAATAGAAGGGAAAATCATGGAGGACATTCATATGATCACAAAGCATAATTCTCATTACTTCAAGCACCATTACATTCGAGGAGAAAGGCTTGAGAGCCTATGAAAAATTCACAAATTGTGAAAAGAAGGGGAAGCTTGGAAGTGTCTAATCCTCCAACTTGTGTCATCTAGTTAGAATCCACTTGTTGGAACCCCTTGGAATGAACTTCCAATTTACATTTATAGAATAAAATGAGAGAGAGAAAGGAGAGGAGTCATAAATTTTCCCTCCTAAACTAAAGGTACATGATGTATCATCTATTACATTCGGTTGAACAACCTGAAAAGGTTCCATCATGCAATTAATGTCTGTTGACATAGTCCTCATAATTAATTAAAATAATATTTAAATAATAATAATAAATATTATTATTTAAAATATTAAATTAACAAAAATAATTGGTGGGGCTCCTTGATCTGGATTGTAATAAGGAAAATTGTGAAGAGAGGACCAAAAAAATCCTAACTCGGTGGTTAGCTCGCTGATCCAACTCACCGAGCCAGTGTCGAAACCTCTATGCAACACCAAATTCCTTGCGCATGCCGATGAGATATTTGTTCACCATGGTGGGTTCCTTGTTATGTTATTATGTACCGCTATTGTTTGGCAAGCTCCTCTCATTACATGCTTCAACTTTGATATTCACGCTCCTTCACACGAATCTTTCGAGCTCTACACAACCTTCTATAGTTACTTTCTCGGCTCATGAGCTCCCTTTAATCTTACACACATTGACTTGACTATCCCGATCGAGCTCATCATTTTTACGACTTGGCTTACTTCCACAAAATATGTTTCACATGTCGATCCACAAACCCGATTGGCTCAACTTGGCCTTATTTTATGACTAGAGATCGATTCTCTCCATGCTCGAACACCTGAAGGATGGCTCGGTCACTCGATATCTCAACCACGTAATACATAGCTTGATGATCCAAATGAATAATTGGGTTTCCCCGTGAGCTCAGATTTTGTTTCGATGCAAACTTGGCTTGAATCGGTTTATATATGTGAGCTCACCTATGTTATCTATGAGCTCGCCACCTCCTTTGTCTAGTGGATTCAGCCACATTCACGCATCTGACTCATTCCATGATGTCAAGATCCTACCACTGACTTGGCCTCTCAGCCTGGCTCACCACCGAGCTCCTCCATACTTGATCTCCTAGCTCGCCACCAAAATATTTCACCGAACCCTTAATTAAGCTTGAATATTGACGATTTCTCTGTTGAGCACATAATCCCTAAATTGTCAAGATCCTCCCTTTACTGTAAATGAGATCACTTCACTGGGCTTCCTCATGTGGCGCTCACCACCACTTTCCTCGACAAGCTTGCAAAACGAGTTTACTAAACCGAGTGATCAAACTCCATGCATTCTTGGATGGCTGAGTTCCTTCCTCGACCGATGCAACTGCTCATTTTCCAAACTCCAGCGACTTGAACTGAGCTCACCTGTGATTCATTTTCTTCTCACCGAGCTATGTGCCATTATCAACTCCTACAAATTTGAACTATCCTTCTTGTCAATTAACCAGGTTATATGAATTTATTCTCAGCCCTATGCCGACTCCTAAGTTATCTTTCCTCAGAGCTATACCACCTCCCAACTGAGCTTTACATGGAGCCCTTCACAAATTACAGATCCATTGACGAAACTTAGTCTCCTTGAGCTCCCAGGAATAGTAAGAGATCTTGGTGATTTTACCGAATTTGACAATGTTGTATAAAAATTTGGGATGCTTATCCCTAAGCTCACCTATGAGTTTGGTTTCTATAAGCCATATCTCCCTATCATCTCAGTGGTTGATTTACACTCTTCCGCTCCAATGACTCAGTCCACTATTCTACCTTACCAACCGATGAACTCGGCATGCAACCCAATCCCTCCTCAAAGCATTGGACTCGAGGCCTCCTCCCGATTCGGTGACAGAATCATACCTCCCCATGAAACTCCAAAGCTTTAGATCCCTGAAAAACATTATCTCTGAATCCTGAAACGCCAAAAATGTGAAATTCAAAGTTTTGGATTTTCAGGCTTTAGACATTTTCAACTCGCTTAACGTCCTCAACCCAAAATTCTCTGAATTTCTGAAATAAATAACTCTGAAACAAAAAATCTGAAAACGTGACTCATTTCCCGCTTCGGACTTCAAAAAAATTGATTTTGAACATTTTGACTTGTTGATTCAGAATTTTCCTTTCTAAGTTCCAAAACCATTTATTTCGAAACAGTAATAGTTTTCCTCATTCCCGAGATCAACTCACTCTATTAAGAATCATTTCACCGAACTCTGCACTAATTCATCAACCCAAACATTCCTCTTGAAGTCCCATTTGCATCGATGATTAGTTCCATAGCTCAACCTTTGACCACGAGATATCCTTCGTGTATACATAGATGACTCGGCTGTGTGCATGGATCCTGAACTTATTTGAGATGATGCATCTTCCTCGAGCTCTTGAAGATATATGTCTTCTGATTTCATTTAACCGTGTGCTCAAGCCAGTGTGCCGAATTGTGCATTACCTACCTCGGCTCGACAACACCACTTCTCACGACGAGTTACATTCCCTGCACATTCTTTTTGAGTGATGTGGTGATCTTGTTTGCTTTACAGCTCCAAGGTCACCTGTGCATCAAGCAGAACCCTAATTCTTTCCTACCGAGCCTGTCACTTGTTCAAGAAACCTCATGACCTCTCGGCTTGACCTCAATGACCTTCATTAGCGGATGAACTAGTCTGAGCTCTACCTCCCACCTCGGGCACTCGATCTGAGCTAAAACCCGTACCGACTAAGTGGACTTGATGAGCTTGGTCTAGCACTTCCCTGCGAGCTTCCATGAATCCAGACTGAGCTCAATCCCCGAGTTCGAACCATCCTCTTCCACCTAGCTTGACTCAACCATCACCTTGGGCTATTTCATTGCTTCAAATCATCAAGTCGTATATCAACTATGCCAGCGGGTTTTCCAATTTCATCATGTTCTCAACCTGATGGATACTTGGCCCCAACTATGGTCTCTACATTATTAGGCATATTCCTCATGTCACTCTTACGCCATAGGATTTGAGCTATGATCTCTACTTGCTCTGCTTTCCATGTTGAGCCCCTCCATAGATCCACTGAGTTCTCTCTCAGCTCCACCATAGTGAGTTAACATTTGTCGGGTCCTTCATAACTCGAACCTCTAAACTGAGTTGTCTAACAAACTTGAGCGAGCTCCTCTCAACACACAACTTGGCAAGCTATTTTCACTTAGTGTTAATCTACCTTTACTCTGTTTATTTTTAACCCGATTTTAATAGTCTAGAGCTTCTCCTCAAATAGAGGTTAGAAAAGATACAAAAATGCACAATAAACACGATGTATTAATTCTAATCATACTAGCATGTGGGCCCACTGGAGTTGATTTTCCCATTCAGAGTCCAATTTAAACCTTCAAGATATGGAAAAGAAAGAGCAATTCGGGAACTCCAAAACCTTCGGAATGACATACAAGACTCTCAAAATGTTTGATCTAAAACCAATCTCATGGTATTATCATATTGTCAATGTTTTCTTGGGGGAATTGACAACACTTACTTCTTAAAGCTTTTAATAGACTTTTTAACATGTCTTTCACACATGATTGACCTTGAGAAGCCTACACAACACCTAATTCACATATTTTTCCATCAATGTCACTTGAAATCAATGAAAACACTAATGAAAATAAAAAGATCCAAAAATCTCATCTCCCAAATGCCTCTATATATTGTAGGAACTTATGGGAGGGCATCTACATAAGCTGCAACTTAAACTATCGAGGTACTAGACGAGTCTCTACTCGGCTAGTCATGTTAACCAACTAAAATGTAGTACTACATGTAGTAATAGTAATAGCTTTTGACACCATCTGTCGGCCATATCCCGATATGGATATGTAATCATATCTCTTGTAATGAGTGTAGAAACTAACTGATATGTTCATTTGAGTAGAGACATGTTAACACACCTCACCACTCATAAACCCAAGTCACGACAAGTATAGGGTGGGTAATGGATTTACGCCTAGTTGAACAATCATGTATTATTCATGATAGGTAGTTTCCTAGATGTCCATGCCCCAGAATACACTCTACCATACATCTTAATGCTCGAAATATGGTACCTAGCAAATACAAGAACATATCCCCACCCTTATCCCTAGTAAAATGTGAGGTTAGGATACCTTTGATGGGATTGCATAGAGTGGCGATAGGTGTGTTATCAACTAAAACTATCAAAACTCCATTTTCAGCACTAGTATCATGTGCCTCTGCATCTCCCAAATAGGTGGCCTGACTATGAGTCTTATTTTACATCTTTGGAACTTGCCAACACTAGCCTCATGTCAATGATAAGAACTCCCTAAATCAGGTAAACATCTTCCAGTATGATACTCCACTCACCCATAACTCTAGGAAGCGGAAAGTTTTCTGGTTTACAACCGAGTAGCTCAACAATTCACATGTAAGCTACTCACAGTACAATAAACTACATCTGTGATATCCGAAAATACCTACCCTCTGTAACAAATCCCTCTTTTCCTTAGTCAAACCGTCCAAAATTTGAGGCAACCAATCCATCTCACGAGCCCATTCAATCTAACATACTTTCATTGTATTTACAAATGGAAAGAAAACAACAAGTTAGAATCATGTACATGCGTAATAAGCTCACAAAAACAATAGGAATACAAGTAAAAATAAAAAAATCTATACTTGTGTGTAGGAAATGCGAGTTGTACCTAGAATCCTAAAATGCAAATAATTAAAAATACACCAAATTCAATGAAACAAAATATAAATCCTACATGGTGGACCCTTATGGTCATTTTAACTATATATTTATTTAAAATTACCCCTTATAACTAGTTTTGAAAAATTCCTACATTTTAGGTTAGAAATGAAAAAATGATATAACTAACCTTATCATGACCCCTTTTGTCATAATGACTAGTTACACTATCATCATCTCAATATTATCTTCATTTCAATTATACTCTCATGAAACATGGTCACAAAGTTATCTAGATCTCAAAATTTCACCAACTAGGTAAGTGCAAATGATTTCTATAAATTGTAATTTTGATATATATGGTGTGTTTTCTAATTATCACATCCATCGATCTCACTTTGATACTTGAAGGAATAATTCGTATTTGATTGATGATTTACGTAGGTAGGAGGAAATTAATCTTTTTCTTAGATGATTATGCAGCTACCCACAAATATGTATATCCTTAAAAGGATATACATACGTACACACACAATGGCGTATGAATAACCCCACAACAAACCTCTTTTATCGGTGTTCATAAATCCCTTAGCATTTACGACATATTTTTGTTTCAATTTGATTATTGTTTGCACTTTCTATAATATGTACGTTGATTAAGATGTTGATATATGATTTTTAATTGATCTATCTTATGGTACTATCGTAAAATGATTAAATCAATCATCTCTCATTTGGAAGCGATCACCACATTGTTTACTGTTGACTTATGAATTCTTATTAATGGAAATATTATACCAAGATTGCTTTATGTAAATGAGATAATTGCATGATCATTGTAGGATTTAGTGCCTTTCTTTTATTCATTACCGTAATATATATAGACACACACACACACACACATACTTATGGTTCATCTTATAACGGTTTCTATTTATTAATTTCTTTGGATGGAAAATTAAACAAGTCATTTAACCATAGATGATGGCACAAGTTATGTGTAAATGCTAGAACTAACTCTTTTGGCCTAAAAAGTGACCAGAACAACATGGAAGGTTTGATCTTTGTTATTACATTGCTTATCGATGTTTAAGATGGTTATTATCATGTACTATCATTTTTCTATTGTCAATTGTTAAGGATTATAAATGTTAAGTTGATAGGATCCATGAGTTGTAAAGATGGAAATTGGATACATGGGTTCTAGACCCAAGTTAGGAAAGGTCATAAATCGATCATTATTTTAAATTGACTCCATGCAATCGCTTTTTTTATACATACATACATACATACATACATATACATATATATACATATATATACATATAATATATAAGTTTAAATGGTTGTTGTCGAATTCTCATCGATTATTTGGTAAGTCAATAGTGATAACACATGAAAGTCTTAATCATTAGATTTTTCAATTGGAGATAAGAACCTTGAGAGACCAAGTTGAATGTCATGTAAGTTTATATTAATTTTAAATATTTAAATGAGTTATTCTCCTCTCCTCTTCCATCCTTCCAAATATTGAGGTATAGACGGAGGGTAGTGAAAGATTTAGTGGATGGCAACGATGGTAATTAATGTAATTAATGAACTTCTTGAACTTTGTGAAAGGGAAGTTTATTATGAAGTGAGATTTAGGGTTTCATTGTTTCCTTACCATTTTTCTTACCTCGTGCACTATTTTATACATACATATATATATATAAGTGTAAATGGTATTTGTCGAATTCTCATCAAATTATTCGGTAAGTCGACCATGATGACACATGAAAGTCTTAATCATTAGATTTTTTCAATTGGAGATAAGAACCTTGAGAGACCAAGTTGAATGTCATGTAAGTTTATATTAATTTTAAATATTTAAATGAGTTATTCTCCTCTCCTCTTCCATCCTTCCAAATATTGAGGTATGTAAAGAGGATAGTGAAAGATATAGTGGATGGCATTGATGGTAATTAATGTAATTAATCAACTTCTTGAACTTTTGTGAAAGGGAAGTTTATTACTGAAGTGAGATTTAGGGTTTCATTGTTTCCTTACCATTTTTCTTACCTCGTTTAGAGCTCTATAGTGGTTTTCTTGAATTTTTTGTACCATGCGAAATTTGAAGTCCGGATACTCGTTATCCCGCATTTTGATTTAAAGCTTATTTTGGTGAGTTTTACATTATATAAAGGGTAGGTTTTCTCTACTCGTAGGTTACCTTGAAAATGATTTAATTCTCTTAATCCTAAAGGCATTTGGGGTCAATTTTCTAATTCATTTGGTTATCTTCAAATACAAAAAGCAAGGTAATATGAAGGGAATGATTCTAAGGGTCTCACAAAACACAGTGCATGGATTTCCATCGATCCCTCCTAATACCTTATTTCATTTAATATTTGCATAATTAAACTTCTACATTATTATTTGGGTTGGTTGCGATTATGGGTATTGTTGTTTATATGTGGAACAAATTGTATACGAATGTTTATTTGGAAGGCTTAATATAATGTTAGATGGTTGTGCTCTGTTATTTGTAGTATGTGTAAATAAAATCTCCTTATCGGTTCCTATGCTTGCTATTATTTGAGTACCCATTTTATATGCGGGTCTCCATTATTAGTTTTACACAAAACCCTATGAGGTATCGATTTTCTATCAACTCGTGCCTTGTAATGGACCTCGTTAAAACTATGGAAGCTACGGGTGTTAGTGTTTCGATTTGGTTAAGGTAAATAATATCTTCCTTGATATTTACGAACAAACATATATAATATTGTTTGATCGGGTTTTCGATAAACGATAACAATTTATTTTAATAGTACAAGAGAGGTGATCTTCGACATGCGTTCAATCTATAGTTTCTTATATTTTGAAAACCCAATTATATCTCTCGTGTCTATAATTACTATTTGGGTTCATGTGGTTTCTTGTTAATAGAATACCAATTTAAATCTAGCTTCTATTTTTGAAGGATGTATTCGTTTCTATTTATAATAAAGTTTTGGTTTCGGTTCAAATATAGGATTCACTGATGATTGAGAGATATAATGATTTAGCTTACGGGGTTGGTGCATGATATTATCCATATCATTTTTATATATTTTACTCCTTCATTTCTCTTGTAGGTTTTAAATTTGATTTAGGTGAACAAAATTTACCTCATCATTGTCAAACCTAATCTTATGGTCCCTAAAAGATATTATTTCTGCTTGAATAAGTAATACTACAAAGTAAGGATAGGTTCCATGGATCTGTTGGTATGTCATAAAAAATGTACTACGATATTCTAAGGTTTGAAGAAATTCTTGATCCCTCTTTATGCAATTGGTCCACATACCTTTGATTGGGATAATATTGTAACTATGAAATAATAATTTAATCTTACTCCTAAAAGGAATGATAAGAAGATTGTTCTAAGCCACGATATCGAGATGATAATAGTACACCACATTAGAATTGCAAAAAAGAAGAGCTAAATTACCATATATGGAAATCCATCATAATCCATAATGCTTAATACATTACAATACAATGACTTGAATTATTCAATAAGAAAGATGTACATATAGGAGGAGGAAGTGCAGCTACTACCAAAATTAGTGGTGAAAAATCCCACTAAGCGTCGATACTCGGTAGTTAAGTTAACTCCAAAAGACTAGTAAGCTAACTCAATATAACTGAGAAGCTAACTCAACACAATTAGTAAGCTAACTCCACACAACTAATACACCTAAGCAAGCTAACCCAATAAGTGTAGGGCTAACACAAGTGTAAGAATTATCCTAGTAAATAAATAAAATGATAAATAATAACCTAAACTAACATCATCCAAGTAAGCATAGCTTAGGTGGGTGGAAAATAAGGTGGGTCCCGTCAACAATTCACGATGAGGTACCCACGTACAAAACTAGGGAAAATGGACACCACAAGGTAAAACCAAGAATAAAAAGTAGAGAACAAAATCCTACTACAAAATATCCTCGAAGCTCGACTCCAAAAACTCGTACAATGCTGAAGAAGTGTGGTGCACACTATGGTCTTAATCCAATGTTCAATCATATAAATAAAAAAAACACTGGGCTTCACCAGAATAGCTCCATGCAAGGAGACTGTCAATGGAGTGATGTCGAAAGTGAAAAACAAACACCAAACATAATTTTATCAACTACTACAAATAGGTGTGCCACGATCCAAGAACAACCAAGGCAACAAGGCAAGGACATGAGATCTAAATAAATAGGAGTGCCATGATCCAAGAAAATCCAAGGTAACAAGGCAAGGACACGAAACCCGAAGAATCAATATCAACACCACACCCTCCCATATTGTAGAATGGGTAGAGTGACACCACATATCTGTATGAGTTGTCAAAATCAACTACTCGAACACTGACAAACTAACATTGGGCTCCACCAGAATAGCTCCCCATATGAGAGAAGATGGATGTCTACATAATCTATAGCTCGATACCATGTTCAAGGAATGATAAGAAGATTGTTCCAAGCCACGATCTTAGATGATAATAGTACACCACATTAGATTTGTAAAATAGAAGAGCTAAAATACCATATATAGAAATCCATCATAATCCATAATGCTCAATACATTACAATACAATGACTTGAATTATTCAATAAGAAAGATGTACATATAGGAGGAGGGAAGTGCAAATACTACCTAAATTAGTGGTGAAGAACTCCCACTTCGAGCGTCTTTAGTAGTTAAGTTAACTCCAAAATACTAGTAAGATAACTCAACATAATCGAGAAGCTTAATCAACACAACTAGTACACTGAGCAAGCTAACCCAACAAGTGTAGGGATAACACAAGTGTAAGAGTTATCCGATAAATAAATAAAAGGATAAATAATAACCTACACTAACAAATCCATGACCTTAAAAGATTACAAAGACTATTCTCTAAGAGACCAAGTTGATTGAAAAGTTAAATTAGGAAGTCACCCTAATTTTAGTCTTACTCAACCTTAAGAAAAGGTAAAAGTTACCTTTATGGGAATGGACATGATGAGTATGGTAGTATGGACTTAAGTTTATTTTTGATTATATAACTTCTATATATGTAAAATTTGTATTTAGGACTTATAACTTGAGATATGCAAGGTTTGAGTGGAACTAATATATATGCAATTATATACTATGTAATTTTTCCATTAAGGAAGCCTTGATGTTATGTAGTAGAAAGTTCTTTTAAAGGATGAAAAGTGAACAATTTTTTATTTATATGATTCTATTTTATGTATTCATTATGAAGTGTGGATTAACATTGAAACATATCTTATATTCAAATATTAAGTGACATAAGATGTTGAGTGGGAAAGAGGAATTTTTATGCCAATGCTTTTGAGCTGACCTTTTCTAACATTTTGTAGATGGAGTGCTTTAATTTTGAAAGGTGAGTGAAGTTAAAAGAATTTATTTTCTCGATTTGATTGATTTAAATGTTGTAATGTCTTTGAATGGGAATATGCAATTAAGAAAAAAATCAATTTTATGTTGAAATGATTAAGAGGAAAAATTATCATATTTTGTTTATATCTACTTCAAAAATGAAATAAATGCATATGTATTGATTGATTGATTGAGTCTTGATTTCATCATAAAATTTGATGGAAGGCTTCTTTATCTTAATTTATTATATGATCATAAACTTATAAGGATTATTATTATTATTATTAAGTGAGCCAATATATTGTATTTTTTTAATGTAAGCTTTGTTAATGGATCTAGTGGATTTATACTATGAATTATTAAGTGAAATAATATGATCTACTAAAAGAATGATACATACTTATTATTAGTGGTTCTATTGGGCTAAGAATATACTATTGTGTTTTATAATGAATAAAATACATATATTAAATGATATATGTGGATCAAGTTACATATGATTGACTCATATGTATTATGGAATGTTGTTTAATAATTGGATTTGATCCTATTAAGTATTATTCTACATATAATACTTTACTAGTTGCAAATGGATTAATTATGATCAACATAATTAATGCGGTAGATTGATTTAAATATATAGCTAGTAAATGTAATAATCATGTGGAATGATTCTAAACATGTAATTTATATTAATAAATTCCTCATTTAGATCGTTAGGATACAATAATTAATGTGATGGATATCATTGCTTTTACAAAATTTAAAATATCATAAAAAAATTCAATGAGGAGAAAAGTTATGAAAAATTTATTACGTATGTCTTGATCAACATGGAATGAAATGGTTATTTGAGAAGAAATTTCCATCCACTAGTCTAGTTGACTGAGTGGTGCTTTCCTCACATGATTTACAAGTTTTGTATGGTTTCATGACTTATATTAATTAAACTTAACCAATTAACTCAATTTTGATAACTAGATCAACTGATATGGTGATGAGACATATTTCTATTGATGAATGTGTCATCATGAAACTGAGCATGAGATACATGAATCTAAAACTTTGGCTGAAGTAGTGTAAGTCATTACACTGTCAGGATGCACCTAGTTCTAGCATAAGTGTATTATGCCTGATGGGATTCAATTGATTGAAATCCTAGTAAACACTTAGAATAACACATGTAAATCAGTGGTGAGAAGTTCACTATTGGTATAATTTGTTTCTTGATTCGAACAAGTTTTCTATGATCAAGTACGATCTAGTTGACCCATAATATTGCACATGCTTTATTGATTTGTTATGTAAATAATTGTAATTATTTGATGATGGATTTAAATGTTAGTTGGTACATTTTAATCATTAAAGGCATATGTCTAATTGGGAAACAAAAAAATCTATTTGAGAAACGTAGTAAAGAGTTGTTACATCTTGGTATTGAATTTGAAAGTTACAATTCTTGGAGTTACTTGATTCATACACTAATGGAATATCTTAATTTGTTAACTGGAAATATTGGATATATTAATGATGAATCATAGAAAAAATGCACCCAAAATAATTATGCTCCAAGTTCCGTTGTAAATAAGTTAGAAAAAAATATAACATTCCTTCATAACACACATGACTGAAGACTACTTGGATCAATTGGTCGAGTGTGAAAATGATCAATTCTTTGTAAAATAACACTAATTGATTGATAACGATAAGAAAAGGAGTTTCTTAATTATTGAATTGTCAAGAGAAAAAATTGTGGAACTTAAACCCAACATGAAATTAAACCCAAAAAGGGTAGTTAATGTAGATAGGGGTGGATTTTCTACTCTAAAATCATTGAGCGAGAAAATCAAAAAGGATAGAATGAAAATATGAAATGAATTCAAACTCGTAAATACAAAAATAATAACAATAGGTTTAGATATTTCTCACTTGAGATTATGGGAAAAATTGTTAGAAGTATATGGTAAGAAAATTTCAACTCCCATGGTGAAACCTATCATATTGTTGTAACATTCTAAAAGAAAAATAAACAATGCGTTTTCTTGATTAGTGGAATGTTAAAAACATTGTTTTTGAATGACTTATATGTTTTTTGTAAATTATTAGGACATAATGGAATACATTTAATATATTGGATATTGGAATGACAAGGATTTTGTCATATTTTAGACCTATTTTTCATTAATTTAATAAATAAAAGTAAAAATTATGATCTGTTGGGGTGAAACATAGTAGTAAAGCACTTTGTAGTTGCTTGGATGAACAAGAACAATTCATTCCTAACGTAACGTGATGTAAGTAAGTTATGGAGTTCTGGTGCTGATTTTATATAACACTATTATGATTAAGTTTATTTTATCTAGTTATCAACTAAAAACAAATTTAGAAATTTGATTAAACCTTTGCATATGAATAAACATTATAAATATATGATCACAATGTAGACTCGATATCGACATTGACATTTATTGAACCTCATCATGAAATTTAGAGTTAGTGAGTTCTTAAAGGACCTAAGACATATCAATTAACTTTATTTGTTGTGACATAAATCAATGTTTTTCATTGATATGGAAAATAACCAAGACTTCTAGGAGCATGCGAATAAATAAATCTAAAAGGAAAACAAAGAAATGATTTGGATGATTTAAGTAATCATTCATCATGAATTTATGGTGAAGATATCTAGAGGTTGAAAACCATGGATGTATTTGGATGAAACCAACCTTGAGAAAAAGGAAAATCACATTGCGCATTTCAAAGAAAGTTGAAATTACTAATGGTAAATTCTGAAAGTACAAGTGGAATAATGGAACAAAATAGATGGAAAACCTAGGAAAATTTCAAAAATAGTTTTCCTTACTTATTCTGTATTAAATAAATTGCTTTTGACTTATGACTATTTATATTAAGTAATATTGTATGATATGACCGGGTCATGAATGAAAAAAATTATGACATGTCTCGAATGTGTAAAAATTTTCTTGGTTGAAAGGTTATTCCAACCAATAAATCTAAATTTTAGATTTGAAAAATTGTGAGATTTTTGCTGAAGTTGAGGACTGCATTCTCCTTAGATTTTAGATGTAACTCGTGACCATTTTATTTCATTGCATTTAATGAGTCAAAATTTTCGTGAAGATGATTTATTAAGATGGGAGGCATGTCACATCCCTCGATTTCACTCTGCTAGTTGAAATACTAAGTCGTAAATGATGGATGATTTACGAAGGTGAGAGGAAATGAACCTTGTTGCATAGATGAATATACAGCTACCCACACACCTATATATAGTGAAAAGGATATACACGTGTATGTGTGACTACATGCGTAACCCCACAACAATGTTCATTACTCGGTGTTCATACATTACTTAACATTTACAAAATATATCTATTTCATCTTGATTATGTTCTATACTTTCTTGAATATGTACAATGATTAAGATTCTAAGATATGATTGTTTAATTGATCTGTCTTATGGTATGATTGTAAAGTGATTGAATCATTTGTCTCCCATTTGGAGCAGTCACCACCTTGTTTATAGTTGTTTATGACTTTTTCTTATTGCCAATATTATACCAATATTCTTTTACTATAAATGAGACACTCGAGTAATCATTACGGGACTTAGTGACTTTCTTTTACTCATTATCACTATATATATTATCAAAATGATTTGTGCTTGTTTCATTCCTTGGGAGACCAACGCACACCAATTGGAATTCTTGTGAGCATAAATTCTATAATATACACAACGTGATCTCTTCAAGTGGAAAAAGTGGACAACACATCGAGAACATGCTTAGTACATAAAATAGAATTACAGGTTTCTCTTTACAAAAATATGGCATGGAAAGGTTAGCAAAAAAATACAAATATTCATGTTATAGTTATGGCTGGAAAATAGATCCATACACTTAAGGGGACAAAAGTGGTGTGCATAATAGTGAAGCTATT
This sequence comes from Taxus wallichiana var. yunnanensis, assembly GCA_018340775.1. NCBI lineage: Eukaryota > Viridiplantae > Streptophyta > Pinopsida > Cupressales > Taxaceae > Taxus > Taxus wallichiana. The sequence continues at coordinate 206,584,799 of CM031241.1, forward strand.
TGTGCAGGAATTGTCACCGTATTCAAAATGATATATCAGTATGCATTCACTTCATATGTTTCCCACCACCTGAATATGGATAAGGAATTGAGCCAATGAAAAATTCATTCAAAATAGTCACCGTGCTAAAAACACGTAGAAAGTATCTAATCTAGAAAAACACATTTCATAATCACACTTTTAAGAGGCAAAGGAATCAAAAGAGAAAACATTATTAAAACAAGTTGAAACTGAATTAAAAACTTCAATCTCCTTTATATGAAGATATTAATCTTTTTTATTTGAAGAAAATTCATTCAAAATTGATCTTTGGTCATTTTCATGTAGCTCTGATAATACCAATATAGATCACTTGATTTATCAAGTATCAGTCTCTTTGTGCACTCTATGTTATGCAACCTTGTACCTCTTAAATAAGATGCATTTTTTTCTTCCTTTTAAAGAATCTACGGTGATGTTGGTGATCAAATCGGTCTCGCCCCATTTGTCCTTGAAGTTCTCAAGTTTGCGGGCTCATTCATGTTTTCTATCTCCCTGTATTGATTCATAAAATATTTGTCCTCCATTTGGTTGCCTTGATCAGTCCCTTCCTTAGTCGAGGATCACTTCAAATTCTAGAATTTGATTTTCGTTCCTCTATCCATCTGAAAGAGTCTGTAACTTGGGCATAAAACTCGGGTTTTCCTTTCCTTTCATTTTCCATAGTCACGTTTTGTATTCCCTATCATTTTCTGTCCCAAATATCTATGGAAACATGATTGGATGTACCTTGGAGGATCAAATTTAGGCCTTATATCAATTCCGGACTCTTTTTCCGTGAAGAAAGATTCATTTTCGGGTTTAAATGGTGATTTTCCTACATTTTACGATTTGATGGGTCTATTTTTCCTGGTCAATTTTATTTCTCAAAGATCAATAGAAACGTGGTCCTTTCTCGGTTAGATGCGGCTCGGTGGGGCACTTAAAAATTTCTAAGGCTCGCCCAACCTAAAACTTTTCCACGTGGAGGAACGACGCTCATTTGAAAATTCAGCTTTTGGTTTGGCCTGAGTTGCGCCAGGGGAGACTGTGGAGATTTCCACTACCTTCCCAGACTTAAATAAAATTTTCATGCACTGGTACGGTTTTGTGAGACCATGGACACGTGGAGGGCTAGTGCTTATTTGAGGATCTGTCTCAGGGTCCCACCTTAAAAATTGTGATAGAGAGACATGTGGAGGCTTCCGCCGGCTCCGCTTTGTACTTAAACTTTTAAAGAAAATTTGATAGGCCTCGGGGCACGTCGAGGGACCGCACCTCTTTGGGACCGACCCTAAGTTTTACTTTGAAAAAGCACTAGGAGGACACTTGGAGGGTTCCACTCACTCTTCCCTTTGCCTGGACTTTTCAACGGCCAAAGAAAAATGTCTCAGACCCTAGACACATGGTTCCTTCCACTGAACCTTCAAATTTTTCAAAAAACTATGTCGGACTGACACACATGGCGAACTCTACACTTGTTTGGGGTCTCTTCTTTTGGGGACTATCTCAAAATTCACCATTGAGACACGTGGAGGCTTCCGCTGGATCCTTTTTACACTAAGACTTTTCAAAGGCCAAAATATGTTTTTCTTGGGCACATGCAACATGGATGGCCCATGCTTATTTGGAAACTTTCCCTGTACTTCTCCTTTGTAGTTGCACTAAGGAAACACATGGACGGCTATGATATAATTTGGAAAAGGGAGAGAATCAACGGTTGTTATGTATTTTGTTTATTTTTCCACCATTTTTGCTCCAAGACTCTGGAGACGTGAATACACACTATTTCACATCATTTTGTGATGAAATTCCCTTGTTTAATGCGTCGTCAGAAAGTGTTATTTGATGGATTCGAGTAACTTAATTTGTGATTCCAAGGATCGTTAAGGTTGATATTTTGAAGTTGGAATTACTCAGAACTTGCAAAATAGGAATTACCACATAAGATAGATGTGGGGCAAAATTGTAGAGGAAAGAGATGGAAAAGAATGAAATGATGGAGGATGTAGGTGCAAAGGATGAAAAAGGTGTTGCCTCGAGGATGAAAAGGATTACCTCGAGATCCAGGTTATGCAGAGCCTCCGAAAAATGATTAAAAGGGGATTTCTCACATGACAAAATCAGAATGATTAGAAGGATTTCCAAAAAGTTGTGGCATGGCATCATAATCATTAGTCGAGGGCCCAAGAAACATGATCAGTTCACAATTGGTCCACCTGGCAGCTTTCGGATCTGAATTTGTTAAATGTCACTTTCTGAAGCAAATTGTTAACAAGCAAAGGTCCCTTGAATATTCTTTCTTTTTGGGGGGAAAATTGAGTGAGTAAAATGTATAAATGCAATGAGAATACTCTTGCAAATGGTTGGGGGTTGAATTCTTAAGAGAAAATTTGAGAAAGTTATCTTCCTGAGAGACCAATCCGAGATAACCTGTTAATTATTTCTATGTTAGATTTTCTATCATGTCAATTTCATTGCAGATGTATAGCCATTGACGAGCACTGAGATTTCTTTGGAAGCTTTCCCTGTTGATGAATCTAAGAAATTTTGAAATTAATTTGTGTTCAATCTCTAGCAATTTGTGTCTGCTTTGTTTCAGAAATGTCTGCAAATGGTTTCTTTTGTTCCTATTGCAATCTTACATTGAAATCTTTCTAAAATCACACAGGATATCATCCCTATGAAAATTTAGTGGCATTTAAAATTTCATTTCAGAAGAGCATTCATCATGTGAAGAGATAAACAAATTTAAAATCACTTCACTATCATTTGTTGATAAATATTGTCTATAAGTCTTTGGGTGTACCTTAGGCATGATTGATCAGATATTTTGGTTTTTAATTGAGTCTTTTAACTTGAGGCTTTCTAATAGATTCTCAAATAATGTATGAAAACGTGATGATTTGGGTCTCCATTGAAGCACACCTTCTGGTTGAAGGAATGTCTAAACTATTCTGAAGCTTTTTGTTGTTGAGTTGTCCATTGTTGTTAAGTTTCTCAAAGATTTTCTATAATCGAATATGTCTTTCTTTATCTCCCACCAAAATCATTCAAAAGCCATGAATCCATTCTCGAACTACCCTGTTTTCCCCGTATATCAAAAAAAAAGAAAAAAATCTACTTACTAAAATATGCGAACAATCAGGATTTCTTAATGTATTTAGTAACCTTAGCCTTGTGTTGAAAGTATCTCCATCTTTTAGAAGTGAAAACTCTTAAGAGTTAAATTATGGAGTATTGACCGTATTTTCCCAAGTTTTTCTTAATAAAATTTCTGCAAAAGAAGGACATCTCCATCTCCTTCATCAAACAAAGGTTACACTAAGGGTCCTCTCACCCTGGTCGAAGAGGCACGACCTAAAGCAATGAGGACAAGTCAAATCCTCTTGAAGGTGCTATCCATCTCTCCACAAATTTGAGTGACAAAGGGCCATTTAGATCTCATCCTTAGCTACAAAACGACACACACCATGATCTATTTGTCTCTAAGCTCCATGCCCAATCTGTGTTACTTCTCGGCTTGAAAAGGAGAACAAATTTTGATACCAACAGTGATATTTTTGACATGGAGTTTGAGCATGAAATTTTGAAATAGAAACCCATTTCTAAATTATTGATGGAAAACAAACAATTAAATCCCCAAAAAAAAACTTGCAAATCCTAATTTTTCATCTGTTCATGATAGAAATAGAATATGAAAAACAAAACATGGGTGAAAACAATATTTAATGACTCATTGCATAAATCTAGGTTAAGGTGGATCTTAGAAAAGGTACCACAACATCCTAGTTCAGTAACCAAAAGTTAGAGGTATGAAGGGTATTTATAAATTATATTAAGTTTTTTTCACATAGAAATTAAGTTACAGTATTTATCATAGAATTCTAAACTAATAAAATTTATTTTTTTGTTCACCTACAATCATTCGAAAGGAAAATTTTGTTTCTTTTTTAGAAAGGAAAATTGGAAAGTTTGAATGATAAACTTTAATTTCTTGTCTTGCCATATGAAATTTAGGATAACCGGGTTTTGGTTTTTATTTGTATACCAATGGTGGGTTGACTTGTAGCCCAAAAAAAGCTACAAACCTAGATTTCAAGCCAAATTCATTATATCTTCTTAGAAAAACACTATTCGGATCCACGAAAGGTATGAAAAATGAATAATTATATGTCCTTGTAGATAAATGAATTAGTGGTGAAGTTTGGTTCAGAGAAGAGTATGGTGTTAATGCAATGTTTCTAAAAGATTACTATAAAAGAGTAAAGCAGAGTAGAGAAACAAGAGCCAAAATTATGTCTTATATGGTGGTAAGAGTTACAAAATACATTGCTTTTATAGGATGTAATGCATTAAATGTGATTGAAAAATTTTTCTTCCATGAGTCACATTTTTGTCAACTATTTCAAGACCTTATAGAAGAAAATAAAAAATTGAAAAGGAAAAAAACACCATTAGGGGAAATAAATTTACCAAATTATTGTTAAAATGCTATTGAACTATAGGAATTGTATGTGGACTGTGGCTAATAAAAATTCCAAACCAATGATGCCGTGATACATATGAATTCACTTTTCAATGCTCTTATCCTTTTTTTCTTAGTAGAACATTTAGAGGTTTTGAATTCCATTTACCGCCACTCAAAGATAGAAGTTGTAATTACTCGATTTTTGTAATCTTGGGAGTCTTATCTCAAAAATCGATATTGTTGAGATTTTCAAGGTCATTATCGGGTGCAATACAAGGAAATTTGTATGCATATTTATACTTCAAAGTAGCACAATATATCTTATTTTATACTTCTTTAAAAATATACATGATAAAAGTAAAAAAACAATAATTTCAAAAGGATGTTACCGAATTTTGAATCTAGAACTTGAATTTCAAGGGATGTCGGTGATTTTACCATATATGGTATTCATAATTCAACCACTATGGAGGTGGAAGATGTGACAGTGGGTATAGATTAGAAACATTCATAGCCCTTAGATTTTATCAACCCAAATGAAATTAGAGTTTCCATCTTTGAACATTCGTTAAAATGTGAGAGATCGGTGCATTTTGGGAGCAAATTATTAAGAGATGAAACACTAATGCATCCCCTATATTAATATTATACGGTGGGTAAAATGCATTAAAGGAAGCACATAAACAATTATGAATATTTTTTTAATGAGAAAGACTACAAAAATAAACTATATATATTAGTCAACATAATAATATTAAATACACTCAATCAAGATCGCTCGTTGATTATTTAAATGTTTCAAAAGACTAACGTAAATTTCGGTGTGGACCCATATGATTTAACCATGTACATAAATTCATAATGCATTATGCCATCAAATTTCCAACTAGAAGGCAATCCAAATTAAAGGGCCTCGTTTTGTCACGAACAAAACATTTTGTTTCACCTATGAACAAGAGGTTTTCTACTACATATGTTTAGGTATACTTATCGAGAACCTTTTTGATTTTTTTGTAAACTAGCACAATATTCCCCTTCTTCGATCTTAAAAATTTGTTGCTAATTTCACACTCTGATATGCCCCAACAAAAAATGAATTCAATATTTCTTAGCCAATCAAATTTTGAATGAAGGCATGTCATTCTCTTGAATGCAGGTATGTAAAACACTATATAATATCAAAATGTTGTCATGCTTTCCTAAATAATTCAGGGCTAAAACTACGACTTAAGTATCATTAGCATGCATATGTAAATTTTGGTTGTATGGTTAGCAATCTAAATTTAAAAAAACCTAGAACTCTAAAGAGAAATTCTTTTACTCCTAAAACCAATAACTTATTTCCATGGAAAATGAGATCGAAAAACCAACCAAGAATAAAACTCTTTTCAATAAAATAAATCATAGATTGTATTATAAGATTTTATTGATAGTTACTTTCTTTTTTTAAACCTATCAAAGATAGTTTTGAGCAATAATGGTAAACTATCAATAACATCCTAATTTAGCATTATCTACTACTCACATCGTTTGGATTAAATGTGAATAAAAAATAAAAAAGTATAATAACCACAATCCAAGCATTACATACTAATAACAATCAATAACATCTTATTAAAGAGTAAATAATAATCACTTCAAATGGAAAATGGTACAAAAATGTAATAAACACAATTTTATATATTCATGTGTTCCACTTTGTTGTTTGAAATAGATAACATCACTTTAATATGTCTCTTACATCATCTACAACCTATACCATAGCTAGTTTTGTAAACAATGATGACATAAGCCACTTTTTTAAGTCTTTCTTAGAAACCTTTGGAGTCGCAAAAATGTTTTATTCAGAACCCCTTTGTGTGTTACGTTAACTACGATTGTAGTTTCACATTTGTATCGAAATTTTGGTGTCTTCCAAATTGTTTCCAAAATTTTATTAAATTTTTCTCCCTCATTTTTGCAATGCTCCATACCCGAACAAAACAAAGGTTACACGTCCACTTTAGCCGAGACTAAATTTTTTTGCTAGTATTTCTACATTGGCATTTGTATCCAACATAGATGACCAAAATGCTATTTGATGAAACTCTATACACACAAAAGTTACAAATTGGGAAATACACATTCATGGAAGGAGGTGTTCATTGCTCAATTGAAATGCTTTTTCCTTTTTAGAATATATGCTTTTGAACCGAGAATTATTTTAATTCAAGAAGAAGGAAATGTTTCTTTGGAGGGACTACAAAAAAGGTGACATTAAACTTCATTATTAACTTGTATGTATTTCAAATATGATAATAATACTTCACATAATATTTGTACCTATTTCTTTACATATATTTGTTGGTTGTAGATTTTCTAGATTTTCTCCAGTTGTATCTTCACATAAAAATTGAAATTAGGATATATTTATCAAATTGATTCCAACTAATAATGACAAATAAAAAAGATTAATATTTTTACCTATTTCTTTACATATATTTGTTTCATTTTCTTTAGCTCCATCTCGCACATAAAATTTTTACTTAGGATATATATATTTTTATTATTGGCAAATAGTTTTTTGAAAGGGACTATACCCTTGTTTACAAAAGAAGGCCTAGAAGCCAGAATAAGCAAGAGAACCAGAGAGAAAAGGATCAGAATCCAAATGTGACAATGAAGTTCAAAGTAGCCAAAAAATAGCTACCAAGACGAGACAAAATAGCAAAATTACTGCAAAAAAGCAGTAAAGGGTCCGCAAAAAAACAAACAAGGACAGCAAAAGCATCTACAACTACTTTTTAGTAGCTTTGTCAATGATGGTTTTGATATTCTTCCAGGATTTGAACATACCCAAAGTTGTCATGTGGGCAGCGTCATTATAATCCAGCTGCTCCAAGGTCTTCTTGCTTTCCTTATCATTAGGTCTTCTTGTCATGTAGGCAGCATCATAAATTTTTTACTTAGGATATATTTATCAAATTGACTAAAACTAATATTGACAAGTAAAAAATATTATTAAATTTTTAAAAATACTCGATTCCTGATTGTGAACAACATATCATAATTGATGGTGAAGCGTTTGATGTAGCTCACTATTAATGACCTTGATTGTGTGTTTTTATGTGTTTTGTTAACTAACGTCTTGTTGTATGGCTGGAATCATGCTATTGTTAGGAATAGTTTCTTCCTGTAATAGATTAACCTTCGGCTTGAGATTTGTTCTCCTCTCATAATCACTAGTAACTTTTTTAGCATCTTGCTATTAATAGAATATTATCTTCATGTAATGGATTAACCTCATGGGTTGTGCTTTTTCTCCACTCATGATCATTTACAAGGGTTCACAAGTTGCTTCCAATGAACACAAATACTTATAATATAAAAAGTAAAATTGTAAAAATGAAATGTTTTCCATTCTCACTTATGGTCCGATACACCCTGTTGGTCTCATTGGCATAATCAAAATATTTCAATTCAATTCAATTACTTGTAGTACATGTTATATCTTCTATTCACTTGCGTGAGATACATGTTCTCATTTAGGAATCATAGAAAAAGCATAGGATATTGCATAAATTTGTTTCTTTATATGAAAGAGATGTTACATAATATGGATGTCTGATGTAGATCCTAAATCACTTGCAATCTATCACCAAGGTTATAATTATCAAGACTTCAAATAATACCTTTTACTTGGCTGATAAATACTTTTGTCTACATCTCCACTCTTCAAAACTTATAATTTTTGCTTTATGATAATTATTCATAATTGTCTTATTTTGGCTGAACTACATATCGTCGATGAGAGGGATCAAGCCTTATGTAGTTCACTTTTTTATAAGGTAGAGGGGCCATTCCCCATGATTTCTAATATACTTTATAGAGGTATTAAAAATGATTAAGTTCAATCATTGTATTGAATGTGCAGATGCATGTTCTTCTATAGGAATCATTGAGGAAGAATATATGATTGATATATGAGAATGGACATATGCCCATTCAATACATGAAATATTGAACTTAATCATTATAAAACCTCTATAAAGGAAGTGGTTAAAAATGCAAAATATTTATAACTATAATAGAATGGACATATGCATATTCCATACATGCAATATTGAAATTAATCATTATAAAACCTCTATAAAGGAAGTGATTAAAAAAATTAGAATATTTATAACTCTAATATAAAAATTTCAAAGGAATGATTGTTTCTACCTCTAAGGAAGTGGTTATAAAATGTTCATAGGAATGATTGTTTCTAACTCTACCCATGATTCAGATTATCATCTAGTTTCCTTTCCCGTTGAAGCCGGACAATTTACCATTCTAAATAAAACTATACTTTTAACTCATCATTAGTTATCCTTTTTTATAAGGTAGAAGGGCCATTCCCATGATTTCTAACATACTTTATAGAGGTATTAAATTGATTAAGTTCAATCATTGTATTGAATGTATGGATGCATATTCTTCTCTAGGAATAATTGAGGAAGAATGCATGATTGATAAATGAGAATGGACATATGCCCATTCAAAATTTAACTTAATCATTAGAAAACTCTTATAAAAGAAACGGTTAGAAAATTCAGAATATTTTGAACTTTAATATAAAAAGTTCAAAGAAATGATTATTTATAGCTCTACTCATGATTTATATTATCATCAAGAGATATCTATCTTTATGCACATGCACCCACACACACACGCACGCACGCGCACACACACACACATAGAATTTTGGACTTTTTTTAGAATAGGTTGTGAGAATATTAAAACGAAATTAATTTTTTTCTATTCTTCGACATACATATTTTATGTACTACCAGTTTAATATAAAGACAAAAATGTTTCTTTGTCAAGAATCAAAACATGCCCATTGTAGACATTTAAATACAAGCAATACTAAATTTAATAATTTTACTTTTTCTTTGTTCATCTTCTATCATATCTATATGTGAATGGGCATATATGAAAGAAATGTTTCACTTAATCATTGTAAGAAATCTACAAAAAGATGTGAGAATGGAGTAATTTTAACTCTAATATTATAATTAAACTTCTAACTTTCATTTATATTATATATATATATATATATATATATTCTATAATATAAAAATAACTTAGGATAAAATTATATGAAGGATGTACATCTTAATATTATAACAAAGTAAACATTTTTAAGAATTAACATATGACAATAACTATAATAAGAAAACACAAAAATTGTAGAGGCTATTTACTTGGAGACGTAGTTAGACATTTATAATTTAAAGATAAGTGATGACCTCTTTCTATTATGTGCTTCCGTTAATGAATTTTCCCAACCTTATAATATTAATATAGGGGACTAATTAGCGTTTCGTCTCTCAAACATGTGCTCTCAAAAATGCATTGATCTCTCACATTTGAATGGATGTTGAGAGATGGAAAATCCAATTTCATTCAGAGTTTATAATATCCAAGGGCTATGAATGCTTCCAATCTAGACCCACTGTCAAATCTTCCACCTCCATAGTGGTTGAATTATGAATACCATATACGGTAAAAATCATTGACATCCCTTGAAATGAATGTTCTGGATTCAAATTTTGGTAACATCCTTTTGAAATTATTCTTGTTTTTTTTTTTTAAATAATGTATATTTTTACAGAAGTATAAAATAAGCTAGCTTGTACTAATGGAAGTATAAATACGTATAAAAAAATCATTTCACCGCACCAAATAACACATAAGCTCAACAATATCATTTTGTGAGACAATTCTCACAAGATTACAAAAATCGGCAATTACAACTTCTACACCGATTAGGGGTAAATGGAATTCCAAACCTCTAAATGTTCTACTAAGAAAAATAGGATAAGAACATTCACAAGTGAATTCATATGTGTATGGCATCCTTGGTTGAGAATTTTTATCATCAACAGTCACATACAATTCAAGTAGTTCAATAGCATTTTTTGAATAATTTGGTAAATTCATTTCCCCTAATGGTTTTTTTTCCTTTTCAATTGTTTCTTTTCTTATATAAGATCTTGACATAGTTGAAAACAATGTGAATCATGGATGGAACATTTTTAAATCAAATTTAATGCATTATATCCTATACGAGAAATGTATTACATAACTCTTGTCGCATATAAGACATAATTTTTCTCTTATTCCTCTACTCGCTTTACTCTCATACAGTAATATTTTAGAAACATTGCATTAAAATCATACTCTTCTCTCGAAGTAAACTTCACCACTAATGCATTTATCTGAGGACATCTAATTATTCATCTATCACACCTTTCGTGTGTATCCGAATAGTCTATTTATAAGAGATATAATGAATTTGGCTTGAAATTTGGGTTTGTAGCTTTTTGGGGCTAAAAGTGAACCCACCATTGGTATACAAATTATAAAAAAAACACGATTATCCCAAATTTCATATGGAAGTACAAGAAATTAAATTTTATCGTTAAAACATTCCAAATTTTCCTTTCGAATGACTATAGGTCAACATAAAAATAAATTTTATTAGTTTAACATTCTATGAGAAATAATGTAAGTTAATTTCTATGTGAAAAAAACTTAATACAATTTATAAATACCTTCCATCCCTCTAACTTTCAGGGACCAAAACCAAGATGTTTTGGTCTCTTCTCTAAGATCCACCTTGACCTGGATTTATATAGATAGTCAATAAATATTGTTTTCACCCATGTTTTGTTTTCCATATTCTATTGTTTCTTTGGAAGATAAAATACGACAAAGCATTTGTTTGATTCTATCTTGAACATATGAAAAATTAGGATTTTCAAGGATTTGATTTTGGGCTTTAATTTTATGTTGCCCATAAATAATATAAAAATGGGTTTCTATTTCAAAATTTTCATGCTCAAACTCCATGTCAAAAATATCACTAGTATATTATTTGAAAGGAAGCAAAATTACTTCTTGTTGAGAGGTACGGGGTTACACAACATAGAGTGCATAAGGAGACTGATACCTGCTAAATCTAGTGATTTATATTGGTATTTTACGGGAGCTACGTGACAATGACCAATACAAATTTTGAATGAATTTTGTTCCAATAAAAAAAGATGAATCTCTTGAAATAATTGATCGGGGATCATTTTTCAAAGTTCCCTAAACATCCATAAATGGTGTCAATGTAAAATTTTGTGTCGACATATTTCCATCGACTATAAGAAACGCGACAAACGGACATATCGGGAGCTCTAGATATGTTCGGTCAAAATTTAGTCAACGGAAAAGTCAACTCTAGTCATCTGGTCAACATTAGACCAAGGGCACTTTGTGACACGTGGCTTGCCACCACTCATCAAATTCGCTTGATTTTCCTATCGAGATATGACAAGTGGGCTATATGTTATATACCACAAGTTAATTATTTCCATACCGCATTACAGGGTCAAAATTATATTTACAGTAAGTCCACTTACACATCAATTTCCAAATGCAACGAATTATGGCACAAACCACGTATATGCCAAACCACTATATATATTAATGTTTATACTTTAGTATTAAACCATACCTAATTCGCAAACTTAACCATGCTATTTCCAAGCTTCCACGTAGAAGGGAGAAGGTGAACCCGGTGTTGGAGGGCAAACCCATGCATGGAAATCCACGTGGGAAAAAGGTGGTGAAGCAGTGTTGGGGCTTATGCCATGCGTGGAAATCCACGTGGTGAACAAGGTGGGGGTGATTATACCCAAGTGGTCCCATGACCACCTAAAATGAGTGGAAAGGCTTAATTAAGCCTCAAACAATATCTCCATCGCCAAATATGGGACTTTATCTGATTAAAAATGTCGTGGCCAAAATTTGGGTTTTAATCCCACTAAACAATGCAATCCACCAATTGGGAATTTTTATCCCAATTTTCATGTACGGGCTATGGTATTTTTAGCCTAAGGATTATATGTAATGCATTTTTTAAGGGCCCTAAATTTGTATAAATAGGGAACCCATTCTATTGAGACACACACACAATGGAGACAAGGTCATTCCTAGAGCTCGGGAGGCGAAGATCGAGCCAAGAGGAGGATGAGAAATTGTAATTGTGTGAAGACCTATTTATTTAAATAGGCATTATTATGGCTAGGAGTTATTAATACTACCTAGTCATCCCATAGCGCCACACCAAATTATTGTGAATCCTAGAATATCAACCGGAGAGCATAGGGAATTACGAAGCATCTGGAAGGCCGATCGAGAACCAGAGGATTACGAAAAGTGGATTTGGTGCCATCAAGCTTGTTGAATACTCCGAGAAAGGTGGAAGTCAGTGTCTATCTTTCACCCTTGTCATCGAAGGTCAAGTTATTCTTCTAACCAAGTTTAAATAGTTTGCATTAGGTTTTCTTGTGAAATTACTATTGTAACTTACAAGTTTTGACTAGTGGAGCGGTTCGACCATGAACCCGGAGATGTAGACAATTTTTGAACTCTGTAATCAAGCATTGTGTAATTGTCTTATTATCTTGCATTTATTTTAAATTGATTACTTAAAATGACTAAATTATCGGTAAATAATTAAAGCCTATAAGGGTTGGAGATTAGGTAAATAAAACTTGATCATTTTCAGATCAAGTTGGTATCGAGCTAGTTTAACTCCATATTTGTTGTTAGTAAATCTGATTAATAGAGTGATTGATTCAAGATTGGTGCGGTTGGTTCGATTTGTGTGAATAGGGTACAAGTGCACTATTAGAAGATGTCTAAATAGGAAAAGCAGATGAAATTGAATCTTATAATCACCAGATCTAGGAAGAGAACTCTCTACTACGATCAATGTATTACTCCTTGGAAGAGGAGAATGTTCGCTTGAAATCAGAACCTGCAAACCAAGGAAGAGATCTTGCAAGGTTGTAGTGTGGTGATAAGAGAAAGGAAATACCTTCAACTTTAGATGTAGAAACCATGGCATATAATTGCTTTGTAAGTTGTTCACGATTTGGAATCTTCTTCTTCCTCCCATTCAATTTCAGATTCGGGTAATGAAGTATTTGGTTTGTTTGAAAAGCATAATAGGGGCATTGAATCCAATTTACTAGATGAAATGTGATTTGATGGAAGAGGCCTTGGTAAAAGTGGCAAGGCATTGCTAACCCAATATAGGTTGATGATCATCCTTGTTTTACGGTTTGGGTTTTTCTAGTGTGGGAATGGAAATTAGAGAATGGTCAAAGAATGCTGATGGGAGACAAGCTTCGAAAGAAAAGTAAATACGCCACTAGTCCTTCAAGAAGATTCTGAGAGGATGTGGTAAGAGAAATCAGCGAAGAGGTAATGAGATTCCAGCTCTAGTTTTTACCATAATCATCAACACAATAAAAATTCTTATCCACTTTTCCAGTTTAAGAAGTATGGTTATGATTTTCAAAAGATGTGGATTTCCTTTCCATGTACTTTTTGTGGATTACATAATCATTGATGGCTAGATGCTTTGGAAGAGAAGGACATTGATGAAGAAGTTGATGTCATTCGTCAGAACAAGGAAAATCATAAACACCAATCGCGTATGTAGAGTCGAGAAATGATGAAAAAAGTTCCTCATCCCGAGAAGAAGGAGATTAAGAGGAATTTTTGTGCTCATTGCCAGAGGAATGGGCATCGGGTGGAAAATTATGGAAAATGCATCCATCTCGCCATCAGAGTAATGGTGGCAAGACAAAGATGGAATGGATGCCTATTGCGAAAGGTAAAGGAGGTTTCTACTCCACCACCGGTTGACAATTCAACCGGGACGAAGTAATACCTTAAAATAAAAGTCCTTTAAAATGGGTAAGTCAACAATTTTTCAATTATATATTGCATAATTCAGAGTGATGAAAAGTATGTAGTATTAAGTTTGGAGATTAGATTTTGTGAGGAAATGCTATGAGAAAGGTTTACCATACTAAGTGGATTTTCTTACATAGAAAATTTGATTAATGCTCCAAACATATTTCCTAATCAGCTGAGTTCAGAGTGTTCACTAAGAAATTCATTCTATGTAGAGGCATTATGAACATGCAGTAGAATGATAAGCTGAATCACTATTTGCATTGACATTGAGTCGGAACTTCATTCTATGTAGAGGTATTGTGACCGTGCAGCAAGAATGTGTTTCGCATGAGAATGTTTCGGCCCGAGGAATAAACTTGCTTCTATCCTGTCATTCCTTTGAGAAACAGATAAGGGTTAGGGCTAGGAGGAATACCTGTTGAATGTTGAGATGGTGTGCGCGTACCGTAGAGAAAGATCAGATCGACTGCGAAGAACTCCTTTTTGTCTTGGAAGGACTACCTGCAAGTAAGAATACAAGACCACAAGATTTTAATTAGACAACAAATGAGGGATCTGCCTTAGGCCCAGGAAATATAAAAACTTCCTTTCGAAGGTGGTCAGTTCCCCTTTTAATATGATTCAACACAAATGATAATATAGAAAGCTATTGCAAAATCACGATTTAGGTATCTCGTTACAAAGCAATAGAAACTAAACTATCAATAATAAAGTGTCACGTTGTTTGTTCGGTTACTGGTCGTTGATACGTTCAGGTTGAGTTATAGGGATAAACCAGGCTGGATTTGGGGTTGTTAGGTGGAAAATAGGTGAGAAAAAGGGTTTTGGGGTATAAGTCACAGTGACCGATGGCGGTCACTGAGTAACCGACCACGGTTAGAGAACCGCTGCCGGTATAGGATAATCGACACCGGTAGGGTCAGTAATCTAGGTGCTTCTGGGTAGAGATTGGTTGCAAGGTGATTGTGGGGTTATTGAGATTGGGGGATGGCTGAGGGGAATGATGGGAGGATAGGGAAGACTCAGAGTGTGGTAAAATGGCCTTCTGGGCAATATCAGGGTGTGTGGGTGAAGGTTAAGTGCGGTAGTGGCGGTAGTAGATCTAGGAATAAACTTATGATTACTATTAATCAACGAGCTCAAGAAAATGGTGCTTAGAAACATATAACATACTACTTACTTGCCCACGATGCGAGATGCAAGTTTCAGGATTTGTGATGATGAAGATAGGACCAAGTTGGATTAGATTTCCTCTTCTGATGCTCGGATGAGTGTTCTTGGGCTCTGGTTATTCGATTGCGAGTCTTGGGCTTGATGTCCTTCTCTGCAAACTCTTCTTGTTTCTTCACTTGTCTCTACTCGGCCAAGCAAAACTCGGATTCTCTCGATGATTTCTCCTTCTCCCGATCAAATGAAAATCTGATCCTTGTTTTTGGTTGGAAGTGGTCATTTACGGGGAACCGATTTGACAGCGGCGGTCGAGTAGGAACTGTATCGGTCGGTCAAAGCGGGCTATTTTTGGTAAAATAGCCGACCTTCCCTCCTTTTCTTAGAGGGATTGGTAGCGGGCTTGGTCAAGTCATTATGAAGTTGGTTTTAGGTGCGGATGAGGAGTAATTAGTCATAGGTGTGGAATTGGACCAAGTTATAGGTCTTAATTAGGTTAGTTTAGGGTTAAGACTAGGTCATGATGAGGTGGCGACATGAGGTGGCAGGTATGGTGATGTGGATTTATTAATTATAAGGTAATTAATAAATAATTGTGTAAGGTTTAGGTGGTGAGGTTAGGTTGTGAAATGTGATGCGGGTCACAAGGGGTCGTAAGACACAAATTTGGTGTCTACATTAGCCCCTTATTGTCATGTAGTTTGTTTTGTAAAGCTGCACGGACAATAATAAGAAGTGGTTACTCCTGTTAAGGGTATAGGTAATCCCCCTCAAATCTATCACAGATTGAGGTAGCGTGAAATCAGGGATAGGGTTGATAAAGGGTAAATGGTGTTGAGATGAGGGTGAGATGGTGGGGTAGGTCGAAGAATGACGCACATTGAAATGCGGTAGTGCGTGGTACATGATTTGACTAGCAAACCAGCAATGCATAGGCAAAGGTCGATAGTTTATCCAAACAAGGGTGATATAATCCTGGTATCCAAGGCATAGGAAGTAACTCTAGGGTATATAACGGGTAAGGTACAGGAACGTTTTAGGCTTGTTCGGTGATCTGACCTGGTTGGTTTGGTTGAGATAAACGTCACGGTCTAGGTCTTAGGAAAAGTTGGTCGACAGATCAAGTCAAGGACCCTAATCATGCTAAAACACGAACAGTGTCGCTGGATTGAACAAAAGGCTACGGGTGGATAAAAGTGTATGTTGTTGATGTTGGGTAAGGTATTGAAGTGGTACGGCCTTGGGTCGGGCCAAGTTGTTGGGTTGCGGCCTTGGGTCGGGCCAAATGGTTGGGGTGAGGCCTTGGGTCGGGCCGGATGGGTAGGGTGAGGCCTTGGGTCGGGCCGGATGGGTAGGGTGAGGCCTTGGGTCGGGCCGGATGGGTAGGTTACGGCCTTGGGTCGGGCCGGATGGGTAGGTCACGGCCTTGGGTCGGGCCAAATAGGTTGGTGGCGGCCTTGGGTCGGGCCAAATGGTTAGGGTGAGGCCTTGGGTCGGGCCAGATGGTTAGGGTGAGGCCTTGGGTCGGGCCGGATGGTTAGGGTGAGGCCTTGGGTCGAGGCAGGATGGTTAGGGTGAGGCCTTGGGTTGGGCCGGATGGTTAGGGTGAGGCCTTGGGTCGGGCCGGATGGTTAGGGTGAGGCCTTGGGTCGGGCCAAATGGTTAGGGTGCGGCCTTGGGTCGGGCCAAATGGTTAGGGTGAGGCCTTGGGTCGGGCCAAGTTGTTGGGTTGCGGCCGTGGGTGAAAAAGGGCAAATAGTAAATAAGGGCAGAAATTGGGGGAAATTTGGAATAAAACCGATGTCGATTGTATATGACCGATATCGGTGAGGGGACCGATACCGGTTCCTTAGGGCATAATAAAACCGATATCGGTTATGGGTGAAAAACCTATAAAAAGAAAAATACGGCCTGTCATTGTCACTTTTGCAATTTGGAAACCAATTTGAGTTGTCTGACGTGGAGAGTTAAGATTGGAGCATTAGTTGCGTGAGGTGGCACTATTTGAGTGGAGAAGTGAGTGATTGGTGGGCCCGAGTGAGGAGGAGGCAGCAGTTGATTGGTGGAGGACCCAGCAGAGGAGAGGTGGAGCTATGGCACAGCCAGGAGGAGCAGGAGGGGCTGGACCAGCTGGACCACCACCACCCATCCCTCCACGACGACGTGTCGTCGTACGGGTAGGTTCGAAACCCCTCATTGTGTGTATTTTATTGCATTATGCTATATTTGGGGTTTGGGTAGGAATGTACATTTTTTAGGAAATAATTAGAAAATGGAAATGATTTGAAAAAGAGAGAGGGTAGATAGGTGAAATAAGCCAAGGCGGCTGGGTGGGTAGGTTTTTAGGGTATTTGGGTGGGTAAATTGGTAGAAAAATGAAAAAATGTAGGTGGGGGCCGCGCGGGGTTCGGCTCCGGAAATTTACAGCGACCGATGTCGGTCGCTAAGCGACCGGCATCGGTTGCTAATTTTTGGAAAAGGCGGGCGTTGTGGGTGGCCGGTGTCGGTCGGTCGTGGACCGGCGTCGGTGGGAAGGGGACCGCGGTCGGTTATGGGTGACCGGTACCGGTCCTTAGTGATTTTTAGCTATTTTTGTTGGTTTAGGGTATGTTGTTGTTTTTGAGTTTTTGGTGGTGATTTGGGTATGGTTTGGGTTGGGGTGGGGGTGTTGTGGTATTGTTTGGGTGTTTCAGTATAGGTGCGGTCCTGACTTAGGTTTATTTCAATTTGTTGGTGTGGGTTGGGATTTTGTTTTTGAGTTTGTGGATGTGGTTTGGGTATTTGGGCATGGTGTAGGTTGTTTGAGTATGGTTTGGGTTGTGTTGTTGTTTTAAGTTTTTAGATGTGGTTAGGGTATTTGGGCATGGTTTGGGTCGTTTGAGTATGGTGTGGGTTGTTTGTTTGGGTGTGAAGAGGGAGGGGGATAGCGTAGAAGTTTTTAGGGGAAGATAGATGGGCGTAGACGTGTGGTATGGAGTCGGGTTGTGGTTAGGTGGATAAGAAAGGGGATATAGAGAGGTAAAGTAGATGTTGTTATAAAGAGTAGGGCTAATGTAGTGGGTTGGTTTTGCAGGCACGTCAGCAGCTGACGATGCGGGACAGGATGCCCCCACTGTTGAGCCGGATGCGGTCACACGTGTCCGCAACACACTGGGGTATCATGCGCGAGGTGGGACTCGGCGGAGTCCAGCGGTACAGAGCGATCGATAGGGATCATAGTTTGATGGTCGCCCTCATCGAGAGATGGGATCCGGTGACCAATGTGTTCCATCTCCCGACTGGGGAGATGACTATCACATTGGAGGATGTGTATCGCATCCTTCGACTGCCGATTGAGGGAGAGGCAGTCTTTCAGGTGGACGCAGAGACTGCCATGGACAGCATCCTACAGGTTTTTGGGGATGCAGCCGCGCTACTGACCTATCACAGCGCGAGCATCGCGTACGGGGATATGTACCGTGCCCACCGCCATGAGACACAACTCGCATGCCATCGATGATGATCGGGATCACTTGCTTCACCCTCCTGGACTCAGAGGGAGGCCGCTTTCCACGGGCCTTGATGGGGGTGCTACATGAGATGGTGGAGGAGCACACCTGTTATGCTTGGGCACCAGTATACCTAGTACAGTTGTATCGAGAGCTGTGGGGCTATCGCCGGATGAGGCGATTTAGGATTTGTTCGACGTTTTTCTTTGCATTGTTGGGCATATGAGCACATCATATGCCTTAGACCAGTAGGGCTGCCCTAGCAGCCAGGGCCACAGGTTATATATAGATACGGCTTTCAGAGGTGGTTGGGGGTCGTGGGCCAGCCACGAGCAGTGCTTGCAGGGTGGGACGTCGCTTATTACCGGCATTTATTAGAGGGGGGTCAGATGGCAGATATTGTATGGAGACCGTATAGAGGTCATCACCCTCATGGAGGAGCCGAGGACATTGCAGAGGGATCCAGACACATTACGGATGGGACGGAGGCCGGGAGAGTATGAGAGGATACCCCGGAGAGGGCACGCAGACGCAGATGGGGCTACGGCAGGCGAGCCACCTCCCTTCCCTCGCACTGGGAGGGATGATGTAGAGGCCCCACTGCCTGCACCACAGCCCTTGGACCTAGATTGGGTTGCTGAGAGGCCAGCAGATGACACTGTAGATGATGCTGGTTATACGGGAGCATATATGGTTTGGTGGGCTGGTCAGAGAGCAGCGAGGATAGCACAGCCTGCACAGCCAGACTTGGCAGTGGTGATAGCAGAGCGAGATCAGCTCAGGGGTCGAGCACAAGATTATTAGGCAGCTGCATGCTGCGCACGAGCACGAATAGGTGTTTTACTGAGGGGCTAGCTTGAGCTCTGTGCTGCAGGCACAGGCACCACCACCACCACCAAATGGCACTGACACCACTGCCCCAGTGCACAGTACATATGTACCACCACGAGCGGCAGCAGCCACGAGGCACCAAGCGGCACCAATGCAAGACCAAAGACAGCAGCACGGGGGCCTTTGGTAGTAGGTGTCGAGGACCAGCCCGGCAAAGACCTACGGTGGCTCGAGAGCATTACATGGAGGCTAGAGTAGAGGCCCGATACTATCGGGATATTCTTGATGTAGTGCAGGGGCTGATTATCAGCCCTATGCGGCACATAGAGCAGAGACCTCTCGGAGCCAGAGGTCTCAGGGAGGTGCAGCCACAGCTGGTGGGTCCATCACAGGCAGGAGGCGAGAGGTAGGACAGGGACCGTGAGGCGAGATAGGCGAGAGGGAGTGGAGAGCCGAGGGGTCCCTGCACATTTTGTATATTGGACATGGGCACCGGTCTGCGAATCCAGTTGTGTTGATAGAGGCCTGCGTGCCTATTTATTCATTTATTCATTCATTTATTTTTTATAACTGCGAGCCGAGAAAGCACGGGTTGTCTGATTGATACCGGCCTGCGAGCCGAGTATGTTTTTGATATGAGAGACCGGTCTGCGAGCCGAGTTGAGATTATTGACGGTTATTGCGGCCTGCGCGCCGGCTTTGTTGTATTATGAGATCACAGAGGCCCCTATGCAGGGCACATTGTATATTTGAAACTTTGTATATATATAGATATGATGTTTTGACCCACATGCTGTGCGTAAAAAGCGTTAAATGTTTTGTCGATGGTTTGTGATATGAGTTTGATTCACATGGTGTTATATATTAATGATGTTGATGTCTTTTGTTGATGGGATGTATATAGATATAAATGATGAGTTTAATTGACATGTTATAGTATGAAATGTTGTATGTTTTGGTTTTGTGAAATTGAATGTATGTAGCTGTTAAGTTGGATCCAAATGGTGTATAAATTGATGGTTTTTAATATCGGTTGTTGATGGCTTGTTTGTTTTTGTAATGTAGATAGATGATATTGATGAAATTGTAATGAGAGGTGGATTTAATGAAAAATATGGATAATGGTGTTGTGCATGCAGGAAAAAGGGACGGGCGCCACAAAAATTTGCAAAAAATGAAGAAAAGGCTTAGGTTTAAGTAATAGGTTGGGCGTGACCGATATCGGTTATGTAACCGATGTCGGTAGCTATATGACCGGTATCGGTTACAAAACCGATATCGGTTATGCAAGAATTGTTTTCCTAAAAATAGAACTGCTGGGTTGGCAACTTAAGTTCTTATTTTAGCATTCTTATTTTTAGAGACATGAAACACGTTAAATATGCGAATGCGACACTGTTTGACAACTGCTACAGGTAATTGCATGAAAGAATTTGAGTGATAAGGAGGAAAGAGACAGGTGAAGTGAGCGTGGGCTGAGATTCAGAAGGCAGAAAGACAAGTTATATTTGAAGAGGGTGGTGAACATGGCTGAATGAGGAGAAGCATCCAGCAGCAGTGGATGA
This sequence comes from Taxus wallichiana var. yunnanensis, assembly GCA_018340775.1. Classification (NCBI taxonomy): domain Eukaryota; kingdom Viridiplantae; phylum Streptophyta; class Pinopsida; order Cupressales; family Taxaceae; genus Taxus; species Taxus wallichiana. The sequence continues at coordinate 206,606,128 of CM031241.1, forward strand.
GGGGGAAGACATGTTCCGCCCCAAGCTGCTGCATCCGGAGAGGTAAATTGTTTGGTTGTAATTTGATTCTTGCATGTGTTTGTAAATAGTATGAAAGAAGTGTAAGTGGGTAAAGATTAAAAAAAGGTGATAGGCAAGGGTTGGGGATGGTATGAGTGCTACGGGGCAGGTAAACAGGGTGGGCCTGTATGTTTTTAGGTAGAAATAGGAGTAAACGGGCTTCATAAATATCGAAGGTGTATGTTTGAAGCAGGGTAGGTATATTTTGACAGTGACCGGTATCGTTTATAAGTAACCGGTATCGGTTAGCCAACCGGTATCGGTTATGCATAACCGCTATCGGTTACTGTAAGGGTTTCCAGATTTTGAGAAAAAACCCGTAGAGATTTGTTCTTTTGAATAATTATGTGTCGTTTTGATGTATGCAGGCAGAAGCAAGGTTAAGGATGAATGATACTGTGCCAGCGTTGTTGTCACGAATCCGAGCGGATGTAACACCAGCTGAATGGGCATTGATAAATCGGTTGGGGTTAAGTGGAATCCGCTATTATTCAAGAATCGCGCGTAACCATGCTATGTTGCAGGTGTTGATTGAGAGATGGAATCCAGAAAAGAATACCTTCTATCTACCAACAGGGGAGATGACAGTGACTTTGGAAGATGTGTTCCGTATTTTGAGACTCCCAATGATAGGAAAAATAGTGTATCAAGCATTGCCCAGTAGCGGCGAGCAGCGATAACAGCAAAGATTTGGGTTAGTGCGCACGAGATTTGACATAGCGAGGTTTATCATTTACGTATGGTACAATGTATACAACACACCCTAAGGAAACAAGGTTGGCGTCTGTGCTATTAATGATAGCGAGTGGGGTATTATGCATTGCCGAGGGCGGAAGGTGGAAGATTTCCCAAAGCATTGATGAGTGTTATTTGGGAAATGGTAGAAATGAGCGTGACATTCACATGGGCACCCGCCTATCCGGCGAGTTATATAGGGGTCTATGGGCATGCAAGAGAAAACACAGACGACACTAGATTGTTCGTACTTATTACATTGTTAGGCCTATAAGCATATTGTTTGTGTCGTCAATAGGCCGACCCATTGAGTCGGGAGAGACAGGAGTGCAAAGGTTGGGATTCATACGATGGGTCCAGCAGTAAACAAGCGAGATACAGGCCGTGATAGATGACATCGAGTATTATAGCGGTATGGGAGATGGTGACGATTGCGGATATTTTTGGAGGCCATACGGGAACTATATGGTGAAAGAGCACATAGGCCGAGGAGTCGAGGGGTGTAGAGCGATTGAGGTGGATCGCAGGGGCATAGGTCGGGTGAGTACGAGAGGATTCCTCTAGATCGTGTGCGCGACAATTTGGGTTAAAGGGGATATTCCTATGACATATAGACCATACATGAGGATCGACGCCGAGGCAAGCATTCTCACCTCCCGGCCTACACCTCCGAAGGGCGGAAGAGATAGCACCGATCGTAGGGTGATGGATGCGGGAAGCAGCGGAGGCCTATAGAGTATGGTGGGTAGCAGAGGCTGCGAGGTGCACGTGAGTTCACGACATAGCTATGATTACATGCGAGAGAGATCATCTGCAGAGGATTTGGCTCGCCAGCTTCAAACATAGGTGAATGAGACAATGGGAATGTTAGAGGCTTCACAGTTACAAGTGGAGAGACTGGAGGCAAGATTCCTTCACGCGAGAGGACGTATTCGTATGTTACAGGAGATGTTGGCGGATCAATGGGAGGAACCAATGGCAGTGGCACCTTTGAGGATGGAGAGGCCAGCTGAGAGGCATCGACGATCACGATCACCACCTGATTCGGGAGGAGGTGCAAGGGTCTAAGTGGATTTTATAGGAATATTAGAATAAATAAGGATGCCGACCTGCGAGTCGATGATAGAGAAGATGTATTTGGTTAACATCTAAAATAAAACTAAAGATGTATGTTCTTTTGAGTGATGATAATAATAAGAATGGTTGTGTTTTGGATGTTGTTTTTGTTTGTTTTGAAAAAGGATAAAGAGGAACGTTGGCAAATAGAAATACACAAAAAATATTTATATTTACAACACATGATAGGGTATGGTAGGGGATGGTCGAGCTAACCTTGGGAGACCCCATGTCTCCTAAGTGCTGCCTACATAGCCCTTTGCTCAAAGCAAGGAAGGGCCTCGGATCGATGTAGTTCTCCCTTAGGATCAGGGAGAGGTGAATTCGGGCAATTTGGTTGTGGTTAGGCAATTTTGTTGGTTGGTAAAAATTTGATGTTGGTAGGGTAATGTTGTTGGTGTTGGTAGGGTAATGTTGTTGGTGTAGGTATGGGTGAAGCGAAAGTTAGCATACCCAAGTAGTAGGGAATTGTGTCCTGATTAAGGTCAACACACAATCCTAGAGCCGAGAAAAAGAGGTAAGAGTGTCCCATAATTGAGAAGAGCTAAACAAACCACATATTAACATAGGATGAGCTTGAATCCCTAGGTACTTGCAGGCGAGAAGTTGATAGGTGAAAAGAGTGGTATGATCACAATATATCGGATATATGTCACGTCCCTTGAGTTTTGGTGCTTTGAAAAATGGTGAGGTGAGGTGGTTGATGTGGGCGAGGGTGCAGAGAACTTATTATAAGATGATGATTCTGACAAAAGAAAACCAAATCTAAATAGACAAGTCCATGACTCAAAAGTGCTTTGAAGTATTGCTTGTATTTTTATTTTTCTGGATATAGACTGATCGATGTGGGAAGTCTACATGGGATATGTATTTTGTTGTTCTTGAGGTCTTCACGAAGCTGATCAATGCGAGAAGCTTCGATAAGGCTGATTGTGTATATTGTCCTTGAGGGAGCGATCTATTTATAATAGTAGAATCACGGTGCTTATGTATAGCTTTCCTTGGGGAGCGATCTATCTATAATAAGAGCAATAGTTTGGCATATAGCTGTCCTTGAGGAGCGGTCTATTGTATAAGTTAGAGGTCTAAATGTCCATTGGGCATGAAGCATCTAGTTTTTTTGTAAGAAGTTTGACTCAAGAAAATCCCATAAGTGTGTAATTAAGAATGTGTCATTGTGATACTTTGAAGTCATGGACTAGACTAAAAAGGGTAAGGCATATTTTAAGGAGAGGTGATAATCAAACCATGTGAGCTTAATTGGATTTTGAGATGTAAGAAACAAAGTGTATGCGGTGGTAAATGAGCTCAAGGGACGGCGTAAGGTAGATAAGCGGTGATATAACACTAATTTCAACAAGAGAATGGTCGAAGATCGCGAGGCATTAAAGGGCTCAGGCTCAGGTTTACCATTAAGCGAAGCTAAACGATAAGTGCCTGATCCATAAGTATGAGTGATAATGTAAGGCCCAATCTAATTAGGAGCAAATTTTCCACGTTTACTCTTTTCTAGTTTGGTTACATGTTGATTCTCTTTGAGGACAAGATCGCCAACCTTAAAAGTATGCTCATGAAGCCGTTTATCATAAGCACGCTTGATGTGCTTTTGGTAGATTTGAAGGTGATCAAGAGCCGTAAGACGACGCTCGTCAAGAAGCTCTAATTGGGCTAACCGCTCTTGGCGGAAATCATCGTTGGTGAGAATATCCTGAAGAGATATTCTGAGGGAGGGTATTTGTACTTCGAGAGGCAAGACAGCCTCGTACCATATACCAAAGAAAATGGTGTGGCATTAGTGGAGGTACGAATACTAGTACGATAAGCCCAAAGGGCAAAGGGAATGTGATCATGCCAGTTTCTTCCGGACTCATTGACAACTTTCATGAGGATTTTGGTTAGGGTTTTATTAGAAGATTCAGCCTGACCATTGGCCTGCGGATAGTAAGGCGATGAGAAACTAAGTTTGATACCAAATTTGTCACAAAGGTCTTGTAACAACTTATTTTTAAAATATTTACCATTATCTGTTATTAGGCGATGAGGAATACCAAAACGACAGATAATGTGATGGTTAACGAATTCGACAATTTTTTCTTTTTTGATTGAAATGAGTGGAATGGCCTCCACCCATTTTGTGTAATATTCGGTTGCTGTGATTATCCAACGGTGACGTTGCGAAGAGGTCGGGTGAATCTCACCAATAAGGTCTAAACCCCATTGTGAGAAAGGCCAAAGATCTCGTGCGACCTATAGTGGATGGCTAGGAGTATGTTGAAGGTTGGCATGTTGTTGACACATAACACAACGCTTAACATATTCGTAGCAGTCGTTGTTAAGAGTAGGCCAATAATAACCTAGGCGAAGGATTCGTTTAGCCACGGCAAGGCCACTAAAATGTCCACCACAAATACCATCGTGGACTTGTTGGATGGTATAGGTGACCTCCGCGCCGGTTAGACATCGAAGGAGGATGCCATCAAAGCCACGTTTATAGAGGAGTCCCCCCATGACAACATAACGAGAAACACTTTTAAGAAAAGCACGTTTGCCGTTACTAGTAAGGTCAGGTGGGAGAACAGAGGTTGTAAGGTAGTCGTGAAATTGGTGGTACCAGGTATCCTGCGAATTAGTAGACACAGTATTTATCATACAAACTACTGGGGCTGAGTAGGATGGGGCAAAAAGTTGTTGGACCAAGACGAATATGTCAGAGTCAGTTGGTGTGGCAGGAATTTGCGAGGCTAAGCAAGCCATAGTATCCGCAAATTTGTTAGTGGAGCGGGGAATGGTCTGGATAGAATAACAAGTAAATGAGGTCAAAAGTGAATCCACGTAATGTTTGTACTTTTGAAGTTCCTCATTCTTACATTGGTAGATGCCCATAACTTGATTGACTACCAATTGAGAGTTACCGAAAATATTAATGGATTCGACACCTAAGTGTAACGCAACCTGGAGACCCAAAACAAGGGCCTCGTATTCCGGCTGTATTATTAGTGCAGGGAAAGCGAGCGAGAATGAAAGAGGCATAGGCTCGGCGTCGAGAGGAATGAGAACAACGCGGCTCCTCCACCGCTGGCATTTAGATCCATCGAAGAAGAGGGTCATTTGATATGACTCTTCCCTGAGTGAAAGAGTGGCGATGAGTTCGTCGGGGAAATTAAAATTGGTGAATTGTTTCCCAGGTAAAGGGGCCTCTGCAAGTTGGTCCGCAATAGTTTGTCCTTTGATTGACTTGTTGTATAAACTCAAGGTCGAGGTCAGCGAGGAGCATAAGCCATCGGGCGTGCGTTGGTTTAGATGTGGTTTGGCATACATATAATGAATGGGGTCCGTGTTGGTGATGACAAAAGTTTTGTGATTCAGGAGGTAATGTCGGAGTTTGGTGGCTACGAATGATAGGTCTAGGCACAATTTTTCTACATGTGTATACCTAGTCTCGTAATCCACGAGAGTACGACTTATATAATAAACGGCTTGTTCTCGACGTGTCGAGTCTCGATGTGCGAGCATGGCTCCTATAGCATGGTCAGTGGTAGAAAGGTAAAGGTAGAAAGGGCGATCATCCTGAGGTGGAATAAGCACGGGTGGTTGCAAGAGATAGGCTTTGAGAGCTTCAAAGGCTTGGTGACACTCTTCACTCCATTGAAAGGAAATGTCCTTTTTAAGAAGGTGATGGAAAGGTTGACAACGATCCGAGAGTTGAGAGATGAAAGCGACGGATGGATTGAAGTTTACCCCATGAAACTACGTAATTGTTTGAGGTTTTGGGTGGGGGCATTTCTAGGATAGCTTTGACTTTAGATGGATCGACCTCAATGCAACGCAAAGAGAGGCGATAAAGCCAAGAATTTTCCCGAAAGAACACCAAAGACGCATTTATTTGGTTCAGTTTTGAATATTGTAATAAAGCGTTAAAAAATAATGGTTAAAACATCGAGATGTTCACTGCGATGTTTAGATTTACCAAGAAGATCATCGACATAATCCTCAAGGATAGTTTGCATAATGTCATGAAAAATGTAAGTCATAGCCCGCTGATAGGTCGCACCAAGCATTCTTAAGGCCAAATGGCATGACACGATAACTGAAGGTTCCCCAAGGAGTTATGAAAGCAGTTTTATGTTGATCATCAAGGCTACCAAAATTTGATTGTATCCCGAAAAACCATCCATGAGAGAAAGAATTTCATGGCCACAGTGAGATCAACAAGTTGATCAATACTTGGGAGGGGGAAGTCATCCTTGGGGCAAGTGAGGTTAAGGTCTCGGAAATCCATGCATATCCGAAGTCCCCGTCGCTTTAGTAGCGACAGTACGATGTTAGAAATCCATTGAGGATAGTCAATAGCAAGATGAAGGAAACAAAGAAGTCGTTGAAGCTCTTCTTTGACCAAGAGGGCAATGCGTGGATGCATTTTCTCGGTTTCTGTTTGACTGGTTTGGAATCGGGGTTTAGGGTGATGTTATGGACGAAAATGGTAGGATCAATTCTGGCATGTCGGCGTAGCGACCAAGCTTGGTTGTGGTCAGGTACGGAGAAAGGTAGTAAAGGCAGCTTGTTTCGATGTGTTAAGGGATTGTCCGATCTTCACAATGTGAGGATCCTCCTCCGTGTGGATGTTGATTTCTATAGTCGACTCATTCAACATGGTTTGAGTTTCAGACGGTAAGGCACGTTGAATATAGGAGTCGTCCACCCCAAGGTAAGTGAGGATGGAGTCGTCATCCTGGCACTCAACAACATTAATCGAAGGCGAATCCTCTTCGATCATGTCTAGATACAGAAGGGGAAGAGAAGATGGATCCTCATTATCGCGTTGATAAGTGAGAGGACCTATGAAGATAGCATTTATGAAAAAAAAAAGTTAGGAGGGATAGATTCAGGGTCTATCGACTCTGTGGGTGATGATGGCAAAGTGGGTGATGATGGTTTGGTAGGGGTGACATCGTCTTCTTCCAGGATACAGCTGACACGAGGTGTCTCCTGTGTACGTGTTTCAGGAAAACCGAGACCACTGCGATCATTGTGTTTGCGTGTAGTCACGGGAATGAGTGTATGTCGGCCTTGTTCGTAAAGACCAAAACCAAAGCCTTTCCAAGACAAATGAGTCAAGAAGGTGAGGGAGAAACGACGGTTTGTCAAGTATTGAAAATCGGATTGGAAGGGAACCACACCAAGAGAAGGTTCAGGGGTAATGGAGGATGTGTCAACACCCCATACGTTAGGTTAGTGAATGTGCAATGGGGTGGTCCGTAAGAGATTACCTCCCCACGCGGCAGTCATAGGTGGGATGTGCATGTGCCCGTCCGTACTCTGCGGGGTATGGAAAGAGCTAACGTTATATAGGCGGTACTCCCCCAGCGTAAGGCGTTGAAAAACATCTACTAAGGGGTCGGAGGTTGGGATGTTATCTGCGGGAAAGGAAGTAATATTTGTAACGGCGGTTTCATTAGTTGAAGGTGTAGGTGCATCGGAAGTGGATGGCTGGGTTGGATGAATGGGTGTCTTGACTGGTACAAGCACATCATTAGGGCGATACAACATATTGCAAGTTTTGAAGGGGGGAGGATCAGCTTTTACGGTGTAGGACTTCCCCTCGTACTCAAATTTTATGCATCTATGTAAGGTGGAGGGAACGCATCCCATAGCCCGGATCCAAGGGCGGCCTAACAACATGTTGTATTGGAACTCTCCCTCAAGGACATAGAAGAGTTTGGGTAAAGTACGTGGTCCTACACGAATGTTAAGGATCACGGTGCCTAAAGTAGAAGTAATAGCATCATTGAATGATCGCAACATGATGGGGTTGCTTTACACATGCAACTAGAAGGGATATTCATTTGTTGGAAGGCTTTTGAAGAGATGATGTTTAGGCTAGCGCCGCCAATCATAACACGACGTACTGAATATCCACGACGTATGCCGAGATGAAAAAAGCAGGTGGGATCTTCGACACCAAAGTCAATAATTTCATCTTCGGAGAAGCGACAGCGGTGGCTTGCATGCGAGAGGAGGAGTGGTTGGGGAGATAGATTGTTTGGTGAGCGAAGTAACATGATTGGGTGTTAGAATAGAGGTAACAGGCAAGGTTTCATTAGGTAAAACCTCTATCCCTTGAAGGATCTCAACGAGATCTTGTCGATGAGATTCAGAAGTCTGAATGAGATCATACAATGTCATTTTTACAGGTGATTGGTGAAGTTGTTTGATCATAGTTCAATGGGCAATGCCATTAAAGACGGGATAGGCGGGTCGCGAATAACCACTTTAGGTGGTGGTGCAATCGGGATGGTGGACGAGAGAAAGAGATGCTGCAGTGTTTTCTTTCGCTTTCCCATTGTTTTTCTGTCCTCGAGTAGCAACACTAATCATATTGATCTCGTGAATACGAGAGGAGGAAGATGGTAGGGATAGGTCATGGTTTTCGAGAGGTGGGGCTGTAATAATGATAGATCTTGGTGAGGCGGGGACAGGTGGTATAGGAGAGGGAATTGAAGCTAAAGGTCTCTCTCTTCGTAAGTTGTCTTTCTTAACTTTTCTATCTGAGAGAGGTGACGGACGAAGTATGGTTTTCAATGCTTTGCATCCCTCTACGTCATGTCCTGGTGTGCGGTGGTAAGCGTAGATTTTAGACTCATCGTAACCTATAGGTCGAGGTTTAGATGGATCATAAGGTCTAAGTGGGGGTAGGGAAATGGTCGCATTCTCCACCAACATAGCAAGGATTTTGGCGTAAGACCCTTTGAGTGGGTCAAAGTCAGAGGAAAATGAGGCTATTGACTGGGTCGATTCTGGTGATGACGTGGTGTGGTTGGTTTGTATGGGGGGTGGTTTAGCCAAGGAGTTTTGATAATGGGTTTTACCTAACCGTGGTTTCTTTGACGTAGAAGCTATGTTGGATGATGAGGCCACAGATGATGTGGTATCAGAAAACAACCACGGGGAAATAGGAGTGACCGAAAACAAATCTTTTGATGATGGAATTTGTTTAGGGTTGATAGGTGGACAGGATACGCGGGGTGACGGTGTTCTTTATACCCTTGGATTTGTATGGGTGCAGAAGGCGTAGGTCGCTTTAAAGAAAACGCAGGAGGTATGATATATTGATGTAAGGTAGAGGGATGGGGTCCCAATATGGAAGGTAGGTGTGACGATGATGGTTTTAGTTGTGATAGAGGCATAGGTTGAGGAGATTGAGTCTGTCTCCTAATGGGATGGATGGCTTTATTTTTAGATAAATCAAGATGCTTAGGTGGGTGTGTTAGACTAGGTATGGGTGAGGTCCCAAGTGTAGGGGCAGATTTGGATAAGTTAATAGAAGTGGACGAGGTATTTGGTAGAGATGAGGGGGGTGAAGATGAGGACATGGGCATTTTAAGCTTCTGTAAACACTTCGGGTATATGGTGGAGGCATCAGGATCGGTCATTTGCATTTGAGTAGAATATGGCGTACTCAAACGTTCCCATAGGACCTGTCTATCTTCTGTGGAATGACAGTCCTCACGTGTGAATAGGAACTTTTGTATGGAAGAAAGGTGGGTTGTGATTCCGGTCCACTGTGGGTGTGATACAAGGGGTATATGAGGCACTGTATCAATGGGCGTTAAGAGGTCAAACGGTTGCTGAAAAGATTTAGGTGATGAAGGACTAATAGGTAGGAGGGCGTGTTTGAGAGGATCTGTCATGTTTAAAGAATGTGGTGATGTCGGTTCAAGAGGTTTCTCGTCTAAGGATGACAAAAGAAGTGGTGAGCCTTCCTCTTGTACAACAAGAATGGTAGAAGGAGACGTTTGGGAAATAGATAAATTAGATAACATCCGCTCACAGTCTTGCAAGGACGTGGTATAAGAAGGCTCATTTGTGAGAAGGGAACTCTGGGCAGCTAATTCCTTGATGGGTAAAGGAACGGCAAGGATTTTAGTTTGTCTTGATGGCGAGGAAGGGGGTTCGGTTTCCTGCGTTAGTGAAGAGGCTTGATTGAGAATTTGTTCGATAGAGGTCTTTGGCTGGGAATCGAAGACTACATGGATCTCATGAACACTCTCCTCGGCTAAGATATCTTGGTTTAGATTACTGTTAGAAGAATGATTCGGGAATGGTTTGTTGAATATTTTCAAATTTCGGTTAGCAGGGGCGTTAGGATTATCGAGGGCTATATCCCCCGCATCAACCATTTCCTGCACTATGTTTTTCAACATCTTGCAGTTCTCATGACTGTGTCCCTTCACACGGTGGAAGTTACAGAAGTCATTTTCTTTGTACCAAGAAGGTATGGCACAAGTGGAATCAAACCCGGAATGAGGTTTAACGGAGGTAAAGTAATGGCTCGCTTTGAGAAATTTTTCCAATATCACACATATGTTTCTCCCAAGGAGTGTAGTTGATGGGCTCTGCTTTTTACTTATAGGTGGTTTTGGGCGGGGTATTAGATGCAGTGGTTGGGATTTGACAATCACCGCGTGCACACCCCTTTTGATTTCGGAAGCGGTCGATGGGTGAGGATTGGTGGTGTTAGGTTTTTGGTGGAATCTTGGGTTTGGAAATTGGGGTTTTTTTGTTACGCAACCGCAATTTCTCTTCCTCTAAGGCTCGAATCTCTAGTTTTTGAGCCATAGTAAAGGCCTCGTCAAATGTACGGAAAGTTTGAATTTGGAGGGTAGGAGAGATGTGCTTAGCGCAGGCCCACGTAAATAGTTCGATAAGTTCGGTCTGAGGCAAGGCATACGTAAGTTGGTTGATAAGGCCCCGCCATCGTCCAACAAAATCTGCGATAGATTCGTCTTCAAATTGTCAGATGGCATAGAGGTCGGTGATAGATACTTTCTTGGAAATGTTAATGGAGAAATGATCCAAGAAAGATTGGGCTAGCTGGTTAAAAGAAAAGATTGAGTCTTTGGGTTAAAGCACTATACCACTCCAAGGTGGGTCCTGATAAGGACATGGGAAAGGTGCGGAGTAGTAAAGCGTCGTCGTGAGCAATCAGATAGCAGGCATGTCTAAATGATCGCAAGTGTTGTTGAGGGTCCTCCTTACTGTTAAAACGGGTAAATTTTGGTAATTCCCATTGAGGAGGATATGAATGAAGGGGACTGAAGGGTGGATAGGCTCGACAAACTTGCTCGTATGTCAAGGCGCTACGACTTCTCAAAGCGAAGCCTCCATTATGCATTTTGTCCATCATTTGTTTAATTAAATCAGTAGTTGGATGAGATGATGGTGTGGTTGTGGTAAACGGAGGCAAATTGGGCCAAGGGCCACCGCTAGACAATGGTGGGGTTAAATGTTGATAAGGTATGGAGGACGACTATGTTGAGGCAACCGAATAGGGATGTCCTATATAAGGCCATTGAGGTTCTAGGATATGTGTGTGGAAATGAAAAGGTGGGCGGAGCTTGAGAAGGAAAGCTCGTGTGGATAGGTGGCAGAGAGCAAGTCATGAACGGAACAGTCTGCAAGAGAGACGCGGTAGGAGCAAATCGGCCAATGTAATGACATGTTGAGCCCAAGATTAACCAAAGGAAAGCCAATCATGCCGTATGGACCCCTGAAAGCTGCTTGAGGTAGGCACGGACTAAGGATGCGGAAGGAAAAGCGGAGTTATCAGGTGGAGAAGGGGCTAAATGAGCAGCTATACCGATAGGCATGCCAACAAGGAGTTGACCGTCGGGTGTATGCAGTCGGGCATGAGACAAATAGTCTTATGACAAACACTAGGATTAGCATCAGAAATTTGGCAAATTCTTTATCTCCCACAGAATTTTAGGAACCTCGCCGGTATCCGTAGATTCCCCCATGAGAATGTGAAGGGGGTGATTGAGCAAAGGAACAGAGAAAGCATGTGAAACCATGGCGGTGGCTTGCTTTTCGATTGATAACAACCATGGACGGGAGTTCACAAGAGGGTTTCAATCAGCCGAAGCATGTAAATGCACTGATCGGGTGAAATTGGTAGGTTGCTGGTTTGTCAGGAACTGTAAAAGACGGTAGTGAACCGATCGGTTTGATAACCGATGGCGGTTAGATCAGCGTAGCGCACGGCGTCGGTCGAGATAAGCGATGTCGGTGTAATAAGACTAGTATAAGAAAATATAAGAAGCTACTGATTTGATTGTTAACAATGCTCAGTATATTTATCAAATTGTTCTAAGGTAATCACAGAAGACAGTGTATAACAGAGAAAACAGAACTGAAAACAAACAAGATGCACACGCAAATCCAGAGATTAACCCTAGGGTTAATTTTAATTATTGTGGGCTTATGCCTTTAGACGCGGAATGATGTCAATCCTAAACAAAAGACTTAGGGGAAATGTCAAGTTGTTTTGGCTTATAAGGTTACCTCAATCGGGCGGAGGAATACCGGAAAAGGGGGGATGTTTTGAGCTGTTGTGTTAATTGTGAAGTGATTCGGTATGTGTTGTGCAGTGAAAGTAAGATTAATTTCCTGTCAATACCGTGGAAATCACCCCCACGTGTACGACCTGTTACTTAGTCTATGTTCACTAGAATTGAAAACAACAAGCAAGAATGTAATGCACGTGTTTTAAACCCAAATCGAAAATGATATTCGATGAAGCAAATGAGATGACTTTCACTAATGCGAAACTGGGAAAGCAAGACAAATTCTTCACTAAATATAACAAAAACAGCAACAGCAAGTATGCTTCCTAAAATGAAAATAAGCAAGAGAAACAGAAACCCGAAATGGGTCCCACCGGGCGTGCCAAAATGTTTCGCACGGAATGTTTCTGCTCTGAGGAATAGACTTTGCTTCTATCCTGTCATTCCTTTGAAAGCAGAGATAAGGGTTAGGGCTATGAGGAATACTGTTGAATGTTGAGATGGTGTGCTGCGTCAGAGAAAGATCGATCGATCATTGCGAAGAACTCCTTTTTGTCTTGGAAGGACTACTGCAAGTAAGAATACAAGACCGAGAAGATTTTAATTAGACAACAAATGAGGATCTCGCCTTAGGCCCGGAAATATAAAAACTTCCTTTGAAGGTGGTGAGTTCCCCTTTTAATATGATTCAACACAAATGATAATATAGAAAGCTATTGCAAAATCACGATTTAGGTATCTCGTTACAAAGCAATAGAAACTAAACTATCAATAATAAAGCGTCACGTTGTTTGTTCGGTTCTTGATCGTGTTGATATGCGAGTGTTGAGTTATAGGATAAACCAGGCTGGATTTGGGGTTGTTAGGTGGCAAATAGGTGAGCAAAAGGGTTTTGGGGTATAAGTCACAGTGACCGATGGCGGTCACTGAGTAACCGACCATGGTTAGAGAACCGCTGCCGGTATAGGATAATTGACACCGGTAGGGTCAGTAATCTAGGTGCTTCTGGGTAGAGATTGGTTGCAAGGTGATTGTGGGGTTATTGAGATTGGGGGATGGCTGAGGGGAATGATGGGAGGATAGGGAAGACTCAGAGTGTGGTAAAATGGCCTTCTGGGCAATATCAGGGTGTGTGGGTGAAGGTTAAGTGCAGTAGTGGCTGGTAGTAGATCTAGGAATAAACTTATGATTACTATTAATCAACAGGCTCAAGAAAATGGTGCTTAGAAACATATAACATACTACTTACTTGCCCCTGATGTAGATGCAAGTTTCAGGACTGTGATGATGAAGACAGGACCCAAGTTGGATGCAGTTTCCTCTTCTGATGCTCGGATGAGTGTTACTGGGCTCTGGTTATTCAGTTGCAGTCTTGGGCTTGATGTCCTTCTCTGCAATCTCTTCTTGTTTCTTCACTTGTCTCTGCTCGGCCAAGCAAAATCTGGATTCTCTCGATGATTTCTCCTTCTCCCGATCAAATGAAAATCTGATCCTTGTTTTTGGTTGGAAGTGGTCATTTACGGGGAACCGATGGCGGTTATGCAACCGACGGCGGTCGAGTAGGAACCGGTATCGGTCCGGTCAAAGTGGGCTATTTTTGGTAAAATAGCCACCTTCCCTCCTTTTCTTAGAGGGATTGGTAGAGGGCTTGGTCAAGTCATTATGAAGTTGTTTTTAGGTGCGGATGAGAAGTAATTAGTCATAGGTGTGGAATGGACCAAGTTAAAGGTCTTAATTAGGTTAGCTTAGGGTTGAGACTAGGTCATGATGAGGTGGCGACATGAGGTGGCAGGTATGGTGATGTGGATTTATTAATTATAAGGTAATTAATAAATAATTGTGTAAGGTTTAGGTGGTGAGGTTAGGTTGCGAAATGCGATGTGGGTCACAAGGGGTCATAAGACACAAATTTGGTGTCTGCAGAATGGTACCTGATATTAGTGTGTCAACAAAGAGGAGATCTAAAAGGATCAGCTCGAACGACATTCGAGTGTCAAGCAATTATGACCGCACATTCAAATGGTAGTTAATTAATGAGACTTAGCATCGTGCAATGGAGGCTCAAGGTCTTGAAAGAGGCTTAACATCATGTATTGGAGGCGTTGAGGTCAGTAGCAAACTTAGAACCATGCATTGGAGGCTCGAGGTCTTTAAAGAGGCTTAGCATCATACATCGGAGGTGTTGAGGTCTACAGAGACTTAACATCATGCATTGGAGGCTTGAGGTCTTAAAAGATGCTTAACATCGTGCATCAGAGGCATTGAGGTCTGAAAAGGGACAAGTCATTGTCCATCATCAACATCGAATCAATAATAGCTCTACGTAACATGGAGTTCCTTCAAACCAATTTGGATTTTACGGAATCAACTCAGAGTTAGGAGCTATGTTATAGAGTCAAATACGATCCTTGTTGGCATATATCAAAAGCTTAGCACCACATGAAGGAGCATTGCAGTTTCATTCAAAAACTTAGCACCATACAATGATGCATGGAGGTCTTCTTTGGATATCAAAGTGGCACAACGAAAGCATGGTCGGCCCATAACCCACAGATCAAAGATAAGACCAAAGTTTTGTAAGAGAGAAGGTTACGAGAGGAAAAGACCCAAGAGTATACTATAACAACACTTCCGAGGTGGCAAGTGAGTTCAAGATTTGGGACAGATGGAAAAATGTTCCAATATAAGCTTTTTGCGACAAAAAGCCTTTCTTAGTGGGGAGGTGTGAACAGGGGACCATTTTTGAAAGTTCCCTAAACATCCATAAATGGTGTCACTGTAGAGGATCATGTCGAGATCTTTCCATCGACTATAAGAAAGTGACAAATGCAGGACATCCGAGCTCTAGATATGTCCGGTCAAAGTTCGGTCAATGGGAAAGTCAACTTTGGTCATCTGGTCAACATTAGACCAAGAGCATTGTGACACGTGGCTTGCCACCATTCATTGAATTCACTCAATTTACCTATCAAGAGACGAAAAGTGGGCTATATGCTATATACCAAAAGTTAATTATTTCCATACCACATTACGGGGGTCGAAATTATATTTACTTGGTAAGTCCACTCACACGCCAATTTCTAAATGCCACGCATTATGCCACAAACCACATATATGCCAAACTACTATATATATATATATATATATATATATATATATATATATATATATATATATATATATATATATATTTATACATTAGTATTAAACCATACCTAACCGCCAACTTAACCATCTTTATTGCCAAGCTTCCACGTGGAAGGGAGAAGGTGAAGTGATGTTGGAGGGGCCAAAGCCATGTGTGGAAATCCATGTGGAAAGAAGGTAGTGAAGCGGTGTTGGGGCTTATGCCATGCATGGAAATCCACGTGGTGAACAAGGTGGGGGTGGTTATGCCCATGTTGTACCATGACCACCTAAAATGCGTGGAAAGGCTTAATTAAGCCTCAAGCAATATCCCCCACTGCCAAATATGGGACTTTATCCCATTAAAAATGTCGCACCCAAAATTTGGGTTTTAATCCCACTAAACAATGCAATCCGCCAATTGGGAATTTTTATCCCAATTTTCATGTACAGGCTATGGTATTTTTAGCCTAAGGATTATATGTAATGCATTTTTTAAGGGCCCTAAATTTGTATAAATAGGGAACCCATGCTATTGAGACACACACCTGATGGAGACAAGCTCATTCCTAGAGCTTGGGAGGCGAAGATCGAGCCAAGAGGAGGATGAGAAATTGTAATTGTGTGAAGACCTATTTATTTAAATAGGCATTATTGTGGCTAGGAGTTATTAATACTACCTAGTCGGCCCATAGCGCCACACCAAATTATGTGAATCCTGGAATATCGACCGAAGATCCATAGGGCATTACGAAGCGTCTAGAAGGCTGATCAAGAACCGGGAGGATTCCAAAAGTTTGATCTGGTGCCATCAAGCTTGCCGAATATGCCAAGAGTTGGTGGAATTCAGTGCTATCTTTCACCCTTGTCGTCCGAAGGTCCTGGTTATTCTTCTAAGCAAGATTAAATAGTTTCGATTAGGTTTTCTTGTGAAAGTATTATTGTAACTTACAAGTTTTGACTAGTGGAACGGTTTGACCATGAACCCGGAGACATAGGCAACTACCGATCTCCATAATCAATCATTGTGCAATTGTCTTATTATCTTGCATTTATTTTAAATTGATTACTTGAAATGAATAAATTATTGGTAAATAATTAAAGCCTATAAGGTTCCGAGATTAGGTAAATAAAACTTGATCATTTTCAGATTAAGTTGGTATCGAAAGCGGAGGTGATTGACACTTACAAAATTGCTAATCTCCAAAGAAAGTTGGTATTAGAGCTGGTTTAGCTCCATATTTGTTGTTAGTAAATCTTATTAACAGAGTGATTGCTTCAAGATTGGTGCAGTTGGTTCAGTTTTTGTGAATAGGGTATAAGTGTACTATGGGTAAGATGTATAAATAGGAAAAGCTCAAGGAAATAGAAGCTTATAATCACAAGATCCAGGAAGATATCTCTCTCCTGGGATTAATGTATTACTCCTTGGAAGAGGATAATTTGTAAATTGAGAAACAGGGGACGGAAGCTTTGTGTAGTTTTATTAATCTTAATCAATCGAACAATTACGAGAGAATGGGCTGCAATATTTATATATATTGCATGACCCAAATACATCGAGAAGAATAAGTTACGAGTGCAACCAAATGCCGAGAATAAACAAGCTTCCAATAACATCCAAGAAGCGGAAATGAATAGATACAAATATATTGTTGAAAACAATATAACAAGTATAAATAAAGACAAATATGGTTGATTAACCATATAACCAAATAACAATGATTATTTAATTAATAAAATTAAATAATCTAAACTACTATGTAATTAATATTAGGATAATAATATTTAATCCTAACATTGCCCCGCTTAATTGTGCATTGTATGAAGAGATGAGGAGAGAAATGCTCGAACAAATCGAACTTGTCACGCAAGTGACTTTGTGAAAATATATGCTCGTTGTTCACCGTTGGACAAAGCGAATTTGGATGTTGTGCTTTAACACATGTTCACGTATGAAATGAACATGAACTTCAATGTTCTTTGTTCTCTCGTGAAAAACTAGATTGCGAACAAGTTTGAGAACACCTTCATTGTCAACATACATGGTGGTCGGTTTGTCCTGTGGTATTCCAAGTCCTTCTAGTATGCGACGTAGCCAAATCGCTTCACAGACAGCTTCTCCTGCAGAAACGATACTAAGCTTCGTGGAAGAGCGAGAAACAAAGTGTTGTTTCTTACTTCCCCATGATATTGGTCCAGATCCCATAAAGAATACAAATCCGGAAGTGGATTTTCTATCATCAATGTTACCTGCATGATCTGAATCCGAATATCCAGTCAAGAAGAAGTTTTCATTCTTCTTGTATTCTAGACCAAGATCCACTGATCCTTTGAGATATCTCAAAATGTGTTTTGCTGCTTTCCAATGACAAATTTTGGGTTCCTGCATGAACCTGGATAGATAGCTCACTACAAAGCTGATATCTGGTCTAGTGTAGGTCAGGTAAATGAGACTCCCAATCAGCTGCCGATAGAGAGTGGCACTTACCTTAGAGATCTGAATGAGATAACTGTAATCTGTTCTCCATAGGTGTAGCAATTGGTGTGCAATCCATCATCCTAAACTTCTCGAGCGTTGTCTTGGTATATTTCATCTGAGAAACAAAGATGTGATTCTCTTTCTGCCATACTTCTAGTCCAAGACAATAATGCATAAGCCCGAGATCTGTCATGTCAAATGATCACTTAAGATCTTTCTTCGTTACATCAATCATCTTCACTGAACTGCCAGTGATGACTAGATCATTGACATAAACTACAACAATCACCATCTCCCCCTTGCTTTTTGAGGTAGAGATTGGGATCGTATGGATTTGACGAATCCATGTTATACGAGATGCTCATCAATTTTGATGTACCATGCCGGGGTGCCTGTTTGAGGCCATACAGAGATTTCCTGAGTCTGCATACCTTTTCTTCTTGACCAGGTACAACATATCCCTCAGGTTGAGTCATGTAAACTTCTTCTTGTAAATCTCCATTCAGGAAGGAACTTTTTACATCCATTTGGTGAACTTTCCATCCAAATTAAGTAGCTAGAGCAAAGATCATCCTGATCATTTTGATCTTATTGTGGGAGCAAATGTCTCCTCATAGTCAATGCCTTATTTTTGCGTGCCCTTTTGCTACAAGTCTTGCTTTGTGCTTGTCCACTGTCCCATCTGCTTTGTACTTAGTTTTGAATATCCATCTGCATCCAATGGGTTTCTTCCCTGGTGGAAGATCAACAAGCTGCCAAGTGTTATTCTTCATCACTGATTGATATTCAGAATCCATGGCATCTTTCCAAGATTTTGACTGTAGGGCTTCCTGGACTATAGAGGGCTCATCTGATTCAATAACTTTACTCATCAAAGCAAAGTTAACTTCTTCTCTTGCTTTACTATGAGTCCGTGGTCCAGGGGTGGATGTATCCAGTGGAGCATCCAATCTTGCATCTCGTAATGTACTTGTACACCATTTAGGCATACGTTGAACTGTTCCCATGGGTTGTGGTTCTATCTGATCAACACCATCATCCCCATCATCACTTTCATATTCTGAGGGAACATTAGCTTCAACTTTTACAGTAGGTGAAAAATCTACATCTTGCGAGTCCGGAGGAGGAGTCTCTGCTTCCTTCTTCTCAAAAAACTCAACATCTCTCGCTTGTGTAGAATTTTTTTGGTCTTAGGATCCATCGGCCTATACCCAAGAGTCTCTTCACTGTATCCAATGAAGATGAGATTTTGTGACTTCATATCTAATTTCTTTCATGCTGTTTGGGTATGTGCATGCTTGGCTTTGCACCCGAATACTCCGAGGTGTGCAATGGATGGTTTCCTTTTGACCATGCTTCTTGTGGTGTAATTCCATCAAGAGCGACAGGTGCTTGTTTAACAAATACACTGTTTTTGCTGCTACGCCCAAAATGTCTTTGCAAGTCCGGAATCATCGATCATGCATCGCACCATTTCCATGATGGTATGATTTTTCTCTCGACAACACCATTTTATGCGGTGTGTGTGGAGGAGGCATTTGTCGCGAATCCCATGAGTTTGTAGATAGTCTCTCGAACTCATCATCTGGTGAATTCCCCCTCAATCTGAGCGGAGAGTTACGATGTGACGACCCTTTTTTTTCTCAACTCGCCACTTTGAACTTTTTAAATGTTTCAAAGGCTTCACTTTTTTGCGAAGACAAAAATCCACATTTTGCGTGAATAGTAAATCAACACTGAGATCATGAAATCTGGAACCCCGAATGACTTGGCTGCATTGGACCGCCTGCAGATCGGTATGAACCAGTCAAGTTTACCATGAGCTCGAAAAGTACTCTTTTAGAATGAAACTCTGTGTTGTTTTCCTGCTAAGCAGTGAGGACACTTTTCTGTATCCTTCTGAAGAGATGGTAGCCCATGTACCATATTACACCGGTGAAGTGTTTCGAGATATTTGAAACTTACATGACCAAATCTCCGATGCCACAACTGAGCTGAGGTGGAGTTTTTAGCCACAAGTGCTTGATCATTTTTGTGAATGAAATCAAGTTGAAACATTCGTCCCACATTTGAGGCTTTTGCAATTATTTTCGAGCCTCTGGATTTATCTCGAATCAAACACAGTTTCTTGCCGGATTGACTATCAAAGTCAATTTTCAGGTTGTGATCTAGGAGTTGGATTTGTGAAAGAAGGTTCTTTGTCAAACCAGGGACATATAGAACATCGATAGTCTGCATTTTCGTGAACCAAGGGGTAGATAAATGTTTCCAATCCCTGAATCGTATATGAAGAATCATCTCCCAACGAAACATGATTTTTCGATGGCGTGTCCCTCATTGAAATAAACCAGTCTCGTGGCGGTCATGTGTCGAGTGGCTCCAGAATCAACATACCAGACGTCACTAGATGGCGTGGATGGTTCACTTGATCGAAAGCGAGTGAACAAGAAGTCTTCATTGTCATTGATCTTTTGTTGCTCAAAGCAATATTACCTTGTTGGTGGGGTCTTCTTTCTAGTTCCCCTTTTACGCGTGATAGTTGTTTGACTATCCCTTGTAAGTTTGTTGTTGTTGTGGTCCGAATTACTTGATGAACCTTTCTTATATGTGTTAAACCAACAATCTTGTAAGTCATGTCCTATTTTGCAAATTGGACATTGCTTCTTCCGTTGATTGTCCCCATGATACCGATTTTGATGTGGGGACTTCGATAGGATTTAGGTTTTCTGTACCTTTTCCTTTTCATTTTGATGTGAAGACAGTTCCTGCTCCTCTTCATCATCCTTGTTGTGCATTTCTTCCTCTTGTTGCAGTAGGTTTACTAGCTTGTCAAAACTAATTGTCGTATTCGAAAATTTTAGAGTTGTGACAAAAATGCGGTAAGAAGAAGGAGAGCTCTCGAACAATGGGAATGAGAGATTCATCTTTGACTTCTTCTCCTGGGCTAGAAGTGAAGCCCTCAACTCTGCAACTCTTCTTAGAAGGCTTCAATTTTCTCATTCTGTTTGAATTTCAATGTATATAGCCGACTCGCAAATTGAGTATGACATTCTTGTTCTTGGCCTCTTATATTGTGCTCAGCTTATCCCAAGCTTCTTTTACTGATGTGGCATCTCGAATGTGGGCTTGCACATCGTCGGACACTCCAAACAAGATGATGAGTTTTGCTTTCTGATCTGCTCTATCAAATTGTCATTGTTGTGTTGCATCCGTTGGTGATCTGGTTAGAGTACCAGTCACAACAGGCCAGATTTCTTCAAACTCAAGTTGTGTTTTTATTTTTGTCTTCCATGCAAAGATAGTTGCTTCTCCGAGAAATTGTGAATCCGGAAGAAAAATTGGGGGCATTGGGTGCCCATTTTGCAAAGATCACTAACGTGGTTTGGCTCTTATCACTCCGGTATTAGGTCTCCCAATCTATATACCGTCGATCCGATATACCTAACCTTTTCTATATACACGCCCTTCCGATATACCCCGGCGTATGTACGTGGAAGAAGCTCGCCTTTCTATATACCCGTGATACGTTAAAGAGGCATTAACGCACGTGAAAGAATTCGATCGTGGTACCAAGCAAGATCGATGGGGTGTGTGATTATTGACACTCAGCTCAAAGAAATATCCTCATATGCACGCGCGTAACTTTGCTATATACTCGAATAATTTCTCGGTCCCGGATTTATGTCTTGCAATCGCTCACGACGGATGGGATGGTTCATAGTGTGTGCACCTGTGACCTTATTACTCCCATTGATTTATAGGGACGATGCCCAGACGACATTGTTGTAGCTATATTAGGCGTTAAGTGCAGTAGTAGTCGCGACGGCTTTACCCGTAAGTGCTTCCAGAGGCACTATATATACCGAACGCTGCGAATGAGATCTAGGATCTCGTGAGTGTTACAGAACCAATTTTACTATTTTTTTATTACAATTCTGCCAGTTTCTGAGCAGTTACAAAATTTTGCAGTTGACTATGGCAACCTACAAATTAGTACAATATGCAGTACAATTTGAATAATAGGCAAAAATTTGATTTAGGGTCCCTGGTGACCTCCGAGCCCAAAATGCTAAAAATTGCAAAAAAAAAATAGCTGAAAATGCAATTTTTAGATGGGTCTCCTTTTGCAAAAAATGTCTGGAATGATAAAACAGACCAGATGGGAGAAATTTTTTTTTACCCTAAATTAGGGATTTCTCCGCTAAATTTAGTTAGTTGTAACTAAATTCAAAAAAGCCTGCTAAATTTAGCAGTTCCGCCAAAAAATCCGCCAGATGCAAAAGGAGAGTTTTTGAGTGTTTTTGGTGGGATTTGACCCTCAAACCTCTCACTCCCAAGGCGCATGCACTAACCAACTTGCCCACTTGGGGCGCTTGGACTATGTAAGGAAGCAAATTGTATTTATTGACAAATAAATTGACTTACCTCTAAAAAAATGCGCCTTGGTGAGCCTCCACGTGGCGCATGCTGGTGAAGAGGCATTTTTTAGGGTTGTATATGCTCAAAAAATGGATCTGAAGCGTTTCTTTTCACCTCCACGCCTTTGTATTCTCCTTTGGCCGCGTTTTTAGCTTCCCACGCACTGATTTGCAAGTGCAGGCCGCGTTTTTTTGTGTTTGGGCGCGTTTTTTGTCTTGCCACGCACTGTACAGGCCGTATTTCTTCCTTTGGCTGTGTTTTTTCCCTTGCTACGATGACAGTCCAGATCTCGAGTGGGCGTTGTTCTCGCTCGCTTAGGCGCCTCTTTTTATTGCAAGTTTTTTGCTTATACATGCCACGTTTTTTAATGCCTTGGCTGCGTTTTTTGTTGTTTGCTTGCTATCTAACCCTGCATTTCTTTGTGCAGGTTGCTGGAGACTGAGAATGGCGCGGGCGAGGGAGAATGGCACCTCTTTTGCTAAAAAAACATTTTTATCTTGTACAGGCCGCGCATGGGCGCATTTGCTTAAAAAAAAATGTTTTTATCTCCTTTTTTATTATTCTTTGCTCTGTTTGATTCTTGATCACTGTTTGGATTTCTTCTTGTGCAGGTCACGAATGGACCAAGCTTTTAGCACTACCAGATTTGATCAGAGTTCCAAATCCAGTCTGAGGAGGCTGTTTGTTCACTGCAGGTGCATATACAGACCTCCAAAACAAGCCAAGCAAATTCCAAATACAGTAGAGACCAAATAATGTAGAGAAAAAACCTTTATTGAAAAAAATATATTATTTCCAATACCTGTAGCTAATTTTGCTTGGTGCCGAGTGCACCAAAGGCAAAAAAAAATTTGCCTTCCAAGCACCTGGAAGGAACAGGAGGATGTGGGGGAGGCAGGGATGGGGCTGGGAGTTTGCACGAGGCCGCATGTGCTCTCAAATGCTGCAAACACGTCTCCAATCTCCTCTCTCTCGCTACTCTCTCTTCCACACCTTCACACAGGCGAATTTCGCTCTGGTACCAAATGTAAATTGAGAAACAGGGAAGGAAGCTCGCGTAGTTTTATTAATCTCAATCAATGAACAATTACTGAGAGAATGGCCTGCAGATTTATAGATATTGCACAGCCAAATACATCCAGAAGAATAAGTTGCACAGGTGCAACCAAATGCCAGAATAAACAAGCTTCCAATAACATCCGGGAAGCAGGAAATGAATAGATACAAATATATTGTTGAAAACAATATAACAGTATGAATAAAGACAAATATGGTTGATTAACCATATAACCAAATAACAATGATTATTTAATTAATAAAATTAAATAATATAAACTATGCAGAATTAATATTAGGATAATAATATTTAATCCTAAAGTAATTCTAGCTTGAAATCAAAACTACAAACCAAGGATGAGCTCTTGGCAAGGTCAGTAGTGTGGTGATAAGAGAAAGGAAATACCTTCAATTTAGATGATTGCATTGTATGTTGTTCACCACTGGAATATTCTTCTTCCTCCCATTCGGTTTGATTCTGTAATGAAGTATTTGGTTTGTTTGAAAAGCATACTAGGGTCATTGCATCCAAGTTACGAGATAAAATGGGATTTGATGTAAGAGGCCTTGGTAAAAATGGCCAAGGCATTGCTAACCCAATATAGGTCGAGGATCATCCTTGTTTTACAGGTTTGGGTTTTTCTAGTGTGGGAATGGAAATTGGAGAATGCTACAAAAATGCCTTTGGAGACAAGCTTCGAAAGAAATGTAAATACCCACTAGTCCTTCAAGAAGATTTTGAGTAGGAAAGTTGTGCTTCGTCATCATAGAAGGATGTGTTAATGTAAATCAGCGAAGAGGTAATGAGATTCAACCTCGCTTTCTTACCATAATCATCAACACAATAAAATGTCCGATCCACTTTTCCAGTTTAAGAAGTATGGTTATGATTTTTAGAAGATGTGGAATTCCTTTCCGTTTACTTTTGTGGATTACATAATCATTTAGTGGCCAAATGATGGAAGAGAAGGACATTGATGAAGAAGTTGATGCCATTCGTCAGAACAAGGAAAATCGTAAAGACTAATCTTGTCATGCATAGTTGAGGAATGGTAGAAAGAGTTCCTCATCCCAGAAGAAGGAGATTAAGAGTAATTTTTGTGCTCTTTTCCGAAGAATGGGCATCGGTGGAAAATAGCTAAACTAATCCATCTTGCCATTAGAGTAATGGAAAGCCAAATATGGAATGGATGCCTATGCAGAAAGGCAAAGGAGGTTTTTACTCCACCACTAGTTGACAATTCAACCTAGGACAAGATAATACCGAAAATGAAAGTCCTTTAAAATGGGTAAGTCAACAATTTTTCAATTATGTATTACGTAATTCAAATTGATGAAAAGTATGCAGATTAAGTTTGGAGATCAGATTTTGTGAGGAACTGCTGAGAGAAAGGTTTACCATACTCAAGTGGATTTTCTTACTTAGAAAATTTGATTAATGCTCCAAACATATTTCCTAATCAGTTGAGTTCAAAGAGTTAAGCTCGAGTAACTTCATTATGTGTAGGGGAATTATGAAAGTGCAACAGAATGGTATTTGAATTACCATTTTCGTTGACATCAAAGTTAGAACTTCATTATGTGTAGAGGCATTGTGACCATGCAGCAAGAGTGGTACCGGATATTAGTGTGTCAACAAAGAGGAGCTTTTAAAGGATCAACGCAGAACGTCATTCGATGTCAAGGCATTGTGACCACACATTCTAATGGTAGTTGATCAACAGACTTAACATCGGCCATTGGAGGCTTGAGGTCTCAAAGAGGCTTAGAAGATCATGTATTGGAGGCGTTGAGGTCTGCAGAACAAACTTAGCATCATGCATTGGAGGCTCAAGGTCTTGAAAGAGAGGCTTAACATTGTGAATCGGAGGTGTTGAGGTCTACGTGAGTCTTAGCATCATGCATTGGAGGTTTGAGGTCTTCAAAGAGGCTTATCATCACGCATCAGAGGCGTTGAGGTCCTGGAAGGGACAAGTCATTTTCCATCATCGACATCGGATCAATAATAACTCTAGGTAACATGGAGTTCCTTCAAACCAGTTTGGATTTTGTAGAATCAACTCAGAGCTGGAGCTATGTTATCAAATCAAAGAATATCCTTGTTGTCAGATATCAAGAATCTTAAGCTGCAAAGAAGGAGTGTTGAATTTTCATTCGTAAACTTAAAGCACCATACAAATGTGAGGTGTGGAGGTCTTCTTCGAAATCAAAGTGGCACAGTGGAAGCGTGGTGGGCCCATAACCCATAGATCGAGGATAAGAGCAAAGTTTTCGAAGAGAGAAGGTTGTAGAGGAAGATACCCAAGATTCTACTACAACAACACTTCCGAGGTGGCAAAGCAAAGTGTTCCATATTCGGGACATGATGGCAAAATGTTCCAATATAAGTTTTTGGAAGAAAAACCTTTCTCAGTGGGGAGGTGTGATCACGGGATCATTTTGAAAGTCTCCCAAACATCCATAAATGGTCTCAGTGTAGAATATTGTGTCGAGATCTTTCCATCGACTATAAGAACGCGAGAAACGAACATCGGGAGCTCTAGATATGTCTGGTCAAAGTTTGGTCAACGAGAAAGTCAACTCAGTCATCCGGTCAACATTGAAACAAGGGCACTATGGCATGTGGCTTTCCATCACACATCGAATTCACTCGATTTTCCTATCGAGAGCACAAGTGGGATATATTCTATATACCACATGTTGATCAAGAATTTCGCGCTCACATTATCTGTCCAAGTTAATGTACCAAACTAAACATAAAAACCTTGAAAAATCAAATGAAATTGATACCTGATGGACAAGATCCGAAGATGTAGATGGATAAGGAAGCCGATGTAGATAAGACGGGTGCACACGAGCAATTCTCACAGTAGATCCAAGTAACTCGCGAGACATCGATGCTTTGACGTAAAAGACCACGTTAAAAGGTATTTAGGTGGATCGCCCTGAGAAGCAAATGCGGGAAGCGATAAGCTCCTCGGCGGATGTCACCCACGTTTTCAATTAAGTAAAGAAGCATACATGATAAAATTATGTACGTACAAGACTAGATTTTCTAATCAAAGTAATAAACGAATCTAAACAAATATGTAAAGCAAAAAAACAGTGGAACTATGAAAACAAAGCTAGATTTGTGTTACTCCGTGTCCCTTTACCGTCTCTGGCAGGATGATCGACATCGATTATGTAGAATCGGCATCGATCGTAGGTTCAGATCGGTGTCGACCGTTCAGATCGGTGTCGACTGATATAGATCGGCGTCGATCCGAGACAAAGTGTGAGAAGATTTGGGAATCGGAAAATGAAGGCAAGATCGTCAACATCTGCTGGATCTACAGAAGCCGGAGAGATACTGGCAAGGCTCCACCTTTGCTGGATGCAAGAACAGAGTCACCAGAAAATCAATGGAGACGTGCGATGTTGATGTGATAAGAGTAGAGTAACGGTGCTCCTCTCAGGGATTGATTTGGACAAGATTCACTCTCATTCGATAGATAATGTTCACACTTGATGCTCAAAACTCTCTCGTTCTCTCTCTTACAATCTGTGTCTCTCCAGAACTGAGTTCTGGGCCTCTATTTGTAATCGGCGCCATTCCGAAAAATCAGCATCGACCGAGTACCGGTCGGCGCCGATCATGGAACAGACTCCGAGATGGCCAAAAGGAGCAATTTCTGGAAAGATAAGAGTGATCCCTCCACCTCAAATACGGGAAATATCCCACTGCTTGGTTTGGGAGGAGGAGAAATAGGGGGGATATATGGATAGAATAGATATGGGGTAGATAAGTGGTTAGGATACATGTAAAAAGGTGTAATTAAATAGTTAATATTTAATTACTCACGGGTAAAACATAATGGGGTGAATTAAACTTAGGATAGGTGTTTAAATCACAAATTGAATAATACCCCAAGGGATAGTGGTGATATAAACGTGCCCTCGTGTTACCCGAGAGAGCAACGCAAGCCACGAGGGACACTAAATTGGATAACCAATTTTAGGTGTCTACATTTTGCCCCTTTTTGTCAAGTAACTTGCGATAAGCAAGGTTGTGATACAAAACAAGGAGGTGGAAGAAAGGAAGAAAAAGTGATGATGTGATCCCCTCAAACTAGGGATGGGATGGGTGATAGAACAAACGATCCCAAGTTTGAAAAAGGTAGATGAAAACGCAAGAATCCCGGTACCAGATGTCAGAGTAGACCAGATCATTAATGACGCAAAAAATAAATAAAGAGGCAGCAACCTAAGGAACTCACATTGGTAGGGTAGACTAGACGGTCTCCTCATGAGACGACGTTAGTACCTACAAACCCATGAGTGTAAGGAGGGCTGCAAAATAGTCAACATCTAAAGAGAGACACATTGGTAGGGACAACAGATGGTCTCAAGCAGCGCACGACGTTAGTGTCTACTAGACCCGTTAACTCTAAGCTGCCAAAAAAGTGCGAGTGCCCCATGCAAAGGGAACAAACTCGAAATGGATGATAATATCGAAAAAGTATGCACCAAAAGGTAACACTCAGGGCAGGATGACGACCAGATAGATAAGCCAAGCATCAACACCATGGCAAGAAGATTAGGAGATGGAAGTAAACGACGTGGAGAAGCGATACTGCAACCCACGGGCAAAAATGAGTATAAATCGGCGTCGATTTAGACAAATCGGTGCCGACAGAAAAAATCGCCGCCGACCACAAAAATCGGCGCCGACAGTTCCCAGCATATATAAATATGCCAAAGGGAAACGTGAACGATTTATTTACACCGTGACGATTGATTCAGAGAGAATCAAAAATTGGATTTGAGCACCATGGAAGCCTCTGGAAGTGGTCAGAAGCGGAGGAGGACACGACCTGGGGTAAGTGGTTCTTCTTGAACCCGTCATATTTATTTATTTTTAATTTTTTTGTTTGGTGGGAGGCCAGTGTTTCTGTCACGCTGCCTTCCAATCGGCGTCGATTGATATAATCGACGCCGATTTTATTACAGCGGCGCTGATTGAATACAATCGACGTCGACTATGTTGGATCGACGCCGTTTGTAATTTTGAACATAATATTTGGATAAAAATGATAGAATGTGTTTTGGATGCTTCGGATTTGGAAAAATATGAAGCTAACATTGCTCTTGATGTCGTGGATGCAGGCACGAGAGGTATTACACATGAGGGATGTGATTCCCGAGTTACTGGAGACCATTCTCCCTGACGTCACTGACGCAGATTGGCGCCACTTAGAGTTAGCTGGGCTCGGGGATTTCGGTACTATGTACGAATGCCACGAGATCTAGAGTTGATGCGAGCACTAGTGCGATGATGGGATAGCTGAGACTTACACTTTTTGGTTCAGACGGTGAGATGACCATCACCCACGAGGACATATATAGTATTTTGAGGCGCCGATCAGGGGACCCGATAGAGATTACGCCACGAGAGCAAAGAACAAAGAGGGCCCTAGGTCGATTGTATGGAGACATAAAAGGCGGATGATTCAGAGATAGTGTCTGGGGCAGTGAGGATAGCCTCGCAGCATGCATGCAGGATGTTCCCGTGAGTAGACGTATATTGTTGATTCGAATGGCGATCTCCTACTTTTCTCTACCGATTCGGTGGAGGTGGAGATTCCCATTGTTATTACTAGATTACATTTGTGACATCCTGCAGTTCAGACAGGTGTTCACATTTGCTGATGCCTTGATAGCTCAGATATATTATGAGTTATGGATGTATACCACTAATGGAGGACGAGGCAGTGCATCGATGTTAGTTTTTGTCTATCATGCTTGGGCATATGATCACATACAGGTGATCGCAGCCATCCGGGCTTCCTGGATGCCAGCAGTAGTGGGGACGATTGACACGGATTTTGCGATGGCGGGCGATATGGCCCCGGGAGATACAGAGGAGATCCACATATTGGTATGCCGAGTGTTTTAGACGCCCGACACCGAGCGAGTCATCCGGAGACCATATGGGTATTTCGACATGGGCCGGTCAGATGCTCACTTGATGGGATTGAGACGGAGCATGGTGGTTAGGGCTGCAAGCCCGATATGTGGGAGCGCGTCCGTTTATACTGGTATTACAAACAAGTGTCGACTACTACCTGTGGACTTACAAAGCGAGACAAAGCGAGAGAGACCGATATGCCGATTTTGATCCCTACAGATCCATTGAGAGAGGCCCCACCCTCCACACAAATGTAGTAGATGGATGATGGTTACGCGGCATGGTATGCGATGAGCTACCACGACACCTTCCGGCATCTATAGATGCCGTGAGGAGGATATGGCTACAAAGGTCTTGGAGATACTAGAGGGAGAGCACACCACCCCGACGCATACACACCGGTGCTCTCGAGGAGATTAGAGCTCACGCAGTGGAGAGGGATGTCCCGATTTTGGAGAGAGACACCGCTCGCCAAGAGTGAGATCACGATCGATCCAGCAGAGGGATCGCTACCATCGACATAGGGAGGCCCTCAGGTCCAAATATGGTGATACAGGTACCATGTCAGAGTCTGGGACACATGGCACGACCATAGGAGGGGCACCACCAAGAAGGCACCACTCACGAGCACAGTGCACCGTGAGCCCGAGTACATATCGGCCTCTCTCGCTGAGGTGAGATACTACGAGGATGTCCTAGCACAACATGCCCCAGATGTGCCTCGGTACGGGGCGAGGAGGAGATCGAAACAACCACGCGAGGGGCATCGAGGGGAGGGAGCACCGGGAGAGACCGAGGTGGGCAGAGGCCTCCAGCAGCAGGTGCGTCTAGCTCGATAGGCGGCGGCCAGGAGAGACAGCCTGGTCCAGAGGAGGGTGGAGGAGATAGTGTCTTCCACGTATCAGATTTCACGATATAGAGATTGATGTATTTTGTATCAATGTAGTGATGTAGCCTCGATTGGAAGGCATTTTATAGATGGCTTGATTGAGAGCCACCCATTTTTTGTTGTACAGACACTCATGTATATATATAGATTCATCATTTCCTTTGTCATATAATTGTTCTCATGCTTTTAATTTTGATATACATGGATAGATGTAGTGTAATTATGATGGATATAGACATAGACCGATAGATGATGAATAGATGTGATGGGATAGACATAGATGTAGAGGATATAAATAGATGTGATTTGATGTGATTGATATGTGGATTTAATTTGGATGAGAAAATAGATATAGATGGATGGGCAAGTGTTTAGATGGTGTGATGGATAGGTGGGAGTTGATAGTTGGAATGGATTTGATATTTTTGAGATTTTTAATTAAATTTTGATGAAAATAGATAGATAGACCCACATGTGTTTATAATAGAGGCGATGAGATGTGTTTTGGACAAAGTAGATCGATGAAATTAGATAAATGATAGAGTTTGATTAAATTAACATGTAACTGGATGAAATAATTGGAAATACTCTCTATGAGAGTCAAGGATGTAATGAAAACGACCTTGATTAGAAATAAAGGAAACACACCGCAGATAAGAAGAAAATGATAAGTTTCGGCTCCCAACCGACCATAAATAGAATCTGGATAGGAAACCAAAAGATCATGCATACAAGGCCCTTTATGAGGTTAAAATAAACCCGACACTAACTAGCCGCAAAACCAGATTTAGAGGGAAACAGAAGGAGCAAAGTAAGTAGGTATCTTGTCGAAATTTACAAGTGACGTAATACATGTTCATACCGGGAAAATAGGATTCTCCATATGATCGACAAAAGGTCTTATATCTCAGCTTCATGATTTTCGCGTAAAAGCAAACCGATCAATGCGGGAAGTTTGCTAGAAATGGAAAGACCGATCAATACGGAAGTCTTTTCGGTGATGCTAAAAGTGTATAAACTCGACTGAAAGTCCGATCAATGCAAGAAGCCTTGAGTATTCCTTTGAGAAATAGCCATCCTTTAAGGGAGCGGTCGTATTTTGAATTTTAATTATAGCCATCCTTCGAGGGCATGGTCTATATCTTTTGATTCATTTGATTGTATGGATAGTTGTCCTTCAAGGATCGGGCCTATTTTGTTTTTTTGATAAGCATCTTTTTTTTTTTTTTTTTTTTTTTTTTTGAAAAACTTTTGGAAGAAGCTGAGTTTAGACCTAGATAGATCGAGATAGGGAAGAAAACGTATAAAGAGCACGTACTCATGCCCCGAGTAGATCCGATTAAGATAAACACTTGGGACAGATGAAGCAGTGATTAAGGTATTCCTACCATGAGGAGGAACATATCCATAAGAAAAATGCTATGAGTAGAGCCGCGATACTCATATTTAAGGTAAAAAAAGACAATACGCGGAGAACCACATAGTTTCGAATCACCACGAAAGTATATGACTGGTTGTTAGATGGATGAAAGATCCTGTCTTGCGACTAAATTTGTGTAAGATAGATTTTAACAAATGGAAGGGTCGTAGATTAAAGGCATTAAGAGGTTCCACTTCGTATACCATCCATGGAAGATAGACGATAATCCCCACCCATATTTATGAGTGATAACATA